>CM075863.1:21103121-21818121 GCA_038021265.1 Cyprinella venusta
ATAATGATGTGCCCCAACAAGTAAAGTCATAACATAATGATACCTTTACAAATCATTAGCTAATGATTAATTAAAGCAGACAACTGGAAGTTGAAGGGCATAGCTTTAAATAATTGTGGTAATTAACACATTAATTTACACTATTAGTTCATAAAATATGTTACTAAGGAATTAATATACAATGACACGTTAAATTAATAGCAATTAATGTATTACTTCATCTATTAATCATATAGACTCTTTAGTAGTTGCTGATCCAGTAATCATTAATTAATGGTTTAGTTCTTCATGAGTTATACATTAACTCATGATTATCTGTGCATTAGTTAAGGATAAATTAATGCATATTAGCGCACCCGTATTGTAAAGTGTTTTTAGAAATAAAATGAGAAATAATAAAAAAGTGCAAACTGAGGGTAAAATTTCCAGGCACTTATCTGAATGTTAATTGCAATTAAATTAAATGCATTAGAGTATAATTTCGAGTGCTTTTTCAAGGACGACTTGAGTACATCTTTATATGTAATTTCATATTTACTTCTTTTGTCTTTGAAATGTGCAGCACATTTCAAATATATGCACTTTTAAAACATGGGCACAGATGAAACCAGACTAGACTCCTACAGTGATTTTCCAAGAATGGCCAGGATCAATATCTTTTGTTTACCTCGGAAAAACATTTGACCACAAACACATCCATGTGACTACAGCGGAGAGGGTCACACCACTGGTCATCATAAGGGTACAAACAACTTAACTCTAGTGTCTAATTCTCCTTTAAAGGCGCTATATGTAGAATTCAGAAACTTTGCTATTAGCGACACCGGTGGCCGTTAGGTGAACTGCAGCCAACAACTCGTACAAGTGTACAAGAGGACGTGATTTAGGGCCCAAATACTGTATGTAAATATGTGCTGCAGCTGCACGCTTTCTTTTTCTAAAAAAAAAATAATAATAAAATAAATAAATAAATGACAGTGAGAAAACATCAGTTAAGAAATCATCGGATAGCAATGTGGATTATGTTTGCACGAGCGCTGCCATTCACCAGCATCATTTCGACAGATAAGGTAATGAAAGTTACACTGTTATATGGTAATTTTACAGGTGAAATTACACTGTTGTGATAGTTAGATAAAGTTTAAAGTATATTTAAGACTATAAACTATATAGATCCGGCTAAGTGAGACTACAGATTGAACAAATCTTTCTTAACCCCTAAAAACCTATATGGCCGCCGCCGGTAAAAAATAACTGTTGTTCTTTTGAATCGCTACTCTGATCCGTATGCTTTAAAATGTCCCATAAAGAGGAGATTCCCGGCTTTTCTGTGATATCGGGTTAATCGCGTTTGGACATTCAGAAGCTCCGTAGTGAATGTGATTGCATCATCAAGTTTTGATCAGCATTGATTCGTCAAAGAAACCCATGCGGTTTGTTCCTCTGAGCCAAAGGTTTTGCTTCAGTGTTCTATCACAATGTTTACATTTATTTTACTTCTTTTTGGACACATCTAATTGTCAAAAAAAAAAAAAAAACACCGGCTTTCATGGAAAATCGCCTATAACTTGGTTAGGGATTGTTACATGTAGTCAAAGTTACATCTAGAAATGTAGAATATCCAAGTACAGCTTTCTAAAGCAAAAAATCCAAACTTCAGGAGGATTTGTTTGAGTTGAGTTAAAAAAAAAAAAACACTAAAAATATGCTGCCGTTTTTCTTAAATCTGGTAAATTCATCCATTCTAAGATTGGATTATTTAAATGAGATAGATTGAAGCTTCAAGTTCTCCTGTTAAAATGATATATGGCTCTTTCTTTGTTAGAAAAACAAAGAAAAGATCAGGCGGCGCGCAGGTGCTCCAAAAATGGTCTAGGTCTTTAGGGGTTAAACGACAGAGTACAGAAGAGAGGCGTGTGTAAATGTCACATCCTTATGATTTCCCACGTCTTTCACGTACAAATCAGTCTACAGGCTTTCAAAGATAACCTATAAGTTACGGAAGGTCTCGTTTTTTAAGTTTCGTTACAAGCAATTCATACATTGACTTTAAAAATGAGGAATACATACAAATTATAACATACACTCTCAGAAAAAGGGTACAAAAGCTGTCACTGGGGCTGTACCTTTTCAAAAGGTAAACTTTTGTCCATTTTAGGTGCTAATATGTACATTTCAGGTGCGAAAATGTACATTTTAGGTGCTAATATGGACATTTTAGGTGGTAATATGTCCTTTTCAGGTGGTAATATGTACATTTTAGGTACCATTATGTACATTTTAGGTGTAAATTTCAGGTGCTAATATGTACATTTTAGGTGCTAATATGTCCATTTCAGGAGCTAATATGTCTATTTTAGGTCCTAACATGTACATTTTAGGTGCTAATATGTACATTTCAGGTGCTAATATGTCTATTTTAGGTCCTAATATGTACATTTTAGGTGCTAATATGTACATTTCAGGTGCTAATATGTCTATTTTAGGTCCTAATATGTACATTTTAGGTGGTAATATGTACATTTCAGGTGCTAATATGTACATTTCAGGTGCTAATATGTACATTTTAGGTGCTAATATGCCCATTTCAGGAGCTAATATGTCTATTTTGGGTCCTAATATGTACATTTTAGGTGGTAATATGTACATTTCAGGTGCTAATATGTACATTTTAGGTACCAATATGAACATTTCAGGTGCTAATATGTACCACTAAGGTGCCAATATGCAGCCTTTGGGTACAAAAGTGTACCTTTTGAAAAGGTACAGCCCCAGTGACAGCTTTTGTACCTTTTTTTTCTGAGAGTGAGACCCCCTTTAAGATACACAGTGCTGAGCAAAAGTATTTGGCATATCAGTGAGTATTTAAGTATATCAAGAAGACCAGAAAAACTATGTGCAAGTGTAACTGGACAAAAGCTGGTTTAGACACAAAGGTTGGTCACGCCAAATATTGAATTAAATTATTAGTTAATAGAAGTTAAAATCTTTCCTCAAACACTTTTCACAGTACAGTATTTTGGAGGCAGGTTTCTTCAAGTGTCTTGGCGACGTTGCCACAGTTCTCGATTTATTCTGTGTCCGTTTTTTCTGTTTATTCACAGACAGACTCAATGATGATGGGATCAGATCTCCGTGTGGAGCACCGGCTGTTGTCAGACTCCTTGTGCATACAAAAATCTCACTGGATTATTACAATAATTGGCAAACTAATGTTTGGAAATGTAAACCGATATTTCCTACAGACACACTTCAGCCATTTGGGGGGGTTGAAAATAATAATGTGCCTAAGACTTTTGCACAGTACTGTATACATAAATATAAAAGGTTGGGGATGACATCATATGTCATGGATAATAATACAAGAGTATTGAAGCCTATTCATCATTACTGCATTTAAGTAGCCAAAACATCCAGGACCAGATTTATTTCCTAAAGATTTAGACTGATTTCACCCTCACCGAATATTCAGGACCAACAGAGTATAAAGCGGTTTCTGTGTGGAGTTAAAGTTGTCTATGGTGGATTGATTGGATGGTTGTTGTATGTCATGTGAGTGACTTGTTGTCCCGTCCTCGTCATAGAGAAGAGAAAAGAAGAGATGAGCTGCATTAGGAGGGGGAGTTATTTTGATTAAGGATTTTGAGAGCAAATTAATAAAAAAAATATGACGTGCATGGAAAAATGGTTTATAGTAGACACTGTAATATTCCATAAAAATGAGACATGTCAAGACAATTTCAGGGTGACTTTACAGTAAATTATATAATGAGTGAAAATTACACTGAAGGAGAGTCTTAAGCTGTACTGGGAGCAGAATATTACAAAGACACAGGGTGACTGGGCTCTTTTGACTTTAGCCAGTAATATAACATCTACAGGTATACAACAACCCAATAGCAATCGCCTCACAACACCCTAGAAACCATCCAGAATACATTCACGACAGCATAGCAACTCATTGAGAACCACCAACTGTAGAGCATCATTGCATTATGGAGGCATGTTTACATTTTCTATCTTCTCTAAAAAAAATCAAGTCAGCAAAATTCTTAATATTTATGGTGGCATGGTCACTGTGCTGTAGGCCTATGATGACATTGAACTATGTTGGAGACTCTCAATCATTAATTTTTTTTTATAAATGTTGTTGTTGTTTTTTTTTTGTTGTTTTTTTACTATGTCCCTAAATTGTGGCATCAGTTCAATTATGGCCAAGCATTTCTAGTCGTTTTTTAACGTTTATTAAAGTGTTAAAGTACATGTGTTGTAAGAGGTTTTACCAGCAGGTGGCAGTACAGACCAGTGTAAATTTACTCATGAGTGTTGAAAATGCCAATGGTCATATTTTCATTATTCACATTAAAATGAAACTAAAACCAAAACAGTCGTCCTCTGTGTGAAAAAAGACCACTAGAGTGCAATATCAAACAAATACACTTAATAAACTCACAAGTACAACTACAATCAGCAATGATATACAAAACCAAATTCACTTTGATTATAACCATAAATAACAAACAAACGATGAAAATAATATATCCCTTCACTCATTTTCCAAACGTTACGTAAGTTTGCTGGATAATAATATAATATAGCCTAATGTTATGTTAACCTTTAAGGTGATGTTACATTGTACTCAAATAAGTACGGAGTAATTTTAATTACATGTAGCCTATTACTAGAGTTACGGTTAATAGGGTTTGGTTTAGGGTTAGGCCTATTACTTGTAAATTAATTATGCATAATTTACTGTTGTTTCTATGGTAAGAACATTTAGAAGCCTAATGCGTAAGTAGGCCCACGTCACCTTAAAAAACTGCTACCATTAAGTTACAGTAAATATAGGCCAAAATAATGTTAGCCTGCTACTATAGTAAGTGGGCTACATGTAATAACGTCACCTTAAAATAAAGTGTTACATAATATAATATTATATAAGTTAGGGCTGTCAAACGATTAATCACATCCAAATTAAAAGTTGTGTTTACATAATACATGTGGATGCACTGTGTATAATTATTTTTTATATAAATACACACACATGCTTGTATATATGTAAGAAATATAAATATATATAATATATAAATATAAATAATTATATTAATTATATAAATATATAAATATAAATATTTTATATATAAATAATATTCTTAATTTTTCTTAAATGTATATATATATATATACATATACATATATAATTAAACACAGTGCACCCACATATATTATGTAAACACAAACTTTTATTTTGGATGCGATTAATCGTTTGACAGCCCTATTTATATACACATAAAAACCATGCTCACACAGACTAACTTTTAAGGTGAACTTAAATTAAACTTGTTACAAATTAAAATTAAACGTGTTTACTTGTAATTGATTGTTGATTGAGTGTATTTATTTTCCTAGGCTCAGACACCCGTCCCCTCCCCAAACACACACCTCTTTGCACCCACAGCCCGCGATGCATCTCACTGCGTTAATCTGTTTGTTTTTCAAAGCAGTACAGTAAACGCTGATGCGCGTTAACGATTTTCTGTCTGCCATGTGACCGCATAACCCGCTCACATGAGCGCCGGGTTGCGTTATCCGCTTTAAGTTTGTTGGAGTCCCCTGATCCAGCTGAGACTGACAGGAGTTGCCATGGCGAGTGGCGGTGGCGAGCAGAAAGTGGTGCTGATCACCGGCTGCTCCTCTGGGATCGGACTGAGGATCGCCGTGCTGCTGGCCAGGGACGAACACAAGCGTTACCATGGTAAACGCACTCATTTGCGTTCTAATTCAGCGTTCACACCTCGATAGAACGTTTTGGGGTTTGGACTTTTCGTTTAAACTTGTTTCAGAAGTTGTAGGTATTATAAGTTCACGCGCTTCTAGCCGATAGTCTTTGTAAACGCTGTAAAAGCTGTTGGGTATTTTTATGACATAACGCGCTGTACATTTTCGCATTAGTTTGTCTCTTCATCCGAACCGCAAGATTATAGCCTACATTCACTTTTCTCCAGCTGAACCCAAAGGGTCTTTATTATCATGTGAAAGCGCAGTTTCCAGGGTACGGCTCCGCGAGGATACCGCTTGCCAGGCGGAGATCATAAAGAGACTGCCAGTTCTCTTTCAAGTGACTTCTCCAGTACAAAGCTCTCTTTATGGCTGTGAATTGTAGACCGCTGCCCTGGTTTAGTGCCGTGTCTAATGCGCCAATAGTCCACACACTGGAATGAGTGTTGGGAGAGGGACAAAGTTTGAGACCTGTACAAGTTGAGGGCTCTAAAGCGAGGGTCTTCTGAAGACTTCATCTGCACTTTGAGCAGGGCAAAACCATTGGACATTTGTTATCTCCTAGTCGAGACTCATTAATGTCAATCAAATGGTTTGCACTGGGGGCCTTCAACCTTTTTCAGTGGATTGAGAGATGAAAAGCCTGCCCTATAATGATGTATAGTAGCACATAAAAGGGATAGCCTAGTTAATAGATCATTTCTTTCTTCCGCTGAACAAAATAGAAGGTATTTGGACCCCATTGACTTCCATAGTGTTTATATTTCTCTAAGTCAATGGGGTCCATCAACTGTTTAGTTACTTCAAAATATTTTCGTTTGTAAACTCATATAGGTTTGGAACAATGACATGACAACAGTATTTCCATTTTTTTTTTTTTTTTTTTTTTGGTGAACTATCCCTTTAATGTATTTACATACTTTCTACATTACATTTTAATTAATTTAATGGGCAAGATGATGAAACTTCGCTACTTTGGATTTGGTTAAATTTATATATACAGTAAATGTATTTGTGATTTGAACACATTTTTAAATTCAAAACAAAAAATAAAAGTCGCTGTTTGGATTTAAATATGCAAAAGCTTGAGAGTTTATGACTGGATCATTATTGGAGTGATTATTGTGTTTCTATCATGTTATATGTTTGGCATCAGTTCTTCTAATTCTAATTGATGGCGTGTGTATCTTTTCATTTCTTAAAGGAGTAGTTCACTTTTAAAAAAAAAAAAAAAACTTTTGCTGATAATTTTAAAAATTAATGATATTAATAATTTAAACATTCCAGGATTTTCTCCATATAATGGACTTCATTGGGAACCAAACGGTTCAAGGTCCAAAAGACAGTTTCAGTGCAAACTGCAAACTGTTCAAAGGGCTTTAAACGATTCCAGACGATGAATAAGGGTCTTATCAAGCAAAACGATCACTTATTTAATAAAAAATAAATAAATAACAAAGTTTAAGTTTTATAAGCTCAAATGCTCGCCTTGCTCTGTTCTGTGACGCATGTTCGTGACTCAAAATGAACGAATCTTTTTTCATGTGGTTCATTCAACGAACGAAATGAACGGATTGACTCGGGA
Source organism: Cyprinella venusta (assembly GCA_038021265.1). NCBI lineage: Eukaryota > Metazoa > Chordata > Actinopteri > Cypriniformes > Leuciscidae > Cyprinella > Cyprinella venusta. Next base: position 21,110,485 of record CM075863.1, read on the forward strand.
AAAGATTTGTTCATGTTCATGCTTGTTAAAGAAATGAAACGCTACACACTTCATCAATTAGGGTTAGAAGAACTCATACAAACATATAGTAACATATTAATCACTGCGATAATGATCCAGTCTCTTAAGCATTTGCCTATTTAAATCCAAACAGTGAGTGTATTTAAAGATTGGTGGACCTAGTCTTGCAGTACCGCTGCAAAGAAATTTGAAAAGCAAACCATCTTTCATTCTTTTTCATCTTTTAAATGAATTCCATTTGAACTTTGTTCCCATTCTAAGAGCATTTTTTCCGAAACAAAAATAAAATCCTTTTCCAATTGGTTCTGGTTATAATGAGGAGCTGTGATATATGCCAACTTCAAAGACGCCAAAAAAAAAAAGAATAATCCAATTATAATTGAGGGTGGCTCATTCAAGAATGTTTAATCGGCCTCAAGTCTTAAAACAACAGCTTTAACAATGAGGCGGTTGTTCGCGTAAACACATTTATATTGTGGCCTAGTTTGGCTCCACATGCCTTGAGTTTCGTAAGAATTAAAGTTCTACAGCTTATTCTTTATATACAAGTGAAATCTAGTTTGAGAAGACAGGAATGCAGATTTCCCAACAGCTGTGTCTCTCCATCATCATCACCCTACAGATGCATTATGGTCTATGGTTTTCAACAGCAGCTGGGCTTTGACTGATCAGGGATGTTGATAGACTGAATGAACGAAGCTTAAAAAAGGCTTCATCTGTAAATCAGACAGGATTTGATCAGCAAATCAAACCTCAATTTACTGAAGATGTGCTAGTGCCATAGAGAAAGAGAGCAAAAATGAGATATCAAAGTCAATGCGAAAAGTAAGCAAACGTTGAAGTTGAATATCGTCTTTATTCATTTATTCATCAATACAACAAACAAAGTGAGAAAAAGAAACTGAAAATATTGAAAATGACTTTAAGAAAATGTATATATACGTCAATTTAGAAAATTACGTTACACCAGTTCATTCTTCGATTGTCTTTATGGGCAATAGAGAGGCCTTTGTAGCTGAATTGAACTCATTTAATAATTCATGAACTTTACGCGGTTATTGAACTGAAGTGAATCAACACTGACTACCCTATCTCACGACCAATTCGTATGAATTCGACGTATCGTTAAAAAGTGGCTAATTCGATCTAATTCGTACGACCTCACTCGTACGAATTCATACGATTTGTCTAAACCCACGTTATGGTTAGGTTTAGGGGCGGGGTCAGGGGTAGGTCATTCATACGAATTGGCCAAATTCGTAAAATATGTACGATTTAGCAAAATCATACTAATACGTACGAGTGAGGCACTCTAAAAAATGCTGGGTTGTTGTAACCCAATTTTGGGTAAAATATGGACAAACCCAGCACATTGGGTCAAAAATGTCATTTAAAAATGTAACCCAATGGCTGGGTTTGTCCATATTTTACCCAAAATTGGGTTAAAACAACCCAGCATTTTTTAGTGTATGAATTGTTACGAATTAATAGCCACCTCTTAAAATTCGTACGAATTCCCGTGCGATCGGGCTTACACTGAACTGATTTGAGATTGATAATGACAGCAGGATTATAATTTATTTCATATTTGATTTGAAGTTGGCATTATTGATTGTTATTTTCCTGTTTATTATCATGAAGCTGTTTGAAACTGTATTGTATAATTGTTTTTGAAAGAAGTCTCGTATTTGATCCAAAAATACGGTAAAAATAGTAATATTGTCTAATATTTAGGGCTGTCAAAACGATTAATCGCGATTAATCGCATCCAAAATAAAAGTTTGTGTTTCCATAATATATGTGGGGGCACTGTGTATAATTATTTTAGATATATAAATACACACACATGCTTGTATATATTTAAGAAATATTTTCATGTATATTCTGTATATAGATTTATAAATAATTGATATTATATATAAATATTTTATATATAAATAAATTTTTTTTTTAAATATACATGCATGTGTGTTTTTATATATACAAATTAATTATACACAGTGCACCCACATATATTACGTAAACACAAACTTTTATTTTGCATGCGATTAATCGCGATTAATCGTTTTGACAGCCCTACTAATAATATTACAATTTAAAATGACAGTTTTTGGTTAAAGTTAATGGAATTTGAAATATATATTTTTTTTCTGTGATCAAATCGGAACGTTTCAGTATCATCAGATTCAGAAATCATTCTAATATGAAATCATCACTTATTTGAAATATCTATTTTTTTAAACAAAAGCCTTTACTGTCATTTTTGTTCAATTTAAAACAGCCTTGCTGAAAAGTGTTAATAAAAATTAAAAAAAAAAAACAATTATATTGATCCCAAACTTTTGAATGGTAGTGCATTTCTTTTTTTATAGTTTTTGATAAATAAATATAGAGAGTTAGTGCATTAAAAGGATTCAGTGTCCACAGAACGAAAAAACTAATCATTTCTTGAGATTTGAAAGGAACTGTTCAGGTTTAGAGTTCCACCCATGAAGAACATTGAATCAAATCAACCTAAAATATGGAAAGGTGGTAAAAAAAATAATCATTTTGCTTTCCTTCTCATGGAGAACTTGCCAGCACAGCTGATCACTGACATCAGAGCGGACTGGATAATGTTTTCAAAAAGATAAAAGTGATTATTTCAGATGAAAAACGTTCAGTAAATCTGGGATGGGCGCTTGATTTAGGTCATTCCCTCATGCGTTGCGTTCAAAGTGCAAAGTGCATTAGAACGTTAATCTCTTCAGCTTATCTTTCGGCTACGGTTTTAAATTAAGCAACACACACCACTGGTTACGCTGAGTGTTTGTTTGGGTCAGCATATATGTCATGAAAGGGACCAAATTTAATCTAACTGCAATCTCCTGTGCTGATTTCAGACTAAAGCATCCAAAACCTCTTAGTTGTAGATACAAGGCTTGAACTTTTGAGTGATTACTGCTTTGTTGATGACATGCTTGTTCTCTGTCACCTTGTCTTGAAGTTATTGCCACTATGAGAAACCTGAAAAAGAAGGACCAGCTGGTGGAAGCAGCGGGTGACGCGTATGGCAAGACCCTGACACTGTTGGCATTGGATGTGTGTAGTGATGACTCTGTCAAGCAGTGTATTGACAGTGTAAAGGACCGCCACATCGACATTCTCAGTGAGTGCGGGATGCCTTTGACCTCATTGGCTTTGTTCACACTGCAGGGGAAATCCAATGTTATATATATATGAAGAGTTCAGATGCAAAAGCCTCTAAATGCCATTTGAAATTTTCTTATAAAATGACCATTTTTATCAAACTTGTATATTTAAGTTCAGTAATTTCACTTAAATGACACTTAATAGGTAATCTTCATTGCAATTTAAGTGAAATTACTGAATTTAAATATACAAGCTTGATAAAAATGGTCATTTTAGAAGAAAATTTCAAATGGCATTTAGAGGCTTTTGCATCTGAACTCTTCATATATATATATATATATATATATATATATATCAGATAGGCTGTTCAAACTGCAAGTTTTATGCAGAAGGATCAGATTTGGGGTTGTGAAAAGAGTGAAAAGTCTACTGGAAAAAAATGTGTAAGTTAGCAAGCCAACTGTCCTTGGCCTACTAATATCAAACTGTTTGCTAAGGGAATCATTTAACATACTTCGTGGTCTTTTACATCCTAAACGTACTTTAAAACGAGTGGTTATTTTTGAGTAATATTTTCGGGCATGTGTTAATCGCAAATAACTGAAAATGTATTATATTTATATAAATTCAAAGTATATTATAGTGTATTATACATAGTTTGAGCTTTTTTAATTTAGTACATCTTGTAATTTATACTTCTACACTGTAAAAAAAAATTAGTGCTGGTCAACGATTAATCACAATTAATCACATCCAAAATAAAAGTTTGTGTTTAGATAATACATATGTGTGTACTGCGTATAATTACTTTGTATATATAAATACACACACATGCATATATATTTAAGAAAAAAAAATTGTTATTTATATAATATTTATAAATAATATACATTTTGTACAAATATACAAGCAATATATACATGCACATATTTTTTAAATATATAGAGTAACGCATGTGTGTGTATTTATATATACAAAATAATTATACGCAGTACACACGTATTATGTAAACCCAAACTTTTATTTTGGGTGCGATTAATCGTTGCCCAGCACTAAAAAAAAATATTGTTGGTTTAACTTAAAAAAATGAAGTAACCTGGTTGCCTTAAAATTTTAAGTTCATTGAAATGGAAAAAAATTGAGTTAACACAATGAAGGAGATTGATTTAATCATCAGAAACTCGAAATATTATGTTATCTGAACTACATAGATTATTTTAAGTTGATTTGACAAAAGAAAAAAAAAACATTTACAGTGATGTGGTTAAAGTGTATTGCCAAATGCACAAGCAAGCAGTAAACTAAAATATACTTTAAATATAATTTCTATTGAACCTTATATGTCATGTATTTAAATATATTTGTAATTACACATTTGTAGTGATCAATTATATTACATTATATAAACATTAAAAGTAATTTTGAAATTACACATTGCAGTTAAAATTATAATCAAGCACTTCGCATGTGCTTTAGTAAGTTAGTCAACACATTAAAACAAGCGTACTTCTTTAAAGCGCGACAAAAAAAATTGAAATATGATGATTTAAAAAGTATTGCTCGATATTTTTTTACTAAGTGCACTTTTAAAGTGTTTAGAAACATGAAAGTGTACTCTCTTTAAGTGGCCTTTTATTTCATTATTTCATTGTTATATTATCTGCAATTACAGTGTTTAAAAAAAACTTTTGCTGATAATTTACTCACCCCCATATCATCCAAGATATCTACGTATTTCTGTCTTCAGCCAAAAAGAAATTAAGGTTTTTGATGAAAACATTCCAGGATTTTTCTCCATATAATGGACTTCAATGGGAACCAAACGGTTCAAGGTCCAAAAGACAGTTTCAGTGCAAACTGTTCAAAGGGCTTTAAACGATTCCAGACGATGAATAAGGGTCTTATCTATGATCTTTCGAGTCATGACTCAAAAAAAGATTTGTTCATTTTGATGAATGAGTTTGAACAGGAGAGTCACAAACGCTCATCACAGAACAGAGCAAGACGAGCATTTGTGCTTATAAAACTTAAACTTTTTATTTATTTTCTAAATGAGTGATCGTTTCGCCAGATAAGACCCTTATTCATCGTCTGGAATCGTTTAAAGCCCTTTGAACAGTTTGCACTGAAACTCTCAATTGGACCTTAAACCGTTTGGTTCCCATTGAAGTCCATTATATGGAGAAAAATCCTGGAATGTTTTCATCAAAAACCTTAATTTCCTTTCGACTGAAGAAAGAAAGACATGGACATCTTGGATGACATGGGGGTGAGTAAATTATCAGCAAAAGTATTTTTAAAAGTGAACTACTCCTTTAAGTGCACTACCTTATGAAGGGTTCACTACCTGTTGCTATTCTTGACAAAACACCTGTTGTATAAACGCGTCACATGACTACTAAAAAAAACCCCACACACGTGCACCAAATCCTATTGGACTGTTCAGACTTAGACGCATTAACTTTAATAGGATTTGGTTTAGGCATGGATTGGCGTTATACAAACTGAACAGATTTGTTTTCCTGCCTGTTAAATAGAGTACTAAAATGACCGCAGACATGAGTTTGCTAGAAACTATAATAAGCATGGGTTGAATTATAAGTAGACCTAGTGCCTCGGGGACCCGACAAGTCCATAACCATCCGTGTTTCCTGTCTGATTTTCCAGTTAATAATGCAGGAGTGGGTTTGCTGGGCCCCGTGGAGAGCATCAGTATGGACGAGATGAAGAAAGTGTTCGAGACCAACTTCTTCGGAACGGTGCGCATGATAAAAGAGGTCATGCCAGACATGAAGAAGAGGCGAGACGGCCACATTATCGTCATGAGCAGTGTAATGGGCCTGCAGGGTAAAACGGACACACCAAACCTGACTGAAACCTTCTGTTTGAATGGCTGACAGTCAGATCAACAATAGAGCCATTCAGAGTTATGCACTTAGCTCGGAAGAAATCCCACACATGGTTTGAGACACATTAGGAGGACAGCAGACCAATGAATTTATCTCTATTGATCTAATTTTGCAGGTGTGGTCTTCAATGATGTCTACACGGCTTCTAAGTTCGCCATAGAGGGCTTCTGTGAGAGTATGGCTGTGCAGCTGCTGAAGTTTAACGTCAAGTAAGTGATTTGAAGTATGGTTGAGGGCCTATTGACATTAAAGGAGTAGTTCATTTTTAAAATAAACTTTTGCTGATAATTTACTCACCCCCATGTCATCCAAGATGTCCATGTCTTTCTTTCTTCAGTCGAAAAGAAATTAAGGTTTTTGATGAAAACATTCCAGGATTTTCTCCATATAATGGACTTCAATGGGAACCAAACGATTCAAGGTCCAAAAGACAGTTTCAATGCAAACTGTTCAAAGGGCTTTAAACGATTCCAAACGATGAATAAGGGTCATAACAAAGTTTAAGTTTTATAAGCTCAAATGGTCGCCTTGCTCTGTTCTGTGATCCGCATTCGTGACTCTCCTGTTCGAACTTGTTCATCAAAATGAACGAATCTTTTTTCGTGTCATTTTGTTCATTCAACAAACGAAATGTTAACTCAGGAAAAGATTTGTTCATTTTGATGAACAAGTTCGAACAGGAGAGTCACGAACGCGCATCACAGAACAGAGCAAGGCGACCATTTAAGCTTATAAAACTTAAACTTAGTTATTTTATGAGCGATCGTTTCGCTTGATAAGACCCTTATTCATCATCTGGAATCATTTAAAGCCCTTTGAACAGTTTGCAGTTTGCACTGAAACTGTATTTTGGACCTTGAACCATTTGGTTCCCAATAAAATGCCTAACATGGAGAAAAATCCTGGAATGTTTTCATCAAAAACCTTAATTTCTTTTCGACTGAAGAAAGAAAGACATGGACATCTTGGATGACATGGGGGTGAGAAAATTATCAGCAAAAGTTTTTTTTAAAAGTGAACTACTCCTTTAAGTCTGAATTCTTTGCATTTAAACGTACAATATGTAATTTTTTTTTGGCCACCAGGGGTCACTCATTTCACATAATAACAAAGACGTACTTTGATGACGTCAGGAAAGAGCGTGGGCTCACGGGAATTGTTGTCGCTGTCAATGACAACCAGCTCAGCTCATGACATGACATGATCGTTTTTACAAAATATACGGATATACGGCATCTCTCTGTAGATTTAGCTTGTCAAGAAGCTTTAAATGCAACCCCAATGTTTACCTGTGTCATACTTCTCCTGCGTGGCTCGCTAACAGCAACAGTTGGCTGATTTGAATGAGACGACCGGAACGGGGAGCGCTATATGCGCGAGCAGCACCGGGGGACAGTGCATCTCGTCTGAGTGAGCGCTCGTGAGCGGGCACGTGATTTACACGCATAAAAATACGTCTTACTTTTTTTTCTTTGTCATTTTCTTTGCTTTCTTGGCGGTAGTCCAGTGTTCCCCTTTGTGTTTGGTGGTTTCGCCGAGTTCCGCAAGGAAGTTAGAGAAAATAGAGGAGTCAAAGGTTATATGACGCCATAGACGGACGACGAAACGGAAATAAAGAAACGGCCCGTGTCTTCGAATTAAACTATAAATTTCTCCGTATTTGAAAGTTGGTGGAAACTGTCGGGATAATGTAAGTACACATCTAATAGAAGTATATAACATAGATACAGTTATTTTTGCTATTTTTAAAGCCGAAAAAGTACAGAGTGTGGCTTTAAAACGTGAAGAAAACAAGACTTTAGATATGCAAAGGCAATCATATTACTATGAATGGGAGAAAGTGCAACGCCCAATATGGCGGAATAAGTCCCGGTTTCTAAATAAACGAGCCAATCGCTAATTATAAAAAGTCAGCTCCAGTTGCAAAAGAAACTGTCAGTGTTCTGAGACGGGCGCTTATATGCCAAATTTACACTCCAGAAGCAGGCCAAAGCTGACAGTCACCAGATTACAGCACGTCCCTTTTCAGATTTTCTAAATCCGATTCAGCTTGTTCAACAGCACACTGATCCGACAAAACCCGGCGAAGTGTCCGTCGCCGTCTGTCAGTGTGATGTAAGTTGTCCTTATGATTGATTGCACATGCACATTAGCTGGGCCAGCCTGAAAAATGCAGTTTGTCATGATTTAAGTGTTTTTCAAATTGCATTGGTGATTTCAATTATGAAATGTAATCTTAAGTTTGGTGAACAGCTTTAGAGAATTCGATGTTTCCCCATTCAAAGAGATAGGAGCGTGGCTAAAATAGCTTCCCGAGAGGCGTTTCAAAGATGGCCGCCGAGTGAAATGACTTGCCTTAAAGGGATAGTTCAGCTGAACTAGATGTTGTTCAGGCCATCCAAGATGTTGGTGTATTTGTTTATTGTTTCTTCGGTAGAAATGTAAAGAAGACTTTTAGCTGAAACCAAAATTAATTACCAAGGAACACGTTTTCAGCTTAAAAAAGAAACGTCACCTACATTTTGGATGGCCTGATTGGAGGGGGATTAAATTAACAGCAAATTAAAGGCTGAACTATCCCTTTAAACAGACTGATCTCATGAAGTAGCGTGTGTATGACACGCCAATTCGTATTTCCATTTATACGCGCCTTCAAACTGTCTTGCTCTCTCTCTCTGTCTCTCTCTCCCTCCCTCCCTCGCGCATATGAATCAAAATCAATTGAGAATTGACGCGATGGTAAAAGATCGGAAGACTGAAGTTTCACTTGGTGGAGCATTGAGTAGTCTACATGTGATACAAAATGATTAACGTGAATAATTTATGCAGCAGCACTGACGTTAGCCAATCATGACAGTATAGGCGTTAACACTGAAGTCTTAAAGTGGAAACACCCCAAAACAGACTGTTTGAATCAGAGGTGAGAAACAGCGTGGGAAAATGTCATAAATAACTACATTTTTTTTAAAAATTGTCTACAAAAAACTATAGTAATACTATAATTGCACCTAAGGGAACATAATAAAACAAAACAAAAAACCATGTCATGACCCCTTTAAAGCGGTGGTATTTAAATGGTGAACCACAGATTTTTCACTCTACATCTTCATAATATTTTTATATGGAGCCAAACAAGCTTCATTCAAGTCCTTTCCGCTATGTGCGCGTTGCATCTCTCTCCTGCTAAAGACGAAAAGAGCTGCAGATGACGTGGTTATTTTAACAACAGTAGCAGAAACACCATGAGCAGCAAAATAGATAAATAGATACAGATACAGTACGAGGCAGAAAACGAGAATGCAGAAAATACATTTATCTGTCATACAGATAACTCCGACCGTTTAACTAAACCAGGTTTGTAGCAAGGTATCGCGTGGTTACTAGTACTATATTTTATATAGAATTTTATTACTAGTTTTTTAGTAGTTTATTTAATCACAAAGGTGTCTAATAAAATGAAATATTTCAAAGGTTAATAACCTGATAAACATCTGATCTAGCCTTTTTATATTCATATCCAGATGGGAGAAATATTTACTACTTTTAAAAAAAAGTATTGTGCGGACCTCCGCTGGGAAGGAAATACAATATAGCGACAGGATCTCTTGGAACTTTAAAGGGACTTTGGTTTAATATCAAAACTATGAAAATATCAGTGAAATATCAAATTGCAATGATCCAAGATGAAAACGGAGTTGCATGCAGAAACATGCATAAACCCTACTTCATATTCAAGAAGACATATGTCATGTCAGTCTTATGCACACCCCTTCAAGTCAAGTGTTACCAAGAGTGCTTCATTTGCAATGCACTGTAACATTCCCTCTGTACTCCCAGACTGTCTATGATCGAGCCAGGCCCAGTGCATACAGAGTTTGAAACCAAGATGATGGAAGACGTGGCCAAGATGGAGTATCCAGGAGCAGACGCAGACACTGTCAGATACTTCAAGGATGTGTACCTTCCATCATCCATCGATATCTTTGAGGCATTGGGACAAAGACCCGATGACATCGCTAAAGTATGTGCCACCGTTTGACCAATTCATTGCATTGAAAACCATTAGCTCCGCCCATTAAAGCTTTGCATTCTTTTAATTCTCCATGCATTTTGGTCATTTTCTGTTCCAGTGCACCAAGAAAGTGATTGAATCCAGGCGACCCCGATTCCGGAATCTGACCAACAACCTCTACACGCCCATTGTGGCCATGAAATACGCGGATGAGACCGGAGGACTTTCAGTGCACACCTTTTACAACCTGCTCTTTAACTTTGGCTCGCTTATGCACATTACCATGAGCATCCTCAAATGCCTGACATGCAACTGTCTGCGCAGACGCACCATTTCTCCTGACTGAAGAGGGCAGCAGTGAGACGCACACACTCACACTTCCCTCAGTTTACAGCAGAATAGGACCCAACTCAATGCAACAAGCAGGATAATACAATACCTCATATGAGAGTTCCACATTATAAAGAAAGGCAGATCTGGATTTTCAAAACATGCACTTGTATTTTTGTTTTAATGCTAGCAACTCTATTCATCAGAACAACTTCATAACAACAGATGTATTAAAAGAGTAGGTTGGTTATGTTGTTCCATGATTGTGAATTATGAAGCATTTTAGTCTGTAAAAATAAACAGACCGTGTTCACAATCAAGTGAAAAATAATCACATAGCTGCCTTCGTTTGTACTAATGACGTACATGGAAATGTCTCTGTCTTATGTTTAAAATCTGTTTTTTTCTCCTTTTATAAGCTAAGTCTATGTTTTTTATTCGAATTAACTTGAACATTTAGGAGGTCTTAAAGCTTTATTTAAAGATGTGCTGATTTTGAACCTAAATAACAATGTAATGTGATCGTTTTGCTCAAGGCTGGAAGCGTATTAAAGCGTAGTTTTCACTTGTCGTCTTTCTTGTTCAAACTGCTGTTACTTTTATCCAGTGCCAGATTCCTTTTCCTTAATTCTGCTCCTTTAATTGAGAAAAACCTAAACATTGAATACACTACTCAAAAGAGTGTAACTGCCTCAACCACATTACTGTTGTGGCCTCGGGATACTCAACATTAGCCAATGACAGACCGCCAGACATTCTCATTTTAACCAGCAGAGGGCGACAGAGTACATTAGCCAGTAAAAAAGAAATAGCACACAGAGGAATAGTCAGAGATGTGCCGTCATTACTATGGGCGCTTCTCAATTGGGAAGCTGTATCCTAGTTAGATCTGTGTCCTTTCTAGTTCAATCCATCCAAGGCTCCTATGCTAAACTTCTCAGCACCGAACGCTAGAATGAGACGGTCTATTAAGTGCGCATGTCTTTGTAATTAGGTTTTCTGCCCCCGCGGTCAAGTACAAATATACTATTAAAGCTACTTTAATATAAACACTTTATATTAAATATAAGCCTATTTATGTTAACTGAATATAAAGTTACTGAACTGGAATGTGTGTAAAGAGGTGGGAGATTGATTTGCTTACTTACGTAAGAAGGCAAATGAAGGACGAGAAACGAAGGCCGCATACCTTGGATCCTTCAAAATGGGACGGCATTGATGATGTGGCAGTCAGCCTTACTTGGATGCAGCCTTCCAATTGAGAAACTACAATAGTCACACAAAAAAACAAATGTAAAAAGAGTAGTATGTGTCCAAATTCACAGTATTCAACAGTTGATAAAAAGTACTTGGATGAACATCAACTTCAAGGGGGATTTAGAGGCGGGCATCCAATAGAGTGGTGCAGGTATGACATCACTTTGTAGGCCAAAACGCGGAAGTGAGTTAGCATTTTAGCACTTCTGGTTTCATTATCTCAAAGTCAATAGGTTTTTTTAAATAGGATTTTGGTTAAATGGCTGAAATAAGGTCTGTGGTGAACACAAGCTCAAGACATTTGACGTTTTAATAAACAACATAAAATACACTCACCTAAAGGATTATTAGGAACACCATACTAATACTGTGTTTGACCTCCCTTTCGCTTTCAGAACTGCCTTTAATTCTACGTGGCATTGATTCAACAAGGTGCTGAAAGCATTCTTTAGAAATGTTGGCCCATATTGATAGGATAGCATCTTGCAGTTGATGGAGATTTGTGGGATGCACATCCAGGGCACGAAGCTCCCGTTCCACCACATCCCAAAGATGCTCTATTGGGTTGAGATCTGGTGACTGTGGGGGCCATTTTAGTACAGTCAACTCATTGTCATGTTCAAGAAACCAATTTGAAATGATTCGAGCTTTGAGACATGGGGCCCTATCTTGCACCCGGCGCAAATGACTTTGTACACCGACGCATGTATCATTCCTATTTTGAACCCAAGCAAAGCGGACTCTTCCCTCCACAGAAGCTCATCAGTAAGTCCAACTATCCCTGGTGCAATTTCACAGTTCCAGAAAACAATTGCGCCAATGACCAAAAAAAAAACATAGTCTAAAGTCAGTGTTACGCGTACATTCAGATGCTATTTTAAACACGCATGCTTGGCAATAAGAGTGTGAACAACGCGCATACATTGTGGATGATTCATCTACACAGATGCTTTGCAAATGATACATTGTTATAAAGGGAAAATATTTAAACATGAGGGAAATCATTGTTGTGTTCATGACGATGGGAAAAATAGGCATAAAGCTTACACATTTACCCAAATTATTATATGCATGTTAACCCGAAGCTAATTTGGGTGGGTTTGTCCCATCCCTAATGTCACTTCTCTTTCTTTTACGGCCCTGACAAGAACATCGATCTCCTCGGCTGTGAACCGATTGTGAAGCGCGCCTGATAAATGCGCCGTTAAAATAGAATTCCGCCATGGAACAAGCACACCTCGTTCATCACGCTCTGAAAGGGAATGTGATATGACGCTCTTATTGGTTTGTTTCCGTTACGCCCAAACCACAACTATGAATAATGACCCGCCCACAAAGTTACTTGCGCTTCGCGCTTGATACTTGTATTTCAGAATGTTAAAATAGGGCCCTATGGTGCATTATCGTGCTGGAAGTAACCATAAAGGAAAGGACATGGTCAGAAACAATGCTCAGGTAGGCTGGGGTATTTAAACGATGCCCAATTGGCACTAAGGGGCCTAAAGTGTGCCAAGAAAACATCCCCCAAACCATTACACCACCACCACCACCAGCCTGCACAGTGGTAACAAGGCATGATGGGTCCATGTTCTCATTCTGTTTACACCAAATTCTGACTCTACCATCTGAATGTCTCAACAGAAATCGAGACTCATTAGTCCAGTCTTCAACTGTCCAATTTTGGTGAGCTCTTGCAAATTGTAGCCTCTTTTTCCTATTTGTAGTGGAGATGAGTGGTACCCGGTGGGGTCTTCTGCTGTTGTAGCCCATCCGCCTCAAGGTTGAGCGTGTTGTGGCTTCACAAATGCTTTGCTGCATACCTCGGTTGTAACGAGTGGTTATTTCAGTCAAAGTTGCTCTTCGATCAGCTTGAATCAGTCGGCCCATTCTCCTCTGACCTCTCGCATCAACAAGGCATTTTTGCCCACAGGACTGCCACATACTGGATGTTTTTCCCTTTTCACACCATTCTTTGTAAACCCTAGAAATGGTTGTGCGAGAAAATCCCAGTAACCGAGCAGATTGTCAAATACTCATACCGGCCCGTCTGGCACCAACAACCATGCGAAACCATAAGTTGTATTTTGTTCTACTTATCGAGCTGTTATTCGCCGACAGGCAGGGTGTACATATTCAGATGAAGACTTCATCACACAATCTCACTTTGTGTAACATATAGCTGCAAACATGAGCAAACGGACCTTTGCTTTGATTATGAAGATATTTCTGTTTTTCACCTCCCATAAGACAGCATTGTTAACCCATCCACTCTTGAAAAAAGATAGCTATCTGTACTTTTGTAGGCTTTCATTTCTTGTGCGGTATAAGGTGACATATTCTCTATAAGATATAGCTTATGCAAATATCTCCAAACTCCAAGTTTGGTAGAGACTTAGCCAGCTTCAAAAGCAATGAAAAATCAGCAAGGGCTGTCTATGGATCACACGTTTAGAGTATGTTAATCTTTTCTTGATTTTAGATATCGGTGACATATGGTCTAAAATAGTTAATTGATTGTAGTATTGGACAATTGCAAGCCTGCAATTCCCCTGGCTGGCCACTGTTTGGCGCCATTTTGTCAGTGTTTGTTGCCCGCCAGGTATCCATGGTAGTCACGTGACTGCAAAGTATGAATTGTGGATCAAATATTAGGCTGATAATGTACCGAACCGTACTGAAAATGTTTTATTTAGGATTATACAGAGTACCGGACCCCCTCTAGCCCTGTGCGCTGTTTTAGTCACATAGCCAAGGTATTTGTCTGAGTCACTATGCAAGGAAGGCCAACACAAAATGGGGAAAAGTGAAAGAGACAAAGTGAGAGCAAAAGATGATAAAGACTATGGCAGCAAGCAGAGAGATCGCAAAAGCAAGAGGGGCAAATCGAGCAAAAAAAGTACATTCCGACGCATTGCAGATTGGACAGCGCACACCCGGCCAATGATATGTTGATGGATATAAAGAGGTCATGGCCTAGTCCCCGTCCGCCACCCTCCCTCGGCACCCCCAGCCCTCTCACACACACACACTGCTTTGTGCGGAGTGAGAGAATGTGACCTGGTTCCCATCCCTGAGGAGCTGTGTTAATGACAACCACTTCAGACAACATTGAGCATCCCTTTCGCCTCCCCCACCAGCTGTCCCGCTCAGCCACACCACCTCAGCACGGCGCAGCTTGCAGACGGACTGCGCGAGATTCCTCCGGCCTCCGTCAGGCATCGTGCAACCATGTCCTTGGTTTTCTAAACCACTGGAAACTTACCCAGCACAGATAGCACAACTACGTTCACGTCTCGGTGATGACAGACCTTTCAGTGCGGCGCAACAAGGCCAAGGTGCGCGAGCAAGATCGTGCTTTCCTATGTATTTGTGTGTGTGTGTCTTCATCAGAGGCGACAGCTCAGTACAATGGGACAAAGAATCTGTCAATCACAATCAAAAGGGAAATGGAAGGCAGTCCAGAAGGGGGGGAAGGGGCCGCTGTGTGTCCCGAATCTTTGGACGGGATGTGGGCCATGGCGTGCAGGGGGTTGGGGGGAGTGGTGTGGAGTTGAGATGCGTCTGATTTGGGAAACGAGGGTTGAGAATCCTTGCATTCAAAAGAGGACCTCTTTACTAATTGAGAGATTGCAGGAGTTACAAATCTCATTAAACAACACAATCATTCATATCAGGCCATTGTGGTCTCTCAAAACAGCTATGACATAATCAGCTGGAGTATTGTCTTTCGCAGGTTTTGACTGAATTATGGGAACATTCGTCGTCCTGTCACAACTTTCACATGCCAAAATAAAAGCAACTTGTTGCCGGGCAGACATAGATTGGCTCTATGGGACGTACACGTTCAAGAGTTGGAACAGCAAGGCTTCCAGCATTATCTTTGGCATGCTGGTTGTCTGACACATTCCTGCAACATCTGGTCTGTCCACAGCCTGGGTCATCTCTGGTTCAGACCGTCGCAGTCTGAAACAACTTCAGCCTGCAGTGCAGAGGCCAGTTGGTCGTCTGAAAGACCTGGGCCTCGGAAGCTCTGCAAGAGCAGCAGTCGTACGTACATATGGGGCCAAAGCTTTCCTTTAAAAAGTTTTGCTGGTCCTACTCGACCCGCTAGTGTGCCTCTTGAGGCCAGGGAGTAAAGTTTACACACAGCACCTAGGCCCATTACAACCTACTCCAAGGTCTTCGGTGTGGGAGGTGGGTGCACTAGCACGCCTCTTGAGATCAGGGGAGTGAGGTTTCAGACTGATCTCATGAAGTAGCGTGACACGCCAATTCGTATTTCCATTTTTGGCGTGCTATCAAGACGCATAATCACTTTTCAACGTGTTTATGAACGCCGTTGACTTAACGTTATATAAATATATGACTTACCTCAACCCCGTCCCTAAACCTAACCGTCACTGGGGTTAATGGCATTTATGACTGTTCCCTTACCATCCTAGGGAAAAAAAAGATATGACTTACCTCAACCCCATCCCTAAACTTAACCGTCACTGGGGTTAATGGCATTTATGACTGTTCCCTTACCATCCTAGGGAAAAAATATATGACTTACTTCAACCCCATCCCTAAACTTAACCGTCATTTATGACTGGACATTTGACGGCGTGTACAGACACGCGGAATCACTTGGACGTTAATGGCGTAGACATACACACGGATACACGCGGATAGCTCAAAATGCGTAGATAACACGCCACTTGACTCGAAAGTGGCGTGTATGTTTACGCAAAAGTCATGATGTCATGTTGGAGGTTTACATGCCCAGCTCTTACTGGCCTACGTCCGTTACATACAGATAAATCATAATTTGCTCATGCTTTCATTCAAGCTTTCACTGGTGGTTTCCTGACACGTTTCAACTGACACTTAGTTGTTATTTTAATGTGTCTACCTCTATTTTGTCTTTTATTCAGTCCTACATACCGTAAAGTTGGCTAGAGTTGGAATGAGTTGAAGATTGTGTAGGAATGACTTGGAGAAATGCTTTCTGCATTTTTAGATTTTCAAAAAGATTTACTTGCGCTGTTTTCCTAATGGGGACACTGTTCCCACAAGGATTTTTGGTATTGCCAGCCTTGTGAGGTCATTTTGACCACACACACACACATTGGGTTTACATGTTTTATGTGGACTTTCCATAGACATAATGATTTTTATACTGTACAAATTGTATGTTCCATCACCTCACATTAACCATAATCCTAAACACAAGAGTCACAGAGAACTTTATGCATTTGTACATTTTCAAAAAATATAATTTCATGAGTTCACTTTGACGAATGATCAGAGAGTAAATGGTTATGCCTATTTGGCGTGCTTTCCGGGGGGAGGGCTCTGAGCTTGGAAATTGGGCCCAAACACAGAGTACTCCCCCAGTATCTCTGTTTAGGCAACATGGCATCATGACTTTCGCGTAAACATGCACACCACTTTCAAGTCAAATGGCGTGTTATCTATACGCATTTTGAGCTATCCGCGTGTATGTCTAAGTCCGAGTAATTCCGCGTGTATGTACACGCCGTTAAATGTCCGAGCGAAACGAAGCAAAATGTAGATCTAAATCTGGGGAGCGATATTTTTTTTTTCCTAGGATGGTAGGGGAAGACTCGTAAAGGATATTAACCCCAGTGACAGGTAGGTTTAGGGATGGGGTTGGGGCATATTTATATATACAGTAATGTAACGTTAATATAGGGTTTACCAGGACCTCACACATACACATGTCTACTTAGCTAACTAAATGGGGATATTGTGTAGACGTCTATTGTTTTTATGTGCAATGAGTTATAAATGCTATAACCTAACCCTAACCAAAAACTTTCTGCACTTTTATAATAATAAAGAAACTGTATTATTTACTTTATAAATGAGGATGTCCCGAAAAGGAGGCTCTGGGTACAAATTTGTCGCCAAAATATGGTTACTGTAAAAAGAAAATTTAAAAAAAGGATATGATATGATCAGTAAGTAATGATAATTTATATTTTTACATTACTTTAACTTACATAAGTTAAGCAATTGGAATTTTTTTATAAGTTATACAAGATTCAACTTGATTTTTAATTGAAATGACTTGTACAACCAATTTGATTGTACTTTAAATGGGTGGAAATGTTTTACAGTGGGTACACACACACAAAAGTAAAATAAAATATTACAAATAATAATTTCCTTACTTAAAGTGGTCTTGTTTACACAATATCTCACTCGAACACATATTTTGTCATCATTTACTCACTCTCATGTTGTTCCAAACCTGCATGACTTTCTTTCCTCTACAGAACATGAAAGAAGATATTTTGAAGAATGCTTCAACTGTATGTTTCACAGATGAAAGAAAGTCAAACAGGTCTGGCACAACATGACGGTGAGTAAATGATGACAGAATATTCATTTTTGGGTGAACTATCCCTTCAAGTCTTGTTTTCAGAAGGTCAATTCACACAGCACAGACAAAAGGCAACTAACACCAATAAACAAGTTGGCCGTTAGATTTCTAATTTGGAAAAATAACTCATGTTCACACTGCCCAACAAACACTGATTGAACATGTCCAGTCGAGTGAAAACAAACCCTGACCAACGCCAACAGATGCTGACAGAGGCAACAAAACACGTTGAGCGATGTGAATTGGCCAAGAGAAATCATAAAAATATGAGGTTTTATGCTTACAATATGCAGGATTTTTGCAGTAAAACATCCAAAATCCACTAGGCCAATGCTATATATTTTGTTTAGTTGATTACTTACATTATCCCAAATGTTTCCAACTATTTGTAAATCGTGAGAAAATTGCGATTTTTAACCAAGGAAACGGGGTGTGTGAGCAGGGGTGAGGGAGTCGCCAGTCAATGACGTCATGTCCGCGTTACCCCCGGTTTCCCCCAGGTTTGACCTCGTACTGCGATAGTAACCATGGCAACAGACGTGGACAACTGGTTCGGTTATGCCTGTTATGCGTGCTCAACAGCGTGAGCGTCCCTAGCAGGGTTTTGTTCAAACATTATGGACCATGGCAAGCAGACTTTGAGACAAAAAGAGCACTAAAAAAAGAAGAACGCGACTAGCTTCGACTTGACAGAGATGCGAGTGTCGCATGTTACTTGAGCAAACAGTTGAGCAAATTAACGTATATAAAACTAATCAATATTGTAGTTTAACATGATGAAAAGTTAGAATACGATCTGTATGTTATTCTCTAATGTTAATCTAGCTTAGTCTCATACAGCCAACACAACCTAACTAACAACATTCAACACACACAAATGCCGTTTAGTGCGATAGTGAAACTAGAGCAAGTGAAGTAGCGTTGCGTTACCTCAAGTTGAATTCGTCTAATAAACTGACCTCTGTGAATAATTCAGCACTTGCGTGTAGTTCGGTAGAATGAAATGTCCTTATTCCTCTATATCCGCGGGACTCGCGTTGCGTGTGGCGCTGGTATACGTCTAGCTATCGCGTTATACTACAGTCATGTTACCAACATCGCTGTATTCACTCATCCATTAAAGATCCATCAGCTTGACGACAAGATCCGTAATTCCGCTTGATGTGGAATATACGTCATTAATATACGCCTTTATTATTGTAAGAGGTTAGCGACCCCTGGTGGCGAAACAATCTTGCATATTGTACCTTTAAACAAGCTAACTATTTGCCAATGAAAGACAAATTATTTTTCTTACTAGCCTATATTGGCCAGTGCTTAATTTAAGCATGAACCCGATTAAATTAAAAACAAGACTTAATACCACGTCCGTTTATTTACCCTGTTTCAGGATGTTTCGATATTTTGCTTAAATGCTGATTAAGAAAATTATTTTTTGATTAAGAAAATGATTATTTTAAGGGAAGCAGAACACCTGGCGTACATTACAGAGTTATCCGCTGGCTGGAGCACAGCCTGTCAAAAGCTGCCAGTGTAAACAACAGGGCAGTAAAGCACCCAGGGCTATCTCTTGTCCGTCTCTCTGCATGCCTGCTAAAGAACACAGAAATCAACATGAAATAAACAAACATGTTTTCAGAGCTCACTGTTGGGTCCTTCAGTGCTATCGCTCGACAGATTTCATCTACTGCTACGAAAGGTCACGCCGAGCAAGTCTGTTATAAAAACAACAAGTTGAATGTCATTACTACGCTGCAGTTGTTCGCTTTCCCGGCTCCCTCTCCAGGGATTTCCATGAACTTAAAAAACCGTTCAGGGGTTCAGATGACTCTGAAAGTCTGATTAAAGGACTCAATCTCCTGTTCCGCTATTAACCTAGTCAGACCTCGTTTCGACTGCCGTGATTGTGCCAGGCTTGGGTGACGAATACAAGCAAACCGCTGCCACCCAGCTGGGACGACATTCGATATCTCTGATTTTACTGCGGACACAAAAACTGAGCCCCCCGTAAGCCCCTTTGGCTGGTGCTTTTACAGCCAATCAGAGGATGAAAGGAAAAGGAGGAGAGTGGTGTCAAAAAACGAGACTGCACTAATCCATGGGCTCAGCTGTGTATGCAGGTAACAGGCGGAAACATCCCTCACTCCCGTCTTTCCTACTCCAGGTAATTATTGGTACTACGACGATTGCTCCTGGTGGACAGCCAAACCACAGACCCTGCCAGTCATTCCTTTCCCACTCCATCCTGTCTTTTATTTACCTGCATGTATCTCTCCTCCCCAGCCAGGACACATTCCTTCATCTCCAACTACTCTTTGTTGAATAACAGTTTCTTGTTCGTCAACTCCACCCTCTACTTTGGGAATCTCAGTAGTTGTTTTTTGTCATTCTCCCTTTACAAATGTCATAAAAGCACCCTTTTAGGGGTCATCTTTCAGTTTTTCTTTAAATATGTGAAAAACACAACCCTTAAACGTGTCCCTTAAAAGTAAATGTAAATGTAAAACCCAGGAATTGCTTGTTTCTTGTTCTCGTTTAAGCTAGAAGTTTGTTTTCTCTCTTCACACTATTAGCAACTTTGCAGCTTTCCCAGAATTCCTTGGCTTCAACGTTCAGCTCTCTTATCACAAAGATCATAAACTGCTGTCTGTGTAGTCCGTTTGTGATGGAAAACACTCAATCGCGGATATTCAGCGAGAATCAATCATTTGATCTAAATTCACAGTATTTCAACATCTTTTAAACAAGATAATTTTATTGTTTTTTTTTTAAAAAAAAAAAAAAACATTGATAAATATGTAATACTTTTTAAAAAATTTGGAGGGGGGGTCAAATATATTGAGCAAGAATGTATTAAATTTGATTTAAAACGGAATTTATAAATGTTAGATTTCTTTTTTTTCTATTTTATTTAAAGATTTTTAAATTTTACAAAGCAACATCCCCACCCCATGCCAGCAAATCAGTAACAAATAAATAAATGAAAAATAATAAACAAAAATAAAAACCAATAAATGCATATATATATATATATATATATATATATATATATATATATAAAAAAAATATACATACATATAAATATAAATCCATATATACAGTATACATACATTAAAAATAAAATACAAAAATAAAACGCCAATACCAGTGATTACCTGATTATGGAGATAAAAACTGAATTACTGCACCCAGCAAGATACTATATAGTCTACAGTATGACACCTCTTAAAGGACTCAATTTAAAAAAAAAAAACTTATGCTGATAATTTACTCTCCCCCATGTCATCCAAGATGTCCATGTCTTTCTTTCTTCAGTTGAAAAGAAATTAAGGTTTTTGATGAAAACATTCCAGGATTTTCTCCATATAATGGACTTCAATGGGAACCAAACGGTTCAAGGTCCAAATGAGAGTTTCAGTGCAGCTTCAAAGGGCTTTAAATGACGCCAGATGATGAATAAGGGTCTTATCTAGGACCCTTCGAGTCATGACTCGAAAAAACCTTTTCATTTTGATGAATGAGTTCGAACAGGAGAGTCACGAGCGCTCATCACAGAAGGTGAGCATTTGAGCTTATAAAACTTAAACTTTTTTATTTAGTTTTTAAATGAGCGATCGTTTTACTTGATAAGACCCTTATTCATCGTCTGGTGTCGTTTAAAGCCCTATGAACAGTTTGCAGTTTGCACTGAAACTCTCATTTGGACCTTGAACCGTTTGGTTCCCATTGAAGTCCATTATATGGAGAAAATCCTGGAATGTTTTCATCAAAAACCTTAATTTCTTTTCGACTGAAGAAAGAAAGACATGGACATCTTGGATGACATGGGGGACATTTTTTTTTTAAAGTGAACTTCTCCTTTAAGTAAATGTATCTTGTTTTAAGGATGTTTCAATATGGGAAACAATAATACCACTGATTAAGAGTATTAGATTCTGGAGTGCATTAATTCTCTTAGGTGTGTCTTTGACATTTCCCGTGGCTACATGGGCAGATGTCCAGAGCCTATGTGAAACTGTGCCAAGATTATGAGCTCAAAACTGACTTCAACACTCATTCGCTGACTCTCTTTCATCCCTGGTTAGGGTGGGAACCACTCGTCTTTATGCCAGCTGACTTTACAGAGGCCATTTATCTCTCATCATTGCTTATTTAGCTCAAGTGCATCACTTTTTGTGACTGGATGCAGAAGCTCATTCCAATATTCCCCAGAAACTGTAAAAACAGACAGAGCAACATAAAGTTTTCCCTAAAATATTTTCTTCACATGTAAATACAGAGGAAAGCTCCATTTTGATTTCGCAGCTCCATCATTTCTCATTATATATATATTTTTTTGATTGTTTCCAAGAATTCTCTGTCTCAGTTTGTCCCGTGGACGAATCAGAACGCAAACATGCTTCTGTGGTTTGGCAGCTGTTCCTCACTTTAAGACGCATTCACACACACACCCACACTTAAATCTTCATTACCTCTCTCTAAAAATTTCCATCTTTTTTTCAATATGAGTTTTCTTCTCTATCATTGACATGATTTTTTTTTTAGATTTCATTTCATTTTGTCCTCTTCTCTGTAGACTACAGGCAATGTAAGTGGTTCTGTCAAAGATCCATACAGCTGTCTATGCCCTTTATTTTTGAGGATCGGGAACTCTTACAGCTGTTCGGCCGTGACCAGAGCAGTTTGGCTGTGGAGGTCATTTTCTGCCTTTGTTGAAGAACAACAGAAAAACCAAACATCTGCCACTGCTAAAACTAAATCTTATCTCTCAAAAACATTTCTCTCCAAAATACAGGAATGACAATAAGGGATTCTTGTAGAAATGCTGCAAATGTCCAAAATGTGGGTTTGTTCCCACCGTAATTAAAACATCGCAAATAAGATATCTTTAATGTCTTGTTTGTGCTAGACTGGTTTAGACTGGAAAACGGTTTCCTGCTTCTGAGGAAAAATACCACTGCAGTACTGGGACGCGTCTCACAAACTTTGCTCACATTTTCCAAGAAATGTAAAAACAATCAAAACCACAATCATTTTCAATCTCAACACTTACTGTATGTTAGGCATTGTCGAGTTGATGCTTAAAGGAGTAGTTCACTTTAAAAAAAAAAAAAAAAAACTTTTGCTGATAATTTACTCACCCCCATGTCATCCAAGATGTCCATGTCATTCTTTCTTCAGTCGAAAAGAAATTAAGGTTTTTGATGAAAACATTTCAGGATTTTTCTCCATATAATGGACTTCAATGGGAACCAAACGGTTCAAGGTCCAAAAGACAGTTTCAGTGCAAACTGTTCAAAGGGCTTTAAACGATTCCAGACGATGAATCGAACTCGTTCATCAAAATGTTTTTCCGAGTCAATTCGTTCATTTCGTTTGTTGAATGAATCAAATGACACGAAAAAAAAATGTGTTCATTTTGATAAATGAGATCGAACAGGAGAGTCACAAACGTGCATCACAGAACAGAATAAGGCGAGCATTTGAGCTTATAAAAAACGTAAACTTTGGGGGGGGGGGGGGGGTTTAAATGAGAGATCATTTCGCTTGATAAGACCCTTAATCATCGTCTGGAATCGTTTAAAGCCCTTTGAACAGTTTGCAGTTAAACTGTCTTTTGGACCTTGAATCGTTTGGTTCCCATTGAAGTCCATTATATGGAGAAAATCCTGGAATGTTTTCATCAAAAACCTTAATTTCTTTTCGACTGAAGAAAGAAAGACGTGGATATCTTGGATGACATGGGGGTGAGTAAATTATCAGCAAAAGTGTTTTTAAAAGTGAACTACTCCTTTAAACTGAAAAGCATATATACTGCCAAAAAAAGTGAATCTGAAATTCATAACAAGTAACTTTGTCTGACGTATAAAGAACGGACTAAACGTAGACATGAAAAATTGGCTTAAAATGTAATATTACAAATCTCAAGTAAATTAACGGAATTAACACTGTAAAGCCTGACAGCAGTCCGAAAAAAAATCTTTAACTAAAATGGAACATTTTATTTAAACTTTAGATGGAGAAAAAAAAACATAAAAGCTTGATGTATGAAATATAACACTCATATATATATATATATATATATATATATATATATATATAATCTCATATTTGATACCATAGGTTTTTAGCTAATATAATATACGAGAATATGGAGCTCATACTTGAAGAGAAAAAGTAAGCTTTAATGTAAGTTGATCTTTATAACAGAACAGCAGACTGCTTACATAAAATGTATATAAAAATAATGCAATGATGCAATACAATACGGTGAGGATTGATATAAATCAACATTCCTCAAAATCTTGTTCATATTTGATACAGAATCCAACTAAAAGGCCTTGCTAAGGCCATCAATGTGTACTTACATTTACGAGTCATTAAATCATGTTTAATTTGGACTTCTCTGTGCATGCTCTTTGAGGTGGTGGCCATAGACCTCCATTATATGACTGACAGACAAGAACGGTTTGACCTAAAAATATCAAAATTGGAAATACTGCAGAAACAAAGACACTACATCTTGGATGCCCTTGTGGTAAGCTAAAACATACCAAAAATTAATTTCAAAGTGAACTATCCCTTTAAAAAGAACAACAGGCTGATATATGTAAGCATCAGTGACGTAACACCATGGATCTCACTGTGTAAACACTTAATGGCAACTTAAATATCTGATAGATCATTTCATCAAAGATATGTGAGAGATTATCTTAGTTACGAGCCGAGTTGAATGTGTGTGACCAGCACATACGATGATAGCTGGTTGGTCGATGTTTGTGACAGAAGCCAGTGTGTTCCCTGGCCGTGGGCCTGGCTGGATGAACTGGGTTGTGCCCTCAAATGTGGGGTCACCAGTACCATGAGCAGAAAGCAGAATCCATCTCATGTGAACACCCACTTTTCCTGGTCTTCTGCCAGGAAAGAATAGAGTTGTGTGTTTGGGATTTGGTGGGAAAAGTGTCCCTCGGAATGTGACTTCGTGAGGGGCGTGGGGAGGGACTGGCAAGAAGGCCCTGTATTTCTCGGCTCCTGAGGCTGAGGGATAATCTGGGGGGGTCAGGGGTCAGGCCACACTCTCTCCGACCCACTCCTACTCTCTCAAACATACAAAACCCACTGCTGACACAACACATTTACTGTACCTCCACACTGAGCCCTCGGGGCAGCACGCACACACAGTGAGGCACTCAGCTCTCCTTTGGTTCCCATACAAGACATATCATAGTATGGACAATAGATCCTTTCTAGCTCAGTATCACACCTCTGAATGACAAATCTGCCAGCCGAGAAGTCCTGAGACGCACCCATCCGTTACTGGAATAAGAGTTGTCACCGGATGAGTAATCTTCAAGTCTACAAACAAATCTATCTATCGATCTATCTATCTATCTATCTATCTATCTATCTATCTATCTATCTATCTATCGATCTATCGATCTATCGATCTATCGATCTATCTATCTATCTATCTATCTATCTATCTATCTATCTATCTATCTATCTATCTATCTATCATGGAGCCAACAAGTATTTAGTCAGCCACTGATTGTGCAAGTTCTCCTAGTTAGAATGATGAGAGAGGTCTGTAATTTTCATCATAGGTACACTTCAACTATGAGAGACAAAATGAGAAAAAAAATCCAGGAAATCACATTTTTAAAGAATTTATTTGTAAATTATGGTGGAAAATAAGTATTTGGTCAATAAAAAAAGTTCAACTCAATACTACTTTAAGACAGAGGTCAAACGTTTCCTGTAAGTCTTCACCAGGTTTGCACACACTGTCGCTGGTATTTTGGCCCATTCCTCCGTGCAGATCTCCTCTAGAGCAGTGATGTTTCGGGGCTGTCGCTGGGAAACACGGACTTTCAAATTGTCTATGGGGTTGAGGTCTGGAGACTGGCTAGGCCACTCCAGGACCCTGAAATGCTTTTTTACGGAACCACTCCTTCGTTGCCCGGGTGCTGTGTTTGGGATCATTGTCATGCTGGAAGATCCAGCCACAGTTCATCTTCAAGGCTCTCACTGATGGAAGGAGGTTTTGGCTTAAAATCTCACGATACATGGCCCCGTTCATTCTTCCCTCAACACGGATTAGCTTTCCTGTCCCCTTTGCAGAAAAACAGCCCCAAAGCATGATGTATCCTCCCCCATGCTTCACAGTAAGTATGGTGTTCTTGGGACGCAACTCTGCATTCTTCTTCCTCCAAACACGACGAGTTGAGTTTTACCAATAAGTTCTATTTTGGTTTCATCTTGACCACATGATATTCTCCCAATCCTCTTCTGGATCATCCATATGCTCTCTGGCAAACTTCAGATGGGCCTGGACATGTACTGGCTTGAGCAGGGGGACACGCCTGGCACTGCAGGATTAGAGTCCCTCTCGGTATAGTGTGTTACGATGGTAGCCGTTGTCCCAGCTCTCTGCAGGTCATTCATCAGGTCCCTATGAGTCGTTCTGGGATTTTTGCTCACCGTTCTCATGATCATTTTGACCCCACGGGATGAGATCTTGCGTGGAGCCCCAGATCGAGGGAGATTATCAGTGGTCTTGTATGTCTTCCATTTCCCACAGTTGATTTTTTCACACCAAGCTGCTTCCCTATTGTAGATTCCCTTTCCCAGCCTGGTGCAGGTCTACAATTGTCTTTCTGGTGTCCTTCGACAGCTCTTTGGTCTTGGCCATGGTTGAGTTTGGAGTGTGACTGCTTGAGGACAGGTGGACAGGTGTCTTTTATCCAGATAACGGGTTCAAACAGGTGCCAATACAGGTAACGAGTGGAGGACAGAAAAGCTTCTTAAAGAAGAAGTTACAGGTCTCTGAGAGCCAGAAATCTTGCTGGTTTGTGGGTGACCAAATACTTTTTAATTTCCACTATAATTTACAAATAAACTCTTTAAAAATCCTACAATGTGATTTCCTGCATATTTTTTCTCATTTTGTCTCTCACAGTTGAAGTGTACCTATGATGAAAATTACAGACCTCTCTCATTATTCTAATTAGGAGAACTTGCACAATCAGTGTCTGACTAAATACTTTTTGGCCCCACTGTATGTATCTATCAATCTATCTATCTATCTATCTATCTATCTATCTATCTATCTATCTATCTATCTATCTATCTATCTATCTATCTATCTATCTATCTATCTATCTATCTATCTATCTATCTATCTATCTATCTGTCTATGTATTTTATTTATTTTTAAAAGCACAGCACAACAAATTGAACAGATAAAGCTATTACGGAAGATAAAATATTTTCTGTAAATAATGATTCCGATTTATTTATTTATTGTCTGTCTGTCTGTCTCTATCTATATAATTTATTTATTTGTAAAAACATACAGCTCAAAAAAAAAAAACGAAAAAGGTATAATGGTATTAAACTCAAAATAATTTGATTATACAACAGGCTCATATAAACTAATCTGGTAGGAATGGGTCTTTATTTCAAAGCTTAATCTCCGGGTTCATATGAATTGTAACTTTAAGTACCAGAACATTCACCCAGAATGTGTCCTTTTGTGTTTGACTGAACAAAGACCGTCATATACGGGTTTGGAACAACATGAGGGCGAGTAAATGATGGCAGAACTTTCATTTATGGCTGAACTTTTCCCTGAAAATGTAAATCAAAACATGATGAACTGCCCTAAGGACAGTGACAAAACAAAATCGCAAGCGATGCATGTCCTGGCAAGGCATGTAAAGCTGAAGCACAATGTCAGAGTCTGTTCCAGTGACATTAAACAAATCCTTCATGTCGGTTCCCTTCACCACAGAAGGAGACAAATATTCTTGTGTTAAAAAAGCAGCATACTTTTGCCTTTTCTCAGAATATTGTTTAGGAAATATAAGAGCACTCCATCTTTTTTACTACCCCCCCCCCCCCCCCCCCCTTCCTGCACCCTTTTTTTCCCCCCTTTTCTTTCTCTGCAACACACAAGTCCACACAGGAAAATAACAAACATGAAATGGATGGGAAAGGCTCCCAAGTGTGAGTGGAGAGGCAGAGGCGCAGCGGTGAGCTCGTTCCCAGGCTCTGGGAGGAGCGGAGAGGGCAAGCCATCGCTTGACTGCCTGAGTCCCAAACAGGGAACCAGAAAAACTGGCCGGGCCTCACCGTTATCCGTCATCCGTCCTCCATCACTTTGCAATCACAAAACGCGAGTACAAGTCCGTGCACACACCGAGCTGCTTAACACACTCATCACTTTTCAGGATGTTTGGAGAGCATGGCGACAACAACGAAACCTGAAAGTTCACACACATAAGCGCACACACGCAAGGTTGTGAAAGAGTCAAGTCTGCTTGCTCAATAATACTTCAGAGCTCTACGCTCATCCATGGGCTATTACTATAGCAGTTTATGCTTTGACACGCTCCGACACAGTTGAGTAATCGTGGAGAGAGAGGTAGACTCTCCCAGGGTTGTGGGCTATGGATGAAGCCAAAACAAACTGCAGGACAGCAGCACGCACACCAACAAGTACAAGCATAGCGTCTAAAATCATATAACCGCGGTATATACGACCACACAAAACTGTTAGATATGAGTTAGTAATCACAATCCACCGCACGGCTTCCACCCCTTCTCGATGACTCACGGTCACAACTTTAAAACAACCTCCCGCGCACACACATCCAACGGTGCCGAACTATAAAACAGTCACAAAAGGCCGTCCTCCCTCTGCCGCGGTCTGTTCCTCTCAAACGAATTTACCACAGCTCTCCTATAGTCCTGTAGACTGACAGATCTCGCTACATGCCAGCACTTTTAAACCTCCAAAGGTCCCGTAAGCCAAGAACACAGGATTAGCCCAACTGGCTAAGAACAGTCAAGCAAGCCTTTGGGACTGATGCTGTTCTGGGGTCTTTTTTCACACTGTAGGGATCCAACTTGGCAGCGGCACACAAGAGAAGCAATTAAACAGCCGGCTAACAGTGCTGGGGCCCAAAGCCTTCTTCAGTGAGTCATTATAGGAATGGCCCAGAATCCTGTCTGAAAGAGGAACTGGGCCTGCTAGGAAAGAAGGAGTAAGACTCCCTTTAAGAAAGTTTTACTTTTTCATCATGGAGAGTGTGAAATAGGAGGCACTTTCCACAAGTAGGGTAGATAAACTCTTTAAAAAAAAAAAAAGGTCAGGAGGTTAAACTAAATTGGTAAATATGTGCTTTTTTATTTTACAAAAGTTTGGCATTGGTAAGATTTCTTTCATTAAATTAATTACAGTTTAAATGATGCTGGGTTGTTTTAACCCAAATTTGGGTCAATTATGGACAAACCCAAATGTAATTTAAAATTTGAACCCAACTTTCAAGTGTCATTTTTAATGACATTTTTAACCCAACATTTGGGTTTGTCCACATTCGACCCAAATTTGGGTTGAAACAACCCAACATTTTTTTTAGAGTGTATTTTATTCAGCAATGATGCATTCAATCAAAAGTAAAGACATGTAGAGTTTTTGTATTTCAAATAAATGCTTTTCTTTTGGATTTTCTATTCAACAAAGAATCAAAGTAAAAGTATCTCACAGTTTGCACAAAAAAAAACTGTTTTCAATATATGACAGTGAAAACTGGACTGCTGAAAATTCAGCTTTACCATCATAGGAATAAATAAAATATGTTAACATAGAAGAAAAAAAAGTTACTTTAAATTGTAAGAATATTCAAAAATTTTACTGTATTTTGATCAAATAAGAAAATACTTCTTTAAAAACATTTACAGACCCCCAACTTTAAATTTTATGTGGTTTGTGATTTTTTGATTTTTGCAATAAATTTTCAAACCCTAATACGAGTGCTTTTCGTTTATAGCAATAAACATTCGAATTTAAACAATTATTAGAACACACACAACCCCACTTAAACAGGTAACAAATTTAGCCTAAATTAAGCTGTCACTCTATGGATCAAATTATGTTTTTTACTGATAAACTTCATAAATCCCATTATTGACCAATCAAAAAACAACTGTGGCGACAAATAAATTAAGGTTGACTGGTTAAGCCTGATGCTGTGTAGAAATGTCCCCAATAAATTTACGTTTCACCTGTCACAATTTTAAGAATGATACATTTTATCAAGTTAAAAACTGAAGTTAGGGATGAGCTTGTTCATCTATCCCTGAACGAACGAACCCATAGCCTACTGTTACAGACGAAATAGATTATACATTTTTTACTATAAAATGGACATCAAAATAAGCTTTAGTTAGACAGTTTCTGCTCATATGTTAAATATATAGTATGTTTTGTCAAAAATAAACTAATAAACTGTTATGCAATGCAAGCTAATGCAATGCACATATCAAAATAATGAATCCTTAACTTTGAAATATGTATTATAAACCGTATATTGGCTTACTTTAAAAATAATACTTTATATGGAAAAAGAATTTTCTTTAAAAGATGTTTTCAGCTCTAACTTTGAACCAATTCTACACAAAGGCCCATTTAACCTATTTGACCAGGATTTGTTTCCAGGTATGACTAAAAATGGGTTTTTCACTTTCATTTATATTTTGATATTCTATATATATGTATGTATGTATGTTGTCCTTTCGATTTTTTTTCTTGCCTGATATGTACCTGAATGAAATGCTCATTATTATGCGTGTCTTTGTCTCTCTCAGGTGAGAATCATCTAATTATACATGATGGGGCTGGCCTGTTCACACCCATTCGCATATTGCCTTGGCAAACAAAAAATGTTTTTCACAATATAACCCAATTCACAGTTTTATGTGAACGACTAGGAGGACGATTTTCAGATCATTGTGAAGAAAAAAAAGTCTTGTGGACGCATATTTCGTATGCGTTTTGTGGCCTTATTTCAGAAACTTTCATTTTTCAGTTTTTCCAATAACCACGCATAAACAATATCCTCTCAAAAATACAAACATGTACATACATGTTGCTCACATATTATGGTAGCCCTGTTTGTACTAAATATAGTGTAATTTCACCTGTGCCATTATAATAATATGTTTATAAGCAACTGAGAAAAGTACAAATGTCAGGGCATGTCAGAACATCTCAAGGACACCAAATACACCTTGGTCCCCAGAGAGTTAAATACAACAAAAGCAAACATAAGCCGCTGCTTACCTCACTCAAGAGACAGTTCTTCCAACATGCCACCACTACCCCATCTCCACCTTGATTATTTATCTTTACTATATATTAAAGGGACGGTTTGCTCAAAAATGAATATTCTGCCATCATTTACTCAACATGACATTGTATGTAAGTAGATTTTGAAAAAAAAATGTTGGTTTCGATTCTATGGACAAAAACAAATACATGAAAATAAAACGAATCTCCAAAATATTATCTTTAGCATTTTACAGTATGTAGGAAGTAATATTTGGGTAAAATATTGTAAGTCATATTAAGTTTAAAACAACATGAGTAAGTGATGACAGATCTGTATTTTTTTTTTTTTTTTTTTTGATGGTGTCCCTTTAAGTTTATAGTCAGAGGGGGAACTTCAAGCATGAATCCCTCTTTTATGTGCAAAACGTTAATCTTTTTACTTTAAAGGTAAGAAGATTACCTTTACCAATTTGTTTAACCTTCACCACTTAGGGTGGATTATTAGGGTGGATGGACCACCACCACTAAGGATTACATGGACATGTCATTTCATGAATTTGTTTTAGAAGGAGAGTCATGCAGTAAGAGTGTTGTGGGACAGTAGTAAAAATAGTTTTACTGATTTTAACCAAATACTAATGCCAAAGTAATTCATTTAATTGGTGGATACAGGCCAAAATCAACTTTTAAGGCTATGTCAGATAAAAGTTTGTTCAATCTATTGAACATAAAAAAACATAGGCTTGTGACTCTAACGCTCTGAAAACAAAATGTAATGGGAGACCAAAGTGTATAAATGGAAACGAAAAGTGCCAGAAGCTGTGAAGAGAGTGTGAGAAGCAGATTTGTTTCCGAAGCATACAATCATTTTGTTTGCTTTGTGTCTGTGCAGACACGGTGGCCAATAAACAAGTATGTTTTTGTAATCAGTTCCACAATCTGGAGGTTTGACAAACACTAATCAGGTTAAGTGAGTTTTCCAATGTCTGGGAGTGTGCTTCACACACCAGTCAACAATACCAACGGGTTCTCAATCAAAACAGCACACGATTGAACGGTGCAAACCTTCAACATGGCGCGTGTCAGTCTGGGTGTTTTGCAATTTTGCAATGCATAAGTAAGCTATTTTCTGTGACGACTTCTGATTTATTAGTCGAAACAGATAAACAAAATATTGTAACTTAAAAAATGAAGTAATCTGGTTGCCTTAAAATTTTAAGTTCATTGAAATTAAAAAACTGAGTTAATACAATGAAAGGGATTGATTTAATCATCGGAAACGCAAAATATTATGTTATCTGAACTACTTAAATTATTTAAGTTGATTTGACAAAAGAAAAAATGTTGCAATTACAAATCATGACTATATTTTTTTACAGAGATGATGACTAACAAAGTACAGGAAACGATAAAACTATTTGCGCAAAAAAAACAGTGTGTTGATACTTAAGAAAAAAACATTAAAATAGTCTGGTATGAAAAACCAGTTTGCAAAATCAAGCAGCAGAACGAGTGGTTTTGTACTGTGAAAAATAATTGGAGCTGGAAGACAGACGCTTTCAATTTACAAATAGCCACACCCACTCTTTCGTGAAAAATAAGGTGGATCAATACAGCAAGGATGTGTTACCTCATCGCATCACTTGTGAAATATCCACACCTGTTTCACTGTCATCCAATGAATCATCCGTCATCCAAAATGCACAATGTTTGCACTGCACAAGTGTCACACCCAACTAAATTCATGTCCGCAGCCGAAAGCTTAAAGATGTTGCCTTTGGAGGATACATTCCAAGTTAAGAAGGAATCATGGCACATCCCAATCCAATTTTAGCTTCACTTCCTTTCTCCTGAGATACCTTTATCTGGGGTGCGTTTTCCCGAAAGCATCATCAGACCACTATGGTCGCAATTTCCGTTGTTATCAGTCCTTACTGACACGCTCTGAGTGGGATTCGAACCAGGTCTGATGCGTGGGCTAACAAGGACGCTAAAGACAGCACCAGTAACAAACTTGGCTTGGGACTCAATTAAGCCAGCTGCCACTTAAGAGTTCAGGACACACACAAGGCATGAATGAATTAGTGGAAAACTGTATCAATGCTTGAAATCAGACAAAGAATGGCATAAACAGATTACCCAACAAAGTATATTGAAACCACAGCAGTCAAATCAAGAAAAATAACACTTATCCCAGAGTCCTTGATCAAACAGTCCATGTGTGAAGAGTATTGTCCTGATGTATGAATCCTTAGTCCTTGCGCCCCAAAAATGAACAATAAATGTCCAGAAAAACAATAATAATCCTCCAAAGGTGGTGCACTGGCAAAAATAACAAAAAACCCAAGTCTTCTCTTTAACTTCGATGAGTAATTAGCCCATAAATGACTAAAAAACACCCATTTGTTTGGTTCAAAACATGCCTCCCTTCCCCTCTGGCTTGGCTTCCTTTTCTCCAAAGAAGGCCTTCCTCTACAAGGTGCCCTTCTATCAAAGTAAAAGTCCCCTTTTCCCACTACAGGATATTTCTGCACCAAACATAAAAGTCCCACATACAAAAGACAGAACTTCAACTAGGGCCTGAAACCACTTAATGTAAATCATACCTTTACTTATATTACAATGTTTTATCCCCTTCACATTTGTAAAATAAAGTATTACTAAAATAGTGTATTTTTCTTAGCCCTAATATAGAAGTGTCACAAGGGGACTGAGGTTTACAAGTACAGCTCTTACATCAGCATAGTTCAACAAGTCTAAGTTTCCCAAAACCATAGTTCCAACGAACATTCGCAAACAGCATCGCAAAGTTGTGTGGTTGGAATGACAAACTCTCGAGAAGTTTCTAGATTGCATGACATGTGGATTTAATATATCCTTAAAGGGTACCAATTATGGCATTTAAAATGTTCCTAATATTGTTCTGGGAGTCCCCAACAACAGTTTTACAAGCATGCAATGACAAAAAACACTTTTGTTGTCTTATAATATGCATTTATTTTTACCTGATTTGCTCACCGACTCCCATATGAATCGTTTAGCGAGTCCTTTGTCCAAGACCCGCCTTTGCGTGAAGCTAATCTGCGGTGATTGGTCAGATGACCTAGTCAGTTGTGATTGGTATTCTCTGTGCAGATATTGTCGAAAACGGAACGTTATCACCTTAAATGGGTTCTCAACTCCAGTCCTCCACTTTCGAGTCAAGTGGCGTGTTATCTCCACGCATTTTGAGCTATCCGCGAGTATGCGTGTATGTCTACGCCATTAACGTCCACGTCATTCCGCGTGTCTGTACACGCCGTCAAATGTCCGAGCGAAACGAAGCAAAATCTACATCTACATCTGGGGAGCTATCGTTTTCTTTCCTAGGATGGTAAGGGAACAGTCATAAATGCCATTAACCCCAGTGACGGGTAGGTTTAGGGACGGGGTTGAGGTAAGTCATATATTTATATATACAGGAATAACGTTAAAGGGTTAGTTCACCAAAAAATGAAAATTATGTCATTAATGACTCACCCTCATGTCGTTCCAAGCCCGTAAGACCGCCGTTCATCTTCGGAACACAGTTTAAGATATTTTAGATTTAGTCAGCGAGCTTTCTGTTCCTCCATTGAAAATGTACGTATGTACCTTATACTTTCCATGTCCATAAAGGCAATAAAGACATCATCAAAGTAGTCCATGTGACATGAGTGGGTTAGTTTGAATTTTTTGAAGCATCGAAAATACTTTTTGGTCCAAACATATCAAATAAAACGACTTTATTCAGCATTGTATTCTCTTCCGGCTCTGTTGTCAATGCTCGC
This sequence comes from Cyprinella venusta, assembly GCA_038021265.1. NCBI lineage: Eukaryota > Metazoa > Chordata > Actinopteri > Cypriniformes > Leuciscidae > Cyprinella > Cyprinella venusta. Next base: position 21,145,460 of record CM075863.1, read on the forward strand.
TCACGCTTCCGCAATGACGTTGCTGTGCTGACGTGTTATCTTGTGCGCCCGAGCTTCGTTTACAGTTTGAGGGAGATGCGCGCTATAGTCAAGCTTTTCTACATTGTTTGTATTTTGGTATTGCAATAATTTTTAAAAAATGGTAGAAAAGCTTGAATATAGCGCGCGTCTCCCTCAAACTATAAACGAAGCTCGGGCGCACAAGATAACACGTCAGCACAGCAACGTCATTGCGGAAGCGTGAGCGAGCATTGACAACAGAGCCGGAAGAGAATACAATGCTGAATAAAGTCGTTGTTTTTGATATGTTTGGACCAAAAAGTATTTTCGATGCTTCAAAAAATTCAAACCAACCCACTCATGTCACATGGACGACTTTGATGATGTCTTTATTGCCTTTATGGACATGGAAAGTATAAGGTACATACGTACATTTTCAATGGAAGAACAGAAAGCTCGCCGACTAAATCTAAAATATCTTAAACTGTGTTCCGAAGATGAACGGCGGTCTTACGGGCTTGGAACGACATGAGGGTGAGTCATTAATGACATAATTTTCATTTTTGGGTGAACAAACCCTTTAAGTCAACGGCGTTCATAAACATGCTGAAAAGCGATTATGGGTGTTGATAGCACGCCAAAAATTAAAATACGAATTGGTGTGTCATACACACGCTACTTCATGAGATCAGTCTGTTATACAGGAAACACACCCTTAATCAATTTTTGAAGGCAGCATAGCTATATTCTTAGGTGCCTTTGATATCCCACAATCCTGTGCAGCCAAAAAAACAAAGATGGCGTCTGAATGTTGCAGAACTTGTGCTTAGTGGTGATTTTGTTTTCCAACTACAACATTTTCCAACTTTTATAGTTGTAGCGAGAAATTTTGCTCAATTTTGCTGTAGATCACTAAACCATTATGTTACCTCAGAGGGCCGAAATCAGTTTCGTGAGATACTTTCCTTCTCAAACGCTGTCTGCAAAGTCATTGCCTGATGAAGCAGAGAGGCAACAAGTAAGCTGCCTAGGTTTTCGGACATATCCCAAGTCATGGAGCACTCTGCTAATGAGCTGAGCAAGTTCAATCAGGTGTGCAAGACATGAAAAACTGAAAATATAGTCCAGGAGAAGGGTAGAGAAACACTGGACTTGCGGTGAAGTGGCTCTAACTGGGTTTAGTCACACTGGAGGAGGGGGTCTGGTGGCAGGACCTTGTATGGTGAAACAGTCCAGATTTCAAGTTCATTCCTCAATCCTTACACAAAGCTATTTTGAGAGCTATGAAGTCTCCCACGCACACACTACAATTTAGGGATTAGTTCGTTTATTTTTCTTCAGTTTGGTAACGTCTAATGCAACCCCTGAGATGGACAAGCAGAGTTGTTCTTGGCTGGTAGGCCGAAGAGGGAGGACGCGAGATAAACTTGCATGCCTGAGACATCTATAGCTTAAAGTTGGAGAGAAAGGCGCTCAAGACAGAACCCACTGCCGCACCCTCGCACCCACTCCCTCAAGGTGTGTTTGAATCTGATAACTACTCACATTTGCCTAAACAAGAAGAATGACATGTTGGTGCTTGTTGGTCAAAATGCGATAAACAACGTCAATCACTTAAAGAGAAGAGATGGGAAGAAAACACAGCAAGAGTTGCTGAAAGAAAGAGAGACCAGTGTTTAAACTGAATGGGGGGTGGGTGGGTCCCTTAAGTATTAAAGTATTAAATTAATTACTAACCATCATTTCGTTACAAACCAGTAAGACTTTTATTCATCTTCGGAACACCAAATGAAGATCTTTTTAATGAAATCTGAGAGCGTACCTCTGTTCACAGCCTACACAACTACTCAACACAATTTTTTTCAAGCGATGTGCACTCTCAGAAAAAAGGTACAAAAGCTGTCACTGTTGCATTTTTAAATGTTAATATGTACATTTTAGGTGTTAATATGTACATTTTAGGTGCTAATACATACATTTTAGGTGCTAATATGTACATTTTAAGTGTCAATATGTACATTTCAGGAGCTAATATGTCCATTTTAGGTCCTTATATGTACATTTTAGGTGCTAATATGTCCATTTAGGTACAAATATGTACATTTCATGAGCTAATAGGTACATTTTAGGTGCTAATATGTACATTTAGGTCATAATATGTATATTTTAAGTGTTAATATGTACATTTTAGGTGCTAATATGTACATTTTTGGTGCCAATGTGTACATTTTAAGTGTTAATATGTACATTTCAGGAGCTAACATGTCCATTGTGGTGAGCAGGACGGCCGAGGGACGTGAGAGAAAGTCACGAGGCCGGTGGTGCGATTGCTAATGAGCAGCACCTGCGAAGCACACCGGTCTCGCATCTCTCACGGAGTAGCGGAGCTATAAAGGGGGAGCGACGGAGTGGATGAGGGAGAGAGGAACAGGCCTGCTTTTGTTTGTATTTTGTACTTTATTTTGGTAAGCCAGCAGTCGTCCGTGAGGGGCTGCTGGCCGGTATTTATGTTTTATTTTCGGTAGCCAGCAGTCGTCCGTGAGGGGCTGCTGGCAGGTAATTTGGTTGTTTATTTTGTTTAAATAAAATTTTATTTCTTTATTGTCATCCGGTTCCTGCCTCCTTCTTCCCTGAACCCTGTTACATCCATTTTAGGTCCTTATATGTACATTTTATGTGCTAATATGTCCATTTTAGGTCCAGATATGTACATTTCATGAGCTAATATGTACATTTTAGGTGCTAATATGTACATTTTAGGTGCTAATATGTCCATTTAGGTCCTAATATGTATATTTTAAGTGTTAATATGTACATTTTAGGTGCTAATATGTACATTTTAAGTGTTAATATGTACATTTCAGGAGCTAATATGACCATTTTAGGTCCTAATATGTACATTTTAGGTGCTAATATGTACATTTTAGGTGTTAATATGTAGATTTTAGGTGCTAATATGTATCACTAAGGTACCAATATGCAGCCTTTGGGTATAGAAGTGTCCCTTTTGAAAAGGAACAGCTCCAGTGACAGCTTTTGTACCTTTTTTCTGAGAGTGAGAGTGCTTTGTTTGTGGAAAAAAAACATGATTTACCACTGTATTTACAAAATGTTAATCTCCAACGCATGTTCACGTGAGCACTACGACACGAGTGTTATGTTGACGTGAGAGCAGGCGGCGTTGCGTGAACGCATGTTGAGTTTAATATTTTGTAAATGATTTTTTGCGCAAACAAAGCATCGTATCACATCATAAAATTGGGGTTAAACCACTGGCGTCACAACGATTTACTTTAATTAGGTCTTTACTAGCTTTCTGGGACTTGAAAATGGTAGTTGCGTAGACTGTCAATGGAGGGACATAAAGTTCTCAGATTTCATCAAAAAAGAATTTAATTTGTGCTTCAAAGATAAACGAAAGTCTTACGGGTTTGTAAGGACATGAGGGTGAGTAATTAATGACAGAATTTTCATTTTTGGGCGAACTATCCCTTTAAGAGACCCCAAGAATTATATTTATATTTCAAAGACAATAGAAGTAATTCTGAACTTACATATAAATGTGTATTTAAATCCAACATAAATAGGTCAAAAAAGCACTTAAACGTTCAGCTATCTGCATTTATTTGGACTGTCTAACAATTAATCACGATTAATTGCATCCAAAATAAAAGTTTGTGTTTCCATAATATATGTGGGTGCACTGTGTATAATTATTTTTTACATATAATACACTCACATGCTTGTATATATTTATGAAATATTTTCATGTATATACTGTATATTTATATATAATTTATATTATATATAAATATAAATATTTTTTATATAAATATTTTTTTTCTTAAATATACATGCATGTGTGTGTATTTATATATACAAAATAATTATACACACTACACCCACATATATTATTAAAACTTTTATTTTGGATGCGATTAATCGCGATTAATAATTTGACCGCCCTAATTTATATATAATATAAATTATATATAAATCTTTAGTGTATACATGAAAATATTTCTTAAATATATACAATCATGTGTGTGTATTTATATATATATATATAATAATTATACACAGTGCACCCACATATATTATGTAAACACAAACTTTTATTTTGGATGCGATTAATCGTGATTAATTGTTTGACAGCCCTAATTTAAACCATAACAAATTGTAAGTTAATTGCAATTGTCAGAAATCATATTAATTTTGCATTAAGTACATACTTTGAAGTAGCCTATATTATTTCTGTAATAAGCACATTTTTAAAATGTGAAAAATATAGCTTGGAATAGGATTCTAATCTACATTTTTCTCACAAAAGTCTCACAGGGTCTGTGTGGAGTCTGTCCAACGGTCTCAACAGATTTCATTTTACAAGGATGTCAGTTTCCATTTTAGATGAGGAATCTTCATGCAGAATGCGGTCTGAGCATTGACTTCTCTCTCTTTTGGTACATTGTTCTGTGTCAGTCACCATAACTATGTATTTTCATCCAATTTGACAAGTTGAAGATACAACAGCCTTTATTTGCTAGCTCAATAGAGATCATTACATAAATCATAAAGAGACAAAGCATCCAGGAAGCGACCGCACACATCTAAGCTGCCATTTCCAGTATTCTGAAACAAATGTGTATATTGAACATGACTCAGCCCTTCAAACAAAAACCTCTCATGTCAAAGTATCGGCAATGTTTTTTCTAAAGCTCAGATTACAATAGAGAAGAGAAAGAGTAAATATCCTTTCCTACACACTTGAACCAAGTAAATCAGACATAAAGTTTAAATATACAATTCTCACAAAAATGTCTTAACACAGAATAAATGCAATCTATTTATTTATTTTATTCATTACATTTGTTAATTTCCATCTAATCATATATATTAAACTCAGGCAACAGCATTAATTTAAGTGTCACAAGTCTTACAACAGAACAGTTCCAGTTTCTCTAGAACTGATAAATGTGCTAACTTGCAGTTAAGTACGTGAGTCAATTAGTTCAGTAATCGTTGTGATTCATAAGGGGTTTGGACTAAACTGGAAGTGCTGTATATTTTTCATTAAAAAGAACCGGCTCAAGAACCAGTTCTCTGTTCCCAACCCTAATTATAATCATACAGCTCCATATATATAACCATAATTTTGATCTTTTCTCCCTTTACTCAAACTCTTCAACAAACACCAAAACATGTTAATCTTCAGCAAGGCCAAGTTGTTCAAAAGTTAGATCGGATTAGATCGAATCTTGAAAATGGGACATTGATTCTGAAATTAGAATTAGATGCAATATCAGGATTTATGATCATTGAACGATTAAAATGTCTCCACAATCTGCTTTTGGAAAAATATTAGCATCGTTGCATTGTACACACACACTAAGAGCCTGTCAAACAGTGTGAGAGTACTAAATTTAAGTTAACTAAAGTTATCTTTCGCATCTTATTGCGTTTAAACTGTCAAATACACATGAGGTTGACATAAACACAATCGCTTATGTCTTAAGTGAACGAAAACAGTTGGGAGAAAACCGGATCTGTACATTAGATCCATTTGGTCTTAAAGTGACAGCAGCCTAAAAACCTGCTACCGATTGCCATTTATGTTAATCAAACGACAAAAGGCAAAGAGAAATCTCTTACTGCTCTTCCATGAATAACAAAGCTTTGATAAGAATCAGAGTATATATAATTTATAGTGTCTATAGTGTTTTTTAACATTTGTTTATTTAATTTCTTACTTGAACACTACTGTTACCCATACTCTGAAAAAAATAAAGCACTGTTCATTTCATTTGTAATGCACATCTTTTTATATAACAAAGACCAAATAATTAAATAAAGATTGGATTTCATCCCACCCACCCCTAAATTGGCCTAAACGGTGTTATTTTATATTTTTTTACCTTGCAACTTTAGGCTACATTTTTTAAAATGGATAAATTAGTTTTGATGTAGTGCTTAGTCACTTGCAAAATAGTAAAAACCAACATGAAGATCCTGTGACGTAGCTATGACAGAAGTATAAATCAGCCTTTAAAACAAAATATGTTTTCTTCCTCTTCAAATAAAACCCTTAAAGTGACCCCACATTGACTCTTCTACCTGTTGTTCTTGACATACTGTAGGCTGGCAGTCAACATCAAGCAATGTAACCCCATTTGGTGCACTGGTAATCCAGATTTGGTAATCTGAAAAAGAGCAGAGACAGAGATTTCAAAAACAGCATTGTTGTCATTCAGCTTCACCTGTCTGTTGGGTTAGGGTTGATGAAATTCAATAACAGATGATGCCCTCACATCTTAAAGTTGGCTAATGTGGGTTGAGCAGAAAACAGTTTAAACTTTATGCTTTCAAACGTCTTTCCCCTATTACTCTGAAAGGGCCTCCATGAATTGTGTGAAAGTGTGATTATAACTGAGGCAAGGTGTTGCGCTTTCCAAGAGCCGGGCTGAGACTGTGAGTGACAATCTGTTATGAGTGTCTCACAGAGATCGGGTTCCAAGAGCCGCCTGGAGAGCTCAGATGAGAGGCAGACATGATGGGACACATTTGCCATTTGTAGTCTATTAGCCATCAAATCAGAACAAGCCGCAATGTTGAGCACAAACCCTTGAACTGTAACCATCAGCTGTATCAGCAAACTTCTTCAACGCTTCTATTCTCACTTCAAAATGATTTGGTTGTGTAATATCGGCTCTTAACAAATCTGTGAGTCTTAGTGTTTTTCAAATCTATAAGGAATTGATTAGATGATTCCTTTTTTAAACTATATTTCAATTCCTGAATTTTAATTGTGATAGCAAGCAGGATGCAGAATTGTAATTCAAATTTGAATGTAAGAAAGAATTCAAATGTGTTACACATTATATCACTTTTAACTAGAAAAACAGTTTAAATGAAGGAATGGATGGATGGATGGATGGATGGATGGATGGATGGATGGATGGATGGATGGATGGATGGATGGATGGATGGATGGACAGATGAAAGGATATACGGATGGATGAATGGCTGGATGGATGGATGAAAGTATAAGAATGGATGATTACAGGATGGATGGACAGATGAAAGTAAGGATGGACAGATTGAAGTATGGATGGATGGATGGATGGATGGATGGATGGATGGATGGATGGATGGATGGATGGAACGGCAGAACTATAGATAGATAGATGGATGGATGGATGGATGGATGGATGTCCGTCCTTCCATTTACAGCTACGCAACTACCAATTTGTCACTTCAAAAGTTCATAAAGAGATCATATAACTAATCCATATGAATTGAGTGGTTTAGAACAAATTTGGGTGGTTTAGAGTCAAAATCACTTTGATGAACAGTTTTAATTTAGGCTTTTATTCACATATAAACATTGATCAGCGAACGTAAACAATGTGCTGCATAACACGAGAATGAACCTCATTGGTTCTTGCTGAAGCTCAAACGTGCTGCGTAACACAAGAATGAACCTCATTGGTTCTTGCAGAAGCTCAAATGTGCTACGTAACACGAGAATGAACCTCATTGGTTCTTGCAGAAGCTCAAATGTGCTACGTAACACGAGAATGAACCTCATTGGTTCTTGTAGTAGCTCAAAAGTGCTGCGTAACACGAGAATGAACCTCATTGGTTCTTGTAGTAGCTAAAAAGTGCTACGTAACACGAGAATGAACCTCATTGGTTCTTGTAGTAGCTAAAAAGTGCTGCGTAACACGAGAATGAACCTCATTGGTTCTTGTAGTAGCTAAAAAGTGCTACGTAACACAAGAATGAACCTCATTGGTTCTTGTAGTAGCTAAAAAGTGCTACGTAACACGAGAATGAACCTCATTGGTTCTTGTAGTAGCTCAAAAGTGCTGCGTAACACGAGAATGAACCTCATTGGTTCTTGTAGTAGCTAAAAAGTGCTACGTAACACGAGAATGAACCTCATTGGTTCTTGTAGTAGCTAAAAAGTGCTGCGTAACACGAGAATGAACCTCATTGGTTCTTGTAGTAGCTAAAAAGTGCTGCGTAACACGAGAATGAACCTCATTGGTTCTTGTAGTAGCTAAAAAGTGCTACGTAACACAAGAATGAACCTCATTGGTTCTTGTAGTAGCTCAAAAGTGCTGCGTAACACCAGAATGAACCTCATTGGTTCTTGTAGTAGCTCAAAAGTGCTGCGTAACACGAGAATGAACCTCATTGGTTCTTGTAGAAGCTCAAAAGTGCTGCGCAACACGAGAATGAACCTCATTGGTTCTTGTAGTAGCTCAAAAGTGCTGCGTAACACGAGAATGAACCTCATTGGTTCTTGTAGTAGCTCAAAAGTGCTGCGTAACACGAGAATGAACCTCATTGGTTCTTGTAGTAGCTAAAATGTGCTGCGTAACACGAGAATGAACCTCATTGGTTCTTGTAGTAGCTCAAAAGTGCTGCGTAACACGAGAATGAACCTCATTGGTTCTTGTAGTAGCTAAAAAGTGCTGTGCAACACAAGAATGAACCTCATTGGTTCTCGCACACGTCAAACGTGCGAGCATGCTTGAGCTTCCGCAAAACGGAACTAAATTAAATCTGTTCATTATATAAAGCATTTGAAGAATTTTTTTTTTCGAAAATTTGGATTTAAACGATTAATTCCTATAGATTTATAGAAATTTATAGAATTCTTTTATTGATTAAATGACTTGATCTTATAAATGTATTGCTTTATTTCAAAATGGTATAGGTAATGAGTGTGGGAAGTTCACATCCCCTTGACAGCCTCCTGTGCTGCTCCATATTGCTGGTGGCGTTCTCACCACTGCTTAATGTTCCACAGGAAGTGATCTCATTAAACAGGCTCACTTAATCCTTCAGTGAGGTCCTGTGGGAGGCTGCCTCTGACCCCTGCATTGACATGGGCCACAATTCTCCTCCACTGGAAAACTCGCTCTTTAGCTGTCACAATTGTTTGTTTTTGCTTTGAGAATCTCAGACACTATTCCCCTTTCTGGCTTCCTGATTAATATTTTACTGTTATTAGAGGTGAAGTTACAATTACATGATTTCTCACACTCTAAGGAGGCTTAAATGGGCCGATGAGAGCGCCCGTTCCCAGTGTTTAGAGCCCCATCAGCCTCGTAAACGAGAACGGGGGTTAAATGTAACTTCTGGTTGCAATTTGAAGATGCTTTTTTTAGCCATCCTTAAATGTGGGAAGTCAAAGTCATCAAGCTGGGGGCGTCTGTGGGAAGCGGAGAAGATTTGAAAGGAGGAAAAAAATTCCATCTGAGGGTTTTTCCCGCTTAGAAGGAGAAAGTCAGGAAACATGGTTTAAGATATGATTCCTTATAGGCACTAGATTGATGCAACATGTCAGTGTAAAGAAACAAGCTCACACACTAAACTGCAGGAAACTGAACCAGCAGGCCACACCGCACACAGCAAATCTGTAATGAGGCCATTCAAAAACACATGACAACAGAGATAGTCCTGGAGCACAACCAAAGTCTACAGTTAAAGGAGTAGTTCACTTTAAAAAACAAAAACTTTTGCTGATAATTTACTCACCCCAATGACATCCAAGATGTCCACGTCTTTCTTTCTTCAGTCGAAAAGAAATTAAGGTTTTTGATGAAAACATTCCAGGATTTTCTCCATATAATGGACTTCAATGGGAACCAAATGGTTCAAGGTCCAAATGAGAGTTTCAGTGCAGCTTTAAATGACACCAGATGATGAATAAGGGTCTGATCAAGGACCCTTCTAGGAATCTTTCAAAAAAAAGATGAACGAGTTCGAACAGGAGAGTCACGAACGCTCATCACAGAACAGAACAAGGCGAGCATTTGTGCTTATAAAACTTAAACTTTGTTATTTACTTTTTAAATGAGCGATCGTTTCGCTAGATAAGACCCTTATTCGTCGTTTGAAAGCCCTTTGAAGCTGCACTGAAACTCTCATTTGGACCTTGAACCGTTTGGTTCCCATTGAAGTCCATTATATGGAGAAAATCCTGGAATGTTTTCATCAAAAACCTTAATTTCTTTTCGACTGAAGAAAGAAAGACATGGACATCTTGGATGACGTGGGGGTGAGTAAATTATCAGCAAAAGTCTTTTTAAAAGTGAACTACTCCTTTAAAGGAACGAGCGTACATGAAGTGGACTGTAGTTCCCATAGCTCTTCCATGCTGAATGGAAACTGAACGGACGTCATGCTGCAGAACAGCTGCCCAGAACTGATTAAATAATGCGTGCCAACATGCTGCCTATGAGGACTGTTTTGCATTTAGCTCTTAAAGTTGGACAAGAATGCTCGATGAACCCATTGCTTAGTGCTCTCCAGCAAAGAAGTGATTCGTCTTGGGAGTTGCTCAACTAAATGTGCATTTGAGATGTCTAAATGAGAAGTTGAGCCACAAAGCAAGAGATTGCGTTGGGTAAAACATGAAAGCATGAAAGCTACAGGTGTATGCAGAATAAGACATGAACTTTTGAAATGTGATCCGCCATCTGAACGAGGCCTGTTCATGCTTTGAGGTAAATTTCTGTGGGTCAATGTTAAATGTGTATTTTAATCTACAATAAGCCCTCTTCAAAAACTCAATTCCCACATGTCAGTCACCAAGAGGGAGACGGGAAACTTAAAAGAACAATGTTAACGTAAAGCTGATATCAGATAGTCGTGCTAAAAGAGCTGGGGGATGCGTGCACCGACAGAAGATCTCGCTAAGAGGCACGGCCGAGAGTTTGAGAGATTTCAGGGAGGCTTTTAGTTGTAAGCGATCCCTGCGTTTCAGGCCAAGTTCATTTTCACGCATGTTCTGGTCAGTAACAGGTGGCGGGAGTGTAGCAGCAGCTTTGCACTTTACGCATGTTCTTTGTTCTTTTCCATCCTGGGAGTGGAATCCCTCAAAAAGATCGTCCGCCACTCGTATGGTCATTATCATTGTTGCTAAAATGAATATGTAAAGCATGCATGTTCAACGATCATTCTCGCTTTCAGACGGGAGCAGGAGTCCCCTTCCTCAAGCACACACACACTTACTCTCAGTCAGGGTAAATGGAGCAGGCAATGGCTCCATGCTCGAGTGCTTTCACAGTGTGTCCGCAGGGAGATTGCAGCGCACAGGCCTCAGGACCGGCGGTCATGCTGGCTTTCTGTAAAACTGTGGGAAAGTGCTGCTCTCTTTTCCACTGCTTATTTAAACCAATCTTTTTATAAATGGACTTTCACAGTCGATGCAAGCCCACAACCCTCAAGTCAAATCAGGCCTTATTGCATCCCTATCTCAAGAGGCTGGAGTGAAGAGGGGAGAGGTGCCAAAGGCCATGCATTTTTTCCATTCACTAGCCATGGAAAAAAAAATCTAGCGTGCCTTAGAGTTGACTTTTAACCCCAGATGTTTACGAAAGCTATTAATGAGGGGGAAAAAATTGCTATAGAAGTCATATCTTTACGGGTGTGTATGTTTTTTCAAATGTTAAAGTAATCTAAGTTGTTGTCAGTCATAACAGAACCTTGAAATGCCTGACACTTTTTTAGAAGACTATGCTGGCAAAAAATCCTTCACAGTGTCATAAACCTCTGAGATTAGTACGTCACAGGCCAGACATGATTTAACCACAAAAGATCTTGGGTTCAGTCGACGATTAAATAACTGCTGTGCTCTGAACAGCTACTCAAGCTAGACCCACAAATCCGGAACAGCGCAAACAGAGAAATCATAATTCCGTCTACAAGGCTAACGTTAGCCGTCACCAGAGTTTGAAATTCATTTCACACAAAATTTTTAGTTTGGTGGCTGTGGCGAGCAGGACGTAAGAGGGCGAGGGACGTAAGAGGACGGCACGAGTCCAGTGGCGCGCCGGTCTCGTGTCTCTAATGGAGGAGCGAAAGCATAAAATGAGGAGCGACGATGGCAGATTGAGAGAGAAACAGGCCTGATTTTATGATGTGTTTTGTTTCTGTTGTGTGTAACGTTACAGCAGTCGTCAATGAGGGGCTGTTGCCTTATACTTTCGTTTTGCATTTGGTCATTTTACTATTAAAATCTTTAAATGTTCGCCGGTTCCTGCCTCCTTCTTAGCACTAATACAGCGCTTGTTAGCTTAGCTTTCAAACAAGATGGCTGATATTGATTCAGTATCTGCAAGTGAAGACCCGCCCACTGATCTGTAATAGGCCTGTAGGGTGAATGGGTCCCACCCCTTGAATAATAATGAGCTAATGTTTGTAGTGTCTACACTTTTCAATGAAATGTGACTTCCTGCTTATTATGACGCAAAATGACGATTTTTACGTCATAATAAGCTGGAAGTAAAACACTTAAATCCTTATTTCTCCCATCTCATGGTCACCATGACCATTCAAAAATATGACTGGGTTTCTAACGATACAAAGCTTAAAGGGATAGTTCACTTTGAAATCAATTTTTGATATGTTTTAGCTTACCTCAAGGGCATCCAAGCTGTAGGTGTCTTTGTTTCCACAGTATTTTCAATTTTGACATATTTCGGTCAAACCGTAAATGTTCGTCAGTCATATAATGGAGGTTTAGGGGGTCCATGTCAAAGAGCATGCACAGAGAAGTCCAAATTAAACATGATTTAATGACTTGTAAATGGCCTAAGACACAAAACGAGCAGTTTGTGTGAGAAAACGAACAGTATTTATATAGTTTTTACCTCTTGTTAACAGCCATGATTAATCTGAATCAGATGTCCAACTAAACTGAACTGAACCGTGTCCAAAGTTCCGCCGGAAGTGATCACTTACGCGTGTACGTCACTCATTGTTCACAGAGAGATTTCAGAAGTTTTACCTTTTACTTTGAAGATCTAAACATATTTAGATATACAGGAAATCGCAATGGAAGACGATTTCGATATATATCTAAATATGTTTAGTGAAAGGTAAAACTTCCGAAATTTCTGTGTAAAAACTGAGTGACGTACACGCGTAAGCGATCACTTCCGGTAGAACGCTTTGACATGGTTCAGTTTGGTTCAGTTGGACATCTGATTCAGATCAGTTGGACATGGCTGTTAACAAGAGGTAAAAACTATATAAATACTGTTCGTTTTCTCACACAAACTGCTCGTTTCGTGTCTTAGGCCATCAATATGTACTTACATTTACGAGTCATTAAATCATGTTTAATTTGGACTTCTCTGTGCATGCTCTTTGAAAAATGTCAAAATTGAAACTACTGTGGAAACAAAGACACCTACATCTTGGATGCCCTTGAGGTAAGCTAAAACATATCAAAAATTAATTTCAAAGTGAACTATCCCTTTAATGCAAATGGGTGAAGTGTCCCTTTAATCACCAACAATAACATACTTGAACCAATGCAGAAATTAGGGAGCATAACTGATGTATTCTTTCACCATATTTTATTTTGCAGGGATCTGTGAATACGTTACGACTGTTGTCTGAAGTGAGTCTATTTGATTACATACTTTTTTACTGTTAGAAATTTCTGTATAATCAAACATTTATAATTGAACATTCATATTGAGAATTTACTTAGGCCACCTTCTCACAAAGCCAGAGAAACTTATATTACACAAATATTTAGAGAAACGCCTCAGTTTTCAATAATAACATCGTCCACACACCCACATAAATATGCCGTTGAGCGCCATCATAACTATGCCAAACCTATGGGCGGCAGTGTAGGGAGAAGGATAAAACCATGCAAGCCAATCAGAATCCTCAGAATCTACAAGAGAGAATCTAAAACGCCGTTTCTCCCAGTTGACACGATAAACGGCATTTTCAGAAATCTCCTCTTTGGCCGGAGTTTTTAGAAATAATCCTTTTCTCTGATAAAAACGGGGTTTTCGTGTAAATGACTGCGTTTTCCCTTCGTGTAAACGGGGCCTTAGTTTCTTTGTAAAATCTCCCTAAAAATAAACCCCAGGGATTAAGTCTCCTTTTACAAAAAGTTCCTTTCTAAACATTAAAACCTGATCTAAATCCTAAATACAAAACACATAACAGTGTCTTAAATCAATCTCTGCTGGAAAAAATGATGATTCTGAAAGGTCATGCCTTCAACATCTCATTCTTTCCCACTCTGCAGGAAAGAGCCACTCATTCATTCCTCTTCCCCATCTGTGTCCATGAATTTGATCTGATAGTTTTATCATACTGGTAGGCTTCCCATATTTCTCTCGCCATCTTGAAACTATCACATGGAACGAAATTCAGGCTCTGAAAAAGAAAAGAGGCTTCACAATAGACTCTATTCTTTGTCTCAGTGTTTTTGTGTATTCTTGGAATCTCTCGCTTAGACATACCAGCAGCTGTCACAGGCTCAGTCTCATTGGTTTGGCCAGGAGCTGCATTACGCTATTAATGAATGATTAGTGTCAAATATCTGGCCTGTGCCGCCTTCTCCCAACTGTGGGAAATAGGCAAGCGGAGTGCATCTGATCCCAAGCTCAGTTTAGAGTTTCCTCGAGCTAGCTCCACAAATTAGGAGGAACAGAGAGAACCAGGGGAACTAGGCTTAACTTGAAATAACAACTCAACAAAATGGCATTTGATGGTGATAATCACAGTCCCCTTGACAACTGGAAGCTCTCCAACCCCCTTTCTGCCAAGTGGGAGAGAACAAAAACTAAAGAAAATCTCTGCTTTTAAATCCTATTCTCAGAGAGCCATTCCAGCTTGGTGCAAAGAAGTTCATTGCGACCGCATGGGGACAGGTGTAGCTACTAAAGATATTCAGTGTCTACTCTGATATGACCAAAGTATGACGTGTTTTTAAACTGTTAAAGGAGAACTCCGGTCAATTTTAACATAGAGCTCAATTTTTTGTACATTTGGAGTGCTGTCAGTACAGACAAAAACGACAAAAATCGGTGTTGCCCACACCGTGTCAACCCGGTCTCATCCCAATTCGTCATATAACTGACGTTTTGGGATGTCTTTTGACCAGTCGTCAATATACGACTTTTTAGGGCCCCCTTAAACGTCGGTAGATGACGTTATGGGATCCTAACTCTACCCCATACCTAAACCTAACCCTAAACCCAACTCGTCACCTAACCGACGTTAAAGGTAAAGCGTCAGTTGTATGACGACCCAGGATCGTCATCTACCGACGTTTAAGGGGGCCCTAAAAAGTCATATATTGACGAATGGTCAAAAGACGTCCCAAAACGTCAGTTATATGACGAATTGGGATGAGACTGTGTTAACCGTGTTATCGTCTTTTTAAAATTCGCACCCTGTTGACTTCAATGGGGCATGTTCTAAACCTGCTTTTAGCCTCTTAACATCCTTGATTTGTCATTACGAGTGCACAGCCATGTGAGTGGTGTTATTAAGAGTGACCACGGTCAATCTGACTGCAGTAGATGTGAAAGATATTAATAAAAATGATGTTAATTCAGCCAGTGCACATACCTCTATTTGCTTCCTGTTTTCAGTCGAAGACCACAGTAGTCGATTGTGGAGTTCACGCGCGCGATCATTGGTGAATATCATCTAAAACCTCCTCTGTGTGTTCAACATCTGATTCGGATGAACTATCCATTTGAGCTGATATTCTCAGAATACCACATAGTGGTAGGTTAGAGATGATATTCACCAATGATCGCGCGCGTGAACTCGACAATCAACTACTGTGGGCTTCGACTGAAAACAGGAAGCAAATAGAGGTATGTGCGCTGGCTGAATTAACATCATTTTTATTAATATCTTTCACATCTACTGCAGTCAGATTGACCATGGTCACTCTTAATAACACCACTCACATGGCTGTGCACTCGTAATGACAAATCAAGGATGTTAAGAGGCTAAAAGCAGGTTTAGAACATGCCCCATTGAAGTCAACAGGGTGCGAATTTTAAAAAGACGATAACACAATGTAGGCAACACCGATTTTTGTCGTTTTTGTCTGTACTGGCAGCACTCCTAATGTACAAAATATGAGCTCAATGTTAAAATTGACCAGAGTTCTCCTTTAATAATGGGAAGCATGTACTTTTCCTTTTAGTGAGAGCAAAAAGATATAATGTGCACTTGCACCTGAGCCAGTTGGTCTGATATCCCAAGAGCTTGAGCCAAACCATAGCTCATACGAGATGGCAAACAAGTGGAACAGAACTTGTAAAAATCTTTTCAATATCCTTGGCCCTCAAAAATAGGCCCTGAGATAAAATACGGAGAGAAAATTTATGACATGTAATTGTAGCTTTAAATCAAATTTTGCAAGAAGGAGCTTTCAAGTAAAAATGTCTTCATGGAACACTGCTTTACTCAACAAAGATTTTCTTATCCTCATTTCATATTTACAATCATTTCAACTGGGGAGGAATGCTTGGTCAACTTTGATTAGTTTTACAGACCTGTTAAAACCAGGTTTATGAAACATTGTGCAACAACTGGGCCAGAGATAGATAGGCATCATGTGCTTTGGTTGGACACAATACTCATAACGGGTGGATGCTTGTGCGATGTTTCAGCACAAGACAAAGAAAACCTGTGAGTACACACACACAAACATACAAGTTTACTTGGCTGTCTACATGGGGACATTCCAATATGCAGTTTTAGATGAGTCGTCATCCCCAGATGTTGCCAAAAAAGGCAGTTTTGTAAGTTTCAACAAAATTCTGGGTAAAAATATGTCTTCAAAATATGGTTGAGTAGTAGTACACACACAAAGACTGAAAGATATATGGATAAAGAAAGCTCTCTTCTCTGTCTCTGTTCTGCAGGTTGTGCACAGCAGGGCTTGAAAAAGCTGCCACACAACAGCTAAGAGGAATGGATTCAGAAGAGACTGCGAGATGGCTGTCCTGTCTGTGCCGAGACAAAAGGAGGATTTGGCAGAGGGTTGTGCCTGCATCAAAAAGGCCTGTTTATTGGACCTCTCCCCTTTCCTCACACAAGCTCGCAGTAGAGCTGTACTGCTGAGAAGGAAGACTGAGACCACACAGGGTGCACCAAAGAGCTCTAGTTCTGTTTACAGTTACATGCCACATTGGAGCAGTTTCTTCTTTTTAGTCCACCCCGCTCCAATCTTTTCTGTCCCTTTCTCAGATGAGGCCAGATCGGGGTTTTATATCTCTCTGAATGAGTGCTCAATGTTTATATCTCGGAGTAACATGGGCACCGTGAGAAAACCACGTTTCTCATGCTGAGAGCTGCGCAATTTTTTGCCGCCTGAAGACTTCTTCATCATAGGGCAACAATGGCCCAATATCACTTACTGATTTATGAATACCTTTACAATGACAACATGACATCATGACTTTTGCGTAAACATACACGCCACTTTCAAGTCAAGCGGCATGCATTTATTAAACTGAACAAATTAGAATTGAGTAATAGTTAATCAAATTAATATTCTAATTAATTCTAATTTGTACAATTTAATTAATAATATTGCTTGTAATCTGTTGCCACAATTTTATTGATTAGATAAAGCATATTATTTTTTTCAGTGTATACACTGTAAAAAAAATATGTTCATGATTTGTAATCACAGCATTTTTTCTTTTGACAAATCAACTTCATTTATGTGGTTCAGATAACATAATATTTTGAGTTTATGATGATTAACTCAATCTCCTTCATTGTATTAACTCAATTTTTCCATTTCAATGAACTTAACATTTTAAGGCAACCAGGTTCATTTTTTAAGCTAAACCAACAATATGTTTTTTTAGATAGCTGTATGCGTGTATGTCTACGCCGTTAAATGTCTGAGCGAAACAAAGCAAAATGTAGATCCACATCTGGGAAGCGATATATTTTTCCTAGGATGGTAGGGGAAGACTCATAAATGCTATTAACCCCAGTGACGGGTAAGTTTAGGGACTGGGTTGGGGTAGGTCATATATTTATATATACAGTAATGTAACGTTAAGTCAACGGCGTTCATAAACACGCTGAAAAGCGATTATGGGTGTTGATAGCACGCCAAAAATTAAAATACGAATTGGCGTGTCATACATACGCCATTTCATGAGATCAGTCTGAAATTAGTGAATTTCTGGGAAGCAGTCTTCATACTTGTTTAGTCAATAGGAGTACCTATTCATCTAAATCACACGCAATTGATTTTAACCATATTTAGATTTGATCAGATCCAATTTAATTTGGGTTTATTTAAAATATAATGTCCATTTTCCAGTACATATTAAATAAAATTCTCTCAGATAATGGTTCTTGGTACATTATGAAAATATGAATTAAAAAAATGAACAACAGGGTTTTTTATAGATGTAATAATCAACAACTAAAAATAAATACCACTACCAGCTTAGTTTTTTTTTTTTTTTTTTTGTAAAACTGTTAATAAAACAATTACACAAGTGAAGTTTTTAAGAATCAATATTCTTACCAAATATTAGGTTTGTTCAAATGATGATCACAATTAGCCTGGAAATCTATGCTATGTGTAAAACTCTTAATATTTAGTCTTCACATGAAATAAAAGCAGTTCATGACCTCTTTTTGTTCAATATGCTCTTATACCTTTTCCAGACAAAACAAGGCCTTGCTTGGGTTTATGCAGTGCCGTTTCTATTGTAGGTAAAAGAGGATTTCAGATCACTGGTGGTTTAAACCGTCAGAAAAGTCAAATATCACAAAGCCTGATTTAAATGACACACAATTTGCCTTGGGTTCTATCTTCAAGCTGTATAATGAATCAAGAAAAGAAAAGAAAAAAAGCTTCACGCTTGTGCTTGCTTGCCTCAGTACAGAAACAAGTGATATATGCTCAGTCCGGACTGTCAGCTAGTACCATATGAGAGGAACTGAGAGAGTTGAATTCCCAAAGGATGGCACTTTTACATTTTATGTGTTGTGGGCCACTAAGAAAAATTTGAGCTGCTTTGAAGACATTGCTCTTCCTTAAAGAGTAACTAAACACTAAACCAACTTTTTTTAGTTAATGATCTGTAAGAATGGATCTTTATTAATACCAGTCATTGATTCAAGTAACTTTTTTGACATTTGTGTATAAAGTGTTTTATTTCTACAATATAGGGTGTAAAAACGTCTTAGTGCTGCCCTCTTCAGGTTGAACGATGGCTACTGCAGTTGAATTTTCCTATTGGATGTTCCGCACTTCGTGACGTACGCAGGTTTCAGCTCACCACGCGAGCTACGCCCTTGGCAGTATAAAAACCAGCTTGTTTCGTCAAAACCACTGTAGCGAGTCAGGAGTTGGAATTGCGAGTATTGAAAACGATCAGGATAGAGTGTTTTAGCATCTATTTTGTCACTCTATCTCTGCTGGGGTCTGCCCATTTTTTCAGCATTTTTCAAATATTGCCAGTGGGTGGAGTCAGGCTCTGACCAGGGGTTTAGTTACCCTTTAAATGACAAATTTTACAACATACAGTACCTGTCAACAGTTTGAAAACAGTATAACTTTATTTTTTATTTTTGAAAGAAGCCTCTTATGATCACCAAGTCTGCATTGATTGAATCAAAAATACCAACGCATTCTCATCCTAGGGTGTCATCTAACTGACGCTTTTGACCATGCGTCTAAATCCGACGCACATGGCAACCTTTAGCGTCAGTTAGATGACGCGGTTAGGTTTAGTTATGGGGTAGGGTTAGGGTTAGACCACTAGGAGGACGCATCTGTGTGCCATGTGCGTCGGATGTTGACGCATGGTCAAAAGCGTTAGTTAGATGACGCCTTGGGATGAGAACAGGCTGAAAATACAGTAAACACAGTAATATTGCAAAATAATTTTACAATTTAAAATAACCGTTTTCGAAAATGTATTTTGTCATTTGGTGCTGTGATAAAAGCTGTATTATCAGCATCATTACTCCAGTCTTTGGCGTCACATGATCCTTCAGAAATCACTCTAATATGATGATCTGATGCTCAGGTGACATTTATTATTATTTTATCATTTATCAATGTTAAAAGTTGTGCCGCTTAACATTTTTGTGGAAATTGCTCTATTTTTTTTCAGGATTCTTTGAGGGTAAGGGTGCTGAAAATTCAGCTTCGCACATTAATAAATAACATTTTTAAATGCATTAAAAGAGAAAACAATTATATTAAATTGTAATAATATTTCACAATTTTACTGTGTTTTTGACAGGTACTGTAACAGAGTTTGTTAAAAGAAAACAGTGTGGAAATAGACATGATAGCGAAGTCAAAATGGGAAGATGCTGACAGGATCAGGTAGAGTCAGTTTACCTTTCTCACAAAGCTCTTATCAGGCAATGTGCATCAAGGATTTAGAAAACACAGGGGTGTCGCAAGAGATTACAAATCCGTCTGTTCTGTCATTTTGATTTAATATCTCACTTACTATGGATACCTCTGAGGCATTTTCTAAATCACAGCCTTGCTATATGCCTTGTGTTCATCAGCGACTATCCCACATCAGCTCATCTCTGCTTTCAATTCCCACGCTAAACCCGCAGACCTAATGGGAACATTTAGATCAGGACGCAGTTAAATTCCCAAAGGCTTTTAGTGTAGTATGTACAGAGAGAGCATCCCAGGCACACGGGGAGAGGGGAAAAAAACAGAGTTCTCATATAGTGACCTTGCTGAGACTCGTGTTGTGTTGAAATTACAACATGGGAGGAAGTTCACACACCAAAACAGTTTTCATCCATGCTTGACCAAGGCCACATCATGAGCTTATCTCTCCCACATTGATCCCAACCGTAGAGAGGAGCTTTCCCACACTAGCACCCCCTCTTGAAACGCAAATAAACACAGAGCCTGACATCTGCTCCTCTTTCAACCTCATCCTGCTACTAATTTTTCGAGACCACGGTACAGAGCTTTAACAGCATCCAAGCAAAGTCTGCATGACAGAAAAACAAGTTGAATGCAGAAAACTGGAATTGGCAGTTAGCTCATGACAAGACTGGGAGGAGGATCATCCAAGTTTGGGATTTTGAGTCATGGAACAGAAGATGCATTGTTGCAGCATGTTGTAGGTGCCAGGCTGTTATTCAAGCACCGAAACTCATACGTGTCCACACAACCCATGTGTTTGTGTCATCAGAAGCTCTTGACATAAGTGCTGTGCCTCTTGAAAAAAGCTGTTAGCACTGTAAACAATCCTCTGTATGAAGAGGACAACCCATCAGAGATGGAGGCAAGAGGCCCGATTAAGGAGGATTAGGCAAAAAACAAAGAGATCAATGTAAAGTTATGACTACTTGAAGCACAGGATAAATGGTGTGCTTCAAGAGTTTTTAATATTCCATATATGACTGAACTTTCTTAGTACAAGCACTTAAATGAAAAATTAAAAGTAAATGAAACTGTTTTGTCCATGGAATGAAAGTCTGTAGATACTATATGGACTTACAGTGTATGCACAGAAATAACATATCTTTTTTTGTGGAGTTCGTAAAAGACTGTTCTTTGGAAAATTCAAAATGGCGGGAACATTTTCATGACGGAAAAAATATTTAAAAGGGTACAAATGAATTGTCTTGAGCATGAGATGGGAAAAAGAGGGGGGAGGATTGTTTGTAGCCCTTACTGTTCCAAAGTTATTAGCATTAAAGGGGTGATGAAATTTTCCTTGAGCTTTTGACATCTAAGAGGTCATCATATTATTATTATAAGATATCCTAAGTTTCAGAATTGAAAACGTCCTTGTTAGTCCAATGAAAGCTTTTATTGACACCAGCACCAGCAAACGACTGTTTTTTTCAAAGTGGGAAACTATGACGACAAAGAGGATAAAACACCACCCCCGTAAAAGAAGATCAACGCTTACTTCAACACAGCCGGTTTAGCCCCGCCCACCGATTTGCGAATTACACGCATAGCTAAATAACATAGATGCCTACCTCGTGATGACAAACCAGATCGAAAGTAAAACTCATTATGATATGCAAAACTGTTATCCACTCAGCAGTGGGTATTTACTTCCAAGTTTTCAATGCGCGACGCCCATAAAAACAGAGCGTTTTTGCGCTAGGCTCAAATCTAGGGCTATGTTTACACGGAAACGATTCTGCAGAAAAAACGCAAAAGTGGCGTTGCGTCATCTTTTTTTATTCTCCATTTAGACGAGCGTTTTGTGTGGGAAATCCGCGTGCAAATGGAGACGCAAAAGTGTGTGAAATTCAATGTAGTATGCACTTCAGGCGGCTAGGAGTGCATACTACAACAACACCAAGTCCATGCGCCTGCGTACAACCTTCACCGTCAAACAAACTTTTGCGTTTTTACACGGAAACGCGGCGGTGGAGCGTTTTTAAGATTTCCACTCTGGAGGGTGGTTTCACTTTCGCCGTGTAAACGAAAGGCACATCTGATAAAATATTTTTACGTTTTCACCTGCAAGCATTCTCGTGTAAACAGGGCCTAGGATAGAAAATATCCTATTACTTATACATTTTGATGTTTTTTTTTAATGTAAAAACCAAGCGAACGTCATAAGTTGACCTCCATACAACAATATAATAAAATTTAAAAAGCCAGTTCATGACAACTTTAACATGAGTGCAAATTTGGACAGTTGGTGGCGCTAGAGCAATTGAGTTAGAGACTCCAAAATCGCTATAGCTAATGTTGAGACTTAGCCTGGGAAAACCCAGACAACTTTAGATTTGCTCTGAAAGTTAATCTGGCAAAGAGCTCATTCAAGCCCATTTCCAATCTGTCGAAATCGCGGCACAAATCAGAAACGTAGGGGCGGGCTTTACACAATGATGACAGCGCTGGGATTTTAAAGCAGATTTTGTAGCCTACATTACAAAGATAGATGCCGCCGTCGAACATCACTCGTTCAAATCAGCTATCGTGTCTATTTTTAAGCGATTTTAACGTTTCCTTTTTGTTAAGAACAACACTCCGCCGCTCTGTATACATCAACTCCTTCATCGCTCTGATTCGTTTTAGGTCTACCTGCGACGTCCGTTGGTGACGCCTCTCTGGAAATGATTTGTCTATAATGCTTTGCCAGACGAATAACTCAGCTAACAACTGAGAATGGTCTGGTTTTAACTAGGCTAGTTGAGACTATCTTTGTGCCACATTTTATAACTTTCCCGCAAGCTGTTCTATTGGCTTTCATAGACTCAAAAGCAGAAGAAGAAGAAGAAGAACACTAACGATTCTTCTTCAAGTCAACCATGTACAACACATCAAAACAACCTTACCAACTTCTCAAAACACGTAATACTCCAGAGCAAATTCATATCTTAACCTGTGATTGACCTTTAGTTCTCCAGCTGTCTTCTCTAGCCTCTAAACTAAAAACATCTAATAAATACATTTGCTTAATCAGCTTAGAGGGGGAAAGCCTTCAGTCATTTAATAGCTGAATGCCTCTGACCATTAAAAAGTTCAAATCTTTTAAAACTTTTTTTATTATTATTACATGAAATCCCTACATTTATTCACTCTTGACTTCAAAGAATGCCAAAGTCACAATGCATACTTGTGGCAAAAGCAGTGTGAGGTATGTGTTCAAAGTGAACAACCACAGATGCCGAGTGTTTTCACAATGATCTTCTCCTGTCCTCCAGCTGTGTTTCAACTGAAAGTACTATCAGGAGAAAACCCAGCCATGACCACCCATTTAAGGAATATCCACAGTGGAAAAAAAGCATTGAAGAATTGTCTAAATAAGAAAATTGTCTAAATAAAACTCACTGATATATTTTAGTTAAATAGTTGAGCTTTGCGAATGTGATTAACACAATATAGTACAGTGAAAATTTTGAGGAAAGATTACAAAGACTTTTATAAGTGTGTATGTGTTTTAAGAAGGCACCTCACCAAAGTGGACCTATAATGGCCAAAGACTATTGAACCTGCAAACAGTGGGTGGGGATTCCCAAAGGATACAGATGACCCATTATCTTTGATTAGCAGTCCCCCATCCACCACCACCACATCCCCTTGGGGTCGGAGTCCCACTTATTTTCCAGCCTGAGCCCTAGGGTCGATCTTATTGTTGGGATAAGGAATTTACTACTTCTTCCTCTCTTTGTCCAATGGTAATAAGGAAGGAGCTGAATTGGTACGGTCTGTTGAAATATCACCACAAGAAAACATGCTGGTCTTGATTCTATTTTTGGTAAATTTCACAACGCATGCAATCTGAAACTATAAAGCCCTGACAAAAGCATTACGTTCAAAAAAACACTTTTGTGGTTTCCAGAAAGCAAAACAAGGTTTAACTGTCACTACAGTTACGCAAACATGACCTGTAGAGGGCATGTGAGACGAGGAGTGAGAGAGCAGACAGGGAGAGATAAATCACTCACTAAGCACCTGACCTGGAACACAGTTTGATTCCCAATAATTACGGCCTGTAGAAGACTTAATTGAGTAATTAACGGTTTTCATGCAACAAAAACCAGACCACATCTGGAATCCTCAAGGGTATGTGTGTCTCAACAAGCCCACCAGAGTGTGAGAAACTGCACTCTCACGGGTACCTACAATCATGTAAAGGGATCACTATTATAGCGTTCAGTTTGAAGCTACTGAAATGTTTTAATTTCATGGTGAAAATAGAAATGTGCACATTTCTTTGCATTGTAAAAGAACATAATATTTGGCACTTCAGTTATTTGTTGTTTTGCCTACTATGATTTCAAGCACTGAATTGGAAAGAATCCAATATAGGGAGTAAATTGAGTAATTCAGAAAAAAACTCTTCTGAGAGGACACTTTCACAAAAATAATCTCAGTCTGAAGGGACAGCAAGACTTTGATTCTCAATAGGAGAGTTTTTCTCCTAAGTGGCCATCTGCTTTTACTGCCACTGTATTATGGCCTGCAACAATGTTATAGTCACCCTGTAATCTCCACGATGCTTAACCTGGTGCAGGTGTACCTGGCATGAGCTGCCAGAGAAGTGCTGGGGAATTGGCTTTTCTGTGGGCCTGACCTCTGCGCCTTCTCCCCACCCCTTTTAGCTGGGCTTTGATGGCTGAGGTCTTGCAGAGACGACAGCTGCTCCCAAATTAGAGACCAGGAGACGACACGACAGAGTCCTGGAATGTCAGGATCGCCCCATTGCTTTCCCACTTCAGAGCTCTGACAAATCAAACAGTACTGTGGATGGTCGAGATTCCCTTCAGTGGGCAACATTCCTTCTCATTATGCACCCACACTGAACAAAACTACTTTTCTAATGTTAAAATTATAAGTAATAAAGAGATAGTTCACCCAAAGATGACAATTACTCACCCATTTACTCACCCTTGTGTTGTTCCAAAACCTGTCTGACTTTCACTCTCCAATGGAATACAAAAGCTTTTATTGTACGGTCAAAAAACTGATATAATCTTCGAAACAACATCTTTCTTCTGTTCCAAAAAAAGGCATACAGATTTTGAACAAAATGGAGGAGTGCAAAGTTTAAATACTTGATGCAACATCACCTCTGTTTTCTAGAGCAAATGCACAGTGTCGAGGCCAACTGTCGCCTTGAAGACGGACTACAACCACAATTTCCATGTCTGTTAGCCTAATTTCACAAAAAAACAGACTAATAATACACTGAACAAAATTATAAACGCAACACTTTTGTTTCTGCCCCCATTTTCATAAGCTGACGCTACGCTATCTCACGACCAATTCGTGCGAATTCGTAAGAGTGATTAAAAAGTGGCTAATTCGTACTAATTCATACGACCTCACTCGTACGAATTCGTACGATTTGTCCAAACCCACGTGATGGGTAGGTTTAGGGGCGGGGTCAGGGGAAGGTCATTCGTAAAAAATTCATACGATTTGGCCAATTCATAAAATATGTACGATTTAGCAAAAACGTACTAATTCGTACGAGTGCGGTGGTACGAATTGTTATGAATTAGCCACATACCCACGTGAAACCCACGTGATGGTTAGGTTTAGGGGTGGGGTCAGTGGTAGGTCATTCGTACGAATTCATACGAATTGGCCAATTCGTAAAATATGTGCGATTTAGCAAAAACTTTGCCACTTTGCGTTTTCTCTTCGTTTCCGTGTAAACATAGCCTTAGGCTATTGTGAAATGTTGGTCCACTGCTTTTCACTGGCTGTGCAAAGTTGCTCAACATTGGCAAGACCCAGAACGTGCTGTCGTATACGCCGATTCAGAGCATCCCAAACACATTCATTCATGCTGACTGCAGGAATATCCACCAGAAATATTGCCCGTGAATTGAATGTTCATTTCTCTACCATAAGCCGTCTCCAAAGGCGGGATTGAGTCATTTACACAACATTTAAAAACAAATACAAATGTTTTGGTCTGACTGAAATCTAAAGTGCATGGACTGGTTCTGTCAGAAACGTTAATTTGTTTTGGTTTTGTCGAGTTGGCTGAACGGAGATCTGAGAGCTATGGTGAAAAGCTGCTTTCTCTTGCATTATTAGGTCTCTAATTAGTGTCTACGGACGCACACAGACCAGGTCATGAAGGTCAGGGCGGCCAGAGGCAGGGTTATTAAATCACCCTGACAAAGAGGAGGACCAGGATATCAGTGATTAGGTATTGTAGATGGTCAGTGGAATGTGATTCCTCAGTTGTGAACTGTGAACCACACCCAGTACAATAACCCTCACCTGAGGCAGTGGGCTATTGTATTCATGGAGAAAAGAACATAATGAGTAAGGAAATGAAGGCTTGAAAGAGTGAGGACTTAAAACAGTGCGCTTGAAACAGATTGGAGATCCTGGGACTACAATTACTGGACTTTCTAAATCAGTGAAGCTGCACAAACAGGGAGTTGAAGAGATCAACACTGAGAACGAACGAGAAGGAGGATGTTAGGTTCATGACTATACACTTAAGCCTCTAGAGAGAACTCGGTCATGCTGATTTTTCCTTCAATATATTTTAATAAAAGTGGCCTTAGAGCCTCCCCCACCCTGCCCTCGGGCCAACGTGGAATGTCTGCTCCTTCATCCCTCCTGTTGCTAGAGAAAAAAAAAACCTAGCAAACTTCGATCACGCACTTGACCCGCAGATCCCAAATATGGAGAAATGGATTCCAATAAGCCTATGTCTCCAACTTGCCAACATAAAGACACATAGATCCAACATACTCAAGGCTCCCTATTATTAGGACAAACTAGGCTAAGGCAACTATGCTTCTCTGTGTTCACTATATCTCGATGAGTAAATCCCGTATGGCTTGTTTTGGCAAGAGTGGTATATTGGTGGAGCTGAGTGAAAGATCCTCCACAATATTCTTCTGTTAAAGACGGTTATCCTTAAAGCATGAGGTATGCAAGCTATTTCATTACTGCCAGCACTCCACTCCTGCTACACGCTATTCCATTCTTCAGCTCTCAAAACTGCTTAGGCAGTTTCCTTCCTCAACAATAGGCCTGGGTCAGTTGAATATGATTTAAAGCCAAAGGGCCAATGGAATCCGTGAATAAACTGCTTGCCACCCTCTGCATTTCCTTTTTTCATTCTCTCTCACTTTCTGGAATTAATCCCGTTTTGGGCTCGGTAAATCCGGGCCAAGTGGCCAGTCAGTCAGGAACTTCCACTCTGTTGAAGTGAAACAGCAGCTGCACCACAGTGTGTGATAACATCTCATGTAGTCTATGCTCAGTGGTGATGAAGAGGAGGATGATTACGGTAACTTTTAAAACTATAAGCTGATAACTACAATGCAGTTTTAAACAACAAAAAGGGATTCATTTTATGCTCAGGGCTGGTATTAGCAACAAGGTGCACAGAGTGTTTTTGCAATTACTGTCAGGACCAACATAAGAAGAAACATAGTGCAATAGGTACATACATCAAAGAAATAAGTGCAACAAAAAAAAAACTGCATATGAAAATTACACCCCTCTGCCAGGTCTGTTTATATCAGACTTAGCTGAAATATCTCTGCTGGGGAGGTCTTCCAGTGAATGCCATGTTTGTAATAATTATACACCAGATCTTCTGGCTGATGTTATTGCTGTATTCATGCCAATTTGTCGCCTTCTCAGTCCCCTTTACGTTTCTAGGGAAAAAAAAAAAAAAAAACAGATCATGGTTTGGCTGAAGTTAAAGGGCTGTGCTGAGGCAGGCATGTACAGGTGAGGTTGAGGGTGTAGTTTCACTCACCTCTGTGAGGAGGCGTGGGAACCAGAGGTCTGCCAGTAGTGCATGAGTAACAAGAGCCTGAGGGAGTGTGGCGTAATCTCAACTACCACTTTTCTTTTCTCTTTTCCTTCGTCACTTACACGCACAAAGATACACACGTAAACACACTGAACCACTCAATCATTTTAAGATTATCAATCTGTGCATGAACTCTTTGCCTTTCCTTCTTGTTTGCCTCGCATTCCCACTTTTAACAGATCATCATAATGGAGTTACACTTGACGCTCATGCTGAGATTTTGTTTTCAATTACCTTTCCATTGCCTTTTGTGGCCAATCACACAAAGGCTATGATTAAGCTAATGCAGGTGGATTAAAGTGAAAAGAGATGCATATTGTAAACAGACAAAGCGAAAATGACACACGGATCAGACTGATCTCTATGTATGACATGGCAATTCGTATTTCCATGTTTGGCATGCTATCAACACGCATAATCGCTTTTCAGCATGTTTATGAACGCCGTTGACTTAACGTTACATTACTGTTTATATATGACCTACCCCAACCCCGTCCCTAAACCTACCCGTCACTGGGGTTAATAGCATTTATGAGTCTTCCCCTACCATCTTAGAAAAAAAAATATTGCTCCCCAGATGTAGATCTACATTTTGCTTCATTTCGCTCGGACATTTAACGGCGTAGACATACAAGCATACACGTGATAGATTTGTATGTGGTGTGTATGTTTACGCAAAAGTCATGATGCCATGTTGGACTAACACAGTCTCATCCCAAGACGTCATACAACTGACGCTTATGACCATACGTCAACATCCGTCGTTTTAGGGGACAGATAGGCATGTCATTAACCTAAATCACTTTTATCTGCGATAACCTGCCGAAGGTATGGAAGCTTGTTTCCGCCACAGAATGAAAAATAAAAAAGGTAATTGTGACTTTTTATGCGAGTTTACATCTGAGAAATAAAGTCAGAATTGACTAATTCTGAGAAATAAAGTCAGAATTGACTAATTCTGAGAAATAAAGTCAGAATTGCGAGATATAAAGTCAGAATTGCGAGATATAAAGTAGCAATTACGTGTTATAAAGTCAGAATTGCAAGATATAAAGTCAGAATTGCGAGATATAAAGTCAGAATTGCCAGTTGTAAAGTCAGATTTGCGAGATATAAAGTCAGAATTGCGAGATATAAAGTCAGAATTGCCAGTTGTAAAGTCAGATTTGCGAGATATAAAGTCAGAATTGCGAGATATAAAGTCAGAATTGCGAGATATAAAGTCAGAATTGCGAGTTGTAAAGTCAGAATTACGAGATATAAAGTCAGAATTGCGAGATATAAAGTCAGAATTGCGAGTTGTAAAGTCAGAATTACGAGATATAAAGTCAGAATTGCGAGATATAGTCAGAACTGCGAGATATAAAGTCAGAATTGCATGATATAAAGTCGTAGTTGCATATTATAAAGTCAGAAATGCGAGATATAAAGTAGGAATTGCAAGATGTTAAGTCGCAATTGTGTGTTAAAAAAATCAGAAATGCATGATATAAAGTCCGAATTGTGAGATATAAACTATTCTAAGGGGAATAATGTTAGTCTTTTTCCCCCTTAGAATTGGCCTGATAACTCGCAATTGCGAGTTTATATCTCACAATTCTGAGAAAAGATGTCAGAATTTCGACATATAAACTCCCAATTATGTATAAAGTCAGAAAAAGAAATGTGAGATAAAAAGTCGCACTTCTATCTTTTTTTCTCAGAATTGCGACTTTATATCACGTAATTCTGACATTATATCTCGTAATTCTGACTTTACATCACGCAAATTCGGACTTTATATCTCGCAATTGCAACTTTATTTCTCACAATTCTGACTTCATATCTCGCAATTGCGAGATAAAAAGTTGCAATTATTTATTTATTTATTTTTTATTCAGTGGCGGAAACAAGCTTCCATACGAAGGAGTAAGCAGATTATTTATGACACAGATGCTTATTAAGGTGGTCACAAATTTATGGAAGTAGAAATTGTGAGATTAAGATTGAAATCTGTGTGAAATAAGGTGCAATTGCGAGATATAAAAATAGGCGAAAATGGGATTGTATTGAACTGTACTTTTTTATTTTGCTCGGAGAAAAAAAAAGATCTGGACTGGCTTAGGTCTGAGATCTAGATAGTTTCAAATTAGCATTCAGTATTTTGACACAAATTACAATTATATACAGCAATCACACTGCAATGATAACAGCTTGCACTTAATAAGCTGGTTGATTACTACCAAATGTGAAAATTCAAACACAGATTTTGCTATACTAAAGAGGTAAGTGACTTAAGTGAGTTAAGTACATAAGCCCCGGCCACCCTAAAGAAGCTAAAAAGAATGACAATAGATTAGAGATATAATACATATCATAGTCTGGAGCGGGGGCGAGTGAGTGTGTGTGTGTGGGTGCCGGGGGACAGTGGGCTGGCAGCTGTCGTTGCTGTTCGGGGGCCCACAGGTCCCGGCCTACCTCTAATGACCAGACCAGCTGTCGGAGTTGCGACCGTGAGGATGTGGGGCTGTGCGAGGGACGGGGAGGGCATGAGAACTACAACCCCCCTGTCCTGAGGGGCGTGTCCCTAGCCTGTCTCCCCTCCTCTGAAAGAGGGTGATTGATGGCGCAGGGTTGACACCAGGCTTGAGGAACAATTGACTCGGGAGGGACGGAGTCTAACAGAGGCCTAGGGTTGCCTCAAACTCTTTTTCTTCTCCTTTTTTTTTCAGAGGCAAATGCAGGATCAATTGAAGTTGTAATTCGGCCATTTTTCTCAATATGTCTCTTTCTGACATTTTAGGTTGAACATATGCCACTCTTAACATCCTTCAAAGACCTTTTAACCAGTGCCAAGGGAACGAGACATTCCATCACTTATTTGTTTAGTGATTATTTGTCAGATTAGTCAAATGCGCCCTCCTTTGTGACGACTGACTAAATGACCAGACATTCCACCAGATTCCATGCACAGACGCCACGGCAGAGAGCAACCCCAGTGGCACTTGTAGGTGTGGTTTAGTAGAACCACCTCTGGAGGGAAGAACAGAAAGACGAGCAACAGTGTAGCCTCAGGCATGCGATGGGTTATCAGTGTATCGGCATTTGAGCTTCAGCTCCAGGGCCTTTAACACAGCCCCTGACCTCGAGCACTAAACCTCAGGACCCTCTTAGGAGCCCTTTTCAACAAGTCGCCAGTACCTCCTGTCCTCGAGTCAGATTTACAGCCCTAGGGAGGAGGCAGACGTGGAGGGGGCACTGTCCTGCAGCTGTCCACGACGGACTTAAGCACTTATTTCACACGAAAACACAGCAATGGCATTCAGAATTCCACCAGCTGGCTCTCGTCCAGGCCTCATCTGAAATATAGTTCCTGACACTGAGCAGCCAGCTTTTGCACACTCAACTAGTTCCTGCACACAAACACAGACGTCAGTAAAAGACACTGTGAAGAGATTCTGATGGGCTGATGACTTGTTAAAAGGGACCAGGCAGTTTGCACTGGAGATTGGGACAGAGTTGTACTTTCTCATGGCTTGGATTTTCTGGGTTTGGACCCCTGAGACCAGCAATTAAACCCACCAACTGGACGCAAATCACTTCTGCCTTGATGCAGCACAATCAGGCAGGAGGAAAAAAAACAGAACATGAAATTGAGTGGGAAGTGCGCCAAAAAATAAATGAACCCTTGATCCCTAAACACAAACATTCCTTCGCTCCCACACATCACTGTAACAGAGCACAGTTTCACACAACTTAATAATAATTTAGCGAGTTGGTGTGAAAATCAAACACCTTGTCTCCCAATGCCAGCAAGTGATCTATCGTTCAGTTGTTTGCACGGGATAACAACCTCTTTGTGTAATGCTTGTTAAATTGTGTGTGTGTGAAGATGAGAGAGAAATGAGACTGGGGAATGTGGTCGGAGTCGCACACAGGAGACTGCTCACCAAGCTGTTATGGGTCATAATAAAAACGGATTTATTTCCCAAACTTTTGAGCCTCACTGTAAAAATGAATGCGCTTTATCAAATCAAAAAAATTGGGGCAATAGATTACAAGCAATATTATTAACTCAATTTAACAAATTAGAATTGAGTAATAATTATTCAAATTAATTCCTTAAAAGTAAACCATTTAAAATGAGTAAAACTTACAAAAAAAAACTTACATTTAAGTCACCATTATGGTGATCAGAGTTTGTTTTAGGTTTCTTCTTCAGTGATTCTGCTTGTTAACATCAGGTGTCTTCAATGTTGGCAATATAATATGAAGAGTTCTTAATTACTCTTTGACATCTGTCTGTTATATAGATATTTTTGTTAAATTTTTTTGTGTAAACTTTACTCATTGTAAGTTAACTTTTAAGGAATAATTTGATTAATTATTACTCAATTCTAATTTTTTTTCAATTTAATTAATAATATTTAGGGCTGTCAAAACGATTAATCGCGATTAATCGCATCCAAAATAAAAGTTTGTATTTCCATAATATATGTGGGTGCACTGTGTATAATTATTTTGTATATTTATAAAAACACACATGCATGTATATTTAAGAAAAAAAAAAATATTTATACATAAAATATTTATATTTATATAAATTAGATATAAATCCATATACAGAATATACATGAAAATATTTCTTAAATATATACAAGCATGTGTGTATATTTATATATCTAAAATAAATAATTATACACAGTGCCCCCACATATATTATGGAAACACAAACTTTTATTTTGGATGCGATTACTCGCGATTAATCGTTTTGACACAGCCCTAATAATATTACTTGTAATCTGTTGCCACAATTTTATTGATTAGATTCATTTTTACCTTGTAGAACAGTGAATTGATCTATTCTTCATGTGTAATGGGTTTTGTATCTATATGTTTATTTTGAAGGGAAAACACAAAAAAGGCTGTTCTCAATATGAGAAAATAATGCTATGGGGTCTGTGGTCTGAGGCTTTCTCAGAATCAGGGTTAAAAAAAATGTTTTGTATTTTTGACTTTTGAGATTTCATATATCAGCTTGGGAAATGCAGAGGTGTAACTGAGAGATGACCCTAATTTTCCAACCGCACCAGAACTACAGGATTTATTTCTTATCAAGCAAGGAACAAAGATAAGGCAAAATGTAGGTGTGAAAAAAATCTGACTATGGAGGAAAGACCAGGAGACGATTACGGGCAGAAAATGGTGACATCACTGGCCCAAACCTTCACTACGTCTTCTCATAAGCCAAGAAAATACAAACAGAGATGTCTGAAACGAAATGTCAATAAACAATACTCAAATCAGTTGCTGAACAATGCAACACTCAAAACAATCACCGCACTTTGATCACGGAGCGAGTGCAAGCCAAGATGATAAAGACAGTGATCACAAAAGTAACTATCTGATTGGCCATGACGTTTCTTAGTAGGGGTCGTCATTGCTGATTGGCCATGGCGGGTTTGTGGTGGGGGCTCTAAAGCCTCTCCACACTCTCTGCAGGCGCTCAGTGGAGTTTTCCCACATAAATCACACTGCACTGGGGTGTTAAAATCATTATTGTCTTTTCAGGACTCATAGCTTGCTAGCACTTAAAGGCCAAGCACAAATAGTTCTCCTCTCGCTAAAAGGGTAGGTAACATTTAAACAGTCACAGTTCACGCAGTCTTTTACCACTCAGGGCTGAGTATACTTTGTAGTAGTCACTAAAAACCTGATGCCACAAACAGCGTGTTATCCAAACACTGAGGTCACATTGCATACTAGTAAAAATACATTGCATTGAACATTTGCATTGAGATTTTCATATTACTGATCTCAAAAACCCAAATCTACTTGCAAGGATATATTGCATTTACATTTATGCTTTTAGCTGATGCTTTTATCCAAAGCGACTTACAATTGCTATATTTGTCAGAGGTCGCACGCCTCTGGAGCAACTAGGAGTTAAGTGTCTTGCTCAGGGACACATTGGTGTCTCACAGTGGATTCGAACCCGGGTCTCTCACACCAAAGGCATGTGTCTTATGTTTTAGCTTACCTCAAGGGCATCCAAGATGTAGGTGTCTGTCTGTTTCCACAATATTTTCAATTTTGATATTTTTAGCTCAAACCGTTCTTGTCTGTCAGTCATATAATGGAGGTCTATGTCACCACATCAAAGAGCATGCACAGAGAAGTCCAAATTAAACATGATTTAATGACTCGTAAATGTAAGTACACATTGATGGCCTAAGACACGAAACGAGCGGATTGTGTGAGAAAACGAACAGTATTTATATTGTTTTTACCTCTTGTAATCACAGTCATATCCAAGTACTCTGAAGGCGCGATATAAATACTGTTCGTTTTCTCACAAAAAACGCTCATTTTGTGTCTTAGGCCTACATCTTGGATGCCCTTGAGGTAAGCTAAAACATACCAAAATTAAAGCTGCAAGCAGCAATGGGCGGGCCTTCGCACCTGTAGTGTGTCGGGGTGTGAGGCGGCCGCGTTGCATATTCTGTAGCTCAACTGGTGCGGCTGTGAATTTGCTACGCTGCATCGTTAAAGGTCACTTCCTGTTGCTAGCAGATGGCGCTATGACTGTGGGTGAATGTCGGCATGTAGATTTGTTGAGGGCGGGACTCTTGTCAAATGTGTAAAAATTGGTGCAGATCCGGGCATTTACAGCCAAGTTACTACAACTTCCTGTTTCATCCCGAATCATCGACGCCACGGACACGCCCATCGACGAAAACGTGCAGACAGCACAACTTTAGAAGGCACAGCAGAAATGTGAAGGCGATCCGACTAAATCCCTAGGAGGAGTTTGTTAAAGTACGAACGAGTAAATCATCCAAAAATGGCGGTAAAATTAGAAATGGCCGACTTCCTGTTGAGTTTAGGGCATCGCTCCAAGAGACTTTTCTGTGCGTGTGGACATGGTAGATGTACCACAGAAATTTGAGATTATTTTTTGAGCATGCTGCGGCCCCGAAAATGGCGCTTACTTTGCAGAAAAAAGAAGATAAAAAAAAAGAAAGAAAAAAATAACCCTAACAGTTTCAATAGGGTCCTCGCACTGTTAGTGCTCGGGCCCTAACTATTCCTTTAAAGTTACACACAATTCTAAAGTTGTCCCATACAGGACTCAAACACACTATCTATGGGTCAGGTGCCTATATAATAAAAAATGTTTTAAAGTTGACATATAAATGTACTTTTACATGGTGTTTGAGAATAAATATGTGCTTGCAGTGCATGGGCACAACCACCCTATACTATAGTAATAAAAATCCACCCACTCCTTTTTTTTATCCCCATAAATAATAAGCAGTGTCTCAGAACAATCCATTCAAAGATTCTGGACAAAGTGACGTCACTACTGCTGAAGGACTGATATTATGCAAAGACCCGGCCATAGAAAGCTGTACACTGTCCGCCATTTTCTCAAGGCTGGAGCAGTTGTAGTGACAAGAATGTCTCGTAAGCAACTCAGGTGTTGTATTGTTGGAATTAAGACTGAACATAACAGTTTTCATTTTTCTCCCAACATCTGAGCCCTGAAGACACAGTGCATTAGTTTTATTTTTGAAGGGAGATTGTCCTGTTTTTTTTGTAACAGCCAGAGAGCTCTTGAAGCTCCACCCTCTTGAAAGTTAAAAGTTCACATACACACTCTGAGGACATCAGAGACTTATTTGACATTAAGTCCAAAACAGATTTAAGAAAGCAATTTCCACCACCATGTGCAAAAGCTCACTTTCAAAACACTGATCTATTTGTTAGAGAAGTCTGACAAAGCACTGCAAGCTTCATCAAGAGCATGAGTTTGGGGTGGGACTACCTGTTTGACAAAACAACGGAAGATGAGCGGAGCGATTAAGAAAACTAAAACTGAAATTACTAGATTTTCAATGGCCAATTCTAACCAACCAAATCGTTAAACAGGATGGGTGAGTTTTGAAATTAATGATGAAAGTCAAGTCAAGTCAAATATATTCATATAGCGCTTTTCACAATACAGATTGCATCAAATCTGCTACACAGTATCAATCAAAACAACTTAATAGTGTTTGGAAAGAAGGCTTCCAAGTTTGGTAGAGCAGATCAATGGTATGATGATGGGTCATTTAATTTGAATATCCCCAACTGAGCAAGCCAAAGGCAAGGAACCGAAAAACTCCATCAAGTGACCCAATGGTGTCCTAAAACTCCATCAGATGACCCAATGGAGAAAAAAAAAAGTCGGGGGCCATTCTGATTCACTTGTATCCGTCCCACTTTGACAAATTCAAATGCAGTTTTACAGTTTTCAATCCCTTCCTCCACAGCTTTCTACCCCAATTATTTTTTTAGACTTATCAGTATCAGTGTGCAGTTATCATCAGCAATGTCTGGTGACAGGGACGTTTGACTTCCCACAGGGTGGTCCACCTTCAAAAAGCAGATTCACCATCCCACTTTCATTTAGCAAACACAGTTCCATTCAACCCACACAAAGAACAGAAAACAGTATAAGAACAAAAAAAAAGCAGACTGGCTTACAAAGCATTACGTCACAATGGCACTCAAATATGTGGTGATGTTTGATGCACTATAGTTAGGCAAGAGTCTGTACAGCTGGGTAAATGATTGCTGCTAACATGGAATTACTCGTTTGGAAATACCACATCAATGGGATGTTTAACTAATCAGAAACTAGGCAAACGACCATCTCTCTGTGCACCCAGGTGCTGAATGTTTTACCTTCCCCAGCAGTAAACGAGGCAGTAAATCCCGGCGTCCGTCAACTTGTTGTTTGTGTGATGTTGGAACCCCTCGGAGCTCCGCGAGAATCTCATCACCTTTCTTTCCCTTCATTTTCACTTAACTTTCTAAAAACATACAGACCTCTGACATAAATCAACACATAATATGTAGTGTCATACAACATTAATTTTCTCAAAACATTAAATACAAAATGCTCTTTTTAAAAAAGGCTCTTTAAATCACACGTTTTATTGTAATCTTGACGTGTAATCTTAACACTTAAATTGCCTGAGGTGCACATATGAAACATTTCATGCCAAGCTTAATGAGACTAAAGATTGTCATCTGATAAGATAGCAAACACAATGCTTTGAAATTTAACGGTATATGTGCTTCAACAGGTTCCTTAAACAAATTTTCACTGCTGCTCTAGAAAACCATTAAACAAGTTTTTTTCTCTCATATTTGAACTGAAACGAACTCAGTTTCCCCTCTCTCTCTGTCATCAGAGCACTGTAACAACAGAGCCATAATATGGATCGTTGCCAAATCATCTGCCAGCCGTAACCGCAGTGTGACAGACAGACAAAAAATATTGCCTCCCCTTCACTACAGCGTGTGCATGAATTAACCTCGCACACAACAAAACAATAAACAAAACAGCGTCCCAAAACAATGCCTCCTGTTTGTACTGCAAATCCACAAGCATTCAAAATGACATCTCGGAGAAGAAGAAGCTACATCAGACAACTGTTGCTTAACATTCTCCAATTATCTAGCGAAACCAGAAGAGAGGCCTGATAATCTGAAGTGCACACTCAAAAGAATATAAATACACTAGGAGAGTCTTTGATTAAAAATAGTTGAGTGAAAAGTGATGAAAACCAATTTGAATTAAGGGTGCAATGTGTAAAAACTTTGAGAACAGAAATGCAATATGACATCCATAACGATGTATTCAGTGGTGTATAAATAGGGTTGGGTATCGTTTGAATTTGAACGATTCTGATTCCGATTCCTTGTTTCGATTCCGGTTCCCAACGATTCTCAATTCCGATTCTTTTAAGAGGCAGGCTCAAAAAAGTTTAGCTAACCTTGCTAACCAACGGTCTTTCTGAAGGAAATACTCCTTCCGTCACAAATACTCCATTTGTCACAAATTTTGCATTTTGCCGAGATTTCGTTATTTTTAGAAAAGTGAAGCCACACTTTGGACCGCCGACGTAAGCTACTCATGTTCGACTCGCGCGGTTATGCCAACACTTCCGGTAGACGCTTCTTCGTTGGTGTTGTTCAGCGGTTTCTTCTTCCGCTCGGCGGACTGTGAATCTCGAAACTAGGAATCGAAATTTTAACTTTTGAACGATTCCGGGAAAAACGAAAAGTTAGTCCCGGTTCCAATCGATACTCAATTCTCGATACCCAACCCTATGTATAAAGAACTTACTTAATAAACCGTAATGTTTTTATTACCTTAGAATGAGACATTCATATCTACATAACCGCGGGAATCCCTTTCTATGAAGGTCGACATTTTGTAACGTCATGTTTCTACCGTAGCCGAACGCGAACACATAGCGCTACAGAGCGCGTTTCGTCTCTACCTTGAAAGAGAAGCCACAGAAAGCTAGAAGCTAGCCATAGACACCGCGAGTAGTGACTTTTCCCGTGTCAGTGGTGTAAAATATGTAGTTGTATTGTTTCATGTAACTTGCGTTTGTGAGACAATCAGCTGATTAGTACGTTTGACCGTAAAACAGTATGTTACAGGAACCACCAACCCGTCAGTCGCGGTCAACACGTCGATCTTGGAAGTATTTTAAGTCGATTGTGAAGAGTTTTCAAATTCAGAGAAAAAAAAAAGCCTATTGTGTGTAGTAAATATTGTCTAGGGGATGCGGTGGCGCGCACCAATTACAATCACGTCATTTTTGTCCCGTTTTAGCCACCATAGCTTCTTTGAATGGGAGGGGTGAGCAGCGGGCTGAGCCGTTAGTGCAACTCGCAACCGAACCGCTAGATATCGCTAAAATCTACACACTGCACCTTTAACTAATCGGGTTTTAAACCACAACAAATAAGAGCGGGTGCTCAAGTTATGGTTTCTAGTGAATTGATGCAATTAAAGAATCCCATTTCTCTGTTTGAAGACAAATTGTATTATATGATATACAGCATAGGCATAAATGTAAGACTGGTACAGGCCCACCAATATTAAAATAATGGCTGACAGTAATAAACCGATCGTTTTAAATATTATGATTAATTGAAAATCCAATTAAAAAGAATACACTTTCAGATTTGATAAAGGTCACATTTAATATTAAATTATGGGTATTTTTTTTAAAGATTTACTTTAATTGAGCCTGAGATTATAGCAAAGGTTAATCTATGTGGGAAATACGCATGGCATTCACAGCTATATCCAATATCAACCAACACTGATAAATAAATAAAAAAAGAAACTCTAATATAGACCTAGCTGTAACTGATATGGTGCTGAACTACAAGTTTTCAGACATGATAACATAATAATTACCACAACTGTGAAATAAAATACATGTTATGATTTTAGGCTAAATGTCTGTCTTTGTTGGAGGATTCAGGACAACAATCATTGTATGAAGTTTTGCAGTTCTAGATAGGCCAAACTAACCGTGTCATACTTTCTAACAAACTTTTGTTGTGAGCTTGTTAGATTCCATCCACATTGCTTGCACTAATTTATTCAATGATAGGTGGGGGACAAACCACATCCCTAAATGTTAGTGTTTTGCCACCTCCCCCCTCCTGCACCCCCTGCAGAGAGAAACTGTGTCATAATGCAGTACCCCTTTTCTCATTCAAATGACTGCCATTGTCTCTATAAGCAACCACCTCTGCTATGTGCCACAGAACAACCGAGTCTCTATATGTTGCAGAAAATGAGTACACCAGGGCAGGGTGTAGTGAAGAAGCTTCACTGAACATCCATGCTGCTTTGCGAGAAATGAGGGAGGGCCACGTCTGCTCCCATTTCCATCTAACACAATTCATATTCTTTAGCCCAAAATCAAGAGCAAGTTACACACAAACAACACACGTTGCCCTATATGGGAGAGACTACAATAGTAAATCAAATAGGCAGTTTAGGGCCTACCAAATCTCCAGAACTAATAAAACATATTAAAAAAAATATTTTGTTTCATAATCCTAGTGTACAACTTGATTCGTTTTATTGTAACGTTAGACTCATGTTGCTATGCTTAGCTGTGAGTCTGATTAGCTCTCATTAGCATGGTTGCCATTGTTATTTCTTAATGGCACTGTTTATTTAATTGTTATTTCTGTTTCTTAAAGTGTTATACTTAAACATTATACTTGGCACTTTGGGCTGATTGTGGTTATTAATAATGAATGAAATCGTGAACACTATTTTGTCCCTCCTGCTTAACGTTTCCTAGCATCACAACGGTCTTTAATGCACCTTACCTTTGATAAAACCCGTGGTTTTGTGTGGTAGACCAAGAAGAACAGCCGTTTCTTTTAAATATCATTTAAGTTTTAAACTTTTACAAACTTATTTACCGGAGGGAAGACATTTCGGATTCATTCCGAAGCCTTTAAGTTTGACGAATCCGCGCTATTCATTCATTCGGCGGAAGGGCGAACAACACACTTGATTGAGCGGAGGCTTGAGATGGGGGCGGAGTGATACAAAGCCTGGCGGTGGACTCGGATTCGAAGTGAGTGAAGTGGAGAAACTTTTTCAAAAGTTCCTGGAGGTGTGTATCGAGACGCACGGCAGCCGAGTCCGAGCTGCAGAGGGAAATACGGAATTGGACTATATCGAAACGAGCTCAATTTCTATGAAATTCACTCAAGTTAACTTTATGACGCTGCTTCATCTTAATGTGATTCCTTGGAACTTCAATCACCGTGTCATTTTTTAAAGGATGTATTATTGCTAACGTTTCAAAAAAGGAGTAGGATCGAGTTTCCACAGAAATGGGGAATAACAGTCTTTGGATATTTCTGTCAATTTTATATCTGGTGCAAATAAGCGAAGGTAGGATGACTGATTATTTTCTCCCCTTTTTTTTTTTTTGGAAGGGCAGTGTTTTAGGACATGTGTGGACGCATAACCTGTTACATTAGAATCGGCGAAAGAACTTAAAACATCCCGACCTGTTGTCTTAGATGTATTCTTTTTCATTTATGAGGTTCAGAATCATTTGCTGCTTTGCTCACAGATGTTTACTGCAGGATGTGCTATAATTTTATATAACGTTACGTTTTTGTTTCAGTCCATCATTAGTTCGGTATAACGTTAAATTTCAATGCAATAAATAAATAAATAAATAAATAAAAAGATTCTGGTTTATTGCACTTTTTAGTAACGTTACGCACCGAATTGTTCATTGCAGAACATTATGCACGGGTATTCAATGATGATGGGATTTAAAGAGTTCAGACCACACGAGGACTTTCTCTTTGTTGGTGATGAATGTTGCATTTGCTAAATTGCTTGTTGTCGTGTAACTTTTACAAGTTTAGTTCTTATACACAACATTAGTCATTTTAGAGAGCATTGCGTTAGTTGGGTCTGTATGCATTTTGTCCTTGTCTGAATAGCGAACCGTGAGAAAATAACAGTGAATGTCCGCTTCGCTGCACTGGTGATAAGCAACGTGCATAGTAATTGAGATTGTCATCAAGGTATAGCCTACTGTTAAATCACTGCACTAGATTATATCTGAATTTTTCCTATTTTATATTTTACGTTACTGATTTGGTCAAAAAGACTTGAAGGAAAATAAGCTTGTTGAGTTTTGTTTAAGTTCTCGTCTACTTGAAACTTGTGCTTTTTTGTTTACTATCTTTACAAATAACAATTATTCAATTATTTATTTTTTCATGAAGGTGATGAGCAAAATAAATAAATAAATAAAAACTTTGTTTTATCCAGTTTCTTACCAGAAAATTCTGAAATAGGCTACCTTTGTGTTTGCTTGAGTTGGAATACCATTTTATCTTGTTCTTGTGAGTTCATTCGGTTAGTCGGTATACGTAAAGTATACACATAAAATAAAATGCAAACCTATATTTTGGAATGAAAGAGACTACGTCAACA
This sequence comes from Cyprinella venusta, assembly GCA_038021265.1. NCBI lineage: Eukaryota > Metazoa > Chordata > Actinopteri > Cypriniformes > Leuciscidae > Cyprinella > Cyprinella venusta. Next base: position 21,187,373 of record CM075863.1, read on the forward strand.
GATGCATACGCTTGTCTTTCGGCAAGATAACAGCTAAGTTACCAATAGGATACTTCATAGCTAATACATCGATAATAGTAGCCTACTGCTGAAACAAGGAAACAATACCTCTGGTATCGCTTTTCGTATTTGATAAGAGTTCACGTGCTAAATTCTATTGTCATTCGATTCGAACAAAGCGGGAGACTGTAGTGTGAAATAATCTGGATGTTATCTAGCGGCACTCTCATAGATAAGGCTCAATGTATATTATTTACCAAAGAGTAAATAAACATAGTACAGCTAACGAGGGCCCGTCTGTAATATGTCTGTTGTATGTGTTTCAATTAAAAAAAATGAATTGGAATATGTCATATTTCAGGGTTGTTGATTATTTTTTGCATTTATCGTTAGTCTCTGCCTCATTGTGCCCTCTCTTTCCACAGGATTGCGCTGCGTGGATACACACAGGCCGTGCGAAAATGGAGGAATGTGTATCGATTCAAGATGCTTGTAAGCTTACAGTTGCCATTTTTATATTGCAAATAAAATTCTGTTCGATACACTATTGTTTTGATGTTTAGTTCAAACTCAAAATTGTTTGATAAATGCATAAGATTCACTGTGGTGTTGTTGACTGTTCTAAACAGGTTGCACTGGATGACACTGGCTATTGCTGTTATTCAGCCTTGGTTATCAGTTTTGCATTGTTTCAATCACTTTTGGCACAGTGTGGAAAAGGGAACTGGAGTGTAGCTAAACTGTTGTACTGTCTTGTACATGTAGGTCTGTTTTTGGTCTGTCCTGTGAGTTTTACTAAGGAACATAATCTAGATAGATTCCATGACTCCTACTTAAAGGAGTAGTTCACTTTAAAACTTTTGCTGATCATTTACTCACCCCCATGTCATCCAAGATGTCCATGCCTTTCTTTCTTCAATCGAAAAGAAATTAAGGTTTTTGATGAAAACATTCCATTATTTTTCTCCATATAATGGACTTCAATGGGAACCAAACGGTTCAAGGTCAAAAAGACAGTTTCAGTGCAAACTGCAAACTGTTCAAAGGGCTTTAAACAATTTCAGACGGTGAATAAGGGTCTTATCAAGCGAAGCGATCACTCATTTCGAAAATAAATAACAAAGTTTAAGTTTTATAAGCTCAAATGCTCGCCTTGCTCTGTTCTGTGATGCAAGTTCGTGACCCTCCTGTTCAAACTCGTTCCATCTTATTCCGAGTCAATTCGTTCATTACACTCATTGAATGAACCAAAAAAACTCAAAAAAAATTGATGAATGATTTCGCACAGGAGAGTCACGAAAGATTCGTTCATTTTGATGAACAAGTTTGAACAGGAGAGTCACAAACCCTCATCACAGAACAGAGCAAGGCGAGCATTTGAGCTTATAAAACATAAAATTTGTTATTTATGTTTGAAATGACCGATCGTTTCGCTAGATAATGCCCTTATTCATTGTCTGGTGTCGTTTAAAGCCCTTTGAACAGTTTGCACTGAAACTGTCTTTTGGACCTTGAACCGTTTGGTTCCCACTGAAGTCCGTTATATGGAGAATATCCTGGAATGTTTTCATCAAAAACCTTAATTTCTTTTTGACTGAAGAAAGAATGACATGGACATCTTGGATGACATGGGGGTGAGTAAATTATCAGCAAAAGTTTTTTTTTTTTTTTTTTTTAAGTGAACTACTCCTTTAACTCAAGTTGGACCATATCATTTTGTACTAACAATAAATGCTTTGTACACCTGTCCACAAGATATCAGTCACATAAAATATATGATTGAACTTCTGATAGTGAATCTATGGGAGCTGTTTTTGCACATGCCAAGTAGTTTTCCAAAATGTGTAGCGTTCCTTCACACAGGCTGTCTTCATTGTTTATGCTAATACAAAGTGATTGTTATCACATGAAAGCCTGGGGCTGTTGTTTTATGTTTCCCGCCTGATTTGGAAAACTGTGTCTGTGCACTCGAGCTTCCATTCATGGTGATTAGTGTTTAGTTTTTTTTTTCCCAGGAGGCACTGGTACGTGGGAACCACTCTCATTGGGTTTATGTGACGGCCAAATCAATAGGGTGTTAAACTAAAAATCAATACTTTTGTTTTGTACGTGTATCTCAACAAATCATTAGTTGTAAGAAGCGGGGGGGGGGGGGGGGGGGGCTGGTCATTCTTTATCTGAAAATGAAACTTTGCATTATCTTCTTCAGTCATGTTTATTACTTAATGGTATTTTTTCACTCCTCTACCTTTTCTTAAAACAAACATAACACAACCAAGTAAAACTGCCCCCACTGCACTGACTTTTTATCATTTATATAGCTTGAAAGAATAATTTGGTTGTTTAAATATCTGTAAGGTGCTCTTGTGTGCCCTCAAGAGAATAATCAACCTACTTCAATCACTCCACCATTAACCAAAGAATCTCACACCCTTAGGCAAGTAGTTATTGCCTGCTCACTGGCCAGGTATCCTGGATGAAGCCTCATTGTACTTTAAACCTGAAATTTGAATGCAAACTCGCACCAAAGAGTGGTTGAATATGGGTGTGGAAACTGGGAGTTATGTCCTAACTGATTGATGATTGTTGAGGTACGCCGAAGCCTTTAGCCATTCATTTGTTTCTTGAAACTTGGTGTGTAATTATAATTCTCATAAAACTCTGGAGTTAGATAAATAAGGCAAGGTGGCACTAAAATGCCTTTTGTGTCAGTGTCACAGTATTAATCATTACCCAGCACACCTCAGGCTAAGTTATGAACACAGCGTGTTAGTAAATGTGTAATGACGTTAAATAGTGCTTTGTTCTGTTGTCATTCTCTCTACCCATCTACACAGTTTTTGTCTTAAACTAGACATTTTGTTGACAGCACTCACAATCTATTGCGTCTGTGTCAGCAGGTGGTATTTTTCAAGTGAAAAGTATTTCTTTTTTTTAAAGAGGTCTGTAAATGTCATGCCATACAGCCCAGTAATACAACCATCTGGAATGGCCAGCCACAAGAGAGTGGTCCGACCAGTCCTTAAGCTATGGGGACAGTAGACCCACTCCAACCCCCTCCCTGGAGATCCTGATGAAATCAGAGATCCAAAACAACAGAAAGGGACCTTTATTCCTCCAGATACCAACCTGTAACCCAGCACCGCTGGAGAGACCAGAGAGAGTAGAAGGAGGAGGACTAGAGAAGAAAGGGCATATGAGAGTAAGAGAACAACAGAGAAAAGAGTGGATAATGGCACCTTTAGCAAACAGAGGCAAAGGTTGAACTAGACGTAGTAAGGAGTACTGGTTGGGGCCGCAGAGTTTCACAAGAACACCAAGCTGTGTTGAAATCTGGTCTCTGAGAAAAACTTTGGCAACAAATCTTCCACCTGTTCCTCCCCATGATGTTTTCCTTCCTTACCACGAGAGCTTCTGTGCCTGGAGGAAGTTAATTGTCCTATTTAGTGTAGTATCCTTGTTGTGAGAGCTCTCTAGTGACTGTAATATTATGCGAATATGCCCCTTAGGACTGTAATTGTCACCAGCTCAATTATGTTGACTGTTGTTTAACTAGTGTCTGGTTTAGGCATACTGAGCCCTAGTACTTGTTTGTATCCTATGTCATTTCATGGTCCCCTGCGCCGAGAGCTTCAGTGGCTGGTGCAGTCCATGACAGATTACAGGAGTAATCCTTCTCTAACTCTCTCCAATGAGTGCTTCTTTACAATGGGCCACAGTCCAATGCTTCTTGGGCTACTTTTATGAGCTGGCACAGGGTTAACATCTGGAAGGTAAATGGACTGCATTTATATAACGCCTTCACAGACCCAATGGCCACCAAAGCACTTTACATTTGCCTCACATTCACCCATTCACGGCACCATCCAGCTCGTCGGGAGCAGCTGGGGCTAGATGTCTTGTTCATGGACACCTCGACACTTGGTCAGGTGGAACCGAGGATTGAACCTCCAACCTACCGGTTTGTAGACAACCCGAGTTGTCTAGTTGCCAAACTGACTCGATGGTGGTGACACCAAGGATGAAGTTTGGAGTATCCAGGGGATACTTAAATTCTGGTCCTGCTATGGTCGGTCGCTCTTTGAATCCCTCTTCTATAGGAAATGCAAGGCATGGAACGACAGCGCACTTGTTGTGAAGAGTCCAGGAATGTCACTGAAGGTGAAGAGTCAGGAAGCTCTGTTAGTGTCATCATGCCTCTAATCTCATCCCCCCAGGGTGGAGAGCATGCAAGCAAGTGCAACCACGGTGTGGGATAGTCTCGACTGAAGCAAAGAGATAATTAGGCAGATTGCGAGTGTGTCATTCAGAGAGAGGGTCCAGCTGGAAGAATAAGGCGGGGGTGGGGATGTGTGTTGGGGAGGGGGTTATGATGGGGTGTGGAGGGACAGCTGGTGGATGTTGTGATGGTAATCCAGTGAAGTCAGACCCTTACAAAGGGGGAGCGGAGGGCCAGGTGCTGCCATTGAGCGGCCTGCCGCCCCATGCCGAGACAGACGGGCCTATGGAGGAGAGGAGCCGGCAGCCCACGGGCCTCCTAACACATGCTCACACACACGCAGCGAAGTGATGTGGAGGTTTTCCATTGTCTCTGCAGGCTCAGCAAACCCAGGCCACTGTCACTCTATGAGAATAAACCGTGGAGATGAAAGTGTGTGAGCCACAGAGCAGAGAAAAGAGACATCAATGTTTGCGTTTTCCCCACTCATTTGCTCAAAAAGGATGTGGTTACAGTGGGGCTCTGTCAGTTATTGATGGTGTCGCCTTGACCCCAGTTGCGGAGTGAGTCTATAAATTGTGAGTGTTGCATTTTACTGACCCGTTGAAGCTCTTTGCCTCTTAAGACATGATGTATGAGGATAATTAGACATGAAGTAGGCTCTGCTATCACAGGCCTTCTGTGAACTAACAACTGGATTGTGCAAAAAGTTTTACAAAAGGGAATGATTAACAACTACAGTTGATATCCAAGGCCTCTGTTGATTTACTTGAAGAACCGTGTATACCGATAGTTATGTTTATATCGTAAAGGCCGGAACACTGTTTGTTTATATTGAGTTTGGCACTTAAGAGATAAAGTTACTTTCCCTTAATATATAGTGGATTAGTGTGGAATGCTTTGTTAGATTCCTGCTCTGCCGCCACTGCCTTCATTGCCGTCGTTACCTCTAGACTATTCAGGATGTTTTGGGCAAAACTGACAAAATTATGTGTAAGGTAATGTCTGTTCGCGGAATAGATTTAGACATCGACTTGAAAGGAACCAGATTGAGAAGAGAACCCTACTGATTTGATGGGGTTGGAGTGTAATTGGGTTTGACTGTAGGGTGAATGAAGTGACTAAGGTCTATATGTTTTGATGCCGCAAGCAGGGAGTCCTTGTTCCCAGGCCCTGTCACAGGAAGTGCTGACTCCTGACCCCTCTACTTTACTCACATCCTGTCTATCAAGACAGCGGAGGACAGCTTATGATGTGCTCTTGCCCTCTCTCTTTTTCTAACTCCTTATTTGACCCTTCAGAGAGCATGGTTCACCTACTGGGGTACACCTACAGAGACAATCAATTTAACCACCCATGAATCCTGGATTCAAACATCTGAGACAATCATTCACTCACACAATGTACTGCAGGAGTAGGCGTAACTGATAATCTAAGGAGGAAAGTTTTAGTTTGTTTGTGTGTTTATTGATGTGGAAGATAAGACCAAGGATCTGAGAAGTTTACGGTTGACCGAGTTGGAGATAAGAGGCATTCTTTGGCCTCTACCTGAGTGTTCTCTTCAAATCTTATCAGACACTCTGAAGCTGTTTTCTGATTAAAGCTTTCCAAAATGTTTCTAAGTATGATGTAGAGATGAACTGGGAGTTTTCATCCCAACTAGCTATCGGCATATTTCGTGATTTATGAGATAGATTAGAGTAGTTGGCAGCAATTCACAGGATGCTCAAAATGGGGGATTGTAAACTTCTTATTTGCTTAATACATACTAGAGGACACGCCAGGTTATAGCTTAAAGTAATTTTGGAGTTAAATAGAGTTTTAGTTTTGTGGTTGTGGAAAATGTCTTCCATTTCTAGTTTTCTCAGATTGTTGAATCACGTCACGTCTTTAGATCTGCATAATCAGTAAGAAAAGTCTGCTTCTCTTTGAGTTCCACGAGATCTGGATCGGTTTAGGTGCTGGGGTGGGGTTTAGTGGTGAAGTACACCAAAGAATGTTTTGGAAGACCTCGAGTCTGGGGTGCATGCAATGCGGTTGTGGTTGGCTTGTTAGCAATACCAGAAATTCTGTATTTTTTTTTTTGTGAGCATTGACATAAATGTATACACCAAATGTTTGATGAACATATTTTGGCCCAGAGTTGTGTTTGTGTGAACTTATAGTTTGGTAAGATCTGTGTTGAGTCTTCAAGGACCATGTTATTGTTTTAGTCCACTTCCAGTCAGTTTATTTTTACTAATCTCACAGTTTAATAAATATGTGGCCAATGCAATGCAGCAGGACAATTGGATATCTTTCTCTACGTATCTACCAATCTACAGGTGTTTTTTTGTTCAAATCCATATGATCCACTTGAAAATTGGCTTACAACCATATAACCTAAAAACAAATTGATTCCCATTTTTGAAATACTCTACTTTAAGTGATAATAGAAAGTTTATATGGAAGGTTCAGTTCCTGTGAAAGTTCTGCCCTCACAAACCCCCACTCTTTCAGCTCTCTCCTCAGCCATGGGTTACTGTTGCCAGGCTACAGCAGAGGCCTGTTGGTTCGTTTGAGCACAGGCCTGAAAGCCTGGCTGTTTGGGCCACTGCTCCCCCGTCTCCAAACAATAGGGTTCTGACTACTTTAGCTCTTTTATTTGGCCCACAAAATGCTCCCCTACCCCCACTTTGGTTCCTCTTTGAGAAGATGGGGAACTGGGAGGGGGCAGTTGGGGGAGGGGTAAGGCTCTAGTTGGCAGTGTGGTGTTGGTGTGGGCTCTTTACAAAGGAATGGAGCAGCTATATGCCAAACCCCGCCACAGACATTTTTCAGGGGACTTTTGGAATTTCGATACCCGAAAGTTGCTTCATCAGTTTTCAAAGCAAACAAAACCGGGTTTAGTTTCAGTGACATTAATAGCAGGTGACCTACACTCAACTGACTTCCTATTAAGGGAAGAGTTGGCCGTGAGAAGTGCATGGTAATTGTCTTTCACCTCAGGGTGGGAAGGATGGCTTCAAGTACCCTGGAGATTGAAATTCTGTTGGGGACTCTCTCATGCTTGGTGCCTCCTGGACCATGACTGACCAGATGAAGCACTTTCAGAGATTGGGGGGGGGGGGTGTTTGTGCTTCACTTCCACAGGTACTATGACCTTAGACTGCTAGATGATTGTATGGTATTGTGCTAAAGAGAATAGTGTCAGGTGACACTGCCACAATGACCCCTGAGTTCAGGAAATACGGCATTGGGTTTCAAAAGTGAGCAGAGATGCCGAGCTTCACACACATAAATCATTCCGGCAGCATCCAAAAAGCCCCTGTGTACATGCAAGCTACACCTTGAGAGCCCAAAATGCTGTTAAGTCCCATCCCCCGTGTAATTCTTGTGATATGGTCCGTAGGTACACGTACACCTATGAATGAAGCCCTTTCCATTGTTTTCTCAGTCTGATATGTCTTGTGGTTTCTCAGCATCCTAGGAGAGGAAATTGTAAGTCACACAGCGTGTTTAAGTGTGCATGTGAGGTATTTGTGGTGGTGTTTGACTGCATCAAGAGTCATTGCTTAATTGTTAACCTGTCCAACTGCTTCATTAACCACCTTCCAACATTATTAGGGAAGAAGTGCTGTGAGTGTGCTGCTATGCTTGTGCATGTGATCTAACAGCTTGCATTTGTGTGTGTGTGTGCACATCTGTTTGGAGATTCACAGACCGAATTGTGCCATTGTTTTGGGTGTAATCCTTTAAAGAAGCATAGAGAAGTGGAAAGCCAAAGCAGTGCTGACAGATGTGAACAGTTGTTTGGTGCTATTTGCAGCTGGCGTGAGCCATCAGTGATGTTGTGACATTGGAGGATTACTGTTTCTGCCCTCTTCCTATCTCACCCGTGTCTACTCTATTCCTTAGGGGCCTTAGGGTCTACTCTTGGTACATTTTAAATCAACGGTCATGCTGAGTAACACCCCACACCTGGCTTACAGCAAAAACGACCAATTTCCATCTGTACAACACTCAAAATTGTCCAAAATCTTCTTTATAGAAAATTCTCTCTCACAGTAGAGTTCCTGCCAGATTGAATGCCCTTTACAATGAGTTATTTTTTTCACTCCGAAAGCTCTGATAGGACTCTTGGCTGTATGTTTTTGGATGAATGATAGGCACAGCCAAGGCCTAGACAAAAGAATGTGTGTTTTGGCTGCAGAACATTGTGAGGACAAATATCCTAACCTCCCCCTGCTGCTACTTGACCAATATCTACACATTCTCACACACTTTCACCAAGGTTTTCACAATGCAATAAGGATGAAACTCCAGCACACAGAGGGAATGCTTTCCAAAACTCACACACACATGCATGTTATCATGTTTTGTAAGGCCAGAGGCTCCCTCTCTTTGTGTTTGGAAATAGCTCTTGTCAACACATCCACAATTCCTCATAGTCCAGTAACTCTTTGAAATCCCACAAGCAATTCCTCAGTCATCCTGGCCATTGTGATTGGTCCAAAAAGTTTTCCTTTTGTTTAACTATTTGCTGACCACTTTTTTTGTAAATGTAAAAATTGCTAAGTTAGATGTACCACAGAATCTATCCAGTTTGGCCTTTATCACAAATTCCTTACTGCTCATGTACACATGCACTCGAAACTGCTTCGTAGAGCCAACGACAGGCAAACAACAGGTTATAAAGTAGGCCGTCTCTGCATTCTTCAAAGGCCTATCATACAGAATGGCCATTTTTATAAGGGCTTGAGTGTCAGACTGCATGCTAGTTGAACCTTGATGCGGTTCACCTCAACTCTTTTTGTGCCGCATTTTTTTTTTTACCCCAAAGATTCCAGACATAGTTAATTTGCCTCTAAATAAACCCAGCCAAGCCATGACAAATAGCCAAGGGGATGAAGGGTAGGGGGTGATTGGGGGGGTGTCAGGCTTGCTCGGTCGTCTGTGAGGTTGCCACAGCAACAGGGATCTGGGATTCAGAAAGAGTGTGAGTGTTTTCAGAGCAGGAGACAAGGGATTACAGGAAATATGACAGGACATGACTCTCCGTACCGGACTCTTTCCCCCATCCCACCCTCCAAAAAACATTCTTTCCCTACCAGACACCCCCAACCTGCCCCCACTGAACTGCCTGACATTATCATCACAATCAGACTGCTGACCTCTGACATTTGACCTCCCAGCATGCGAAGGGCTCATAGGGAAAATCAGTGTGCCGCATTGGGGGCTTCAGGAGATGGAGGAGTAGCCCTGGGTATTCATGAAGAATTGTTTCTTACTTATTGCTGATCTGTTTCCTCCTTGTTTTGCATTTAGAGTTGAGAAAAAACTCCCCACAGACACACAGTCTTAACTTGCGGCATTTCATGAAGCCAGCTGTATTGGAAAAATTGGAATAACAGGCATGATTCATTTTGGTTTTGATAAGTCACCCCTAGGTTTGGTCCAGTTGGCCTCTTTGTTTCAAATTTTCAGACTTTATGATCAAACACAACCAACCATGGCCAGCAAATACACTCTCGTGTTGTTAAGTCAACAGTACTGTTATTAATAAGCAGACTTCAACAATGAACTGAGCAAGTGAAGAGAGTTAACATTTTCCTCTTCTTCTCCATCAAGCATTGAATTTTTCACCTTAACATATCCGGTATATGTATCAGATGTAAGTCTCGTTAATCATAAGACTTGGGATTCTTGATGCCAGCAACTTAGTCTTGGCTCCCCTATGTATGTTTTTTGGGTCCAGTTCCAGAATATTTTATTACTCCCATATGAAGCATTTCTGTAGGTGTGTCTTCCAAAGAGCAGAACACTGTGGCGTCATCCTCTATTGTCTTGCCTGGTAGAAAAACAGTTTTCACCAGAGTTTGAATAATCTCTAATTTTGATGAAATGGTTGAATGTATAGATCATGAAAGGCTCCCTCTGCGGTCCAGCAGAAGTCAAAAACAGCATCCCCTGTATGCCAAGCGCTTTTTTAAAGACCCTCTCCAAGGTCAGAAAGAAACTGCTTCAAATTTGTGTGGGGGAGGAGACACCAGCCACAAAAGAAGAAGAAAAAACAAAGGGACAGATAGCTCAGTGTAAAAAGTGGTCATCCTATAACAGAAAGAGGAGGAAAAGCCATTGTTGTTTCTGCCCAGGGGTTGTTTTACAGTGGAAACAGAGAGCGGGCCTGAGGGGGGACACACAGAGAACAGACCATCCCAGTGCTTGTCATCAGCTTCAAACGGTCTTTTTGATGTGGGAGTTCATCCTGTGGCGGGGCTCCCTGTGTGGGTGTAGGGTTACCCAACCCAACACACACTGGCTTCTCATGCTTAGCTTACCCCAGGCCCCAGAGCCCATGATCGAGACGGCTTTTTTTTTAGGAAGAAGTTGTTTATTTTATCTTACCTGTTCAGTTTCAGGTCCCACTCAATTGTCCATCAAGATAACCTCCCTGTACTGAAAAGCTTAGAATTAGAGCGGAAAACACTGTATTCAACTGCCACAAAGTGGCTTTACCAACATATCATCTATGTTTTGTTGTCTCCTGTCTTTTGAGTGGTCTCCATTGTGAGGTAACACATGGAACACTGTATACAGTTTGCAAGGTCTCATGGGTGAACACAGATAGTTCTTTGACTCACAGCCGTGTGAATGCAGCGAAGAAATTGGAAAATCAGTAATAATCCTGGAATGCAACCTGGCATGGAGAGAAGCATGCTTTCGGTATTGGAATACCAAAGAATGTGCAAAGTGTGCTCTGCTGTTATAATCAAGTCGGACATATGCAACATCTGGGGGACAGCATAAAATTTAGTGTTTTTCTCTGTGTGGGGTGGGGGTGGGAGGTTCCTGGTAAACCCCATGTTGTGGGGCCCAAAAGTCCTTACAAGTCCCCATTCGAAAGTAGAGCCAGACCGATATATCAGCCAGTCGATATTATCGGCCGATATTAGGCATTTTCCAAGGCATTATGTCTTTGGAAAGTCCCCATAAAACATGGGAAACACAACATGTGTGTGCATGTATGTGTGTGTGTGTTGGGTAATCACCTGCTCCCTAACCTTGTTTTACAGTAAGCTTAGTATATTTACTATTTATGTTTTCTGTGCATGAGTTTGGAAAGATACTGGGCCTGGCCTGTTGATCAAAGTTTCTGAGATCCCACTGAAATGCTTTTACACTCAGGTGCTCACGTTCTAAATTTGTGCCCCTCGACAGATGCCGGCCTGGTTATATTGGTTTACTCTGTCAGCATCTGGACCCATGTCATCGCTCGCCTTGTCTAAACGGAGCAGCTTGCAAGAGCCAGGTTGCTAATGGAATTCCACAGTACACCTGTGTGTGCCAGCGAGGTTTCAGAGGTAAGCTTGAGGGTGTCTTCAAGGTACAATTTGTGGGAATTTTAGGGCTGTTTGTGAATGACGCTTCTTGTGTCTGCAGGTCAGGATTGTTCCCTGATTGATGCATGTGCCACAAATCCCTGTGCCAATGGTGCCCGTTGTACTAATTGGAACAATCACTACAACTGCTCGTGCCCACCTGGGTATCAGGGAAAAAACTGTCGCAATGACGTCGATGAGTGCCGCAAACCCGGAAAATGCCTCAATGGTGGAATCTGCGTGAACGCCCATGGCTCATTCCGTTGCGACTGCCTTGCTGGGTACAGTGGGCGCACATGCGAGGTCCCCACCCAGCCCTGCGCCCCCTCACAGTGTCTAAACGGGGGCACCTGCCATCAGACCGGTGACCACACCTACGAATGTGCTTGCTTGCCAGGTACAAAACAGACAGAAAGCATCCATGCATTCATGTAGACACACCCTTTATCATGTTCCCATACTCCTGCCCAACCCTTGGAATTGGGGTTTCCCAAAGCGTCTGGACTTTCCAGGCAGTGATACCTCATGCTTGCTATAAATAGCACAGACTGAGTGAGGGAAAGATACAGAAGAGAAAGAGAGTGAGCAGAACAGAGAGAAAGCACGTGGGCTGTTGGTCAGGAATTTACTTTATTGCCTTTCTGCTCCCCTCTGGGGAGCAAGCAGGAAATGTCTCTTACCAGAGAGGAAGTCATTGAAACCGTGAGAGATTATAAAACAAGCAAACACGACAGGGAGTATGGCCCTCCAGAGCAGCTCTCCGTCAGGCCCTGGCTTTGCCGCTGTGGGAACCGCCGTGAGAATATGTAAACACTCAACACCCACTGGACCTTTTTACCGCTCACTTTACTCTGTTCATCAATTTATCAGTGGTTGTGGATCAGGAGTTAGTGAAAGTTATTAGGTGTGTTAGGGAAGTGAGGAATAGACCAGACATTATTATTCCCACATTTACCCCCCCTTCTTCCTTCCTGTGTCACATTTCATTTCTCCACCCAGGCTTCAGGGGACACAACTGTGAGGAGAACGTGGATGACTGCCCTGGACACAAGTGCATGAATGGTGGGATCTGTGTAGATGGTGTCAACACATATAATTGTCAGTGTCTACCTGAGTGGACAGGTAAATATACACTTTTCCCCCACGTTTACTGTTCATTTTTAAGTTAAAATAACTTAAAATAACTTGTCATTCCATCCTTAGGCCAGTATTGTGCTGAGGATGTCAACGAGTGTCTCATGCAGCCCAATGCTTGTCACAATGGCGGTACATGCTTCAACACCATTGGAGGGCACACATGTGTATGTGTCAATGGCTGGACGGGGGACGACTGCAGCGAGAACATCGATGACTGTGCCACAGCTGTGTGTTTCAACGGCGCCACATGTCATGACCGCGTGGCCTCCTTCTTCTGCGAGTGCCCGGTGGGCAAAACTGGTATGACTGTCTTTATCATCCCTCCTTGTTTTTAGGTCTTGTTTGTTGTCCTCGGTCCAATTAGTGACATTCTGCTGTCCCAACAGGTCTGCTCTGTCATCTGGATGATGCTTGTGTCAGCAACCCCTGTAATGAGGGGGCCGTGTGTGACACTAACCCTCTGAACGGCCGTGCCATCTGCACCTGCCCTGCTGGCTTTGTTGGTGGAGCCTGCAACCAAGACATGGATGAATGTTCTATCGGTAAATGTGCAACACGTTGAATGGTTCCCTCTCTCGTCGATTCTTTCGGCCTCTCCCTCATCTTTGTCTCTCCCAGGAAAGAGTCACTGTTAACTGACTCCTCTTTTTCTCTCTTGTGCCAGGTGCCAACCCCTGCGAGCATTTTGGGAAGTGTGTAAACACAGAGGGTTCGTTCCAGTGCCAGTGTGGACGGGGCTACACCGGCCCTCGCTGTGAGATTGATATCAATGAGTGTCTGTCCATGCCCTGCCAAAACGACGCCACCTGCCTGGACCGCATCGGCGAGTTCACATGCATCTGTATGCCTGGTATGTCAGTGCACTTGACCTTAGCTTACACAGAGTAAATCTGACTATATAGACCTACTTTGGAAAGACATGCAAAGTTCAGAAGGGGAGGGTTTGTTATGTAATATAACGTTGTGGTCATTTGGGGAGGGGTGATTTAATTGAAATAGAAGAACTCTGTCCTCATTGGTAAGTCGCAGAAACCACAGATCAGTGTTGGCTTTCACATGTATCCAGCACAACATGCATCTTTGGGTTTTTTTGGGGAGCCATACAAATCGGTGCTGGGAGCGGGGTGCATTGGGCAATCTGGGAGAGAGGGGGAGGAGTGTGCAGTGAATTATAATGAGATCTTGAGTGGTGGGAATGGAGTGGAACAATGGGGCCCCTCTGTGCTCCGTTCTTCGCCCTACGCTCATAGAGAGAGAGCAAACTTTTTCCCAGCACTCTCATCCCCTCCCCCCACTTCTGCTCGTACCCCTTTCATTTCCACAGACACCTCTTCTTCCCCACCCTCCTGATCATCGCCAACTTGGCCCTGGCTCACGTGGAGGGGCCAATTCTTTCTGATTCCATGCCGCCGTCAATGCTCTGGCCCCGGCCCACACTCTGTTTCACCTGAATGGGGCGACACACTAGAGCGGCACTCTGCTGATTATAGAACATGTGTGTTCTCAATGGAGAGATGACCACAGGGCATCCTGCGGACAGTAGGGTGTGGTGCTTCTAGTCAAAGCAGGGGCCTCAGTTTGCATAGACGAAGCAATTCTCCATTTCCTCTGAGACATGAACTTGCTGTAGGGTGCAGTGGAGCAGAACATCTCAATGCGTCTGTGGGCCCCTGTGTTGTGAGAAACTGCCGTTCGAGAATTGTCTTCAATGCTTTGAGGGTTGGAACTGTGTTTTCTCTCCATCAGGCTATCAGGGGAAGTACTGCGAGGTGGACGTTGACGAATGCGAGAGCAACCCCTGTGTAAACGACGGCATCTGCCGAGACATGGTCAATGGCTTCACCTGCACCTGTCAGCCAGGTATGAAACATGTAATTTTCCCAGCATCACCAACTCAACAGTATGAATGCAAAATTCACTTAATATGCAATCTCAATTCATGTAATATCAGGTTAAACTCAGCGTCGCCCCCTAGCCTGATAGAGTTTTTGCGTAATTACTCATTAGAGTGCAGTCTTTAGCGCTATGCAACTGCGTGCCCAAACAAAGACACCATTGTGGCCCCTCTACACAAGCACCCCCCCCCCCCTCCCCTTCCCAACTTCTTCATAGAGAAGGGACTGCAGTCTCACCCGTCTCTCTCTACATTGAGGTGGTGGGGGGAACAGCAGCCCTGCTAATGAGATTCTTTTCCATGTCCGCAATTTACATCTGGGGCAGACAACCCCGCACCCCCCATTTAGCTATTGAGCCGGTAGCGTTTGTGCAAGGAAAGGGGGAGGGCCACTGGCCTTGAAGAAAACAATTCTAGCATCTCCCCCTTCTAACCTTCTGCCCTAGGCATCAACATAGATCCCATCATAACACTGTTAATCAACACAACACCCTCTAAAGATGCAGAAATGAACATTTCTCATGGGGCCCCCAGCCATTTCTTCTTACTTATTGGAACGTTTTCCCAGACAAGAGATTTCAGTCGATGTTTAAATCCCACTGCCCTCTCACAATCACATATTTTCCATGTAACAAATTGTAATCATGGCAAAAATGGGATTTACTGAGTTAATATTCCAACAAAGTTCTCCTTTTTTTCACATACTAAGACTATAATGCACAGGTCAACTCAAGAATATGATAAGAAAAACATTTCAACGCAGTCCATTCCAGATTGTGACAGTTGGATGGATTCAGAGAATGCAGAGTCTGGACATATTTTAAGGCTCCATTAATTCTGGTTATAAATCATCTTGGAGAGTGTCAAGCCACAGTGCATATGTTATTGATAACACACACCACTGACATCATAAATTCAAACGGAGATTCGTCCAAAACTTGAAGTGAACCTCCATTGAAAACTCAATAAGCTTGAATAAGCCAAGGTGCAGAGATCTATAGCTAGACCGAGCTCTACTGCCCCCAAAGCTGAACCGAATGACCCGGTCTGTGTGTGGAACTCACCTCTGCTGCCTCAGACTGACCTCTAACCTCTATGTTTGCCTGTCCCAGGGTTTACTGGCACCATGTGTCAGATCGACATTGATGAGTGCGCCAGCACTCCCTGCCAAAATGGAGCCAAGTGCATTGACCGACCCAATGGGTATGAGTGCCGCTGTGCTGAAGGTAAGCTGATAAATGAAGATGTGTGTATGATTAAGAGTTTTGGGGATCCCTTCAGGGTTCAAAGTCAAAATCATCATCGCTGACTACATCCATACACCTGCTTGTAGTGATCTCAGGGTCAAACGCTTTACTTCATGTCTCTGTGATCGTACTGCTGGGCGTACTGACGAAAAGCCTCAAATCCCCCTCCTCTGCCCTGCAGACCCCAATGTCACTGGGTCATCGAGGCCAGCAGCTGCTGACGTTGAGAGTTATGCTCGGTCATCACCCCGACATCTGTTCATCTGTTACCCACAATGCATACCCACACAGTGACGTATGGCACAACCAGAGTTCCTTCACATAGTTGTGCCTGTAGGAATGGCGGTTTTCTGGTTTTAGTTTGTCCATAAAATTAGCATGAGCTTGAATGT
This sequence comes from Cyprinella venusta, assembly GCA_038021265.1. NCBI lineage: Eukaryota > Metazoa > Chordata > Actinopteri > Cypriniformes > Leuciscidae > Cyprinella > Cyprinella venusta. The sequence goes on from CM075863.1 coordinate 21,203,623, forward strand.
GAATGCTTTGGTCTAAAGATACAGTACATACCGCATGTGTCTTTTGGCTTTTAGAAAGCACAGACATGGAGTTTGTGTATTGTCTGAAACAGCCTGCTGTTTGGTATTCGCCGTGCTCCAGTTCCCCTCTGCTGAGCTGTCCCGTTAGCTGGGACGCAGGGTATTGTCCTGCTACTCGAGGGGACAAAAGCAGGTCTGTGAGGCCTGTGAAGGGCTCTCTCACTTTCTCTCTCACTACCGCAGCCCAGCCCTGCCCTGCTCCTCACAAGGCTACTGCCTTGACAGCCTGTCGGCATGGAAACCACGGTAACAGAGACTCCAAACTGTAGAACCTTTCACCAGAGAGAGAGAAAGAAGGAAACGGAGGTAGCAGACAGAAAAGAGAGAAAAAACGTATCGAGACTGGGGAAAGAGGAGAGGCAGGGGGGGCAGTGCTGGATAAGGAGGATAAAGAGTACAAGGAAGTATTTACACCCCAGACAAAAACACAAATAAAGGGCATTAAATCATTCATGCAGAGTTTGTGAGCTACAGTGGTCATCAACGGACAGTGGGAATATGGAAATGCTATGCTATTTCGTCTCACCTAGCTTGTGCAGTAATGGTCCACAGAGGGGAAATTGTTCTTGACAGACTCAAACCACAAACGCAGGCCCCTGTAGAGCACCTGTGACCATATAAATCTGATATGTCTCAGTTCTCACCACCTCACTCAGCCCTTGAGATGTTGGGCTTACAGACATATTCACTCATCCTATTTGTCCTCAGGATTTGAGGGAAGGCTGTGCGAGAGCAACATCGATAACTGCAAGCCCGACCCGTGCCACCATGGCACTTGCATAGATGGCATTGCCAGTTACACTTGTAATTGTGATCCTGGCTACACTGGCTACCGCTGCGAGAACCAGCTCAACGAGTGCCACAGCAACCCCTGCCAGAATGGCGGCAAATGTGTGGACCGAGTCAACAAGTATATCTGCCAGTGTCAACATGGCACCTCAGGTGAGGGATGATGTGTTGCTAAATCAACTGTATTAGCTATAATCGGTTTTCCGTTTCATATTAAAGAAGATTTTGGCTTCCCACACAGGTACTAACTGTGAAATCAACTTTGACGACTGTGCTAGCAACCCATGTGACTACGGAATCTGCAAAGATGGCATAAACCGCTATGAGTGTGTCTGCAAACCTGGCTTTACCGGTGAGACAGGGAGAGATCTTCCCCCACTTCTTATACATTTTAAACACCCCCCTTGAATTTGCGAATCAAGTGAGAAACAGAAGAGAAATCTCGGATAAACTTTATTCTACGCTGTCCTTGTTGCTGTGTAATTAAACAGTTAAAAGAGTAGTTCACTTTTAAAAACACTTTTGCTGATAATTTACTCACCCCCATGTCATCCAGGATGTCCACGTCTTTCTTTCTTCAGTTGAAAAGAAATTAAGGCTTTTGATGAAAACATTCCAGGATTTTATCCATATAATGGACTTCATTGGGAACCAAACGGTTCAAGGTCCAAAAGACCGTTTCAATGCAAACTGTTCAAAGGGCTTTAAACGATTTCAGACGATGACTAAGGGTCTTATCATGCGAAACGATCGCTCTTTAAAAAAAAAACTAATTTTAAGTTTTATAAGCTCAAATGGTCGTCTTGCTCTGTTCTGTGATGAGCGTTCGTGACTCTCCTGTTTGAACTCGTTCATCAAAATGAGCGAATCTTTTTTCAAGTCATGACTCGAAGGGTCCTCGATAAGACCCTTATTCATCGCCTGGTGTCGTTTAAAGCCCTTTGAAGCTGCACTGACACTCTCATTTGGACCTTGAACCGTTTGGTTCCCATTGAAGTCCATTATATGGAGAAAATCCTGGAATGTTTTCATCAAAAACCTTCATTTCTTTTCGACTGAAGAAAAACGTGGACATCATGGATGACATGGGGGTGAGTAAATTATCAGCAAAAGTTTTTTTTAAAGTGAACTACTCCTTTAAGTACCGAGCAATAGTAATTAACAACACGCTCACTACACGGTTAAGGTTAGTTGCTTGTAATTATGTATAATTTCCTGATTTTACTATAGTAAGTGCATAGAGAATACGCAACAAGGACACTGTAAAATAAAGTGAATTGAAAAACTTTCTATCCCCTTCAGGATCTCAATGTAAAGACGAGATTGACGAGTGCCAGTCGAACCCTTGTCGCAACGGAGGGACCTGCGTAGATGATGAGAACGGCTTCCACTGCCAGTGCCCTGAAGGTTTCCACGACCCATTCTGCTACTCACAAGTGGATGAGTGTGCCAGCAGCCCATGTTTGCACGGGACCTGCAGGGATGACCCTAATGGGTACAGCTCCATTACAAACTCTAAACCCAGCAGGAAGTAAATAAATGGGGACATGTTTTGACTGTGACTCTTGTTTGTATTGCTCCTGCAGCTATCGGTGCGACTGTGAGCCTGGATGGGTGGGTAAGAACTGTGACCTAGACCGAAACGATTGTTTGCCCAGCCCCTGCCAGAATGCAGGCACCTGTTTCGACCAGCTCAATGGTTTCACCTGCAAGTGTCGGCAGGGTTTTAGAGGTGAGATATGTTACATTAGCTCAGAATGTGTATTGCAATAACAACAACAAAAAGAGATTTCATTACACATTGTTGTACCGGGAAGAACAGACTGCCCTCCCTACTCGACTTCTGAAAAGGGTGTAATGTTCCCCTAATAAGGGAATTCCAGTTCTTGAGAATTGCACGGCTACATTCTGACGGCTGTCTTTCACTCCCATCCTCAGGTAACCTATGTCAGGTGAACATCAATGAGTGCGCCTCCAGCCCGTGTCTAAATCAAGGCACCTGTGTGGATGGAGTCGCCAGCTTCACCTGTCTCTGTGAGCCACCTTATAGTGGTCCCACCTGTGCAGAACTGCTCACACCTTGCTCTCCCAACCCTTGTGCCAACCACGCGTCCTGTGTGAACACACCCGACTACCTGGGCTACCAGTGTAACTGCCAACCTGGGTGGCAGGGTACGTTTCTAAACACTTTCAAGCCTATAAGAATTGAGTTTCCTGAAGCATGCCTTAACTCTGAGTGTCCTTCACACCGCAGGTCAGTTGTGCAACAATGACATAAATGAATGCACCTCCAACCCATGTAAGAACCGCGGGACCTGTACAAATACTTTGGGTGGCTACGTGTGCTCCTGCCGCGCTGGCTACACTGGTCCCAACTGTGAAACTGATATCAATGACTGTTCACCAAGTGAGTCAACTGGAACATAAACCAGGTTTTTATTGCAGATCTTGCAAATAAAGCAGTCTTTGGCGTGGTCTAATGGTGTTCTCAAATTTTTTCAGACCCCTGTCTGAATGGGGGATCCTGTACAGATGGAGTGAACTCATACCGTTGCAGCTGTCTGCCAGGCTTCACCGGGGCACGCTGTGCTGCCGAGGTGAACGAGTGTCAGAGCGGCCCCTGCAAGAACGGAGGCACTTGCACCGACTACGTCAACAGCTACACGTGTACCTGCAAACCAGGTTTCACGGGCCTTTTCTGCGAGACCAACATAGCAGACTGCACTGAAAGGTGAGACCATGAAGATGCTCATAGCTTATAAAAGAAACGCTGTAGCCAATAGTAGCTTATCAACAAATCATCTCCCCTTTTGTTTTAGCTCCTGTTTTAATGGAGGAACCTGCACTGACGGGATCAACGGCTTCAAGTGCACTTGCCGCTCGGGATTCACTGGAGATTACTGCCAGTACGAGGTGAACGAGTGTAACTCTCAACCGTGCCTTAATGGAGGAGTTTGTCAAGATGCCCTGGAGTCATATCGCTGCTCATGTCCGAAAGGTTACACTGGCCCCCGTTGCCAGGTATTAGTCCAACGTTTTGCTCACAAAATTTTTATTTTAGTTAAAGGAGTAGTTCACTTTTTTAAAAAAAACTTTTGCTGATAATTTACTCACCCCCATGTCATCCAAGATGTCCATGTCTTTGTTTCTTCAGTCGAAAGGAAATTAAGGTTTTTGATGAAAACATTTGAGGATTTTCTCCATATAATGGACTTCAATGGGAACCAAACGGTTCAAGGTCCAAAAGACAGTTTCAGTGCAAACTGCAAACTGTTAAAAGGGCTTTAAACGATTCAAGGTGACGAATAAGGGTCTTATCAAGCGAAAAGATCACTCATTATAAAAAAAATAACTAAGTTTAAGTTTTATAATCTCAAATGATTGCCTTGGTCTGTTCTGTGATGTGCGTTTGTGACTCTCCTGTTCGAACTCGTTTATCAAAATGAACGAATCTTTTTCCGAGTCATTTGGTTTATTCAATGAACGAAATGAACGAATTGACTCAGAAAAAGATTTGTTCATTTTGATAAACGAGTTTGAACAGGAGAGTCACAAACGCACATCACAGAACAGAGCAAGGCAATCATTTGAGATTATTAAACTTAAACTTTGTTATTTATTTATTAAATGAACAATTGTTTCACTTGATAAGACCCTTATTCGTCGTCTGAAATCATTTAAAGCCCTTTCAACAGTTTGCACTGAAATTGTCTTTTGGACCTTGAACCGTTTGGTTCCCATTGAATTCCATTATATGGAGAAAAATCCTGGAATGTTTTCATCAAAAACCTTAATTTCTTTTCGACTGAAGAAAGAAAGACATGGACATCTTGGATGACATGGGGGTGAGTAAATTATCAGCAAAAGTTTTTTTTTTTAAAGTGAACTACTCCTTTAAAATGATAAATATTAGAATAATATTTGAATGGATTGAATGGAACCAATGAAAATAAATTACAGATTAAAATGATTTTTGTTTTTTTTATCTCTCTTTTAGTATCCAGTTGATTGGTGCAGACCTTCTAACCCATGCAAGAATGGTGGTCGTTGCAGACAGAAAGATGCCTCGTTCACATGTGACTGTGTGAATGGCTGGTCAGGTCGTTATTGTGACATCCCAGGAGTGTCCTGTGAAGCTGCAGCCAGACAGAGAGGTATATAGAAATAGATGCGAATATTTTTTTTTTATGGATTCAATTTCACCATGATCTTCTCATTGTTAACGGTCCACACACTCTCTATTGCACAGGTCTCCAGACAGATGAGCTTTGCCACTATGGTGGACACTGTGTCAATACCGGCAACACACACTACTGCAAATGTCCTGCAGACTACACAGGCAGTTACTGTGAGTCCCAGTTCGACCACTGTGAGGACAAACCTTGCCTCAATGGCGCCACCTGCAGGAGCTACATGGGAGGATTCACCTGTGATGTAAGTCATCTTACCCACTAGTACAAAATAGCATATACTGTCATTCATACTAGTAGGACTAGTTAACTACAGAATATGAAGAACAGAAGTTGAACTGACCTGTTTTTACTCCAGTGTATGCCTGGTTATGAGGGGAGCAACTGCGAGAGAGAGGTCAATGAGTGTCAGTCTCACCCATGTCAAAATGGAGGAACCTGCATTGACCTGGTGGGACATTACATCTGCTCCTGCCCTCCAGGAACACTGGGTAAGTTCACAATAAGGAAGAAGTAGTTTAGGAGTAGTTCACTTTTGAAAAAAACTTTTGCTGATAATTTACTCACCCCCATGTCATCCAAGATATCCATGTCTTTCTTTCTTCAGTCGAAAAGAAATTAAGGTTTTTGATGAAAACATTCCAGGATTTTTCTCCATATAATGGACTTCAATGGGAACCAAACGGTTCAAGGTCCAAATGAGAGTTTCAGTGCAAACTGCTCAAAGGGCTTTAAACGATTTCAGACGATGAATAAGGAACTTATCAAACAAAACGATCACTCATTTAAAAAATAAATAACAAAGTTTAAGTTTTATAAGCACAAATGATTGCCTTGCTCTGTTCTGTGATGCGCGTTCGTGACTCTCCTGTTCAAACTCGTTTATCAAAATGAACAAATCTTTTCATTCAATGAACGAAACAAACGAATTGACTTGAATTGACCTGTTTTTGAAATAATTCTCTGCATGTATTTGATAAAAAATATAGTAAATCAGTAATATTGTTATTACAATGTAAAAAAATATCCTTTTCTTTAAAACAGAATTTTAAGAGTGTAATTTTTTCCTGTGACCTAAGCTGAATTTTTAGCATCATTACTCCAGTCTTCAGTATCACACGATCCTTAAGAATTAATTAAAATATGATGATTTTCTGATCTAGTAATTATTATCAATGTTGAAAGCCATATTAAAAACAGTATTCTTTTCTTTCTTCACTTCTTTTTGAAGAAAAATCTTGCTGTCTGCAAACTTTTAAATGGTAGTGTACTATAGGTTGGAATATTGTCACTCTAATGTTTTCATAATGACATTTTCTTAGGGGTCCTCTGTGAGATAAACGAGGATGACTGCGCAATTCCCTCATGGCCCCGAGGGACACCCAAGTGTCAAAATAACGGCACATGTGTGGACCGGGTTGGAGGATACAGATGTAACTGCCCCCCAGGCTTCACTGGAGAACGCTGTGAGGGAGACATCAACGAGTGCCTTTCCAATCCCTGCAACCCCTCCAACAGCTTGGACTGCATACAGTTGCCCAATGATTACCAGTGTGTGTGCAAGCCAGGCTTCACAGGTGAGGGATGTCTGAAAACTGAAAAATGAGTCTATGAGGTACATATGTAAGATTGTGTCTGAATACAAACTTAATTTTGTCTTCAGGACGAGGGTGTCAGAATAGATTCAGTGTGTGTGAGTCTCAGCCCTGTATGAACGGAGGAGTGTGCTCTTTGACCAGCAGCTCACCGTTGGGATACACTTGCACCTGTCAGCTTGTGAGTATCCAGGCCTTATTTGACATAATGTATCAACTATAGCATTATGATCTTGTGATTCCATCTTAAAGGGATACTCCACTTTTTTGGGGAAATAGGCTCATTTCACCACTCCCCCAGAGTTGAGCAGTTTGAGTTGAGGGTTTTACCGTTTTCTAATCCATTCAGTCGATTTTCTGATATTTAGAAGAATATCAGTAACCAGACAGTTTCTGGTCTCATTGACTTCCATAGTATATTTTTATTCCTACTATGGAAGTCAATGAGACCAGAAACTGTCTGGTTACTGATATTCTTCTAAATACACGAAAATCGGCTGAATGGATTAGAAAACGGTAAAACTCAACTATTTAACTCTGGGGGAGTTGTAAAATGAGCCTATTTCCAAAAAAGTGGAGTATCCCTTTAACTGTACTGGTAAGAAAATTCAATAGCAACTACTTAACTCCACATGGTCTCTTTCTCAGGGGTATGCAGGCGCTAACTGTGAGAGGAGCATGAACTGCAAAGAGCTGCCTTGCTACAACGGTGGCAGCTGTACTCTTACCTCACGAGGAGCACGCTGCACCTGTATTCAGGGATTTGGCGGGCCACTGTGTCAACACCGCAGTAGTGAGGGCTGCTCCTCCAAGCCCTGTCGAAACGGAGGCTTGTGTATAGAGGAAATCGGCTTCCCTTTTTTCCACTGCCAGTGCATCAATGGCTGGTCAGGCAAACGATGCGAACAGGAAGCCAGGCTTCTGGCACCTGTCACTCCTCAGTGCCCTATTGCCGACTGTCACGGCAAGGCCAATGACGGTGTGTGTGACAAAGAATGCAACTCGTTCGCCTGCCGCTGGGATGGAAGTGACTGCTCTCTTGCTGTGAACCCTTGGGCAAACTGCGCAGACCCTCGCTGCTGGCGGCTCTTCAACAACAGCCAGTGTGATGAGTTCTGCAACAATGCAGGGTGCCTGTACGATAACTTTGACTGCAAGAGCAAAGAGAAAGTCTGCAAGTAAGTCCTGTACTATTGTATTGATGAATCATAGGACCGTTTATGATGGTCTTTCTCTAATACGGTCTCTCTTCATTCAGCCCCATCTATGAGATGTACTGTACCGACCATTACGCCGATGGGCTCTGTGATCAAGGCTGCAATACTGAAGAGTGTGGCTGGGATGGACTGGATTGCGCAGGGAAGATTCCTGAAGATCTTGCGGAAGATGTGCTGGTTATTGTAGTCCTGCTGCCTCCAGATGAGCTGCTGAGGACACAAACTGCTTTCCTGCAGAAACTAAGTGCAATCCTACGCACCACATTGCGTTTCCGCATCGATCAGAACGGAGAGTACATGATCCGGCCCTATACAGGCCGTGAGACGCGCGTTAAACGAGAACTTCATCCTCAGCAGGAGGTCATTGGGTAAGTTGGGGTTACTATAGTAAACGGTGCAATTTCATTTACCCTTGCACGGCGAAATTCTGCGGTCACCGGAATAGGATCCAATGAGATCATGAATTTTGAATTGTTTACTAGTAATAAAGCTGCTAATTTTGGAAGTGGTGCTTCATGCATCATTAAAATATTGAAAATGGACCTTCTTTGCCTGGAAAATTTTGCCAACGTTTTGCTAATGTGAGTGTACGGCTCAATCCCAATTCACCCCTTGGCCCTACCCCTCCGTTTTGCGAGTTCACATCTAGGGGTAGGGGTGTCCTGATTCTTGTTAAGATCGAGGGGTTGGGCGAAGGGGTAGGGCTACATGACCCTCGAAACAGAGATTTTTCAGAGGCACACTCCAAACGGAGGGCTAAGAGAAAAGTTCACGGAATGCCTCGGAAATCACCGGCGAGATGGATCGCAAACGGTTAAACATTTAAATTTAGTAACTCCGTTTTAAGGGCCAAGGGATACACTCGAAAACAAGGGGTAGAGCCATAGGGGTGAATTGGGATTCAGCCTGCCTTTACAAATACTCTTTTGCCTCCTCTGAAGGTCCGTTGTATACTTGGAGATAGACAACCGGCTATGCTCCCAGGGCTCGGATGACTGCTTCCGCAATGCTAACAGCGCTGCTGAATATCTGGGTGCTCTGCAGGCTCGTGAGATGTTGCGTTTCCCATACCCCCTCAAAGAAGTACGCAGTAAGTATCTACACTTACACCAACTCAACATATGCCTCATTGGTCTAGCTGGCTACCGGCTAATGTACCAATTCTCTTTCAGGTGAACCAATTGTAGATCATGATAAGATTCCTGACTGGGGTAAGCTACTGCTAGTAGGGGTGGCTTCTCTGTTCTTGTTGGTAATCTTGATGGCGGGCATGTTGATTGCCCGCCGCAAACGTGAGCACAGCACACTCTGGTTCCCCGAGGGCTTCTTCCTCAAGAAGGAAACAAGCAGTAACAAGAACCGCAGAGAACCTGTGGGCCAAGACTCCCTGGGCATGAAGTGAGTAGCTCATGCGGTATCAAAGCTACTTCATCAAAATATCCTTTTCATAGGCACTAATTAGCATTTATGACTCTTTGCAGACACATGCCAAAAACAGTGGAAGAGTCTCTATTGGCTGATCACAGTGACCAATGGATAGACACAGACTGCCCTGAAGCTAAAAGACTCAAGGTGATCGATCATTTATCATTCCTCTTTTGATGTATATATGCATGCATCAGAATGAACAGCCTTAATAATATCGGCATTTTATGAACAGGTGGAAGAGCCCAGCATTCTGTCAGATGGGGAGGATGCAGTTGACAGCAGACAGTGGACACAGCATCATTTGGCAGCGGCAGATATCCGTATGCCACCTTCCATGGCTCTCACACCTCCACAGGGAGAGTTTGACAGCGACTGCATGGACGTCAATGTCCGAGGCCCTGGTATGATATGTTTGACCCTTGTTTGCGTCCAGTGTACCCCCTTATCAGTAGCCCTGCGTAGATTAACTTCACATACAAGAAGAGATGTTTCTCACTGCAGAACATGAAATCCACGGGGAGAAGTCGGATCCAGATCCCAACTTACATACACCTAAACCTGCTCAACTCCTCCACTGATCCCTAAACCCATCCCTAATCCCTAACCCTACCCATCTCCACCCTTTGATCTTGATCCGACTCCTGCCCTTGGATCTCATGTTCTGCATTGAGGTGCTACTGTACAAGAACTGCAAATTGATTCAAAACATTCACATACTATTATTTCATATAGATGGCTTCACGCCCCTGATGCTGGCATCCTTCTGTGGAGGTGGGCTGGAGCCCGAAGTGACTGAAGATGACGATTCAGAAGAATCCTCAGCCAACATCATATCCGATCTCATTTACCAAGGAGCGTCGCTCGCAGCTCAGACCGACCGCACCGGAGAGACTGCTCTGCACTTGGCTGCGCGCTACGCCAGAGCTGACGCGGCTAAAAGACTCTTGGATGCTGGGGCTGATGCAAACGCACAGGATAACACAGGCCGGTCGCCTCTGCATGCAGCCGTAGCAGCTGATGCCCAGGGGGTTTTCCAGGTAAAGTCCCCTATGAACAAATACACTGAAACTATTGAACTAAAATCAGTGCTAATGTATCCAATATTCCTGCATCTTCAGATTCTGATCCGGAACCGCGCCACAGACCTAGACTCGCGCATGTATGATGGGTCCACTGCTCTGATCCTTGCCGCCCGGTTGGCAGTAGAGGGCATGGTGGAAGAGTTGATCACCTGCCATGCTGATGTCAATGCTGTTGATGAATTAGGTAAGCACAAAAGAAAATGATACATATGTATGCTTCAGATGTGGTTTCATTTTTTTCTGATGGTTGCAAACGTTTTTTTTGTCTCTCCACAGGAAAGTCAGCGTTGCACTGGGCAGCTGCTGTCAATAATGTTGAAGCTACAGTCGCCTTATTGAAGAACGGTGCCAATAAAGACATGCAGGACCTCAAGGTATGCGATTATATACAGTACTTTTGAGAGTTTTGAAGGCTCTATCTCAGCGGTGTTTTTAATTTTGGAATTTGTTCATGATCTTCAGGAGGAGACTCCACTATTCTTGGCTGCCAGGGAAGGAAGCTGCGAGGCAGTGAAGATGTTGTTGGCTCACTTTGCAAACAGGGAGATAACAGATCACATGGACAGGCTCCCTCGAGATATTGCCCAGGAGCGCATGCACCACGACATCGTACAGCTGCTGGATGAATATAACACTGTGAGAAGTCCGCAGGGCCATGCAGGGGCAGGTCACCACATGTCTGGTAGCCATACACTCTCACCACTCATGTGCCCTCCCAGCAACTTCCTTCAAGGGCTGAAGAGCACCCCTCAGGGTAAGAAGAACCGTCGCCCGGGGGCTAAAGGGATGGTTGGGCAGCATGCTGCCAGTCTGAAAGATTCGGCCAAAAGCCGCAACAAACGGCTGACGCTAGACATGCAGAGTGCCTTGCTGGAGAGCTCTGTCACGCTCTCCCCGGTTGACTCGCTGGATTCGCCGCGTGGAGGCGCCAACAACGCCGGCTACATCACCAATCCAACCTCACCGGCCGCCATGCCCACTCCTGGCCTTTTCCACTCCTCCATGTCTGTTCCTTCCACTCCCATGGTGCACAGCAGTCTCCTGGATGGCACCAGCCCTTTTGCAGTATCTCTGGCGCAGCTGAGCGACCTGGGTGACGGAGGGCTCTCGATGCAGGGGCGTGTGGCCATGCAAGGAGGCAGCATCAACCAAGGCCCCCACAACTACGTGCTCAACGCCGGCCAGATGAGCCTCAACATGGGCATGGTAAGTCCAGTGAGCGTCCCGTTCGACTGGCACAGCCGCATGCCTCCGTCTTCTCAGTGCAGTCAGCCCATGGTCAACATGGTGCATCCAGCAAGTAGCCAAGCAAGCATGCACCCTCAGACACCAACCCTGCAGCAAACCAGCATGCTCTTGCACCAGCAGCAGGTTTTCCGCAACACCCAGCAGCCCATCCTGCAGCCAACGCCCGTCTCCAACACGCCCTCGATTAGCCCGGTCAAACTGACGCCCATTGCAGAGCAGCAACCGCAGCAACTTCACAGCCACGCCCTTACCAACCCCAACCTCACCCGCATGGGCTCCTCCACTCCCCCGACACCACAGCAGGCACAGCCTCCTCCAGCTTTCTACCAGTCACAGCAGCCGCAGGCTCAGCCTCCACAGGCCACGGCATCCCCTCAGGCCCCGCAAGCACCGGCTATCTCGACTCAGGCACCCCCGGCACAGGGGAGCGGCAGCACCGCCGGCCCGGAGGACTACCCCACTCCGCCCTCCCAGCACAGCTACACCTCTGCCATGGATGCGACGCCCAAGCATTACTTGCACGTGCCCAGTGAACATCCTTACCTGACCCCTTCTCCAGAGTCTCCAGAGGCCTGGTCTAGCCCTTCGCCTCACTGTGTGTCCGATTGGTCTGACTCCACCCCGAGCCCGGCCGTCACGGCTTCTGCTCAAACCCAGATTTCCCATGTCCAGGAGTCCAATGGGAAGATGCAGGTGTTTGCTTGAACAGCTCAACCTACCTTAAATGTTTATGACTTTGCGAGAGTAGAGTTGACAAGTTTTTTTTTTTACTTACCTGTCAGCCCATTTCCAAGATTTTAATTGGATTAGGATTGACTGCTTTGCGTCAAAAAGACTGTCTGCTGGTGTCTGCAGAAAGAAAGTTAAAGGGAAATGTGTTGTCTTAAAAAGAAGACAATTTAATGAAGTAAGACGTTCTGTCACAGATGGACTTGTTTTTAATTATAAAAAAAAAAGTATATGAAGAATACCACGTCTTTCATTTCAAAGACTTGGGGACGCTCCTGAAACTAACAAACTTTATAAAAAAAATAGATTGAGAGAAAAGTGAAATGTTGAAGGAAATTCCTTTCTTTTTATTTATTGTCTTATGTTTTCCAAACTGCCTTGTGGGTGTTTTGGCCCTCGTTCTGTCTCTGTTGTTTTTAGTGACCCCCCCAATAACAAATGCCTTACTACTTCCAATGTTTTACATGGGACTCGTGAGGAGGTCTCAGGTTCCACGTTGCTACTGTTACAAGATTGCTTCGCTCGCCTGGTTTTCTCAACAGCAATTGATACATTCCGCATTAATAAACCGGGCTTTTGAGTGGCACACACACATACGATGAGATTAGAAGTTTTACAAATTTTAGTGATATTTATTTAGTCTAGCAGTCAGAAACAGATTGGCACATAAAAACAGAGGTATATAGAGACCAACACAAGTGAAATATTCTGATTTAAAATGATTTTATACATGTTGTAAAAGTATTTGTATGAATGTAGAGGGGCATCTGTGAAGCACTTCAAGGGGGGAGAGAGAGAGATGGTAAGAAAACCCTGATATCCTAGTTCAGCATTTAAAGCGACAGTACATAAAAGCGCCTCCCGAAAACAGGCCAGTGTTTCGAATGTTTTCAGTGTTGTGTTGTATCAGTGGAAATGATTTTACTGAACAGTTTCTTCAGCGACCTCACCGACTTACAAAGGCCTGAGCTCTACCAGCTCCCTCTCAGAATCCCTGCCAGTCACTGCCTTATAGTCTTGCCTTGTGTAAATTTGTTTTATTTTGCGTTATTCTTTTTATAACCACATTTTTGTAACCACAGTTCATTGTGGAACATTGATGTATAAGCTGTGTTATTAGGCTGCTGCTCTGCGTCACTTCTTTGGTGACACTCGACTTCCTTTCCGCGAACATTCCTGATCGGCGCTCGTGGAGCCGCTGACCGCCGCGGAACTGATCTCATCGCGTTCCTGGTCCCTCACGAGCACTTCATTTCAGTACTGAACAGCTGCGGCTGACATTTGACCACTCGAAAGTCTTCCTCTGGGGCCTTACGAAGCCAAGGCAGTGTGGTTGATTTATTTTGATGTAATTTGATCCGTCAGGTCCAGCATTTCCATGTGGTCTAATCATATTCGCGCTCCTTTTGGTTTGGGTTGTGAGCATATGTGTTGTGTGTTGGGTACAGGGCTAACGGGGTTGCTAATGGTCTGCTAGTGCTCTGTCACTCCTCAGGGAGGTGTTATATAGCATGCAGTGTTGTCTGCATCTTTAGCAGTTCCCACCCCATGAGCCTAGACGATGACATCTGTCGTGTCTGGTCAGAAGGCGTGAGACGGGAAACGCTACTATGTAGTGATGCCCTTGGCTTTCTGCAACATGTTCGTATGTTCATCCCCAATAACATTCCCTACTGCAAGATTTGGCGACAGTGTTTTCCGATTTGTCTCGCAATTTCCAACAGAAACGTGCCCATCTCACTAGGGTTCGACAAATATCTGGCACAAATACTGTGTACAGCTATGAAACTGTTCATGTACCACATTTCAAGACTTGAGGTGGTTTTGGAGCACATTCTGGACCTCTTTGTTCTTCTACATAAGTACTACTAAGCTTAGCTTATCAAGCATAAGTCTTCCTTTTGTTCATAACCTTTCACTTCTCGTGATATTTTTGAAATTCCAGTACCTGTAAATATGTTTCACCTTTTTTTTTTTAGGTCTACTTGTTTATGAGAAGTCTTATGTTTCTAAAATGATTATGTACTAAAAAAGAACAAAAAGTAAATGTACTTTTTTATTAGCATTATTAAGGTGAGGACTATATTGGTATAACTAGAACAGCCATAGATATTTTCTGTCGTCATTATTAATTTCCTATACTTGTTTAAAAGTAGTTTAAAATCATTGTATATAAACAGCTTTTCACAGTTTCTTTCTACAAAGTTGTAAAATATGTTACTTCTAATAAAGCAGTAGAAACTACATTCCACTGATGTCTTATTCTTTCTCACCTCAATCACATTTCCATGCACACTAAATCCAGATTCAATCCAGCTGCCAATTTCCTCCAGAGCTAAAGAAGTGTATTCAAGAGGTACAGTCTGGAATAAAAGAGAAGATAAAGTAGTCAATCCATCATTAACACGACAAACTCCTCGAAGGGAAAAAAGGAAACAAGACTTTTAACAATAGCAGTCATTTACTTTGTGATAATCAACTATTTTACTGTACTTTGTGCTCTCAATGTGGAAAATGAACTTATTTTGCCACCAGCAGTTAGTTATGAACTTATTAAACACTTTTTTGTCAAATATCAACCCAAAACATCTACTTCACAATGCTAATAATGAAAATAGACATCCGAAATCACATACTTCCCACTATTTAGTTTTAGTAGCGAAAAACAGTAAAGAATTAGGCCCTGTTTACACGAGAACGCTCGCGGGTGAAAACGTAAAAATATTTTATCGGATGTGCCTTTCGTTTACACGGCGACGGTGTTTTTGAGGCTTAAAAACGCAAAAAAGTGAAACCAACCTCCAGAGTGGAAATCTTAAAAACGCTCCACCGAACGCGGGTTCCCAAAAGTCGGCTTGACGGTGAAGGTTGTACGCAGGCGCGTGAACTTGGTGTTGTTGAAGTAGCCAGTGCACTCCTAGCCGCCTGAAGTACATACTACATTGAATTTCACTCACTTTTGCGTCACCATTTGCACGCGGGGTTCCCACACAAAACGCTCGTGTAAACACAGAATAAAATGTGATGACGCAACGCCACTTTTGCGTTTTCTCTTCAGAATCGTTTCCGTGTAAAAACATAGCCTACACACTCACCTAAAGGATAATTAGGGGCCGTTTCTCAAAACCAAGAACGCAAAGAACGTACTTGTGTTCTTGGGTAGAAAGCTCTTGCTAGTTGTTCTTGGAAGAATGAACTCACGAGGTGACGAGCACACAGAACACTGCTGACAGTTTGAGACGATGTGTTCTTGCTGGTATTGCGCAATAGTACCCCCGTACAGACGCCGTCTGCAGTGCCCAAACATAACGAGAATTATTATACAGCCAGGCTTTATCGCCCAAGCCTAAGGGATTACTCTACAGACACTACAATGTAATATATATTCACAACAATAAAGCAACACATGTCTCATTTTAATTCTGCTTGTGTTGTTTGTTTGTGTACATCACTAGCCAACGGCGGGAAAAAACGCTGGTAATATTAGGTAATAATCAGGTAAATTTTGACCTGCCTCTCTCTGCTTCCCGCTCCTTCCGCGAATGCCGAAATGAATTATGGGATATTTCTGCCGTCAAGTTCACACAAGTTACCAACCGATGCATCCTCGGTAAAATGGGAGTGTCAAGAACACATCCGGGATTTTTAACCGTTCTTGCCTAAATGCAAACTTGTGTATTGGGACAGTACTTGGGCCGCGACTGATGACGTTTTACAAGTCCACAAGAACACAAGGGCTGCGTTCCAAACCGCATACTCAGTGAGTAGGTACTTAATTTCAATAAGTACTTACTCAACGAGCGCTAAAAAAGTAGGTAGTCTAGGTACTTTATAGCCAAATCCAGTTGAGCATGAATGCGAACCGGACATCTGCTATGTTATTCTCGCCTACTCTTTTATGAATACTGAGGATTCGAACGTACTTTTTTGCTCGCCTACTCTTTTCCCCTACTATATAGTAGGGAAGTATGCGGTTTGGAACGCAGGGAAGTACAGACAAGAAGGCATATTGAGAAACGGCCAGGAACACCTGTTCAATTTCTCATTAATGCAATTATCTAATCAACCAATTCAGGTGTGGTCCTGGTCAAGACAATCTCCTGAACTCCAAACTGAATGTCAGAATGGGAAAGAAAGGGGATTTAAGCAATTTTGAGCGTGGTGGCATGGCTGTTGGTGCCAGACGCCCTGTGAACACAGACAGGGTTTAGATTTAGCCTTAGTTAAATTAGCTTTTATAAATGTGCTTTAGAAAAACAAACATTTCTGGTGTTAATCTCGAGACAAAACAATGGCACTGACATGTTTTAAGATATCTTAGTACAAGTTGCTTTCAGTTAAAACAGCTCAAACATGCATTTTAGTCTGGGACTCTCTGTGAAACCAGGAGAGTGACTCTTAGACATTTTCTAACTAAACATTATGTGTTTGATCATTGTTATTAGGCTAAAGTTAGAACAACACAAGATCCAGATTTTACAATAGACATCATGTGGACCAATCACAGTCTCAATTGCTATGCTTACTATATTTTGTTGCATTTTATGATTTTTCATTGAGCAAATTCCCAAGACCTATCAGAACTGGCCATTTTTTATATCACTAAAATGCTACAGCTGTAAAGTGGATCAGAATCCTCTCTCCTCAGGGATCTTTAGGAAACTCCTTGACCCATTCTCCTGTGTAGGAAGCGCATAATACTCAGACTAGCACTGAACGCTCGGTCATGCTGGAAGATCATTTTATAAAACACGTCGATGGGTAGTCGCCCTGTGGGGTCAGTGTGCTTCATGGCAGTCAGTGGCTTGTACAGACGGTTGGTCTGATGACGAAACGGAGGATTCTTGGACACAATCAGCTGGTAAGTTTGCTGTAAGCAATGAGACATTTTCATGTCACTCATTTAGAACAGGGAGCCTCAACTACTAAAAGAACAGCCCATCCACACTCTCACCTCTGCCACCTCTTTCGGTGTCTGCCCGATCGAATGAAAAACTGCGCGCGAGTATGGCAGGTAGATCTGACGGAAGATTTGAGCCGTCTCTTCATCAGCCTCTGACAGGTCCATCTTCTCTGCCTCCTCATACACTTTCTTCTCAAACTCAGTTACAACTGGGCCTGGCTCCACTAAAGTCATCCTGAGGGAGTTGTATATAAGTCACACTTACAATGCATGAATGTTTTTACGTCTATAAAAATTAAGTAACCATGTGAAGTGTGTTTAACCCGACAATGCATTCCCGACATGCTGTGATTCTTTTAACCCTTAAGGGCCGTACACCGTGTACGCATTTTTCAATGCGTTTTTTGTGTTCACACCCAAGCGGTTTTCGCTAACGATGAGCCGAGTGAACATGCCAAATCATTCCCTGACATTAGATGGCGCTTAAAGCAGCATTATGTTACTTTTGAAATTTTGCTCTCGGGGTCCCCCTACAGTTGGGAAACGGTATTGTCTTCTACTACTGTCGTAAAATCTGTCATGGTTACACTAGGGAATACGCGTGTGCATTTGTTGACAAGCGATACCCCCGAACTCTGCAGAAGGAAGGAGTTCACACATCTTGGGCAGACTCCAGCGTTGTGTGTGAAATGTCTTCATCACAGGTACATTGGTATATATTTCAGCATCTCATATGAATATAGTTTCATGGGCTTTATTTTTTTTCAAACGTCAAAAGATCACATAGCTCACGTTTACAAGCCAGCGTCTTTATAGTAACGTTAGCCTATTGGCTAGTGTTTTACATAATGGATATGCTAATTCAATTCAATGTTTGTGTGGTAGAAAATAGCCATGTCGTCAATATTATAATATCAAGCTACCATAGATGAATCTGCAAATTTGAAAAATCAAATAAAAAAAAATCACTTGTTCGCTCACTTTGGCGTACTCTATGGATGAGTGGCGCCAGAGAGCGAACGCTGGACCAATATTGATCCTCATTCAGCCTTTTATTTTGCCACTCTCCCTTTTTCTCTTTCTACTGTCCTCCGACAAAACCTTTGGCTTCTTGATTTTGGTGTGAGATTTATAAGCTACTTTTTGTAGTCCGTTCACTTTTGACCGGGAACACCAAAAGCGTGACTTTGTTTCATTTTTACAATATAAAAGCATTTCAAAACAAGCTTCCTGGTTAAATATTAAAGCACGCTAGTGTGACAAACTAATTTTTTTTCCATATTTTCTTGACAAATATTACCCACAATATTTGACACTGATCTATATTTGATATATATTTGACACTTTGTCTAGTTAACTCAATATATATATATCTGTGTACTCACTTGACATTGAACTTCATAGCTTGCACAGCAAGACTCTCACAAAAACCTTCAACAGCAAATTTGGAGGCAGCGTATATATCATTGAAAAGTAGTCCTGAAAAAAAAAAGAAATGAGCAATCTCAGACAATAACAGTGTACAGTAAAGGTAAAACATGTGCATTTAACATGTGTACTGCTTATAATAACTGAGATATGTGGCATTACCTTGGATTCCCAGGACGCTGCTCATCACTACGATGTGTCCACTCTGATGTCGCTTCATATCAGGCAGCAATTCCTTCACCAGTCTCACCAGGCCAAAGAAGTTCGTGTTGAAGAGTTCCTGCATAGCACTTACACTCTGGCACTCCAAAGGCCCGATCATGCCCACACCGGCATTACTCACTACAAAACAGAGCGGTTGAGTCTCAATCAAACAGGATGTGGAAGATTGTTCAAAGCATTTTGCAGTGTGTAGTTTGAAGGGATAGTTCAGCCAAAAGTTAAGAAATCTGTCATCATTTACTCACCCTCGTGTCAGTTCAAACCTGTGGAACATAAAAGAAGATATTTTTGGAAGGAAGTCAGTAGAAATCAAAACTTGGTTACCAACATTCTTCAAAATATCATCTGCAGAAGGAAAATAAATCACTTAGGTTTGGAACGACATGAAGATGAGTAAACAATGACTCGAAGGGTCCTAGATAAGACCCTTATTCATCGTCTGGTGTCGTTTAAAGCCCTTTGAAGCTGCACTGAAACTCTCATTGGGACCTTGACCCGTTTGGTTCCCATTGAAGTCCATTATATGGAGAAAAATCCTGGAATGTTTTCATCAAAAACCTTAATTTCTTTTCGACTGAAGAAAGAAAGACATGGACATCTTGGATGGCGTGGCGTGAGTAAATTATCAGCAAAAGTTTTTTTTTTTTTAAAGTGAACTACTCCTTTAAGTAGTCGTTGACAGAGAGCAAGTAACTGTGTCTAACATAATTGTAAATTATATTTTTCTCTGTATTTCAGTACATTCTTTTTTAACTTGTTTCCATATGTCTTAGAAGTAATAACTATCATATAACCTTCTTTATTTTGGCTTAAAGTATCGCGATAGAATCGTATCGTGACATGAGGGTATTGTTACACCCCTCATAAAACTCAGAAACTTCATAAAACTTTAGTTTTAAAATAAGCTACGAGGAGATAAACCATTTTTGCTGTAAATTTTACGTCATCTAAACGGAAAAGACCATATACTCAAAAGACACTGAGCTACTGTTTATAACACTGCATTTCTCAGGAATATTTGTTGAGAAGGAAACTGTGGATTTCACCTAACACATCCACTCGATCTGACAAGCCGTTGACACACTCTCTGATGGAGTCCTCACAGGTGGCATCCAGCTGTCGGATCTCCAGCGATCTGTTCAGTGTCACTCCGGCCGCCCTCTCCAGAGCCTCTCTCTTATCCAGGTCCCTCATGGTGGCCACAACTAATGCAAGCAGAATCAATAGTAGCACTTTAAATAACATTCTAACATAACAGAACACGTATCTGATCATTAGTTAATGCACAGTACACATGTAACAGAGGCCTCAAGAGACGCACTAGCGACACACGTACATATATGTACTTTTATGAAACTTTAATTCAAATGTTTAGATTTATAATTCTCCTCCCTGACGCACTGGCATCATAATAAATCTATAATTAACAGTCATATGCAGTCTTCTTACCTTTGAAGCGCTTATCTTTTGCGAGACGGACAGCCACCGCCAAACCAATTCCAGAGGAGCATCCGGTCACCAAAACTTTCCGTGTCCCCATTCCTTTCTCTCAACGCTGATCTATATAAATCATAATAAAAGCAATACACTTCCCTTATGAAAAATAAGTATAATTGAAGTTAATTTTACGTAGTGTAATCTTTATTTAAGTATACTTTATGTAGTATGTATATTAGTATCAATGTACTAGTAGTACATTTTTAAGTGTACTATTTCAATACGGCTTTGTTTGGACTAAATTGACCCACTTTTTAGTACATAAAAGTATACGTTTAAGTGTAGGCTACTATAAGTTTAACAGTAGTAAACTAAGTTTCTCATTTGTACTTCATCTGCACTACAAGTGAATTTATATCTTAATGCTTGTAGTACATTTTTTTGTTTATTAAAGTACACTTTGAAGTGTTCTCTCAGAAAACTAGTTTAGTAGTTTTATACTGCTGCAAGTATTGTAAGTTTTCTTTAAAGGGATAGTTCACTTTGAAATTAATTTTTGGTACGTTTTATCTTACCTCAAGGGCATCCAAGATGTAGTTGTCTTTGTTTCCGCAGTATTTTCAATTTTGATATTTTTAGGTCAAACCGTTCTTGTCTGTCAGTCATATAATGGAGGTCTATGGTCACCACCTCAAAGAGCATGCACAGAGAAGTCCAAATTAAACATGATTTAATGACTTGTAAATGTAAGTACACATTGATGGCCTAACACACGAAACGAGCGGTTTGTGTGAGATACAAACAGTAGAAAGGTTTGACCTAAAATATCAAAATTGAAACTACTGCAGAAACGAAAACACCTACATCTTGGATGCCCTTCAGATAAGCTAAAACATACCAAAATTTGATTTCAAAGTGTAGGTACGTGACAAACTGACCATATACGCGCGAGCGTTTTGTTCCCGCGGCTGTGTTCCCAGCAAGTATTCAGCGCAATACGCGTTGGTGACTAAGGAAGTCTTTCGTATCTTTGCTTTGTGACTACCTCTAAAATGTATATACTAGTGACGTAAATTACATCATCACGTTGATTCTGACGTTCAAATTTCCAAGATAGCTGTAGTAAGAAGAAAGTTATAAGCAAAGCAACATTTCTCTCGTGTTTGGCATCAAAATCCTCTATGAAAGGGAGTATTTTTTCGTTTCAAACCCAATACTTTTGAAAGATTATTCATTTAACTTGAATTAGGTGAAGTTTTGGATTGATTGTAACATTCGCATGTGTTTTTTTACGATCCGCAAGTGACGTTGTTATCAAAAGCTGAATCAGCCTTTTGATCAAATTGGCTTCCAAAACTTCTCCCAGTTTTTAAAATAATCGTCAACTATTTTAGTAATCGTTTTGTTGATAGAATTGTCTGATTTTTAGCTTGAATTACAATAAAAGTTTGTATTTTTTTGATGAAAACTCTAGTGATGTAAGTGATGTTTTTAGATCTAGTGATGTAAATTAATCTCTATCTAACATGTAAGCAGAAGTAAAATTGCTTTGTAGATTAAAATGATTAATAATATTTTACCATTTAAATTCCTTGCCAGCATTTAGTCAAGAAACGGCCTACTCATGTGTCAATGCCAATTGTCTGAAAAGATATGTGAGGATTGATGCTCTCGGTTTTATCAGAGGAAGTGGTTAATAGAAATAATAAATGTGCATCTATTCCTTTAGAGGTCATCTTAATCTTGTTGGGCTTTTAATTATCTACACTATGGTGTTTGAATTATACAAATAGACCAAGAAATGAGGAAGTTATGATATTTTGAAGTGTTTGTTCAAGCAGAAGAGGTCACAGTTTTTCATTGTTTTATTGTTTTAATTAGGTACAAAAATGACCCCTAATTTCCGAATTAAAAAAAATCCATAACCTTCTTAAATATTATCCGATTTTAATCATTTAAAAACCATTTTTTAGATATTTTTATTATCTATCATATGGTGATGATTATATTTGAATTTTCTCGTATTGATTTTTTTTTGTCACGTACCTACAAAGTGAACTATCCCTTTAAGTGTCCACAAATCCCCCATTAACAAATAGACAAAAACTTAAATGAATAAAAACTTACCCTTACATTTACAAGCAACTCCACAAAATGAAGCAACGCTTAGTTTAAGTGAGTAGCACTGTAACTGTAAAATACAGCCCAGTGTCAGTAGAGCACGCTGAATGGGTTTCTGCTCTACAGATTATTAAATTAATCGGCTTTGCGCACTAGGAGCGCGCGTCTCGTGCACTCGTTTTAACTGCTCAGTTACAATGCACTAGCGCCGAGATGCAATTTCATATCTAAAACCTCACGACAAGATATATGTTTTATAAAACTCGTCACATTTTAATATGAAACATTCAAAATGACCGTGACAGTTACTTGCAGTGCGTGAAGCTACACAAGCGGTTCAACTTCAGAGTTCAGACTAAACCTGTTTGAAGTGTTCTGGGACGTGTAGCCTACTTACTGAATGCAACTAAACCGAACGTTGTTTGCAGTACAGTAACAGACCTGTGTCCTGCTGACAGTCCGGCTAATCTCATCCACAAACTCTCCTTTCACCCGGAGCGCGTGAGTTCTGCACGAGAGTCTGTGGTCAGTCATGTTGCAGAGGTCGCGTTTGTGTTCAGAGAACCCTGGGATTTGAAGTCATTGACTGTACAACACATAATAATAATAACACCAATAATAATCAGTGTTGCTGGAAGTTCATTTTAAAAGTAATACGATACAAATTGCCTGAAAAAAGTTACATGGTTACTTTTTATGTTAAAGTAATGCATATTTTGCATACCTGGGCTGGGTTTGCATTTTTTTTTTCAATAAAATAAAAATAAAATAAAACACACACACACACACCAATAGGCCTATTTTTGGCTAATGTAATGGCCAACTCACACCAAAAGTGAAATGAATATGCAAATTTACTCCTGTACAGTAGAGGGCGCAGCTCAAACAAAGGAGTGAGTTTTATTGCCAAGTATGTTTTTGTACAAAAGCAATTTGTGGTTGTGACAGAAGCTTAGAAAAGTACAGACATAGTGTATATACACAATAATACACTGTAGAAAGGCAATATAACAATAATATAGGAAACAAAAGTTCAAATGATGCAATTTATACAGTAGAGGCCTAGTAGAAATATATATATATAGACCATTTCACAAGATGTAAAGAAAACTGGTCCAGAAGCACTTCCTGTTTCAGTTTTTTAACACTACATAAAAGCTGGGATAAAATACAACTAACAGAACATTTAAAATTGAATCAAAAAGTTAAACAACCATCTTAAAGATATTTTCTTTACATGTGAAATAAGGAAAACAGTAACAGAAAACTGAAACAGGAAGTGTTTCTGGACCAATGTTGTTTATATCTCGTGAAATGGTCTATATAGTTTTAAAATGATGAAAAAATTGCTTATCTAAATTCAATTTTGCTTATTAGTAGTTTAATTGGATCATTAAAGATCTCTGGTGTGCAATGAATTCTGGGGTAGGCAGGGCAGCGAAGGATCCATCTGTTGTTTCCTTCATTTCACGGGAAACGAAAGACGCATTTGAAGGAGTTGTCAAATTAGTATAGTCTTCGTTGTGCCGATCTTCGAATGTGGCCTTCGAATAATGTAGCCTCTGAACTGGGACGCAGGCTAACTGAATTAGTGAATCAGTAAGCAAATCAGAATGATTTTTTTGTAGTAAACCAGTGGCTGTATTACAGAAATGACCTATTAAGATCTAAAAATAATCTGTCTCAAAAGAATAGTTCACTTTGAAATTAATTTTTGATATATTTTAGCTTACCTGAAGGGCATCCAAGATGTATCTTTGTTTCCAGAGATCACTACCAGCGAGAGAAGACTACCGGCGCTTACGCAGACTGAAGCGCCCGCGCTCTCAGACCTCTTGGACGTGGCTGTGGTTACAAGAGGTAAAAACGATATAAATACTGTTCGTTTTCTCACACAAACCGCTCGTTTCGTGTCTTAGGCCATCAATGTGTACTTACATGTACGAGTCATTAAATCATGTTTAATTTGGACTTCTCTGTGCATGCTCTTTGAGGTGGTGACCATAGACCTCCATTATATGACTGACAGACAAGAACGACTTGACCTAAAAATATCAAAATTGAAAATACGGTGGAAACAAAGACACCTACATGTTGGATTCCCTTGAGGTAAGATCGATAAAACATGCCAAAAATTAATTTCAAAATGAACTATACCTTTAAATTAATCAGCCACGATTAGGATACTAAACAGGCATACGACTCTGAGGATGTAGTCTTCCAAAAGATTTGAATCACTGTGGTGAATCAAAATCTTGTGCTGAATTCAGAACTGCACACTAATAGCAAACTACTCTTACTGTTTTTGCCATAGAAAGATAAGGTAAAAGTAGTATAATAAGGTTCTGTATTCAGTATAACGCTGCATCAAAAGAGTGCTCAAGAGTGCTCGGTTTACAGTTGTACTGTGGCGGCCTCTAGGGGTCATGTTGTGCTATTTCTGATCAAACCGAAAGTGGTCAGACTAACAGACTGAAGGAAACGGTGCAACACTAAAAGAGGTCTAGACTAGCCCTGTTATTGATACATACGGAACCCGAATACTGAACAAGATGAGTCAAATGCGTGAAGAAATAGAGGTACAGTATTCATTATTCCGACAATAAAGACAAAGCGCATGATATTTTATTTGAGACAATATGACATTTTGGTATTAAAGGAAGTACGGTGCAGTATAGTTCAACTTCCTTAATATCACACTGTGCATATTGCATGTAATATAGGTTAATACGTTGTCATGTTTTTCCTGCATTAAATCGCCTTCGTGTAGGGAAACTGATTCTTTCACCCTGTGGTTGTTCTTTCAAATAACGATAAACAACCTATAATTGTATACGTTTTCTCTCCTTGTGCAGTTGGAGAAAAGTACGAGGCGACTGAGAGAGAAGTTTTATGGTCTTGTTGAAATTGACAAGGCTGTATTACTCATGCGACGCTATGGGAACAACCATCGTATGGTTGCAATGTATATCGCCCTAATGGCAGATAATGACAGGGGTAAAGTGCAAACCTTTGCTTTTGAGAACCATGTCTCATAAATATATTAATGAATGTGCCCCTACTCACTCTGCTAAGCAAGAATGCCTAGTTCTGTGTTTTTAGTTTGTGTTGACAACACACCTAATTTATTACCTGTATTTTCATATGTATAGAGCTGGACGAGGAAGACAAGTCTGCTTTGAATAATGACCCTGTGGCTAAGGTATGCTGCATATTACATTAAGTACATTATGTAAATATATGGAAAGGGTTTGAAGGTGTATTTTGAAGCAAAAAGCATTTGGACACTACTTAAAATAGGCTACATAAATGTGATTGTTTTTGTTATGCAAAGAAATGTATTCATTACACATATATTACACATATGCTGGTTTATTTTTATTTTTTTTCACAGTATGAATTTTACAGTAAAGTCATAACTGTTTTTTGAAGGCCCTTAATGATAAGACATTCATTTTTGAAGCATAAACCAAAGAAAAACACCAACAAATAAAAAAAATAAAAATTGTAGTAGCTTAGAACCGGCGGGTATGGTATGTATTATTCTTAGTGACAATCCTTGCATAGTAAATTGGATTTCTTCATCCATCTACATAGTAAATTTAAGAGGTATTCATAAACATTCAGACCTTATCACAAGTCTCTGAACAAAATCTGTTCTGTGTTGCCTAATATTTCTAAGCCATCCTTTCCAGATATTGTTAAATTTATTGACTTCCAAACTAATGGACGCAGTTAGCTTTTCCATATACCATTTTTCCACTTTAGGCACCAAATCACTTCGCAATCTTCTGGTTATAGCTTTCCTACTAACCAACAACATAATTCGAAGCAATTTATAATTGTCCTTTCTTTTTAATTTTAGAGTCTCCGTTCTCCCAAGATACATAATTTCAAAGCTGGCCGGCATTTTCGTTTCTATCACCTCATCAATTACCACTTTTAAAGGGACACTCCACCCATTTGCATTAAGATTTCCATTGTTAGATTTCTATTTCCTATGTTAGCTCATCGATAATCATGCCACCGGCCTCGCGTCGTTCTCCACACGGCCCTCACTCGTCTTGGTCGGCACTGTAAACATAATGAATGACGACTGTAGAACGCAAAAGCCGAATCCAGAACATTTTGGGTGATCTCGAAACACATTTTCGGGCAGACTCATCACAGAGACTCACTAGACTAGCCTAGACTTGTTGTTTAACTACTGCACTCTGTTACCGGTTGGTTGGTTGACTTTTGTTGATAATTTACTCAACCCCATGTCATCCAAGATGTCCATGCCTGTTTTCTTCAGTCAAAAAGAAATTAAGGTTTTTGATAAAAACATTCCAGGATTTTCTCCATATAATGGACTTCATTGAGTACCAAACGGTTCAAGGTCCAAAAGACCGTTTCATTGTATATTTAAAGGACTTTAAGCGACACTAGACGAGGAATAAGGGTATTATCTAGCGAAATGATCGGTCATTTCAAAAATAAATAAATAACTAAAGTTTTATAAGTACGTACAAACGCTCGCCTTGCTCTGTTCTGTAATGCACGTTCATGACTCTTGTTCGAACTCATTCATCAAAATGAACAAATCTTTTTTTGAGTCATTTTGTTCATTTCGTTCGTTGAATATTTTGCTAGATAAGACCCTTATTCATCGTCTGGTGTCATTTAAAGCCCTTTGAAGCTGCACTGAAACTCTCATTTGGACCTTGAACCGTTTGGTTTCCATTGAAGTCCATTATATGGAGAAAATCCTGGAATGTTTTCATCAAAAACCTTAATTTCTTTTCGACTGAAGAAAGAAAGACATCTTGGATGACATGGGGGTGAGTAAATTATCAGCAAAAGTTTTTTTTTAAAGTGAGCTAGTCCTTTAACACCATCTCTCGTGACGCTTTCGTTTTGCTCCCTGCTGTTCATGTGTTTTGAAAGAGGCGTGGCTTTGGAGACGCTCTAAAACGGGAGAGTTGGATCTTGCTTTCAAAGCTAGCTCGCTATTGCTAGCCTCTCCGAAAATTGCCTACCCTACCTTAAAGTGTTCATATACTTCCTGTGGTCACTGTATTTGTAATCCTGTTACTCATTAACACATTTTCTGCTCTCATATAGAATGTGATTGTGAAACTCAAAGCTGACGAAAAACAACTGGTAACAATCCAAACAATCTTAATGTTATGTTACATGATTTCTGAAAATGAAAGTACCAGTGATAGTCACGATGTCATCATCAAAAATTTATAGAAAGAAAAACCTGCCAAGTCATCTGGATCCTCTGGTGCAAGATCAGCAGCAAAAGTAAGAAGGCGTTTCCCTATTCGGATGTGTATTTACAGGACACCAGAAACATGTCACACTTACCGCATCACTCCTGTTCCACTTTAGGCTCAGGGAAAGGAAAAGGAAAAACCTGATGATGATGACAAGGATATAGCGGTTAGTTTCTGTGCATTGTTATTATAAAATGTACAAATTAAACCAAATTGAATAGAAAAATAAGTGTTGGTCTACCTTAAGCAGTGTGAACTGACATGCTTGCAGGATCTTGGGGATCGTCTACGGGTTCTGCCATTAACAGAGGAGAACAAACGAATGTTTGACCTGGCGCAGGCAAACCAGATTCCTTCTGTCATACATCAGTTTGCCTGCGAGTCATGTGACAGGGACTGGTGGCGACGTGTTCCTACGAGGAAAAGGGTATGACGTCCGAACGCATCTCAAATCACATTTAGTTAAATCAGCCTCAGCTGTTCCTAGTCACAGCTCAGAAATGTCATGATATATGAAAATTGAAAATGTTTAGCATTTATCGGTGTGCACTTGGCTCGTTATAGGTGTCGCGCTGTCATCGATGCAAGAAGAAGTATGACCCTGTCCCAGCCGACAAAATGTGGGGTATAGCAGAGTTCAACTGTCCAAACTGCACTCGGGCCTTCAAGTAAGACTTTAACTTTATGTATAGAATAATATTGTAAGTGTGTTGTTGTTGTCGTTATTTTTCTCAGTTTTAAACATCGATTTTAAATATGATGATGCTTTTTTTTCTGCGTGATGAGGAGTATTGGATTAACATTTAATGTTTTTGGTAGGGGTTTTGGCCGGATGGATGGACGTTCCCCTTGCTACGGCTGTCGCTCAGCCATTTTCCCCTCTAGGATTCTTCCACCGAGGAGGAGGGGCATGACACCTGGGCCTAGACAAAGAAATCAGCACAGCTGCCTTGCTGAAGACTGTTATCATCGAATGGGTAATAAGATGCCGTTTGACACAATGATCAATAGAGGTCTTGCACAGTGTCCCTTTTATGCTATTTTATAGGTTCCTAGTTTTGTTCCTAAGGTCTCCTATAATATGTTCATCCAAGGTCAAAAACTCTTTAATTTTCTCATTATGTACATGGCACATCACCTCTTTTCTCAGATACTCCATTTCCACCAAGGAAGTGCTGGTTCTTTGCTTTTCCACACAAATTAACCTGGCTCTGGGCCAAGAAAACAGGTTCCAACTCCCACTAACTTTGCGCTGGTCTAGAGATAAGAACCTGTTACGTCAGGTGCAGGTGCTGATTATCGTAATGTTTGAAAACAAAAACTTTGGGACGCCGTTTTCCGTTTTTTCCATGTTCACCGTTCAGCTGTTAACGTTAGCTTTAAAATCATCCGCTGGACGCTTTATTCGTTTTTCCACTTGGGTTTAGTTAGTGATCGGGCTATAATTAGACCACGTCGATTACGCTGACAGCCGGGACAATTTCATGGTTCGTGGTTGGTGTAAATCGGGACATTTTAGCGTGTTTAACACAACACTTTTTTTCTCTGGACTGTGAACACGCAACTCAAAATCCCGGTCAAACAGGGATGTCTGGTCACCCTATGTTAAACACACAATATTAATTTTATAACTTACAATTACCTTCATTATGTTGTTCTCCATTGCTGTTATGGTTGTCAAGATCTGTTGCTAGGACAACAGAGGTACTGTAGCCCTACTCCGGCTCTATACAGTCTGTGGGAAAACAAGCTGGTTCTTAGATAATTGGTGAATAGAACCAGCACCAAACTGGCATAAGAACCAGCCCAGAACCAGCGCCTGGTTATCATTGGTGGAAAAGAGATAAAAGTGTCTCAAACCGCTCAAAATCAGTCTCTCTAAACCCCTCCTTTCCGAGAGCTTCCTCCACTCTGATTGGTCAGATGGCCCAGTCTGTTGTGATTGGTCGACCGCATACAGTGCGCTTTGGAAACAAAATGTCAATTAGAATATCTGAATTTCAGCTGCCTATCTTTCTCAGCACATGATACACAGTGATACGAACAGTAACGATGGAGTCTGTTTAACTTTATCAATTCGAGTCCTCATCCCTTGGAAGTGCAGCGAAGTGTATTTGCTTCGTCAGCACAGAAAACAGCGTCTTCTCGACATGTCGACGACACGAACCAAACTCTTCCAGACCTCAGGTACAACTGCAGTGTTGAGGGCGGGTCAAAGTAGACGCTGTTCTTGGGCAGCCAATGAGGACCGTCACGAGTTTGAACTTGTTGAACTTCACAAGTTTGAGTCAAGATGTTTGAGAATAACCCTTGAGCTTCAATGAAAGCAAGATGAGCATCGCAAATTTATGCACATGACATGCAGTGGGAAACGTCCATACACTCACATAAACGATTATTAGGAACAACTGTTCAATTTCCCATTAATACAATTATCTAATCAACCAATCACATGGCAGTTGCTTCAATGCATTTAGGGGTGTGGTCCTGGTCAAAACAATCTCCCGAACTCCAAACTGAATGTCAGAATGGGAAAGAAAAAAAGGTGATTTAAGTTTTTGAGCGTGGCATGGTTGTTGGTGCCAGAGTCAGACGGGCCGTTCTGAGTATTTCACAATCTGCTCAGTTACTAGGATTTTCATGCACAACCATTTCTAGGGTTTACAAAGAATTGTGTAGGGAAAAACTTCCAGTTTTTGATGCTAGAGGTCAGAGGAGAATGGGCTGACTGATTCGAGCTGATAGAAGAGCAACTTTGACTGAAATAACCACTCGTTACAACCGAGGTATGCAGCAAAGCATTTGTGAAGCCACAACACGCTCAACCTTGAGGCGGATGGGCTACAACAGCAGAAGACCCCTCCGGGTACCACTCATCTACACTACAAATAGGAAAAAGAGGCTATAATTTGCAAGAGCTCATCAAAGTGGATAGCTGAAGACTGGAAAAATGTTGCCTGGTCTGATGAGTCTCGATTTCTGTTGAGACATTCAGATGGTAGAGTCAGAATTTGGCGTAAACAGAGTGAGAACATGGACCCATCATGCCTTTTTACCACTGTGCAGGCTGGTGGTGGTGGTGTAATGGTGTGGGGGATGTTTTCTTGGCACACTTTGGGCCCTTTAGTGCCAATTGGGCATCGTTTCAATCCCACAGCATTGTTTCTGACTATGTCCACCTTTATGGCCACCATGTCTCCATCCTCTGATGGCTACTTCCAGCAGGATAATGCACCATGTCACAAAGCTCGAATCATTTCAAATTGGTTTCTTGAACATGACAATGAGTTCACTGTACTAAAATGGCCCCCACAGTCACCAGATCTCAACCCAATAGAGCATCTTTGGGATGTGGTGGAACGGGAGCTTCGTGCCCTGGATGTGCATCCCACAAATCTCCATCAACTGCAAGATGCTATCCAAATTAATATGGGCCAACATTTCTAAAGAATGCTTTCAGCACCTTGTTGAATCAATGCCACGTAGAATTAAGGAAGTTCTGAAGGCAAAAGAGGGTCAAACACAGTATCAGTATGGTGTTCCTAATAATTATCCTTTAATAAGCCATTAATTAAGAAATCAAATTAAGTTTAAAATGGTTCCGAATCCTAAAAAAAATATTTATTTACAGGTTTATGTCAAAGATATCGAACTTTTAGACCTCGTTATGGAAGTGAAATGGGTTGTGAAATGCCATTTCATGTTGATTTTGTGTGTGAACACATATGTGTGTGAACACATGTGTGTGTTTAAGCAGAACTGCATGTGTATGACCAGCTGCGTGTTTATCTCATATAGAGCCCCATGTGCCTGGGACCGAATGCGTCCACCCGCACAGCAGACAGAAGAACAGAAAGCCACGTGTGGTGTTCCCCAGCCCCGCTCACATCAGCAGCGGGTCCACCGTCAACACCTGTCTGAGTCAGGGCAGTCTGATAGAAAGCATCGACCAGCTCATTCTAGATGACATCGAGGAAGAGTCTGACGAAGACTCTGACAGCAGCAGCTGAGACGCCAGCGGATACATGCTCTTTCAAATGATTCACTCAAAGGTGTAAGCGGCCTGAATATTGACATATGTCAGGCTGTATGAACACACACACCAAACAATTCAGGTAAAACAACCAAAATAAGGAATGATTGACGATGGACTGTTAAATTATGGATCAGTTAATGCACAGCTTGAGGTAGTAATTTTGCCAAAACATGAAGCTGTGTGTGTGAGAGAGAGGGAGCATTTGGTTCTCTCGGCCATACAGATGAAGTCAACAAACCTGGAAATACTCAATTAGAACGGCCAAAGGGAATCAAGCTTTCAACGGCACTGATATAATGTTTGAACAGACGTTTTCAGACTTTGTTTTAACGTCGCTCATTCACTGATTACAACAACTTTGAGTTCCAATGTGTTTAAATCATCATATTTCCCTCTCACATGACTAGTGATCAGGTTGTTCTGCTATTGTTAGGTTCATATCAAAGAATTCATAAGCCACACCTGAGAATAATCTTAAAATTACATGATATGACACCAAAGAATTTCTCAGTTTCAATAGTCAATTTCCACATCTTTGTTTTTCCTAAGTCTACGTTTCTCTCAAAACCTGTTTTGTCAGAGATTACGCTCTTTTACACTCTCAAAAGACAGGCATTCAAAAGAAAAAAGCAGTCCCCTCGTGATTAATGAAACAGGTTTGCTGTTATGTCAGCCTTATGTAACAACAAGCCATTATGTATATAAGCATTACATGGCGAACTCAATTTCGGGAGACAAAAAAATATGTTAAACCTACTATTGATGTGTCATAATAAAAAATGTTCTGGAATTTGAATAGTTTTGTCTTTAGTATTACATCATAACTTTACATAAAGTTGTCTTTGCATGATTACATTGGGAAATGATATTAACAGATCTTTGGTGTACGATGACCTGTACAATTTATGAAACAAGACGCCCAGCTACACCCACACGTGTAAAGCCATTACGAAACCCTAAGCAAAAGAAATCCGATAGCATCAAGACTAAACAACAGGACACACAATAGTTTCTACAGCTAAACCTTTTGATTGCAACCTGAACCATTTTCCCACGAGATCTCAAATGTGACCATCAAACAAGGTCTAAAGTTTTTGTGTATCACTGTAAAAATGAATGCGCTTTATCTAATCAAAAAAGTTGTGGCAAGAGATTACAAGCAATATTATTAATTCAATTTAACACATTAGAATTGAATGTCAAATTAATTCCTTAAAAGTTAACCATTTAAAATGAGTAAAACCGAATCCGTCGAATCTGAAAAAAGTACACTTAAGTCACCATTATGTTGATCGGTGTTTAATTTAGGTTTGTTTTCAAATTACGGTTTTCTCCTTCAGTGATTCTGCTTGTTAACATCAGGTGTCTTCAATGTTGGCAATATAAGATAAAGAGTTCTTAATTAATCTTTAACGTCTGTCTGTTATTCAGATATTTTTGTGTAATTTTTTGGGTGTAAATTTGACTCATTTTAAATGGTTAACTTTTAAGGAATTAATTTGATTAATTATTACTCAATTCTAATTTGTTCATTTTTATTAATGATATTGCTTGTAATCTGTTGCCACAATTTTATTGATTAGAAAAAGCATATTCATTTTTACAAGTGTAGTTACTTGGCTTTGAAACGTGATGTCCTTAACCCTTATGCTGCATATAGGGACATTTTTGGTCTTTTGCAGTTTAATTTCTTTGACCATTTTGGCTGTTTTAATGCAAATGGTATGTTATTTGGCAAAATTGTGACTTTTTGGATAAATGTAAAAAATGTGAAAACTATGTAAAAAATGGATAAATATCAAAATAGTAACACTCAGCACCATAAAGACCAAAAATGGCCCATTAAATCCCATTAAAACGTTGTTTAAAACGTTGTCAAAAATAATGTTGCTGCTAATCTTTGGAATATTCAAGACTGTGATAATCCAAATCTAAAGTTTTCTCTTTGCATTTAGTTTATTGAAAATAATTGAATTTTTGTTTTTTCCTCTTATACAAATCGATGGTTTCGCCACCGAAACTGGTAATTAAAGGGTTAAAATCCTGAAATTGAATAAATTTTTGGTAGTTATGATGAGGACTGATGCTGATTAAAAGATTTAACTTGGTAAAAGTGGAAAATAATAATAATATATAATATTTTAGGCAATGTTTAATATGTGGCCATTTTTGGTCTTTAACGCGTTAAGTGTGTGTGTTTTTTTTAAATCTGGCATAACACAAAATCTTTAAATCCACCAGAAATAATGTTGCTGCTGATCTTTGACATATTCAAGACTGTGATAATCCAAATCTAAAGTTTTCTCTTTGCATTTAGTTTATTGAAAATAATTACATTTTTGTGTTTTTTCCTCTAATACAAATCGATGGTTTCGCCACCGAAACTGGTAATTAAAGGGTTAAAATCCTGAAATTGAATAATTTTTTGGTAGTTATGATGAGGACTGATGCTGATTAAAAGATTTAACTTGGTAAAAGTGGAAAATAATAATAATATATAATATTTTAGGCAGTGTTTAATATGTGGCCATTTTTGGCCCTTAATGCACTCAACTGTGTTAAAAATCTAATGCAGCACAACGGTTAAAGAGACATTTACAGAACTATGGGCTAACAAGCATTTCTCAAAGGCATAAAGTTGCAGTTCGTCACCTGAAAAACATATTCCTCTTCTACTTCAAGAAGTTAAGCAATATTGACATTTAGCCTTCTTAAAACACCTGGATGACTTCACACACCATGAACAGAGCTGGGGTCAAGGGTGATGTTTGCTTATTTCATCAATTCCCCAAACAAACAGGACATAATCACAAATTATCTATTAAATATAAATACAACCAACGCCATTAGATGTACATGAAACGTGACATTTCTAAATATTGCACACAGCTACATTTGACGATAATATAATCAGTTCGAAAAAAAAATTGAAAACAGTCCCTAGTAGATGAGACTTTCTTACTTAACATGCTTAAGTAAGAGGTGTGTCCTATAGGGGGAAAACAGATTTCATAACATTATATGTATAAATAAGACCCTGTGAGCACACGTTCACACACACGCTTTCTCTCTTCTCGGCCTGAAGTTACAGAATTCGACAACATGTAAGTACTGACACTTTTACGCTCTCTCTGACTACTACAGTACCCCTAAATGAAAGCTAATATTTTCTGTTTTTTCATGTTTTAAAGGATTTTCCTGACAGGGGTGACCGTGCTGCTCTTTGCATTGACTGTAGATGCAAGAATTGGGTGAGATTCATGTTTCGCAGTCTACACCAAACACACTATACTGTATGTGCACTAGTGTCATATTTCATGTATTTTATTTCCACATCGCAGTGAATCCACCAGTGATAGTTTCTGCACTGAGACTAAAGAGTGCCTGCAGTATGACTTGGTTTGTGCCGGGAAGGACTATGAGGTGAGAGACGAGATTAGAGCATAAACCCAGATAGCACAAGGCCATTTGATGTGCTATTTACATCTGGAAGACTTGTTGCTCATCTGCGAGACGTCTATAGGACGTTTCCTGTCAGATGTCAAATAGACGTTTATAAGATGTCAGTTTAACACACATTCTAAATCATTACATCTTAAAGACATCTTCTAAACGTCTATTTGACATCTGACAGGAAACGTCCTATAGACGTCTTGCAGATGAGCGAACACTCTTAAAAATACGTCTTCCAGATGTAAACATCGCATCAAATAGACTTGTGCTATCTGGGAATGGCTAGAAATGAAATGACCAGCTCAAACACATCAACCGAAGTGAAGTATGAAGTATTGTTCTCCTACAGGTACGCCAATATGGTGCTGTTAAGTGGGTGACTACAGAAGTCGAATCCCTTTCCTTGGATGTTGCGATTCCAAGAGCGTTCAGGAAACTCTTTAAATACATCACCGGAGAAAATGAGGCTGGTGAGTTTGTGCGGGTCAGATTTTGCCAATCGTGGGGGTTCAAATGTCTTTAAAACCCGACTTCACTATTTTTGTAGGGACCAAAAATGCTCTTTCTTTCTTCAGATGAACAAAAACAATCCAGTTAGCTGTAATTTGTTTTCATGTTGGTTCATCTGAAGAAATAAAGTCATATATGTAAAGCTGTGAGAGAAGACGAACCCGACATTAGGAAATTGGCTATGAAGCTTAGAGTCTCGCAAACTCATCTGAAGTACAGAAAAGGCCCTGATCTCTTCTCTCTAGTTGCATTTTATTATATAGTCAGACCTTATATCATATGTGAACATGAGTTCACAATGGAAATCTACTGTGATCACCCTTCCAGACCTACAGGGGGCAGAAGTTGATTTACATGGTACCATTTGCTAACATTAGGAATTAGCATTGAGTTTACCCATCCACCCTTGTTACGTTATCTCTAAACTCGTAAAAAACGTATTATCTTTTGTTTTGCTTATTTGGAATTGAGACATTTGTACCAGTCGCACTGAGACATTACGAATGATACTAAACATGTATAATACTCGATGATAATCATTTGCGTAAGTGACGAATTCATTATCAGGGTGGAGTGTAATTCTTTGGGGAGGGAGTATCGCTTTAATTAAAGGGACAGTTCACCCAAAAATGACAATTTTGTCATAACTTTTTGGCCCTCAAGTTGTTCAAAATCTGTATGAGTTAATTTCTTCTGCTGAAAAGAAGATATTTTGGAGAACGTTGGTAACCAGACAGTTGATGGATCCATCGATTTCAATTGTATTTTTTTTGGGGTGCCGTCAACTGTGGTTACCAACGTTCTTCAAAATATCTTTCCTTGTGTTCAACAGGAGAAAGAAACGTGGAACAAATGTTGGAACGATATTTTTGGGTGAACTATCCCTTTAATATGCACTCAGTTTTTGCCACAGATAGCAGGTGAAGGCAGCATAATCCTCCCGTTATCTTTAATTTACACTCTTCGGATCACTAAATAACGCAACGCTACTACAGTGTCAGCGTACCTATATAATGCATGCGAGACAGCGGGTCAGGGATTTCAACATACCGAAATTTTGTATAAAAACATGATTATAATGCTTATAGATTTGAATTCCCATTATACTAAATAATGTTTCTCATTGCTGTGAGATTTTGTGTAAATACACATAATTAAATTACTACAAATACAGTGATGTAGCCTACAAATAGCTACCATAAAATATATCATTACTTTCACATTATACAAATGGAAATCATTTTATTTTTATTTACCCTGCAGGCCTAAAAATGCTGCTGCCTTAAACATCAAGTTAAACAATTATTTGTTTGTACTTAAAGCTACACTGTGTGATTTTTACCCCCCTCTAGTGGTGAAAAGGTATATGACCATCCAGTGAATATTAGTTTCTGTTCCTCTCAATTCCGATTTCGTTTTAACTCCTACGGTGGCCAATGTAGTCCAAGATTAACATGGCTTCCAGTTCGACCTCGTCCATGAGTGTTAACTCAAACGTAAACGCGAAAGGCAAAGCTTGAATTAACGGGTATGTCCCTCTTTGGCTAATGTACTTTCAAGATGGAGGGGCAACATGGCGACCGACATTAGAACCCCTTACCCGTATGTATTTCAATGTCATATTATACTCTCACGAGAATACTTTATTACTTGAATGAAGTAGATATACATTAATGAGCACATATATTTTTGAAAGAACTAAGTGTTTTTAGCTAAGAATAAACTAAAAGAGTTACACAGTGTAGCTTTAAAAAATAAAGTTATTTCAACTTAAATTACATTAAACTGACTTAAAAAAAATTGTACTCTTGTATAACTCATAAAGTTAAAAATTGCTTAATTTATTTTGATGAGTAAAACATGTTGTCATAACTTATTGATCATATTTAATTTTACAGTGTATTTGTTTGTTTATATGCATGGAAATGCAATTTGGAGGCGATAGATTTTGGGGGGGTTATGGCTAGGGTGAATTCTTGACAAGTTTTATGAGATTCGCCCTTATAGTCAAATGATATGCCTTATTTTCTAGGGGCCAAAATTGACATGACTGCACCAGCGATCACTAAAGTCGATGCGAGTGCGACCATGTTTCAGTCCTCAGTCTACGTCCTCAGTTTCCTCCTGCCCTCCGAGTACCAGGCCAACCCACCCAAACCTACGGATCCATCTGTGAGTCTCTGGGATATTCTACTGGATATCCTTCCCCCCTCCCTTTATTAACCATCTTCAATGTATTTGCAGATATACTTCACAGAGACTCCGGATATGAAGATGTACGTCAGAAGCTACGATGGATGGATGGTGTCAGTCAGGGCCAAATCACAGGCTAATAGTCTTAAGACAGCGCTGGACAGTGTGAAGGCTACATATGAGACAGACTATTATTATAATGTCGGCTTTGACAGGTGAGCTTAGTTTCCTAATGATACCTCCATTCAGCCAATTACATTCTGTTACGTCTTCATTTCTTATGTTTATTCTTGTGTATGTGTGTGTTTTGCAGCCCAATGAAGCCTTTGAACAGACACAATGAGGTTTGGTTTATTCCTAAGGGTGAGCCTGTGTGTCCTTAGAGTCAATAATTTCTCTGAGGCTCCTCTCTAGCAAGGTAAATATCCCATCTAAATAAAAAGCCTTACCATTAATAATCATTTGGAGAAGTGTATAATGTCTAACCATATATTTATTTGTAATATCTGTTTCAGAGCAACAGAGAACAGATCTGTATAACTCCTGAGTGCTACAGTCCTAACAAGCTAGATGACCTTCATTTTTTATAGTAGTACTTTGTTCTGTATAGGATTTTGTACTATAAATACAATTTGAACAAAAAAATGATGCCATTTGTCTCAGGAAAAGGTCAAACGTTTAAAAAAATTATGCTATTTGTCTAAGAAAAAGATCAAACTCACAAGAGTGGTATTTTTTTCTATAAGCATTTTATATGTTTTAACAAATAAAATAGAAACATCATTTTAAACATCTTGTGTATTGTATTATTGTTTTTTTTAATTATTATATATTGCAGAGCCAGTACAGGTTTAAAAAATGGCCACAATTGCTAAATTTGACAGACTAGATGCCGTGGATGGAGTCGCACACAAAAAAAATGCACTGAAAATAATGCGAACCCTTACTAAACTGTAGACTGTAGAGCCTGAAACATTTACTGCCGCACCGATAGTTTTAATAAGTGACCGTGAAATTCAAATGCTTGTATGTTTTATACTTTTATTACATAATATATTTAAGTAAATGAATGCTGTATATCCATTTCTAGTACGATTATCTCAGACATCAAAAAATGGCTCAATTTATTTTAAATTGATCTGAAAGTTTCATAAGAAAAAAAACAAGTAAATGATTAGGCTGTACATGAATAATCCATACGCAGAAGCTTTTAATTATAATCAACAGAGTAAAATTGTGTATTATAGTGCCACCTAGTCACGTTTGCATCTTTGATTAATATACGCTTCACAATTTCATAAACAGAAATAAAAAACAAAATGATAATAACAAAGCAGCTTGCTTTGATCCTCATTAATTATAGTTTTTCCACATTTTAAGTTTTAAATGTACTGTATTTAAATGTAAATCATCACATTAAACTGATTTTTAAAAATGAGTTTAATCTTTTCTAACTTATAAAAAAGTTATTTTGATGAGGTATAGCAATGTAAAAACATGTTGTCATAACTTATAATTTCTTACAGTGTTGTATGCTACAGATATTATGACAGATAAGCGTGAAATATGTGGAACCAACCAGCTATTTGCATTAAAAAGACAAATTTTTTTGGTTTCATTAACAGTCGAGACAACACCTCGTTTAATTTGACAGCATTTGTCTTCGTTACCCTTCAGCTGTTTTACATCAGACCCACATCACTGAACTTACCAGCTTTCTTCGTCATATTAGGCTCCTTGATTCCAAAGGTGACGGAATATCTTTAAATAAGAAGAGATTAACAATTTAAAGGGATAGTTCACTTTGAAATAATTTTTTTGGTACTGTATGTTTTAGCTTACCTCAGTGGCATCCAAGATGTAGATGTCTTTTTTTCCGCAGTAGTTTCAGTTTTGATATTATTAGGTCAAAACGCCAGGGCGGTGAAGATCTCTCGGGTGGCCAGGGCGGAGCAGACCTTTCGGGCGGCCAGGGCGGCGAAAAACCCTCAGGCGGACAGGTCGGTGAAGTCCTCTCGGGTGGCCAGGGCGGAGCAGACCTTTCGGGTGGCCAGGGCGGTGAAGACCCCTTGGGTGGCCAGGGCAGTGAAGACCCCTCGGGTGGCCAGGGCAGTGAAGACCCCTTGGGTGACCAGGGCGGCGCAGACATTTTGGGTGGCCAGGGCGGTGAAGAACGCTCGGGTGGCCAGGGCGGTGAAGACCCCTCGGGTGGCCAGGGCGGTGCAGACCCCTCGGGTGGCCAGGGCGGTGAAGACCCCTCGGGTGGCCAGGGCGGTGAAGAACGCTCGGGTGGCCAGGGCGGTGAAGACCCCTTGGGTGGCCAGGGCAGTGAAGACCCCTCGGGTGGCCAGGGCGGTGAAGACCCCTCGGGTGGCCAGGGCGGTGAAGACCCCTCGGGTGGCCAGGGCGGTGAAGACCCCTCGGGTGGCCAGGGCGATGAAGACCCCTCGGGTGGCCAGGGCGAAGCAGACCTTTCGGGTGGCCAGGGCGGTGAAGACCCCTCGGGTGGCCAGGGCGATGAAGACCCCTCGGGTGGCCAGGGCGGAGCAGACCTTTCGGGTGGCCAGGGCGGTGAAGACCCCTTGGGTGGCCAGGGCAGTGAAGACCCCTCGGGTGGCCAGGGCGGTGAAGACCCCTCGGGTGGCCAGGGCGATGAAGACCCCTCGGGTGGCCAGGGCGAAGCAGACCTTTCGGGTGGCCAGGGCGGTGAAGACCCCTCGGGTGGCCAGGGCGGTGAAGAACGCTCGGGTGGCCAGGGCGGTGAAGTCCCCTCGGGTGGCCAGGGCGGTGAAGACCCCTTGGGTGGCCAGGGCGGAGCAGACCTTTCGGGTGGCCAGGGCGGTGAAGACCCCTTGGGTGGCCAGGGCAGTGAAGACCCCTCGGGTGGCCAGGGCGGTGAAGACCCCTCGGGTGGCCAGGGCGATGAAGACCCCTCGGGTGGCCAGGGCGAAGCAGACCTTTCGGGTGGCCAGGGCGGTGAAGACCCCTCGGGTGGCCAGGGCAGTGAAGACCCCTCGGGTGGCCAGGGCAGTAAAGACCCCTTGGGTGGCCAGGGCGGAGCAGATCTTTCAGGTGGCCAGGGCAGTGAAGACCCCTCGGGTGGCCAGGGCATTAAAGACCCCTTGGGTGGCCAGGGCGGAGCAGATCTTTCAGGTGGCCAGGGCGGTGAAGACTCCTCGGGTGGCCAGGGCGGTGAAGACTCCTCGGGTGGCCAGGGCGGAGCAGACCTTTCGGGTGGCCAGGGCCGTGAAGACCCCTTGGGTGACCAGGGTGGAGCAGACATTTCGGGTGGCCAGGGCGGTGAAGAACGCTCGGGTGGCCAGGGCGGTGAAGACCCCTCGGGTGGCCAGGGCGGAGCAGACATTTCGGGTGGCCAGGGCAGTGAAGACCCCTCGGGTGGCCAGGGCGGTGCAGACCCCTCGGGTGGCCAGGGCGGTGAAGACCCCTCGGGTGGCCAGGGCGGAGCAGACCTTTCAGGTGGCCAGGGCGGTGAAGACCCCTCGGGTGCCAGGGCGAAGCAGACCTTTCGGGTGGCCAGGGCAGTGAAGACCCTTCGGGTGGCCAGGGTGGTGCAGACCCCTCGGGTGGCCAAGGCGGAGCAGACCCCTCAGGTGGCCAGGGAGGAACAGACCTTTCGGGTGGCCAGGGCAGTGAAGACCCCTTGGGGGGCCAGGGTGATGCAAACCCCTCGGGCAGCCAGGATGGTGAAGACCCTCAGGTGGCAAGGGCGATGAAAACCCCTCAGGTGGTCAGGGTGGTAAAGACCTCTCAGGCGGCCAGGTCGGAGCAGACCTTTCGGGTGGCCAGGGCGGTGAAGACCCCTCGGGTGGCCAGGGTGGTGAAGCCCTCTCAGGACCAGACACCGGCTCGGGAACAGACACTAGAACAGAAACAGTCACAAGGACAGACACAAACAAAGACACAAACACTGGGTCCGGAAGCGACATGAACTCCAGCTCTGGAACAGGCACTGGCTCTGCCTCCTGCTCAGGGACAGGCATAGGCTCAGGAACAGACACTAGAACAGAAACAGTCACAAGGAAAGACAAACACAGACATAAACATTGGGTCCAGAACCGACATGAGCTCCAGCTCTGGAACGGGCACTGGCTCTGCCTCCGGCTCTGGCACTGGAACAGGCACTGGGTTCAGTTCCGATACACCGGACACTGGCCTCTCCAATATCCGAGCCAGCCACTCCGGATAGTCCCAGCTCAGGAAGGCAGAAGGGACGTGAACAGTATCTCACTGGGCAGACCTACGTTTCCTCCTTCTCCATCCTTAACAGTGAGAAGTTGGCTCTGAACAGTCCCTCACTGGCCCAGGACTGAAGGGGGGCCAGGATGTAGAGTGATGTTGAACTTCTTCTCGACCACCTCCTCCTCCTTTACAACCTCCCTGGGTCCCCCGAAAATCTCTCCTCTCCTGCTCTACTCAGAGAAGTTTGAAACCCCACCGCTGGAACCAGGGTTTGGCAGAGTCCTTCTGTCACCACAGATAGAAGAAAATCGGGTTGATCCAAATGTGGCGATGATGTAGTCCGGGCAATCCAAGTCAACGTCGTCCATATAAGTGTCATCCATGTTGCTGAGTCCTCAAATGGTCGGATCGTTCTGTCATGACACAATTACAAAAAGTGGACAGGACGAATCTAGTGCAATAAATGGATGATTTATTACAAAATAAAACAAAACACAAAGCAAAAAACCCACAAAGGGGAAAACATAATAAATGAAACATAAAACAAAACTAGAAGAACAAACACTGACTCATAACATTAAGAGCTGTACAATTTATGAAACATGACGCCCAGCTACGCCCACACTTGTAAAGCTATTACGAAAACCTTAGCAAAAGAAATCCGATAGCATCAAGACTAAACAACAGGAGACACAATAGTTTCTACAGCTAAACCTTTGATTGCAGCCTGAACCATTTTCCCACAAGATCTCAAATGTGACCATCAAACAAGGTCTACAGTTTTGTGTACGCTATAGTTACTTGGCTATGAAACATGATGTCCTTAAAGAGACATTAAAGCAAAAATCTTTGCTTTTACAGAACTGTCTATATGGGCTAACAAGCATTTCTCAAAGGCATAAAGTTGCAGTTTGTCACCTGATATTCCTCTTCTACTCCAAGAAGTTAAGCAATATTGACATTTAGCCTACTTAAAAAACATCTGGATGACTTAACGCACCATGAACAGAGCTGGGGTCAGTGTGCGGTCAAAGGTAATGTTTGCTTATTTCCCCAAACGAACAACAACAAAAAACGTTGTTTTTTGAGGACATAATCACAAATCACCCATTAAATATAAATACGACCAACATCATTGGATGTACATAAAAATATACGTCAATCAATATACAGTACTGTGTGGATGAACTGAAAACGTGACATTTCTAAATATTGCACCCAGCTACATTTGATAGAAAAAAAAGAAGATGAAATACAGTCCCTAGTGGATGGGATGAGCCTCTCTTACTTAACATGCTTATATGACTGCAGGGTTGGGGTGTGTCCTGTAGGAGGGAACAGATTTCATAACATTATATGTATAAATAAGATCCTGTAGGCACACGTTCACACACACGCTTCCTCTCTTCTCGGCCTGAAGTTACAGAATTCGACAACATGTAAGTACTGGCACTTTTACGCTCTCTCTGACTTCTAGAGTACCCGAAATGAAAGCTAATATTTTCTGTTTTTTCATGTTTTAAAGGATTTTCCTGACAGGGGTGACCGTGCTGCTCTTTGCATTGACTGTAGATGCAAGAGTCGGGTGAGATTCATGTTTCACAGTCTACACCAAACACACTATACTGTATGTGCACTAGTGTCATATTTCATGTATTTTATTTCCACATTGCAGTGAATCCACCAGTGATAGTTTCTGCACTGAGACGAAAGAGTGCCTGCAGTATGACTTGGTTTGTGCCGGAAAGGACTATGAGGTGAGATACGAGATTAGCATAAATGGCTAGAAATGAAATGACCAGCTCAAACACATCAACCGGTGTGAAGTATGAAGTATTGTTCTCCTACAGGTTCGCCACTATGGATCTGTTAAGTGGGTGACAGCAGAAGCTGAATCCCTTTTCATGGATGTTGCGATTCCAAGAGCGTTCAGGAAACTCTTTAAATACATCACAGGAGAAAATGAGGCTGGTGAGT
Source organism: Cyprinella venusta (assembly GCA_038021265.1). Lineage (NCBI taxonomy): Eukaryota > Metazoa > Chordata > Actinopteri > Cypriniformes > Leuciscidae > Cyprinella > Cyprinella venusta. The sequence continues at coordinate 21,247,705 of CM075863.1, forward strand.
TTGTGCGGGTCAGATTTTGCCAATTGTGGGGGTGTAAATGTCTTTAAAAATGTCTTTTTACAGTTTTTCCAGTCTTACAGGGTGGAGTGTAATTCTCTGGGGGAGGGAGTATCACTTTAATTAAAGGGACAGTTCACCCAAAAATGACAATTTTGTCATTACTTATTGACCCTCAAGTTGTTCAAAACCTGGATGAGTTTATTTCTTCTGCTGAACACAAAAGAAGATATTTTGAAGAACGTTGACAGTTGATGGATCCATTGATTTCCATTGTAGGAAAAAAAATACAATGGAAGTCAATGGGTACCGTCAACTGTCCGGTTACCAACATTCTCCAAAATATCTTTGTGTTCAACAAACGTGGAACAAATGTTGGAACAATATTTTTGGGTGACTATCCCTTTAATATGCATTCGGTTTCCCACTTTTTTGCCACATATGTGAAGGCAGCATAATCATCCCGTTATCTTTAATTTGGACTCTTCGAATCGCTAAATAATGCAACGCTACTATAGAATCAGCGTTCCTATATAATGCACACGAGATCCAGGTCAGGGATTTCAACATACTGATATTTTGTATAAAAACATGAGTATAATGCTTATAGACCATTTCAAAAGATGTAAACAACACTGGCCCAGAAGCACTTCCTGTTTCAGTTTTTTAACACTACATAAAAGCTAGGATAAAATACAACCAACAGAACATTTAAAACTGAATCAAAAAGTTAAACAAACATCTTTAAGAAGTTTTCTTTATATTGTGAAAACAGTTACAAACTGAAACAGGAAGTGCTTCTGGACCAGTGTTGTTTAGATCTTTTGAAATGGTCTATACATTTGAATTCCCATACTAAATTATATTTCTCACTACTCGCGCATCACTGTAAGATACGTGTTTTGTGTAAAACTACAAATACGGTGATGTAGCCCAAAAATGGCTGCCATACAATACATCACATTATACAAATGGAAATCATGTTATTTTTATTTACCCTGCAGGCCTAAAAAAAGATGCTGCCTTAAACATCCAAGTTGGTTATACTTAAAAATGATTTCAAGTTACTTTAAGTTATTTCAACTTAAATAACATATTAGTTTAATATTTTATAACTTATCAAGTTAAAAAATTGCTTAATTTATTTTGAAGAGTGAAAACATGTCATAACTTATTGATCGTATTTGTTTATATGCATGGAAATGCAATTTGGAGGCGATAGATTTTGGGGGTTTATGGCTAGGGTGAATTCTTTTACAAGTTTAATAATCAAATGATATGCCTCATTTTCTAGGCGCAAAGATTGACATGACTGCACCAGTCATCATTAAAGTCAATGCGAGTACGACCATGTTTCAGTCCTCAGTCTACGTCCTCAGTTTCCTCCTGCCCTCCGAGTACCAGGCCAACCCACCCAAACCTACGGATCCATCTGTGAGTCTCTGGGATATTCTACTGGATATCCTTCCCCCCTCCCTTTATTAACCATCTTCAATGTATTTGCAGATATACTTCACAGAGACTCCGGATATGAAGATGTACGTCAGAAGCTACGGAGGATGGATGGTGTCAGTCGTGGCCAAATCACAGGCTAATAGTCTTAAGACAGCGCTGGACAGTGTGAAGGCTACATATGAGACAGACTATTATTATAATGTCGGCTTTAACAGGTGCGCTTTGTTTCCTAATGAGACCTCCATTCTGTTACGTCTTCATTTCTTATGTTTATTCTTGTGTATGTGTGTGTTTTGCAGCCCAATGAAGCTTGTGAACAGACACAATGAGGTTTGGTTTATTCCTAAGGGTGAGCCTGTGTGTCCTTAGAGTCAATAATTTCTCTGAGGCTCCTTTCTAGCAAGGTAAATATCCCATCTAAATAAAAAAGTCTTACCATTAATAATCATTTTGAGGATTGTCTAATGTCTAACCATATATTTATTTGTAATATCTGTTTCAGAGCAACAGAGAACAGATCTGTGTAACTCCTGAGTGCTACAGTCCTAACAAGCTAGATGACATTCATTTTTTTTATACAAGTACTTTGTTCTGTAAAGGGTTTTGTACTATAAATACAATTTGAATGGAGAACGTTAAAAAAATTACGACATTTGTCTAAGGAAAAGGTCAAACATTTAAAAAAATTGTGCTATTTGTCTAAGAAAAATGCCAAACTCGAAAGAATTGTATAATAAAACAGAAACATCATTTTAAACATCTTGTGTATTGTATTATTATTATTATTACAATTAATATATATTGCATAGCCAGTGCAGGTTAAAAATTGCCACAATTGCTAAATTTGACAGACTAGATGCTGTGGATGCAGTCGCACACAAAAAATTGCACTGAAAATATGTGAACCCTTATTAAACTGTAGGCTGTGGACATTTACTGCCGACTGATTGTTTTAAAGGGTCATGAAACCCCAAACCCAATTTTTTTGAGATTTTAACAGAGGTATGCGTGTTGAACACCATTGAAGACATTGTTAGCATCTGTTAGATTTAATAGTAGGGTTAAAATGGTTAAATTCGATTTTTTTCCACTTTTTTCCTCATCCGCTTTTTTTGTCTGCCGCGTTTAAAATCTTCACCGTATCCACATCACCGGCTGTGGAGAATGGTGGACTTCGCCTGGTTGACAACTAATTTAAGTTGCGTCTTGCGAGTGATGCGATAATATTTGGTCCTGAGGACTTTTCCATCCCTTCAGAGGTGTGTGTGTGTTTAAAATGAGAAGTCACCCACCTCCGCAGAGACATCTTTATTATTGGGGTTCAGGGGGCGCGTAAATCTAGGAGCGATTTTTTAAAGCGGAAAATGTATAATTTTCAAATGCATTTATAGTGTCTATATAAACCACTATACATTATATAATAACATTATAATTATACATGTAGCCTACACAAATGTTTTAAATACAATTACAATTACTGTAGTCTAATATATGTAGCAGGTATTCAGTTACTTTTGAAAGGACAATAATAAAGTGTCAGTGTATTTCATAAGACTTTAATTTTGCCAGCTATATAAAATAATCTAGCATTTTCTCACGTTTTACCACTGCTTTTAAGTGACAGTCGATATGCATGGGACAGTGACAGTGATGGCCATGCCACACCCACTCCCAATTCCTTCTTATCACAGCTATCCACACCCATTTAAGGTGCATTTTTCAAAAAGATTGAGAGCTAGACTTGAGCTTTTGCTTTTTTACTCTTTAAAAAGAGACCGTGAATTCAAATGCTGGTTGCATTGCCCTGGGGTCAGTTCCAATTTACATGTTTCTTTAAGTATATAGAACTATGATGGCCTAAGACACGAAACGAGCGGTTTGTGTGAGAAAATGAACAGTATTTATATCGTTTTTACCTCTTGTAACCACAGCCACGTCCAAGTGATCTGAGGGCGCAGGCGCTTCGGTCTGCGCAAGTGCCGGAAAGTACTGGTTGTGAAAAACATTTAACATTTGACATCAAAGGTAAGATCAAACATACCAAAAATTAATTTCAAATTTATTTTTCAAAGAATGATCCCTTTAAGCATTAGAGTAATGATCTAAATACATGAATCCCCGCTAAATAGAAATATGGAAGAGGACTGTAATGACTTTCTATACAGTTGACGCAACACTCGGGAATAACATGGGCGCTGTAATTGCACTGGTCTGATAAACAAATGCTAAAAAAATCGTATTTCATTAATCAATGTCCATAGTATTTTAGCATCAGATCTGTGTGCGTTTATTTTCTTATGGTGAGCGTGTCTCCAGCGTGAATGAGGTCTGGCTTGTTGGGAAGGTGTGACAGACTCAGGTTTATTACCCTCAACATGGAGCAAAGTCCGATTGAGGGCCTTTACACAGCACCATCTCTCAGACAGCCCGAGTGTGTGCCTGTTTTCCTCCCTGTCCCGGAGGCCCGTACAGTTATGAATGACTGCTTACGGTGACCCATGCCACCCCTCTCCTATGGTGGACCATGAACATCGCAAACTATCCCCTGGATCCCCCCACAGCCCTCCACTCTGCCGATTACACACAGGACCTTGCGTCACAAGAGGGACCGTCAACATGTAAGTAGAGCTTTGGATCGGAGACACTTTAATGGTTTTAGCAATTGCTAAAATGGGTGTAGCAAACTCTTAAAGTCACCGACTAACTCGTTTTAAATCTATCCGGATGTTTAGGGATAGAAAATCATGACATATGGTTTGATTAGGTTGTACAGTTTAGTCATGTTTACTATGCATATTGAAGTATCATTCAGTATAGAATTGTTGGTAACGCTTCATTTTACAGTACAGTACTTACAGTGTACTTACCTAGAAAGTACTGGCTAATATAAGGTAAGTACATGGAACAGGGGTAGGTTTAGGGGTAGGTTCAGGGTTAGTACTAGTTATTACCCAGTAATTGTAGTTACTAAAATAAGTAAATAGTATTTACATGGGTAACTGGACTGTAAAAGGAAGCGTTACCGAATTGTTTACATAGAATCTAATTTCTTTATCAAATTTAAAGTACTTTTCAGAAGTCCGTTTATTTCTTTAGACTGCTGAAAATATTAAAGTGTAAGGAAGGATTATGTAAGCCCTATATCTCGACGTTTAATCAATCGCGTGATAACAGACTAGGCCTGTTTGAGATATAATAGACTGCCTAACAGATTTATCAGACAGACCGGTCATAAAAGTGATCAACCCCACTGGTAGACAATCACCTTACAGTAGGCCACTTGGTTTCCAGTTGCTGTTTCCAGAAGACTTGCATTTGTTTTAAGTGGAAGTGCCACTTCCATTGGCATTCACAGTTAATGTGATCTCCTATAGTTCAGGAGTTAAAGCCAGACCCAGACAATAGGACAACTCAAGAAGAGGGCTGTCCTGTGTGTGGTGACAGGGTGTCAGGATATCACTATGGTCTACTCACTTGCGAGAGTTGTAAGGTAAGCGCTACAGTAAGACTGAGACAAGTATGCAGCTTTCAGTTCATAACCTCCACACCCTCATCATTCTTTAGTAGTAAAGACTAATATTCTCACCAGGGCTTTTTCAAGCGCTCTGTACAGAACAACAAGCGGTATACGTGTGCAGAGGCACAGAGCTGCCCCATGGACCCGGCACAGAGGAAACGGTGTCCTTCCTGCCGCTTTCAGAAATGTCTAGCTGTTGGCATGAAGAAAGAAGGTATGGCTACATAGTGCACGATCAATACGTTTTGTATACAGTGTACTTGTTCAAGTCCTGAGATGCACAAGGAAAATGCAGTTGTTGTTTCCAGATATGGAAAGATATTCAAGCTCTGATCCTGATTCCACTTATCTATGAAACCATAAACCACTGCAATTGCAATTTTTGATGGGCCAGTAAAGGTGAAAATGTAATGTGCACACAAGGAAAAAAAAGTTTAATTATGCCAGTATCTTTATGTAATGACAATATTTCTTTAAGTTATATATATATATATATATATATATATATATATATATATATATATATATATATATAAAAGTGTCAGTTTCATCATTTAGAGCTAGTTTTCCCCTACCCTTTTCCTGGAGGCACAACAGTCCACAGTTTGGATGTCTCTTATCGAACACATCCATTTCTGGGTTTGGAGTCTACTAATAAGCTGAGGAGTTGAATCAGGTGTGTTTGATTTGGACAAGTTGGAAAATGTATCCTGTTAGGGGGTGTTTACGCGACACTATTTTCAACTAAAAACGTTTGTTTGGGCCGTTCGTTTACACGTCAATAGCCGCATTTCCACTGCCGGGGTAGGGCCGGGCCAGGGCTAACAGCAAACCGAGCCAAGCCAAGCCAGTGACCTCGCAGCTCTGCCTTAAACCCCACCCCTGACACGCCTTTCAGGATCAAACGACATTCAACCCAGCCAATTTCAGTGCGTATTATGAATGTATTTTTTTAAGTTAGGAAAATAGGATGTATATTAACTCACTGTGGCCGTGGCTGCAATAGTGTCCCGATTATCTCGCGAGTCGCCAATACAATACAATACTGCGCCCCGAAACACTTCATATTTTTCTGAACTTGAAGCATTGCTAGCTGAATGCTTAGCCTACAAAGTTCAGCATCGATGTATTTTATAACATCCTCGTTTCTTCACATGGCGTCACATTGACGTCGTACCCTTTCTTCTGCCTAAATGCTCAGAAGAGCTTTGGTATCTTCGACAGACCAGTACAGGCGATTATCCATTTCGAGCAGCGATTATTTTGCGCAATATAAAAAAGTGAAATGTGCATCTTGCTTCAGATCATAACGGTCCATAACACAGATAAACTCCGCCTTTACCTTGAGCACGCCTCTAGCCCGAGCTGGCCCGCTTTGGTCAAAGGTATTCGACGGGACAGAAATCCTGGCCGTTGGCCCCGAGTAAGCCCCGGAAGGGACAGTGGAAACGCGACTGGCCCTGGCACGCACTAGTACGGCTCGGCCCTGGCCCGGCAGTGGAAACGCGGCCATTGGTGTCTTAGGGGAGGGGTTAGAGAGAGTGAGGGGCCCAGGGAAGGCAAATCCATAGCCAGAAACTTGTGCTTCCATTGGTTAAAAAAATAGCCAATCACCATCGAGTGTCACTCGGTGGATTTTTGCTTCAAGTGATAGGTTAGTACTAGGTGAGGAACTTAAATTGATATTGTCTTGATGCATGTGTCGTTTTCTGATATTCTGAGTGATCAAAAAAGCCATCTTAAAGCAAATCCAACGGCATCGTTGTCGTGTAAGCGTAACCCCAGTGTGCCTTCAGAAACAGGGATGGGAAACATTTACTGAGTCTCATTTCAAAGGCTGTGCCCTTCAGTGGTAGCATTTGTCCCTACATACGTCATTTGAGAAAAGAAACTATAACATCCTAAAGTAAGACCTTGCAAGAAATAAAAATTAGACATCCTCGATGACGTACACAGTCGACAAATGCGACCTCTGGAAGGCACAGCCTTCGTCATGAGACACAACTACTTCTCTGAGAATTTATGGTTGAGTAGCTGTGAAAATCATGATGTGCAAAATATTAACATATGAAGTCACTTGTCACAGCTGTACGTGCGGACAGAATGAGAGGTGGGCGAAACAAGTTTGGACCTCTATACCGAAGGGAGAGGCAACTAAAACAGCAAAGAGGGAGCCACCACCAGGCACACATTGCCCCCTACAGGATCAAAATTGAGGGACCGCCACAAGCATTGGTACCAGCTGTGTCTCATGATTTTCATGTCCTCAACCCCTCCCCTGCTTCTCTCGGCTCTGATCATTACCACCCACCTCAGGCCTTTCATCCCAGTATGAGCCAGTCCGAGTTCCCCATGCTGTTGGACTGCACCATGCCCAGAGACCGGACTCTGTCTGATCCATCCACACCTTTTCACACACTGTGCTACCCAGGCTTCCACACATACCCTCCTGAGAAAAGAGAGCTCCCATTCATCTACAATCCTGCTTCTGTGACGCCCCCTGATCCAACCTCTCCAACAGTTCTCTCAACACTCGCGCCTGCACCCACTGCGACACTCACACCAACCTCAACTCCAAGTTCTACCCCAACTCCGACACAGAGCTTGACGCCCACCTCAACCCCAACCCCTAGTTCTTGCTTCCTAAATCAGCTCTTGCAAGCTGAGCCTGATGAGAAGCAGCTCTGCATGCGGGTGTTGGCAAGCCTCCAAAGAGAACAAGCCTGCCGAGGGAAACATGACCGTCTCAACACCTTCAGCATCATGTGCAAAATGGCTGACCAGACTTTGTTTGGATTGGTGGAGTGGGCAAGAAACAGCACACTGTTTAAGGAGCTTAAGGTAGAAGAGTTTGCACGAGATCACACACACACTTTTCCTTGAATATATTTTTTTACAGGCACTCTTTACACCTGGTTTTAAGACGCGTTTTTGATCGGATCCTGTAACCGACACTAAATACAGGTGTTAACTTAGTCTAAAATGAGCTTGTCCACTTTCAAACACTTCCAGAGGTAGTCGAAAACGCATTTGACCAGAAAACTTTCCTAGTGTAAACCCTCATGGAACAGCCACAAAAGACCCCAGAGGTAGTCGAGATAGAAATCAGTGACTTAGAAATCAGGAATGGTATGTTTTTTGACTTTAAACCAAACGCGGGTCTTCAGCCGACAAAGTTTAAATCCTGTCTGGCTAGCGCACATGTCTATTGGCGCTTTTCCACTGCTGGTACGGCTCAGTTCGGCTCGGCGCGGCTCGGTTCGGCTCGCTTCGCTTTTCCACTGTGTGGTACGACTCGGCTCGACACGGCACAGCTTGGTTAACTTTTGCTCAGTTGCTTTTCCACTGCAGTTAGTACTGCTTTAAAGTGGGTGGAATTATAGACTGTTCGATAACAGTCTATAAGTCACTGCTCCAACCTGGTTTAGTGCAGGTCAGATGCTGGTCTAACTAGCGGAGCAGCGTGACCCTGCTGTCCACCAGCAAAACTTGTCTACAAGCATCCCATGCATGGGACTGGGATCCAGAACAACGTACATGCTTGTATTTTCAGCATGGATGGAGTTAGCCATTGTAACTCTTTCACAAGGCAATGCCCGCCATTTGGCTACTGCTGCATAACTACCTGATCTCTTGCAGGTGGAGGATCAAATGGGACTACTGCAAAGCTGCTGGAGTGAGCTGCTTATCCTGGATCACTTATGCAGGCAGGTGTCCTATGGAAGAGATGGCAGCATCTGCCTGATTACTGGACAACAGGTACGGACACCTTTTACAGCACTAGTGTTTCTCAACCCTGTTACTGGAGGAAAACCAATAGTTCACATTTTGGGTGTCTCTTATCTGAAATGTCTATTTCAGGCCTTGGAATCTCTTCTAACATAGGCTACCGATCAGTTGAATCAGGTACTATGAATTAGAGGTCTTCACGGGTCCACTAGGATCTGAAAACCTGAGGTCCGACTCGAGATCAGAGCGGGTTCGGGTCCAAAACTCCAACGAGTGTCTCGGACATGGGTCGGTTTCGGTATTAGTGGCCTCGGGTAACTTAAAATAAATATGCCTTATCCAAACGGACCCGAGAAGACCCGAATCATTTTAAACAATGTTGGGCATTTAACAAAATCGCAGTATTTAAAACAACTCTATGACACCGTTCTTTTTATTTTATTTTTTTAAGTGAGAGAGCGAATCCGCGCTTTTACGTGCAATGGGCTATTTAAGCACGGTTGTTTCCGCATTTTTTTACTCAGTTGCTCGCTCCACATAAACAAACCCCTCAGTTTGCCAAGAACTAGTGCGCCATCATGTGGATGGATGTTTGACTACATGCAACTATTTGAATTGTCGTTAAGCCAGGCCTGTCAATCAATTTTTAAAATACGCGACACTGTCAGACAAGCATGGAGGCGATAACAGATATTGCGAAAAGGGTGAGGGAAAACGAATACGTAGAACAGAAACATCCAGGGTCGTCATCAGTGTCGCAACTTTTGTGATCATTGTTGATAAGGAAGGAAAAAAGGCTGGTGCAGTTAACTGCGTTGACTGCAATAACATTACAACATTTGATTCAGAACATCCAATTTGACCTGCTATAGAGAGCCTAAGTCCCGCCCCTTCGCTTCCGGCTCATGGGACCTTATTTCGGAAAAAATATGAATGGTAGTCAATGGCGAGAGACAACTTATCTTTTTATTCCGTCTGAACTGTGCCCTGAATTACACATATGATGTTTGTCAATTTAAAAGATAATTCTGAAAGTCAAAAACGTCGCAGTTTGTCATACAGCAGAAGAGTAACATTTAGTTTTATGTGAAAATCGCTCTGTGAACTACATCTCCCGGGAAGAGAAACGAGATCCGCTGCTCGTGTGTGTGCAGTCTGGTACAAAACACTCAGGTAGGACGGCGTAACGTTACGATTATAACGTAAGACTGTAGAAATAATGACAGACAGCCTCAGTAAAGTTAGCTTTATTCATTGAGAGAAAATGTGCGCCTTTGGGGTTTGTAGTCTTTGTAATTACGTATTTTCACAGTCTTATACCTCAACGGTTTTACATCAAACTGCGACTTTCTTTACTTTAAAATGTATCTTTTAAATTGACAAACATCATATGTGTGATTCAGGGCACAATTCAAACCAGATCAAAATATTTGTTGTCTCTTGCCATTGACTACCATTCAATATTTTTTTGAAGTTAGGTCCCATGGTGGTCGACCGGAAGGGGAGGCGGTTCTAATGCCGTTTTTAATAGAATCTTATCCAAACAACTTTGTAACAACGGCATTGTAGGCTAAATAACACAATTTTAGTAAAAGTCAATGACCTGGAGAATTTGATTGAAAATCTGTTTTTAAAAACAGCCATCGGTAAATTTTACCCTGTGGTGGTTCTAATCATAGTATGGTCCGGTAAATAACATTATGCCACATTTTATAGGACGTAATGGGTTTACAGTGATGTGTGATTGACATTTTAGCACTCAGCGCGCTTACACTTGGGCGTCCAAGTAAGTGCATTTTTGAGAAACGCAGGTCTGCAGGCTGTGCACAATGTAAATGCCGTTTACGTTCGGGTCCAGTCGGGTTCTAAAGGAAATGGTGTCAGGTTGGGTCGGATTCGGGTCTAATTTTATCGGGTCTGTCTCAGGTCGGGTTTTTCTTTAAAAAAATAAAATAATTTATGCACATCGGGTTCAGGTAAGTAGTGATTCGGGTCGGGTACAGTTTTTAGGACCCAAGAAGACCTCTACCATGAATTGCCTCCACCACGAACAGGGTTGGGAAACACGACTACACCATAGTTACCCAGTTTATTGACTGTCTAGGAGTCTTTCAACTTCTTTTTAATGTACCAGATAGAGGTATCAACCATCCTGAGTCAGGCTGGAGTAACCCTCAGTAGTTTAGTATCCAGAGCCCAGGACCTTGTCTCCAAGCTTAGGTCACTGCAGCTGGACAGAGAGGAGTTTGTGTGTCTCAAATATCTGGTTCTCTTCAATCCAGGTGGGTTTCTGTTCATTCCCAAATGTTTAATCTAAACCATTCCTGTTGGACAAGAGTTATAAGGGTCATGTGTTTTGCAGATGTTAAATCAGTACTGGATCGAAGGCAGGTAGAACAAACTCAAGAGCGTGTAAACAGGGCGTTGATGGACCACACTATGCAAACCCACCCAGGTCACTCGGACAAGTTTGGACAGCTGCTGCTCCGTCTGCCAGAGGTGCGCAGCATCAGCCTGCAGGTCGAGGAATATCTGTATCAGCGCCACCTTCTGGGAGATCTGCCCTGCAACTCCCTGCTGACTGAAATGCTTCATGCCAAGCACACATGAGACACAATCAAAACAAAGCTTGTTAGAGGACATGCTTTCATAAATTTGACCTGTGGTGTCTAATCATTTTGAGCTTTGAACAAGTCCAGATGCTGGTTTATATAATTACTGGCTAGCGCTCCATATCTAACAACAGGAGCAATACATAGTTTCAGGTATTACCTTCAGGTATTAACTCACCTTAATGTTATGGATCACGTCCATTAAAAAATAAAAAAGGTTTGCCAGCATTCAAACACTGCCACATTTAAATATAAAACCATGGCTGTCTAACTTCTCTAAAGACACAGAGGCACATCAGATATTGTATTAAATTCTCCTAATTGTTTACAAGACTGAGTTTCAAATTAAAGTGTGTCTGTAATATGGTTTGATATCATGCGTCTTGTTTCTAGAATGCAGCTATAGAAGGCTGAAGCTCACGCAGCGCATCAAGAACAGGTCCGGGTCATATTTTACTCAACTACAACAAATTGCCTACAGAAAACTAACACTTTTCATGACTATTAAGACTCCTTAATTACTTTAATGAGAATCTACATTGATGAGAATCTAACAAAATAATGAAAATTGCAATCTTGAAAATTATGTAGTGGTGAAATATGACTTGGACTGTTTATAACCTTCTCCCATACTTTCAAAGACGCACTTTTTGAATGGGAACAATGTGAACTGGGCAAGAAATCATGGATATGTATGGACATGCAAAAATGGCAACAAAAGCTGATACAATGTAAAGTTGTAATCAAAATGATTCAACCCCCATTGCAAATCGGGTGTATTGACATAATGTTGACACTCAGCTTTTTGCAATGAACAAATCAAACAAAAGTCATTGAAATAGCTCAACACAACAAATGTTTCAAGTGGTTTCCCCAAATTCAACTGAAAATGCAACTTTGAATGACTTGCGCGGTCTCAAAATTATTCAACTTCGCTGAATAGACTCCCTCACAACAACAGAAATCTGCAAAACAGGTCTTGTCTCAAGCATAGCTGATGCAACTAATCAAGGGCTTCATTAACAGCACCAGGTGTGCTTGAGCTAGAACAGATGAAATATCTTTACTGGCGAGGTTTGTTGAGTGTCACGTTTGACTGCATGTTAGAAATATGTCAAAAAGTCAAAAGAACGGTCAAAAAATATAAGAGAAGATGATATCTTCACCTTCAAACAAGAAACATGATACAATAAGATAGTGAAGGCACCCTAGAGACACCTTTGGAAGCATAGTTTGCAAGTTCAAAGTTAAATAGTGGTTACGCTATCTGGACGGTGCAGAATAAAGAAGATATCAAAGACTGCAACCAGATAGCATAGATGCTCTGGGGCCGCTTTGCATCCTCTGGCAATGAAAACATGCAGCATGTGGAAGGCAAGATGGATTCAGGAAATCCTAGGAGAAAACGTCATGGCGTTAGTGAATTAGCTGAAACCTGGGGGTCATTGGACCTTCCAACAGGACAATAATACCAAATATACTTCAAATTTCACCAAGGCTTGGTTTTAGAAGAAGTCCTGGAAGATTCTACAGTGGCCATCAAAGTCATCTGACTTGAACCCCATAGAAAATCTCTGGTGGGATATGAATGCGGTGGCTGCAGCACACAAACCCAAGAATATTACTGAACTGGAGGCCACTGCTCATGAGGAATGGGCTGAGATTCCTCAGAAACGCTGCCAGAGGCTGTTGTCTTGTTATACATCTCGTTTGCAGTAGGTCATAACTGCAAATGGGTGTTTGACCAAGTACTAAAGATGCTTGCCATGAAGGGGTTGAATAATTTTGAGACTGCAGAAGTCATTAAACGTTGCATTTTCAGTTGAATTTGGATATACTTGGAACATTGTGTGAAATGTCATTTCAATTACTTTTGTTTGATCTGTTCATTGCAAACCCACTTGGAACATTTGTGTTGAGCTATTTCAATTCAGCTGGTTGCAATTAACAAATCAAACAAAAGCCGCGTTTCCATCGCAATTACCAGAAACTATTTGTCCCAGGAACTTTTTTTAAAGGATTTTTTTTTGATTGGTTTACTAGCGAGGTAACAAAAATGGCAGAAAAGAGATGAGCACCCAAAGCGTATTCAGAAAGCTCGTAATGCTAGATATAAAAGTAGACGTTTGTTATCAGCGGATATTTACCGTGAGATGGATGGGACGAACGTGCGCAATCGGGCAGAAAGAACAAATGGTAAGAACCAATCAGCATGTTCAGCACCCAAGTCCCACCCCGAAAGTTCCCGAACTCTGAAAACGTACTACCTCGCCAGCAGGAACTTTCTGAGGGGGAAATTTTTACCCGGAACTTCATTTAGACCCTGGTTCCTGCGGTGTAAACACACCGAGTAACCACCCCAAAGTTCCTAGTTCCAGGGGAAAGTTCCTGCGGTGAAAACGCGGCTAAAAGTAAATTCTAAATTTTGCAAATAAACTTGATTTGCGATGGGGTTTATTAATTGATTACAACTGTATATAACTCATAGAACTCAAGTAAATTCAGTGATGATGAGAAATAATTGAGAGTACGTAAAAATGATTTTATTTTTCTAATCCTGTCACTCGGGACCGATCCATAATCATAGAATTTGGGAGAAAAACAAAATCTACTAACATGAACATGGAAACAGTAAAAGGAAAAAACAAAACATCAATGTGCTTTCTGAAATGAACAAGTGAATCACCACATTTGCCAGAACATAAATAATCAAATCTGAGACTAAACAGAAAACTCTAGCTCATCCTTACCCAATAAATACACTTAACGTTCTACAGAATTGCACAGGATCCAGTTACATTAACCATCATGGTTCACCCAACAGTCAAACACATGCAACCTACACACAAATACACATCTCCCATTCATTTGACACAGAAACATGTAAATCGACCGTTTCAAAAATGATTTCTTTTTTGCTCTTTACAAAAATATGTACATCTTTACGGCAACTCTGTAAAGTACTTCATCTGATTCTCCAAAGAGAGGAGAGAGTGGCCTGATTGAATCAGTTAGTGCTTTGATGAAGAGAAACAGACTAAATGCCCCTTTCATACAAAAAGACGACTCAAGCCGCTCATGAAACAAATAAGGCCAAGTTAGACAGTTTGGAGACGATCATATTCATAGAAACAACATAAGCGTTTAAGGCTGCAGACACCTGGGCAGCATCACTTTCTGTTAGTGTTTGTTTTATATCACTATCTTCTGGTATATCACTATTTGCTGCTACAATATCACTTGATCACTCAGCTCTGGGTACATAAGTGAGAGTTGACGTCATCAGATTTACGTTTATTGTTTCTCGCCATCCGTCTCATTCTGTCACACGCTCATTCACACCAACACATCCCGCTCTAGTAGTGAAGCAGCAGGGTAGCTTATTCATTGCTTACAAATCTCCACAATATACAAATCATTGTCAAAAATTAAAGAATCAGCAATAAACAGCATTCGAATATACAGTATATTAAACCAGCCTTGATCTTTTACTTACATTATATTCCCAGTTACAGCTAGAGAGAGTAAAAAGACTTCTTTTTTTGTTGTTGTTGAGTATCATTAATGGAAATCAACAGCAGGTTCTGGCATCTTTTTGCTTTTTTTTCATTCATTCTTAAAGAAAATGGGAAGGTCTTTAACATGCTCTCCTGAGTTCCTAAAGCTCGAGTAATCCAGTTAGCAGTAAGAAAACAAACATCCAGGTCTCTACGGCTGACTTTAGGAAGGCGAAAGGACAAGGCCGATTTTATTAGAGAGCAAGACGGACAGCAGCATGGGACTTTTTTATGACGTGACGTAAAGGTTAGTGGCTGTTCTACATTCAGTCCCATAAAACTGAGAGGCTGATGACGATAAAACAGACGATAAGAAGGCTTGTGTTGGTTTGTGCCCTGCATTCATCAAAGAGCAAAGATCCCATTTCATCCGGGGAATCCTTTTACACACCAAAGGATCCAGTTTATTGAGTAAAGAGGGGTAGGAGCTGGAGGACAGTAACGTTTCTTTCTATTGTGGGGGACATTCATTTTCCTTGAATGATGAGACTGGAAGATTCATCTAACCTTTTAAGATTAAAATGCCAAGAATAATTTTCCTACAATCTTCGAAAATCAAATCAGGCCACTTTCTTCGAAGTATGACTTTTGAGTTCACTTGAGTCACCCCGAAGAAAATGGCAATGGAGATTTCTGAATGAATCTTTTGTAACTTGACCTGTAGTTACACAGTCACCAGCTATACACCTCTGAGGGCACTTTATTTTAGGATTTTGGGCCTCAACTCTTTCTTCTGGCATGCACTCCAATGTACTTCTGCCGGAGTCGGGACAGAAACCCAAGGTCACATGGCCAGCTCAGGTGTAGCTGCATTTCCAGCAGGCTTTATTTTGGGGTCCCGAGCTTCTTTGGGGTTCCTGGGCGCTTGCGCTCCCATAGGTGGCCTGGAATGGTAAAGGCATCCACACTCATGGACATGGTCTTGGACGGGAGGGCCGTGAACTGCTTGCGGTCAGAGCTGTACTTGTAGATGGACTCCACCATATTGGGACCGATTACCCGTGGGCCAATACCCGTAAGCCGGACCATCTCCTCTGTCTCAGGGTTCATGGTATAAACCGCTCGGAACTGACAGCTAGCATCCCGAAAGAGGATGAGGAAATGGTTTGCAGAGCTTTTCTCCAATTCCTTTTGCAGACAAGAACAGAATGCGAGACCATTACATCATGCATTCAAATGCATCATGCAAATATGTGTCCGCAGTGAGTCATGAGAGTCCAGAGTGAACTAAAGATGGTGACTGATAGGTTACTCACCTCTACAATCTTGTTTTTCTGTGGTTCGTTGACCTTTCCTGCCAAACAACAGCGTGAGATGGCATTATGGATGATGAACTTATTGGACTTGAAGCTTGGCTCCTTGTAGAGTTTAGGACCTGAAACGGATGTTTCATTGCTAAGATTCAAATACTTGAATTGTGATCCTGACAAACAGATGCTTCAACAAGGGAAAGCAAGTTCACAAATCACATGACCTAACCCAAATAACCGTAAAACTCAAAATAGCTTTATTTTCAGTGAATGGTGCCCATTGCAAAACTTGCAGACCACAATATTGTAGGATTTCAGGTGTCATTTATCTTCAAACTGTGTCCCACAGGTAGCTCTCTAAAAGTAATACGTGAGCTTCTTCAAACACCTCTTATGGTGCGTTCACACCAGATGCGAATAGCGCGTCAGGCGCGAATGATTTCAATGTTATGTCAATGCAAAGACGCGTTACACGCGTAAAAAATTCCTGTGGCGTGAATGAGGCGTGGAGCGCGGCGAGGTAGACGCGAATATGCCTCATTCGCACGTCAAGTTTGCGCGAATGGCGCGAATTGAGCGTCTTGCGTGTTAAGCACGAATGATTTAGTAAGTGCTATTTGCGCATTCACGCGTTTGACGCGAATTCGCGTCTGCCGCCCGAGTTGAAAAATCTGAACTTTGGGCGTCAATTTGTGCCGGGTTAACCAATCAAGAGCCTAGCTGCCTGCTCACGTGGTGAAGTATCTGGATGCTTCAATAAATTATTTTGTAATATGACTAAATGCATGGTGTGGTTCTAATGCACAACAAAGCAAATATTTTATCACTTAAAACTTTATTTCAATATACGAGACATGTTCATTTTGTATTGAATGTTATTTATTCCATATCTAGATTATATGAAATATTATTATGATGTAAAGACAACCAACATACATGTGCATAAGTTCGTGTGAGTGTGAGTGCGTCTGGGTGTGAGAGAGAGGAAAAAAAAAATAAAAAAATCATAGGACACGTTAATAACTTTTGGAGGCTGGCTCTATTTATCATCAAAACAAACGACAGATTAGATGGATGAGGGCGAGGGTGATCCTCGATCCGATGCGGGACAACAGGTCATCAAACTGGGCGCAGGACAGGCGGAAGTACCGCTGACAGCAGCCGTCATCCAGCGCAGCTTCTGGAGCGAGCAAATGGTGAGAATCACCAAACGGTTCGCCTCTGAAGGGTCCAGTAGACACAAATATGACGACGATGATCCCCACTACAGAGCGGTGACTCTCGATGAATGCTCGATCAACATAAAAAAGATGTCTGCCAACGGGTTTCGATTCTGACGAGCGTAAATTTCGCTTCAAACTTTTGTTTTTATGGGCGTCAGTTTCACTCGACGCGCGAATTAACACAAAGTGGTCAAGAGTCAAACTAGACGCGGTAGGCGCGAATTTGACGCGCTATTCGCGTCCGGTTATGAACGCACAGTTAGAAGTGCCTTAGAAGCACCTCTAATAATTCTGCAAATCATATAATTTTGACAGTTTACCAGTGTATTCTGGGATGGAGGCTGGAGACGATATAGTAGATGCATTTTCCCAGTCCCCATTCTGTGCAGCAAAACGGCCTGGAGATAGCAGTCTGGATGGTGAATGAGAACGACTGTGGAAAGGAATATACGTTCAGAGGTGAGGTTACAAAGAAGGAGCAGGTGTTTTCCCACCAAAATACATCCAGACCAGATTTACCTTGGAGATTTTCTGACAGTTAGCGTCCCACTGTCATTAGCCATTGAGGAGAGATTCATTGATGAATGTGAGTAAACTTTATTTAATCTAGAACCTGCAAGAGGAAAGGAGTACATGAATACATGACATTGGCTTTACTGCAATATCAATGGAAAGGAAATAATCTTCCAGATGACCAAAGACTTGCCCATAAACCCTTTGGAAGGGCTGCGGGAGAGGTCCGAGTCGTCTCTGAACACCGTTTTGGGCCTCTGCTTCTTGACGCCTCTGACAGTAGTGGGTTTCTGACGAAGGACTTTATCCAGATCCTCCATTATTTTCAGCTGATGCCGCCGTTCATATTCCTGGCGGGTGAAGTCTCCACGCCGCTGAGGAGTGCCATCTGGTGGAGGGGTGCGGGGAGGCGGAGGGGTAGAAGGAGTTTTGGGTCTCTCCTCTCCTCTACCTGGCTCATCCATCGAAGAAGGCCTGCTGTTACATATGAAGACAGCACTGATAAAGGTACAATGTTGCAAAGGGATTAGCACATATTCCCCAAGGCTTAAATCTCATATCTTAACATATGTCAGTGCTATTGTCAGTTTTATCGAGTTGATGTGGGCGTTAACAGGTTTACAGGGATTGCCTCAGATCATTTGCGTTTTAATAAAGAGCACTCTCAGTACAGTAGGCGTGTTCACATTTATATAAGGTTATTAAGGTTATTAAAGTTATTAAGATAAGGTTTTATAATCCAGCAAAGCTAAACTATTAGAAAGTAAAAACATACACCTCCTCAATAAGTATATTGATTTGTGGTTTAATTTATACAACACATCGTGTTAACTTTCCAAAGCTTTGTTTTTAAGCCTCACCTTGCCTCCCTCTCTCTTTCTTGCTCCTGTCTTCGTTTCTTTATCTCCTCTGCTCTCTTTTGTTGTTTCTCAAGTAATGCAGCTCTCCTCTTCTCCATCTCGTCCTCAGGTCGAGCTTCATCCTGCTACAGAGACCGTTTTAGACAGTTAAATGAATGCTAAACATCTAAACAAACTTTACATTTGATTCTCCCCTAACCTTAAAGAAGAATCCAACTCCACCCCTCATTTCCGGCTCTGTTTGGTCACTCATTGAGTCTGAGAAGATATCCTGGCTCGGATCTGCCTCTTCACCCTCTAATGCTTTGAGAGAGGACAGTGAGATCTCGATAAGGCTGCTGCGCTTGCCGTTGAAAGCCTCTGTAGGAACGTCACTCTCAAAAGAGCACTCGGAAGGAGCTCCTGAGCTGCTGCCCACACCCCGACGCTCCTTTTGGGGCAGAACCTGTGGCAATCCACCCTCTAGGTCCATACTGAAGATTGTATGGTCCTCACTGGAACCGGTGTCTGAAAAGTTGTCGTCTGGTCTGGACAGGGATGACGCTGAGCGGGACTCACTCTGACTGGATGTGCCTATGCTGAAAGTGGATGAGTTCTGATCCCTGTATTGCCACGGAGACACTCTTTTTAAGTGAGGAATGTTTTCCACACTTTGAGGGGCAGTTATGAATCGTGTGGAAACTGGCGTCTTGAGCTCTGCAGGTCTAGGGTGGTGAGGCATTTTGGGGCTCTTCGGAGGTGCAGACTGTGCCCTACGTTGGGACGCAGGTGATTTTGGCGGAGCGGGGTGACTCGGAATCTTGCGAGATGGGGAAGGAGAGGAGGTGGTGGAGGGCAGATCACGATTGGACTCCCTTCCCAAACGAGAAGGTGTAGTTGTTGAGGGTTTGGAGCTTGGTGGGATAACCCAAGCCTGGTTAGGAGCTGCTTTCTTCTTCATCAGCTGGTTCTGCTGCTCCGAGAGGCGCTGCATATCACTTTGGAGAGAATTGAGAGCAGCGCTTAGTTTAGAAACGGCGTTGTTGTAATCACCCAATGGGGCCGTGCCTTTCCCTCCAGGTATTCCTACTCCAGATTTGTCTTTCTCAACTGGATTGTCCTGTTGGACAGTGGGCTTGATATTTCCCTCTTCTTCTATCGAGGGCCTCTTTTTCAACTGTTCCTCCTGTTGCTCCTCCTCACTCTCCAAGTGTGCCAGTTTCTCCTCCAGTGCCAAACGGCTGAGGTCATCTTCTATGGAGGAGGTGCCAGCCTCCCCTTGACGCCCTTCCTCGCCATCCCCATCCTCCTGCTCCTTCTTCAACTGTAGGAAGGCACTTTTTCCCAGCCGCTGCCGGTGTTTGGCGAAGATGGCTTCTATACGCTTCTTCTGAGCTTCAATGGCCTTCCGTTTCTCCTCCAGCCTCGCTCCCAGCTCTGACATTTCAGTGCTGAGAGCAGGACTCTTACTGGGACTCTCCTCTGATTTCTTGGCCCATGTAGTCATTTGTGAGGCTTGTGGTTCATTGGTTCGTACCTGCTCTGGAACCATTTTCTTCTTCCGTTCAGCAAAATTGGTCATCTTCACGCCACTATCCGGTGTCTCCTCACCACGCGATCGAGTTATGCGAGGGCCCGAAGCGGGTGTGGCAGGGGTCGAATGGGTTTTTGGAAGATCTTCCGAGGCATCCGAATCAACGCTTCCATCTCTTAACACGGAGTCGTCGTCTCTGGATCCTTCTGAGGGGTGTCTGGTGCGACTGGGCTCTGGTGGGACTCCTGAGGATCGATGGTAGAGCATTCCTGAGCGGGATGGGGCTGAAGAGCTGAGAGTCACTGGGCTGCCATTGCGTCTAGCGTTTGCTGGATCATCTGGTGAATGCAGAAAGAAACCATCGGGAGCCCCGTCAGGGTGAAGACGAGGTTCCATCTTCTCTTCATTGTGGATGATCTGCAGTGCCTCTTCAATTGTCGGCAGCTCTCCTGTCTCACTCTCATCAATACCGTTCTCCTCTGCCAGCATAGGACGAGTCTGAGTGGCCCAGGAAGCTCTTTGAGGGCCATTGGGCCCAGAGGGTTTACTCATGAAGTGGCTGAGGTCCTCTGGAGGCGTGTAGGGGACACGTGTCATGGATTGACCAGTAGGGTTGAGATTGTCCGAGCTGACAGATCGTGTTATAACAGGGTTGCCCATCACAATGTCAACATCACTGTCTAGACCAAAAGGGATACTGAAGGACACCCCAGAGGAGAGTGGACGGCTGAAGAGCAGTCATGAAAAAAAGATGAATGCCTTCAGAAAGTATTAAGAAAAGTCAAATGCATAAAACGACATTGAGGAACCTTACCTAAGAGGTTTCTTATTCCATGTTCGTCCTGCTGCCTCTACATGAGACATTGAGGTAGACTGAGTCAGAGATCCTGATCATAGAGACGACACAAACACACCGTGTGACAAATACAACATGCAAACACAGACCATGTGATTACCAAACAAGAATAAACACAGCGTGTACACATGCACAATACAAAGAATGGAACAGACACACAATGACCTGGGACACAGAGAGAGACGGTGTGTTTTCCTCACCTGTTGCTGCAGTCACAGAGGAAGAGATGGGCAGAAAAGGCTTTTTGAAGATAGAGGGGGAACCACTGGCACATAAAGGACAAATAACCTGCTGTTAAGTTTCGGCTTTGATTTTATATCATTTTTAAAAACACTGAAATTTCAGATCATTGAGAAATTTCAGATCATTATAAAACCTGATCGGGTATAATTTTGGGTATTCTTAAAAACAACTTTGTTGTACCTATTGCTGGACCCACTGTTGCCATTATTGTTCCTTCCAGATGTTTCTACAAGAATAGAACAGTACTTTATCTTGCACATCCCTTTTTAACAGCATGTTACGGGATAATCAAAATCTAAAAGCATTAGGAAAATAAGACATTCATTCATCAAGATCCAAGAAATACTAACCAGTCAGCTCTGTGTCCTGCAAGGGCTGAACAAACTCTGGCTTTGAGACTTCAAACCAATACAAGAGCTCTGCCAGAAAGCTCAGTATGTTCGTCTAGAGAGAGAGGAAAAAAAACACTGCATATAAAATACATCAGGATTGCAGACTTTTATATTAGCATCTAGTCCATCATCTGCATTGTCTTTGAACATTAATGGGAGGATGAACCTAATTTTCTCGAGTGAATTACAATGTACATACCCTCGGTCATATATAAAGTGGCTTTAGAGCTTCAAAATCACAAGTTCAAAACAGCAGATCACAGGTGCTGTAACATGCATGTTGTGTTTTGGTTTCATTTTCACTTTTCTGCTTGGCCTGAGTTCTGTTCCTTCGTTAATCTCCTTGTCATTACAGTTTTTCTCAGTGGCTTTGGTGCTTTTCTCAGATCAGAATTCTCAAAACTACATTCAACCTCCATATCATCTAGTCACTTCTGCTCATCCAATTGCGATTGCTTTGGTACATTCATTCAAATGATTATGTACGAATGTCTGCGGTTTCCTACATTATCAGTTGCTAATGCCATGTTGCTCAAAATGTATTAAATAGCTCTCTGTGCAATAGTCTTACTGTCAACCATACTGTATATTCTACACGTTTCTATTAGACTTTTCGTAAATGTGCCATGAATTGATGAATTGTGCAGGAGAATCTTGACTTTCACTAATAAAGAGAATGTAGATCAACCAATGAGAAACCAGTTCTCTTAAAGGGATACTCCACTTTTTTGGGAAATAGGCTCATTTTACTCCCACAGAGTTAAACAGTTGAGTTTTACCATTTTCGAATCCATTCAGCCGATTTTCTGATATTTAGAAGAATATCAGTAACCAGACAGTTTCTGGTCCCATTGACTTCCATAGTTGGAAAAAAATATACTATGGAAGTCAATGAGACCAGAAACTGTCTGGTTACTGATATTCTTCTAAATATCAGAAAATCGCCTGAATGGATTCAAAAACAGTAAAACTCAACTGTTTAACTCTGGGAGAGTTTTAAAATGAGCCTATTTCCAAAAAAAGTGGAGTATCCCTTTAAATAGCTTCAATTGGAAAGCATATACAGTGCCGCATACAAACACATACACATACATTTCCTGCGTTTGCCTTTCTAATGTTGATTTTTCGCCTTTGAGCCCCTATTTCTTTTTCTTTTCTATATTACAATAATATTGTAATGTTTTGTTTGTTTGTTTTTTGTCAGACCACTAGTAAAAGTGTAACAGTGAATCCATCCAATCCAGTCTCTTTCAATCAATAACTCACTTCCAGTAGTGTGTAAATTTACTTTTGAAATAGATATATGGCATTCAGAAGAAGTGTATACATTTCAATACAGTAAATGTCATCCAAACTGTTGCCATAGTTTACATCAGGTCATACTAACAGAGTGCAGTGTTTTATTGACAACATGACTAAGCATTTTGACTATCTTGTCTGTGAACAAAGACACAAGGACTTTTCATTCTGATGGCACTGATATGTCCATTGACAAATACAAATACTGAACTAAAGATTGAGTAAGTTACAAGCTTTTGCACGTAATCCAATGTGTGGTGCTGTTTTTACGATAGAATGAATGATTTGAGAAATGCATAAAAGCAACAGAAAAACTGTAAACAATCCTGCATGGGTTTCTAGTTAATGATCACTCCTCATGTATTTAAGCCCTCAGTTCCTTGTTCGGTCTGGTTTGTGTAGTTGTTGTTTTCTCCAGTGTTTCTCTGTGATCTCCTGATATTCTTAGTTTGAGTGTTAATAAAAGATTTCTGTGATAGTCTTCTGCGTCGCGACTGCACGTGATGGATGCTTGAATGGTGCACTATTTCTGTTAGTATTTTAAAGTAAACTATTTTAATGATCCCATCCCATTATAAATCACATCTATCCACGAATCCATTGGTGATGTTTCTTCAGCACTTATTTTAGTGTACCTAAGAAGATAAATAACATTTTTGGATTTAACCGCTTAAACCTCACTCATTAGGATTGGTCATGTTCCTGCTTGGTCTAAAGACTAATTTAAAAGTGTCTGATTTACCATTTCATTATTATTTTTATTTTGGTGCACTAGTCTACCGCATACTTAAAGGCACAGTACACTTTGTCCTTACTTTACTAACTGAACTACACTATTCAGGTTCCCTCTCCTCTTCGTGTTTTAGTTTTCTTTATACCTTTAATTTAGCTGGGCTGTAGAGTAAATCTTCCAACACTAGAGGGCAGCAGTTCTTCAAACAGCTTTCACAGAACTCTCGAATCAGCTGTAGGTTGTACAGGCTGTCAGCCACAGACATGGACTCCTTCATACATACATCTGAAAAGACAAGGAAGGAACTGACATAAATTTCTTACTCATCTATTCAGCGACAGACGCAGATTTGAGATGTGACCGTACCCTCTAATCTCAGTAGACCAGGACAGTAATGGTGAATAACAGCAGCAATGGCACATCCGTTTGAGAGATCCTTCACTTCGTTCACCACAGGAAAACAAGGTTTAAGCTTAGACTGCATCCTGTCCTTCCTGTACCGGATCTGAACAAGACAAAAATATAGTTGAACACCAATAATGGAGAAAGTGCTCTGTTGCTTGTTGTTATTGTGAAATTGTTCATTTTGCATTGACAGCATTTGCATTAAACCACAATTACAAAACTGTCATCAATTTTATGCAAGTGCAAAAACAGAGATGGATACATCATGTCCATACCCAAGATACCAAACACTAAATGAAAAATGCATACAATCAGAGACAATGTTTAACAGAAAAAAGCTGAAAGAATCCATGCAAACAGCGCATGAAGACTGAATGTAGAAAAAGCGAAGGACGTTGCTAATGGGAAGTGGGACAGCAAACACTCAAGAGTCTTCAACGGGTCAAAGCAAAGAACAGAGGCAGCTGTGTGAACAGACAACACCTGATACACCAAGACCTTTTCCACTTGATACACACAGCATACACTGACTAGCAGATAAGTGCACTATCATCACAAAGACACATACTATATTCACTTCACCGCCAAACATTATGCTATCCAAACCTGAATTTACATGTCATGCCATGTTTATATCCGGTTTATTTTGTTGTAATGCAAATGATGATGAAATATGTTGAGCAAACTCTTTTAACTCTGGTAATAATCCAATATTTGACCATATTATCATATGTATTTTTTGTCCATGATGCTAAAAATTGAGACCTGCCCAAAAAGGTCTAAGGAATAAAATTCCATCTACGTAACCTTTGCAATCAGCAGGGGGCGAAATAGGACAGCCTTATACGGATTTAGGACAGGAAAATGGAGGAAAGTAGGGTGGAATGGAAGACGAGAGAGAGACTTACAGGGACAAGTTTCCAGTACCAGCGGGTGGGACACTGTCAGAAAGAAGTGAAGGAACATGAGAAGAGAAAGAGGCAGGGGGAGAAGCAGCAAGAGGACAGGATAGGTATTTGACAGCAAAGTAGACCTTGAGGAAAAGACAGTGCTGCTAAGGAAATGAGTGACTGTTTTGTAGAGGTGTAGGGGTCAAGTTAGTGTACACATGTGGCCTTTGAGCTTTTTTGTGAGCAAGCCTGAATGTTTGTTTATGAGCGTTTCTTACCGAAGGCTGAACGGGCTGTGGTTCAGTACTAGGCTGAGAGGTGTCATTTTGTGTACCTTCTGTTTGTTCCTTCAATTTTTGGTTCAGCTACACACACAAAAAGACACAAAAAAAACACATCTTATGACAATGAAATCAAAAGTAAACATCAGTAGTCCAAGTGATTTTAATTTCTAAAGACCACACCCTTTTGTAAAGGTATTCCACAAGGTTCTATTTTAGGACCAATAATATTGTGGACTGTATTATGGGTTCGCATGCATGTAAAAAGTCAAGTGTAAAAGCTACAGGTTTAGTTCACTCAAAAATAAAAATTCTGCTTGTTGATCCAACCCTGTTTGAC
Organism: Cyprinella venusta; assembly: GCA_038021265.1. NCBI lineage: Eukaryota > Metazoa > Chordata > Actinopteri > Cypriniformes > Leuciscidae > Cyprinella > Cyprinella venusta. The sequence continues at coordinate 21,273,370 of CM075863.1, forward strand.
CTTCTTTCCTCTATGGAACAGAGAATATTCAAGGTGCTTTTCCACACAATTAAAGTGAATGGAGATGAAGATCTCCAAAAAAAGACAAATAAAAAGCACTATAAAAGTTCATTTGACTATATTCCAAGTTTTCCGAATCAATGTGATAGCTTAGTGTGAGATTTATTTCTTAGAGACTTATGCCTGGTTCAGATTACACGATTTTAGCCCGATTTTGGCACGATCCGTTTGACGTAGGGTGTCGTGGGGATTCGTAAACGACAACGGGCGTCGGGACGCAAGATTCGATCTTATCATCTCGTATAGTGGGTCATAGTGGGCGACAACCTACGTCGCGTCTGCGATGCTTCACAACATCACGACAAAAAGACTAGCATGTTTAATTTTTTTAACGGTCGTCTACGACGGTTCTGTCACATGTATGAGGTTGACCAATAGGAGCACAGAAGCTTTTCCGTACACAACTTTCAAAAATGGCGACACGAAAGAGAGACGATGGTGCTAACGTTAAAACTAAAAGTAAAAATATATAAGAAAACAAATATTTTTAATATATAAGAAAACAAATATTTTTAACAGTCTTCCACGACGGTTCCGTCACATGTGTGAGGTTGACCAATAGGAGCCCAAGCTTTTCCGTACACAACTTTCAAAAATGGCGACACGAAAGAGAGACGATGGTGCTAACGTTAAAACTAGAAGTGAAAATATATAAGAAAACAATATGTTACCTCAAGTTCTCTTTGGAGGACTGACAGTCCATACTGTCCTCTTCGAGCAGGGTTCTCGAGTCTCACGCAATGGCCGTGAGACTCACGCAATTCAACCAGTTCACACGCTCACACGCCACACCGTGTATTTCTCACGCTGAAAAGGCAATGCCGAGCAATACAGGAACGTGTCCATTGGCGGGTTTTCTTTCTTTTTTTTTTTTTTTTAACTTTTTTCTGAACACAGGACAGCCAAGACAACACTCACCGCTTCATCCATTGTTTGTTTACGTTCGTTTCCGGAAGTCACTCGCTACTAGTTTCGCCTTCTCGATGACATCACACGCGAGGACTGGTCAGGAAGCAACGTGTAGTCTGACATGTGTCTTGTCCACGACACGACAAGATTTTAGGAGTCAAAAATCGTGTAATCTGACACAGTGACTATCGTAACAGACAAAAAAAAATGTGTAATCTGAACCAGGCATTAGTGTTATTCACGGATATAGACATTTGGAATATTGCATATAGAGCCCGACCGATGAAGGATTTTAAAGGCCGATACAAATATTTTTGGGTTTTAAAATCCGATATTCCGATATATCGGCCGATATTTTATTTATTTATTTAAACTGGACATGATAGTCACAAATTATGTCTTGCTTATTTGAGTTAAGAAAACTTATGGGGATGTTCTTTTAATTGTTATTCAAGCAATGTACAGTATGTCTCGTGACCAACTCAACGAGTGTTGCCAACAGGAACGGTGTAGAGTGCCCTCTGGTGGACAAACTATACAACTCCAACACTCATGACACGGTTCAAGCGTGTTTCGTCCGTTTTTATTTTATTTTTGAAATATTCATTTATCGGCCATTATAACTGCCGATACCGATAGTTTGGAAAATGCCTAATATCGGTCTACCGATATATCGGTCTGACTCTAATTGCATATTATGGTAAACATATTTTGTGGTCCACCCAAGTCAGTCATAGAGGTTTGGAAAAACAGTATGATTGAGTACATGATAATGGTACACATTTTTGTTTTTACTATTCTTTTAAATGTTGTGTGAATGTGCTTCTGTGGGTTTATGAGAGTTATTTAAGCTACCAGAAAGTGTGTGGCTGTGGTTCTTTACAAAACTCACCGTGTTCACCCAGTAAAGCAGGGCTCTGTCCCAGGTTGCATCTGTACCCAGCAGCTCTGATCCGCCACTCGCCAAGACTGTGCTCACCGTCTCCATGGCACCCACTGCCATTAAGGCATCTATCAACTCCAAGTGGGCACTCTGGACGAATCAGAGGAGACAAACAGCAGTGTTAGAGCACAGAGGAAACACAGCTGTCATTATGAACACTGGTCTAATGCATTTAATTCAGAACAGCCTACGAAAGCAAGGCCTTTACTAATGATGCAGGACCAGCCTCTATTGAATAGATAAGATGATTGTCTTGAATTGACACTCAAGAGGGAGATACAGTACACCAAGTGAATGACTCAGAGCAAAAGAAAATAACGTGCCATGATTTATATGCATGTGCATAGTGTTTTGCTGCATAACGCAATGTTGAAGCACTGTGCAAGTAAGCAGCAAGGAATGGATCAATATTCAGAACTGACTTCCTGTTGTTTCTTTTCTCTTTTTAAGTGTTGCAGCAGTATTGTTCCCCTCCCTCCGTTTCTCTCGTTGATATATTGCAGTATGACTCATGTATGACAGACTCAAGGATACAGGGCAGTGCTGCAGAACTGCTCAATAGGGACTGCAAATCCAAATTCCAGCATTCCACATTTATGTTGCTGTGTGTGTGTGTGTGTGTGTGTGTGTGTGTGTGGTGGTTTCTCAATGTGAGGGTGCAAAGAATACTCCCAACAAAGGGTACTCAACAATACGTGTTCTATGGTACCAAGTTTTACTACAAGTCAATTGTAATTAAACCAAAATAAATGATCAGGGTCCCACTTTATATTAAGTGGCTTTAAGTACTATGTACTTACATCGAAAAATAAGTACAACGTATTATTGTGTTCCTGTTGTATTGTACAATACTTTTGCTGCTATTGAGGTGTGATACGGGTAAGGTTCGGGACAGGTGTGGTGGTAAGGGTCGGTTTAAGGGTAGGTTAAGGTGCGGGGGGAGGGTGAACTGTGTAATTACAAATGTAATTACATAAAGTAATTATAGCTGTAATTACATGCTGGTATTTTTCAAATATAAGTACAATGTAAAAACATGTATGAACACAGTAAGTCCATTGAATCAAATTATTAATTTCAATGTAAGTACATAATACTTAAAGCCACTTAATATAAAGTGGGACCATGATCAGAGTGATGTCTGACTCGCAGCTGCTTGCAAATGCTAAATGAAGAATTTGTGTGAATTTGTGCACATGCTCAATGAAGACCGTTTTCTTGGTCAAACTGGGCATTTTGGTGTATTCAGTTAAAATGAAATCATTTGGGACAAATTATAATTATATCACATCACATATCTTATATAATTTCCAGTGGTATTGAAATTTCTATTAATAATCTTGACACTTATTGATATCAATCACAACTAATATTTTGGTATCGTCACACAAACCCATCTTCCTTTGACTGACAGAGTCCGATAACAACAACATCCCTGACGCTGTAAAAGAAACTATAACCGACAGTGGACAAAGATGATGAGAGCTGTTCTTCATCCTCCCAGCCCATTACAGTGAGGCCGCTCACGCCCAAGCCCATTAAAAACAACCCAACCACATTATCAGCTCAGTCAGAGCGCCTTAGCTGCGATTCGAATGTTAAGCCATTAACTACTCTCTGCACTTCGACCAGGGGGCGTTTACTATCCACGGCCCAAACCACTAGGAGTGCCAGTCTGGTCAATACGAAATATACAGGTGAAATACACAAAATCAATCAGAGTCATATTTTATCATAATTATGATAATCAAAATTCGAACAGGAGAGTCACGAACACTCATCACAGAACAGAGCAAGGCGAGCATTTGAGCTTATAAAACTTAAACTTTGTTATTTTTCTTTTAAATTAGTGATCGTTTCGCTTGATAAGACCTTTATTCATCGTCTGAAATCGTTTAAAGGCCTTTGAACAGTTTGCACTGAAACCGTCTTTTGGACTTTGAACCGTTTCGGTTCCCATTGGAGAAATATCCTGGAATGTTTTCATCAAAAACCTTAATTTCTTTTCAACTGAAGAAAGAAAGACATGGAAATCTTGGATGACATGGGGGAGAGTAAATTATCAGCAAAAGTTTTTTTTACTCCTTTAATTCTGACGGACAGAATGACAGATAGATAGATGATAGATAGTAAGTATACATATACAGTAGTCATACAACTTATTTGATTTTGCCTCAGCTGATCTCTGGGCCGGTTTAAGAACAGATGTTCTGTTGCGCACAGAAATGGGACGATAACGGAAGTGTCATTTTTAGTGGCGATAAAAATAACACAAAAATTAGCAACAGTGCGGCTGAGGAAACAACAAAAGCTCATGGGCAGATGTCACACACTGTTTGAGGCCTCGTCCACACTACTGCGTTTTCGTTTAAAAACGGAGACCTTTTGCTACGTTTGAACCTCCCGTTCAGACTAAAACGGAAAAAACGAAGACCTAAAACAGAGAAGTTTAGAAACGCTGCAGCTCTGTTTTCCGTTTTGAATCTCCAGAGGGCGTTTTAGGCTATGTTTACACAGAAATGATCTGAAGAGAAAACGTAAGAGTGGCGTTGCATTATAACTTTTTATTCTGCGTTTAGACAAGCGTTATGGGTGGGAAATCCATGTGCATATGGTGACGCAAAAGTGTGTGAAATTCAATGTAGTATGCACTCCAGGCGGCTAGGTGGCGATGTGGAGCACTGCCACACAACAACACCAAGTCCGCGCGCCTGCGTACAACCTTCCCTGTCTAGAAGACTTTTGCGTTTTTACCCTTTAGACGGGAACGTGGCTCTGGAGCGTTTTTAAGATTTCCACTCTGAAGGTTGGTTTCACTTTTTTGCGTTTTTAAGCCCCAAAAACACCGTTGCAGTGTAAACGAAAGGCACATCCGATATCACATTTTTACGTTTTCACCCGCGAGCGTTCTCGTGTAAACAGGGCCTTAGTGAAGACGGGACAAAACGGAGGACTTTAGAAACGATGACGCAGACACTCACGCTCGGCTCTTTGATTGGGCATCATCAGTCATGACGTGTCCTTCCCTGATTCGTCAGCCACTCATCACATGACCCGTTTCCTGTTTAGACCGGCACGCGCATGCCCAGTGTTGGTGAATGGTCACGTGATCCGCGTTTTCAGTCGTTTTAATGTGGATGGAGATCAATTCTCATCATGATTCTAATACGCAGAGAAAATGCTGGTGTGGACTGAGATCATATTCGTTTTAATTCTCCGTTTTTAAACGAACAACACAGTAGTGTGGACGGGGCCCTTATAAAATAAAAAGTTATATTTACACTACAGTTTTAAAAGTTTGCGAAAAATGCATAAAAAAATAATGCATTTAAAAAAGATTTATCAAAAATGATGAAGGTAAGACATTTGTAATGTTACGAAATATTTCAATTTCAAATAAATGCTGTTCTTTTGACCTTTCTGTTCATCAAAATAATCTATTCATTAATAGAAAAATTAGCAGTTTCCTTAAAAACATTTTCACATAAGAGATTTTTCTTGAGCACCAAATCAGCATATAAAACAAACAATTAAATTCATATTGTTAATCGTAATAATATAAATATTAACAGTAATCATTTCATAATATAATATTTCTGATCAAATAAACAAAGCCTTGTTGTGACTTTTTTTAAAAACATTAAAAAAAAAAACCTACCAACCTCTAACTTTTGAGCAGTAGTGCATACATTTATTGCATAATTCGGTTAATTTGACCATTCTTATAGCTGAAAGTAAGAGTGCACTACAGCCCTATTTAATACAATGTTAAAAATAATTCCACAGAATTAAACCCAAAATAAGTGAAAAAACAAACAAACAAACAAACAAACATTTAATGCAGTTTCTGTTCGAGCAGTGCGAAACTACAGACCGTGCTGCAGAGGTCACAAGCTCTGCACTGTTATGCGGTGTTGGTAATTATACCGAGGAGGGAGTGGAGAGCGGTTCACGACAAAAGAGAGGAATGAAAGCGAGAGGAGACGTGAGGAGGAGGGGGGGGGGCTTGGATTTCCCGTCCCGACACTCCAGGACTCGCTAAGCCGAATCACAAGTTTCCCTAATGAGAGGGGAGCGGGACCAACAGTGGAAGACAGAGCAAGACCAGCCTGCCAAATCACCATAACAACCAGTGTGACCCACAATGCACCTCACCACAGCTTGGAGCGCTGAGGCTGGAAATCCTGAGGTAACACACCAGCTACTCTTAATGACATTCTGCTGTCACCACAAACCGGGGCAGTCCAGCGACAACTGCCAAAATACTCTCCTGGAAGGACACAGCAAAACAAAGTTCACTGTGGCTGTTGTAACGGTGGGGGAAAACGGACTCTTATTCTAACCCCTGGCCCTCGGTGTCCCACAAACTGCAGGAAAAGAGAGCCAGGGGCACCGCAGGGGGGATTTACAGGAAGACATGGCAGCCCTAATGGTGTAAACTCATTCTGTAAACACGCGCTGTATACTGAAAACATTTCTAATGTGGAAATCATAAGACTATGGAGTAGAGCTCAAAGCATTGCTAAAACCCTAAACTCTGTCTCACAGCTGTACAGGAACTTCAGGAAGTACAGTACATGGCAATAATCTGACTTCCAAATTCCCCTGAACAGTTCAGGTTACACAAACTCCAGCATTTATTACATGATTTCCCCTCGAAAACCTCAAACAAAACAAAACAGCAGCAGCAACCTGAGGCTTTCCTGGAACTACACACATGTGTAACAACAGATAAACAAATCCTTACAGATTATAATCAATGCATCTGTGAGCAATTCTCCTTGTAAAAATAAAACAAAAAAATGAATAAAATAAAAACGTCATCTCTCGATTCAGTTCAACATAACTGAGAGGTGACATGTCGGTTTGTTATTATGCATCTGCATGATGACGCCGAGTCTGGATCACAGATTATCACTAATCTTCACAGATCTTTATCCTCTATGGGGGCTGGGCTCTGCGCCGCATCCGAGCGGAAAATGTCAAACCTGCAGAGAGGTGAACAGCGAACCAGGAGGTCAGAGCGATGTGTCTCCAGATGTTCCTTCATTCGAAAGAGATTATGTCTCCCCTGTTCCAGAGTGTACCCAACAAAAAACTGCTTTTGCATCAAGTCAAGTCACATTTAGTTGTATAGTGCTTCATAAAATACAGAGCTTTACCTAAATAAACGGGAAAATAAGTGTTGGAATATACATCGGTTATGAAACGACGTCATTTTCAGCATTAAAGCAGCTCTACAGAAGACAATAGTGTTTGTCAGCTCAATGTAAGTCAATGTTGCAAAGTTCACCAATTACGCAAAGATGCCAGAATGGGAAATGTGTGGCTTTGCCCATGTCCTATTAGCATATGAGCATCAAGTGTTATTTATTTGCAGGAATTATGCTGATGTGTTGAGTTTTGATACATAGTCAGTGCTAAAACAGACTCCAAAGCCGTTTACTGGGGTTGGCTCGCTCACACTGCTGCGCCTCAATCCTAATACTACATCATGACCCACTTTCATCCCGCTGCAACAGCATCCAGCCAGCCGCCCCCACAGCCAGGCCTGGGAAGCGCACCACAAGCAGCCAGACAGCACCAGATGAGCCCAGAGCACCGGCAGCGCTCAGCGAGCGCATCACGACACCAGCAGCCGGGAGCCCCAGACAGAAGCAGCGGAGCGCTGAACCTTCACCTGCCTCCAGCGCCACACGATATTAGGCAAGCTCAGCACTCAGAGGTGGCTCTGTTGGAGAACCGAGGCTGGGACAATTACACCGAATTGAGAATGGGTATAACGGGGGCGAGACAAAGCAAGAATTGGGTCACTGCGGAGAATGGAACCAAACAAAACGAAGTGGTGTGACTTGTGGGGCTGTAATCAGGGTCTCCCTTTGCTAAATCTGCAAAAAAATGCAGCCTTTCTAAGCTCTTGCAAAGTCTTCAGTATGCACACTGTAATTATAATCAATGAATCTACGAGAGATTTGTGGGACACTTTTTTTTAAAACATAAAAAAAACAATGATTGCAATTGTGACATACCCAAAATTCTCACAACTTATTAAAACTATTTGAAAAAAAAAAGTTGGTAGTCCCCATCGATATGTTGGCAAATTTATGACTTGGCACAGAGAAATGAGCAAGTGGGCACAGTAATCAGACAACTGCAACACTGATGTCTCTCACCAAGTTTGTTTCTTGGTTAGAAGAACTCAAAAAGCTCATGGAGAATCAAACACTCCATTGGCGTCCATTAAAGCCCTTCCAGTTGTGAGAAGGAGCCTCTCTAAACACGGAGGAAAGTGCTACATCAGTACAGGGTCTGCTGTCTTTTGTCTGGTTATTGTTTTAAGGCCTGATCCCTCGACCCTGCCACTATTTGTCAGCCCCCTCGTTTGTGCCTCTCCGCCCACCCCAGTGCAGTGAGCCTGGGGTTAGGCTCACCGGGGTCTGTCAATAACAGTGCTGTCCCTTACAGCTGGATCCACTCAGGGGAATTGCAGGAGAGGGGGAGATGCTTTATGTGCAATAATAATCCCTGGAAATCAAGCCTAAACAGGAGTCGCCCCTTCACCTCCAGAAAACATCCCCCAGTGCTGCAATGAAACCATCCCCCAGCGTCCCGATCCAAGAAGGTGAATTGGTTTCGGCTTTAGGCAGGCCAAATCAGCATTGATTTCCTATTGATCTGAACTGGTGGACTGTAATGAGTCACCCATGCTCACAGATGCATATGTTGTGCGTCTCAAAACCTACTGAGGTCCCTACCCAGACGACATTTTTTGCCATGGGTCATCAATTAATATCATATTTAAATTTGGTCCTCCAGTTTCAGTACGTTAAAGGTGACCTATTATGCAAAACTCACTTTTACAAGGTGTTTGAACAAATGCGTGTCGGCTGAGCATGTACACAACCAATCCACCCACTCCTCTTCTATTAATCTCCATAAATCATAAGCAGTGTCTCAGAACAAGCCTTTTTCAGATTCTAGTATATGTGCGTCACATTGTACAGGTCCCGCCCACAACTGCTGGTGGACTCCGCCCTCTTAGTATAGACCCGCCCTGTACACAGCCTGCCATATTATTAAAGCTATTAAAGTTATTCACTCAAGAGCAGTGAGTGATTTTCTGTTTTCCATATTAGCATGTAGCACTGTACATTACGCTTCGCAACATCGACACTTATTGAACTAAATCATAATCAATGCTATATTGACAGTTATTGAATTGAACTGAATCAACATACATATCTTCTGTTTACATACATAACTTTTAATCAAATAAAATATAGCTGCAAGCAGCGATTGCGGGCCCAAGCCGGTGGCACCGCAGCCCCGGTGCCTTTAGTTACCTAAAGGCACCTTTGTGGCGGTACCGCCGGCTTTAGCCCGCAATCGCTGCTTGCAGCTATATTTTATTTGATTAAAAGTTATGTATGTAAACAGAAGATATGTATGTTGATTCAGTTCAATTCAATAACTGTCAATATAGCATTGATTATGATTTAGTTCAATAAGTGTCGATGTTGCGAAGTTAGTGTCCTTATCCAGCTCCAATGGTTTAGAATTCAGGTTTGTTTATCAGTACCATAGTAACGCTTAACTTCCGCTGGAATTGTCAGATAGGAACCGTCCGTAGCTTTTCGAAAGAGTTCAATTTTTTGAACGAATAAAATGGAGCTGGATAAGGACAGTTATTGAACTGAACTGAATCAACATACATATCTTCTGTTCAGCTGCTGCTTTTCATAATTGATTAATTTTACTATATTAACACTGCTGTTTTCCTGTTATTTAATGTGAAGCTGCTTTAAAACAATCAATGTTGCATAAAACACTGCATGTCATGTGACTGGACTATCAACACTTTACCTTAGCTACCATCAGAATCAATCGCGATTGATAGTCGAGTCTCCCAGGCGGTTCATTAGCGGAAGGATGTTAATGTGGTGCACATGAGAGCACTTGAGGCTGAAATTTGATTCAACAGCAGACAGCAAGTCAGTTCTAGGTTTTGAGATACAAAAGCTACTGTATCAACTCCATATGGCTGTTAAATGAAACTCAGCTCTGCACATAATTCAGACAGGAATGTGCTGACTCCGCTCATACGTCTTACCATTTTGATGGGCTTCTGTTGGAGCTCGGCCTCTGTCACTGGGGCATTCTGGTCTTTGGGTGCCAAGCCCTTCCTGCCCAGGACCTGTAGGAGCGCTGGAATGTCTTTGGGGGGGCCCTCGGCCCCCGGGCTTCCCCCCAGGAGCAGGCCGTAAGCACGGCAGTAGAGTTCAGGTGACAGCAGCAGGCGCGCGACGGGAGGCTTCAGGTGTTCTTGCTCGTACTGATCACAGTAGAACGGCTCTCGCAGCTCCACTGGAATGTTCTCTGCAGATGAGAGAGAGAAACAGGACATGTTCAGAGTGAATACTACACAGTATATACTGTACACAACGTATTAAAACAGTAGCCTATGTGGTACAATATACAACAGGTTAAACTCTATCAGAGAAGTGCTGATTGGACACTCTAGCGCTCACATGTGGTAAAATACTCAATGTGTAACGCCGCCTTCACACTGGCAGTTGAAATCAGTTCCGAAACGGCCGGAAGTCATTCATTTCCTATGGAGATTCGCAGATCACATGCGAATGGGTCCAAAGAAAATCGTGTCCGGATGCGTTCAAAAAACTCTTGCGAAAAGCTACGGACGGTTCCTATACGACAATTCCAGCGGAAGTTGAGCGTTGCTATGGTACTGAACAAACCTAACAAACCTAACTCTTAACTTTTAATAAAATAAATAATGATTATTTTATAACGATAAGTTGTCATGTCATTTTTATTTTCATGATTTTCTAACGTTATTAGGGCAAAACAATTCAAATATAGGCTATAATTAAATAATTAAATTGGCTATAATTAAATATTGTGGCCATTTTCCCTCACCCCGCTCATTCACATACAGCCAGAAAATTCAATGATGGCAAATCATCGGCTGGTCAATGCTCTTGCTGTTGCTCTCCTATACTGAAGACGTACAAGAGAAATCAGCCTTTCTAATCTTTCCGCCATTTTTGTTCTACCCGCTTCCAACGTTTTTCACAGTGTAGTACGACGTCCACTTGGGGGCGTATTGCGAATTACGGAGCTGATTTCAACTGCCAGCGTGAAGGTGGCGTAAGGGTTTACACCCGACGAGATGTCCATTACTTCCACCGAAGTCCATTCATACCAAGACAATGGACACCTTGAAGGGCATTACCCCGCTTATACCATGGTCACTTGCCAAATAACACATTAGTTTATATTTTAATTAGTTTTACAATCGAAATATAAAGTATAAACAATAAATATAAACAATAATATAAATATAAACAATAACTTGGTTTTCCTGGTTATGCCTGACGTTTATTTAGAAACCGGAGATATTTATAGTCCGCTCAGCTCATAGAACCCTTTGGTTTAGCTAACTTACATGAAAAAAAAAAAAAATGTTAACTTTCTGGCTCGTAAGTTAGCCTTGTCTAGCCGTGGGCGTTACACTTTCGTTTTTCTAACCTATAATTAAAACACATGTAGGCACAGTTTTTTTCTTCCTTACAGCTAACTAGATGTTTGTTTTGATACATTGTAAACGGATACTTTGACTGGCTGTTGCTATGGTTACTCACAGCTGCAACCAATCAGAATCGAGTATTCACCCAGACCATGATATAAAGTAAGTTATTTCACAAAGGAGTGTTTGCTGAGGTACTTGTTTACATCACTCTGCAGTGCACACCACCTCAAATTTACATGTCTAAGACCATATCTTAAAGTGGAAGAATGACATCTAAATTTGCTTAATAAAATAACAAAACAATACATTTTTATAATTATAATAAAGCAGAACTTGAGGTTGTACTAGTAAGTGTTATACATCTGCGCAAGACATCTAGTTTTCATTAAGGAATCAACTGTCTAATATTATCAAAACATGATTATTGTTGATAATTGTTTTGCTTCAAGTTCATGTGCAATTTCCTGTCATTTATTGTATCAGCTTCACAGACTATTTCACTGCAGATTCTACATTAAAAATTACAAACAATACAATAAATTAAAAAAAATCTATATATTCTATAAATTATATATATATATATATATATATATATATATATATATATATATATTCTATAAATTATATATATATATATATATATATATATATATATATATATATATATTCTCAGAGATTTTACATGTGCAATCTTTATGCTTAATAATAAGCCCAAAAAAATAGGTTGTGTCATGATGGCAAGCCTGATCAACAGATGTAAATTTACAGCTGCTATCATGGTATACCTTTGCATGCAATTTTAGCAGCGTTTAAGTCATTTACATGTCCCGGGGGCTTTTAAATAGTATAATCAGTCTAAACATGACTTTTGTGTTTTCACAAGGAAGTCATTTTATTATTTTAAGTGATTTTGATAATGAAGTGATTTTTTTTTTTATTTTAAGTGATTTTAAACTGAACTGAATAGCTATCAGTATTTTATTGTACGGGGTCAGCTAGATATCTTATGCACATCAAGGCTACATTTATTAGTAATATTGTGAAATATTATTACTGTTTAAAATAACAATTTTCAGTTTTAATATAATTTAAAATGCATTCTATTCCTGTGGTGGCAAATCAAATGGCATCATTACTTCAGTCTTCAGTGTCGCATGATCCTTCAGAAATCACATTAATACGCTGATTTGATACTTGGGTATCATCAATGTTAGAAACCGCAATGCATGTTTGTAATGGATTCTTTGAAAAAATTGAAAGTTCAAAGATTAAAATTCATTTGAAATAGGACACAAATCTTATTGACCCCAAACGTTTGAATGGCAGTGTACATAAACACTCATTAACACACATTAGAACAACCTGGGAAGACATTAGAGAAATCTAACAGAAGAAAACACATTAAGTCTAGTGATGACGAAATGCCCTACAGCCCAAATTATCTAATCGAGTGAGCAGAGCAAGAGTTCAAGAAACCACACACACGCGAACATGCATGTCGCCAGGCCCAGAACACCACAGACACTCAGTAGATGAGATGGTGAAGACACTCCTGGTCCCAATTCAGCTAATTGGTGGTTTGCTTCCACTCGCTGCCTCTCCAATAATCGGCTCTCTGGGCAACACTGACATCACTTTCCCCAGGGTACACCACAGCTGAGCACACACACACACACACACACAGAGAGCCCAGTCTCAGAAATCCACACACACCAGGATGGCTTCAAAAGCGAAGCAGTTCAGGGCTGAGGTCTGTGGGGCCAATAAGAGGCAGGTGTGCGAATTCTGCAGAGCGTTTGATGTGCCGTACAATAGGAGAGATCCACCCTGTCTGGCTCTCTCTTTCTCACACACGGCCCAATGATTTCAGTGATCAATGTTCAGTGGCACAAATATATTACTACTGTGCAGCAGAATGAACTTAAAGTAATACTAATAATAATAATCTTAAACTATTTAATTTTAAAAGATCACACAATTAATAACAATCTTTTAATTGTACCAGTAAACCAGCACTTTGTTGGCAAACAAATTAAAGGAACACTCTAAAAAATGCTGGGCTGTTTATTTGAACACATCTTTGGGTCAAATATGGACAAACTCAGCCACTGGGTTAAATCAAATGTTTAAATTACCTTTTTAACCCAATATTTGGGATTGTCCAAATTTGACCCAAATTTGGGTTAAAACAACCCAGCATTTTTTAGAGTGAATTTTAATAAGATTTTCATTTGATTACATTTTAAAACATTAGATTTTTAGTGTCTTGAATTGATTACCATTTGATTACAATTTTATCACCATTTTAGATAATAAACTTGGATTACAATACATCATAAATTCATAAAAAGTACAAAAAAAGACAGCACAAAACATTTCAAAGGGCCCTATTATTGTAAAAATGTATAATTATTGAATTGTTAAAGTCTAATGAATTCAACTGATAAAACTGCTTTTGATTAATATGTTATTAAACCATTAAAACAGATTCCATAAAAATTTAAACAGAAAACACAGAATTTGAGTAAAAATAAACAAAGAAAAATAGATTGATTTTTTTAATCTTTTAATAAAATTTTTTAAATGGTATTTTTTTCATGATTTTTTTTATGTTTGATGTTTTTGATTAATAAAATTAAACAATTAAAATGGAAAAATAAATTAAAATTAAAATAAATTAAAAATGGATTATGAAGGGCCCTAAATATGTCTCTTTTTATTATACTTTCAGTAGAGTGTTGTACATTAAGGTTTCAAGATTTCAATTCATTCGATTAGGGCTGTGAAACGATTAATCGCATCCAAAATAAGTTTGTGTTAACATAATATGTGTGTTTAGTGTGTATAATTATTTTGTATATATAAATACACACACATGCATGTATACATTTAAGAAATATTTGCATGTGTATACTTATATATATATATTTATACAAAATTAAAAATATGCATAAATATATTAATAACACATTTTTCTTACATATATACATGCATAGGTGTGTATTTATAAATACAAAATAATTATACACACACATATATATATTTTGGATGTGATTAATCGCGATTAATCGTTTCACAGCCCTACGTTAGATATGCGTTATTTAGTTATTTTTTACTAAAATTTAATTTAACCATAAAACCAAATAAAGAGAAAGTTTCTGAAAAAAAATCTAATGAAATTTGGGAAAGAAATATTCCATAGGGCCCTAAAGACAGACCAAGTGAGGTGTAATCTGAGGCTCGTCGACTGGAGAACAACGATCCACATACGGTATGTGCTCCACACAATACATGACTCTTTTACACAGTCATACTTTGTCAAGCAGAGAGTCTGAATTTGAATGTCCACACCTGTGATAGGACAGAAAAGTGAGACCGCTCCTAGGCTGGAGTGTGAGAGAGTTTCTGTAAACAAGCACCAAACAACACAAAACCTTGAGAAACGCAGACTTGAAATGTACACCACCTCACACGCCCACTGTGAACTGGTTCTGCCACATTCAGAGCCAATCATGAATCCACAATAAGAATGGCACCTCTCCAACACATCCATGTTTAACAAGCAGCATTTCTAGGACACAACCCCTCTGATAGGAGCAACTAAATTATGCGATACCACTGTAAACAAACAATGTTTGCATTTGATCTTATATTCCACCTATCCTGAAGATGCCGATCACTTTCAAAACACATTTCCACTATGAATCATAATAGTACACCTGTACACAGAGCTTTATGCCACCAGGAACACCGATTCATCGTGTCATTGAAGTCAACATGAAACATTTAACTTCTATACGCTTGATTTCACGCAGCCGCCATTTTGAAATCAAAAGCGAGGCTCCGGTGGGAAGAGCCCCAGAAGTACAGATAAAATACACGGATAATGTGACCCGGCATTTGTCCCGGGATTGTTTGATTTCAGTTCACACTGCAAGTGATTTGCCGGGATCTGTGAGTGCGTTCACACACACAACTCGTAAAGACGTATAACGTACGCGTCGAAAACATGTACACGCGCATACCGTTCCACAAAGCTGGTGAACGATCTCAGCTTCAGCATGGATAGTGAGGACCTCCTGGTCTCTGCTTCGTTTGCAGACATCTTTTTGTCCTTTCTTTGTTGACGACGAACACAGTTCGATGCATGAGCATCATCACTTTGACACACCCTTTACGGCATTGGTCTTGGCTTTAATTTGTTCACACAGCGCGCGTTCCGGGACTGATTCCGGCAATGTTACTAGGTCCCCAACCCAGCATCGATGCCGGTATCAATCCCGGGTCGTGTTTACGTTCACACTGAAGGCGTTCTGGCAATTTCCCAGCAATTTCCTGGGATCAACGCGCTGTGTGAAAGGAGCTATAGACAACAATGCCTTGCTTGGACTACCAACCTGGGGTGCGTTTCCATACAACGACATAGTTCACTGTTTCACTACCATAGTACGTAGGGTCGTGTATCGTTTGAATTTGAACGATTCTGATTCCGATTCCTTGTTTCGATTCCGGTTCCAAACGATTCTCGATTCCGATTCTTTTAAGAGGCAGGGTCAAAAAAGTTTAGCTAACCTTGCTAACCAACGGTCTTTCTGAAGGAAATACTCCTTTCTAAAGGGAAATACTCTGCATTTTGCCGAGATTTCGTTATTTTTAGAAAAGTGAAGCCACACTTTGGACCGCCGACGTAAGCTACTCATGTTCGACTCGCGCGGTTATGCCAAAACTTCCAGTAGATGCTTCTTCATTGGTGTTGTTCAGCGGTTTCTTCTTCTGGTCGGCGGACTGTGAATATCGAAACTAGGAATCGAAATTTTAACTTTTGAACGATTCCGGGAAAAACAAAAAGTTAGTCCCGGTTCCAATCGATACTCGATTCTCCATACCCAACCCTAATAGTACGATGCATTGTTGGAGAAATCAACTAGCTAGTCACGACTGTTTCCCGAAACACACTGTCGCAAAGTATCGTTCAACCACGTTGGTTTCGCACGTGGTGAAGTAATAACTGCTTTTAATGAAACTGTTTGAGATCCAATTAACGCTAGATTTGTTTTGTATAAATTACAGACATGTCATCTGAGGACTATTTCTAATTGTTCTCAGTTGTTCTGCTTTATTACCAGACTCAATATTTGGCTCGTTCTCACATAGTAGAGCACGTTCGCATGCGCATTCTTCAAACGCGGTACTTCAAATCTTTTGACAAACTAAAAGACGTAAATTACATTTGTATGTATTCTGAATAAAAGGCACCGGTTGTACTGAATGTCAGCTTGCTTATTTTGCTCAAGATAAGGAATTATTACGTCCATATGTGTTGCAATATAGAAACGATGCCTTTAACCACAGGTCGAGAGCTGTCGTTCAAACCACACAACTTTGCGATGCTGTTTGCGAATGTTCGTTGGAACGATGGTTTCGGGAAACACCGACTTGTTAAACTATGCAGATAACGACGGAACTTGTGACCATAGTTGGCTAACGATGCTTTCGGGAAACGCACCCCTGAATAAGCTGCTACGATTTACACTATTGGATTTTAATATCCAATGTAGATATGTATATAGTTCGTTCCTGCTTCTTTTTTATGTTCTGAATTATATATATATAAAAAGTTTTATTATAAATTAATTTCACAGTATATAGTCTAAAGTATGAAAGAAAAGTATCTACATTTTTAGAATAACTAGTTTATACATTAAACAACAAAACGCCATCACATTCGCGACTCTCCTATAATTAAAGTTGACACTTCCGGTTTTCTTCCCACCGGAGCCATTTCAAAATGGCGGCTGCGTGAAATCAGCGTATTATGGGTGTACACTACTAATCAAAACTGTGGGGTCAGTATTTACACTTTTTTCTTCTTTCTATTCATCAAAGAATTCTGAAAAAATGTTGTACAGCTGTTTTCATTAATAATAATAATCAAAAATGTTTCAAATCATCATATTAGAATGATTTCTGACGGATCATGTGACACTGAGCAATGATGCAGAAAATTCAGCTTTGATCACAAAAATAAATTACATATAAAATATATTAAAAAAGAAAGTAATTCAATTAAATTGCGGTAGCATTGATTTAAAATTAACATTTTTATTAAATAAATGTGGAATTTGGCGAGTAGTGTTCCACAGTGACTATAATCTGTCTCGCCACAGTTTCAAAATGAACTGAACATATTTGCACACCTCCCATGATAAAGTTGTTGTGTTTTGTGCCATTGCTTTGGTAAAGCATCAATCAAACTAAACTCCAAATTGCGATATGGCTCTGTGCACTTATGAAATCGTAATAAGCAACAATTTAATTAAGTTTATAGTCTGCAGCTGCTGTTTTTTTTTAAAGCGAAGCGCGACATGAAAGCAGATTGTGAAGCAGTACTTTCTGAGTTTTAGAGAATGGCTCAATTCACAGTAAAAGTGTTGCTCAATCTCTGCATGTGCTGTCAGTTCAACATGCATTTGAGAACACAAGGTGCACCAGTGATTTTTGCATAATTTCCAACATTTCCGTGGTCAGAGAATTAGAGAATTTCACCAGATATGTAATGTATCCATCATCTTTTGTATCAAATTCTTACATTCAATCAATAAATTAAATTAGAGTAACAAGACACAATAGGGCTGTTACCAATCAAATGAAATCAGTATCGACAACATTCATCTCTGCAATGCAGAAGCTGCATATCTGAAATGGCATTTAGACACATTATTTAATGCAGTCATCAATAGATTCATTCAAACAGCTGATTCATTCAAGAACAAAGCATTTGCCTTAATGTGGGAGTCATTGAATCACTCACTCAACCGATTTGTTCATTCAGTAAGAAAACACTGTTGCTCAGAAGCACAAAAGAGTGGGCAATACCATGTCTAAAATATAAGGCACGTAATGTCTTGTTCATCGAACTGTTGTATAAAATCAATATCAGATTTGTAATCATGCTGATATTTGCAGAGAAAAAAAACGTCACTCTTTGTGTGATATTCATTAACTAGGCCTCTATTAAATGATATATGTATAAAAGACAAATGAAGGTATTTTGCCCCCTTATCTTTAACATTGGGGCATTCTAAATGTATTTTGCGTGCACTGTAAACATGCAATCTTACTAATCTGAATACCCTTGACTGCATCATGTAGTGTATGCGTGCACTCTCTAGAGTGAGACATATGTCAGATTGCACATCTTTAAAACAATAATCATGATATCATCATAGACGATATGATCGCACGCCCATAAAACAAAACAAAAACTTTTTGTTTTAAACATACCAAGCTCAAACCGATGCTCGGTAGTGGATCTTTGAGTGAAACTGGATTCAACGGGGATGAGAAAAAATAAAGCAGCACTTAATTTTATCCAATAGTGCAATCTGATCTCGGCAACCAACTAAGAAAAAATAAATAAACATAAAAAATTAAATTAAATTTTAACGAGTAAAATAAAGGGGGCAGCAACACATTGCCCACCAACTGGGTGACACATTGGCTCAAACCCAAAACGCAAAGCAGGATGCAAAAGCGGCAGCGATGCGAGATGAGGGTGGCTGATAGAGGCTTCATTTCCCTGTAGGACTGGCAGTCAATGAATGACTGGTCTGTACTGCACCTTCAGAGAAAAGACGGGAGAGTAATACCTGAAAACAGAGAGGGCGACGCTAAACTAGGACAGAATTTAATGGGACAAGTGCTGGATACACACACACACACACAGACAGCAGTGCTGGAGAATCTGTAGCTTATCAAATTACAAGCTACTACTCACAATTTAAAGTAGTCCTAAAGCAGTTAGCATTTTTC
This sequence comes from Cyprinella venusta, assembly GCA_038021265.1. NCBI lineage: Eukaryota > Metazoa > Chordata > Actinopteri > Cypriniformes > Leuciscidae > Cyprinella > Cyprinella venusta. The sequence continues at coordinate 21,292,644 of CM075863.1, forward strand.
TGATCTGATTAAATTAAAACCAATCCAAATTAACTTAAATATGATGTACATTACTGTTCAAAAGTTTGGGGTTGGTAAGGTTTTTGAATGTTTTTTATGCTCACACCAAGACTGCATTTGTTTTAAAGGGGTCATATAATGGTACATGCACTTTTACAAGTTGATTGTACTGAAATGTGTATTTAATGATAAATATCCATCCAATGTTTTTGTTTTAATCTCCTTATATGATTTCCTGTCTCAAATCGAGCCATTTCACCTAGTGACGTCACAAGGCCCCTCCCATGCTTGTTGATTGACAGCAGTGTTTCAACACAGACCCGCCCTGAGCGAGCTGTCATCATAGTCCGTCATTGTTGATACACTGGAGGAGCAGAATGGGGTCTAAGCGATTGTGTTGTCCTGTTCTTGGGTGCAATAACAACAAACACAGGAATCATTTTGATGTTCCTAAATTTGAACCGCTGAAGACGCAGTGGTTGAGTTTTGTTTACGATGGCAACGTCAACGCTTTCATGTTTGCGCGAATAATTTCTTGTCTTCTTTATAAACGAGGGCCAGTATAAAGCTGGTTTTGCTAAGAAGCTGCTCCTGAAAAAATAATCAACTATTTTTATGTTCCCTCTCTACCTCCAGAAGGGAGTGTAAAGTTTTATTAACGTTTTTATTAATCTTTGCAAATCACGCGAAAACATTTTTCATGACCAATAGTTGTAACGTTAATCTGTCAATGAACTAACCTATACATCAGTAGACACACAGCGTTCGTATCTCACTACCCTGCCAGTACAAAGATAAATCAAAATGACATTACGTTTATCAACCATTCAGAAACGTCCTCCTCGAGCCTTACTTGTCGAACTTCTTTGCGGCCGTCATCTTGTTCCGGCTCCGACTCTGTTTCAAATTGATTCGGTTGCACAGATGTGTCCTCAGAGACTCCCGCCAGTCTTTCTCCAAAATATACCTCAACTGAGTCTAAATGCCCACAGAACAGAGGGGCGGGGTTTATTATTTAAAGGCATATGCACTCAAACGGCTTGCTGAAAACAGAGCTGATTTTGACCAAGTAAAATGGTGTTTTCTTCAAACACTAATGAGAATTTTTAATAAAAGTATATTACAAAGTTTTCATTTAGACCCTAAACATTCATATTAACTTGTACAAAAATTGCATTATATGACCTCTTTAAATATATACGTCTATATTTATCAATATTTAATTATTTAAAACCTATATTAAGATTATCATTTATTCCTGTGATGGTAAAGCAGAATTTTTTTTTACATTTTCAGCATCATACTCCAGTCTTCAGTGTCACATGATCCTTCAGAAAAGCATTTGATGAAAAAATGCAGCATTTTCAAATTAAATGTGGTCGAACTTGGTCAGTAAAAATTATAACGTAAAATATTCGAACTGGAAAAGCAACACTATTTTGAATGAATGGCCAAGCAAAATGTAGTTCAGTTAGTAACATCGTAGTTAGTTCAGTTAGTAACAACAGTTAGTGACATCGTAGCTCAGTTAGTAAAGAACACTAGCTCCATTTACATGGGCCCTTTTGCAATCGGACTAGTAGGAGAGTCGGAATAAAAAAAAAGTCCCATGTAATCATGTCAACTTAACATTGATCAAGTTTGTCTCCTCCTTTTAAAAGCATATTATAACACTTATGATTATTTTATAATTATTTTACACCTACATCTTGGATGCCCTTGAGGTAAGCTAAAACATACCAAAAATGTATTACCATGGTTTAGATAAGGAACATCACAAGTGGAAGAAAGGGAATCAACAAGGAAAGAGAGGTCAGATGACAACCACTACCAATGTCCTAGACACTATTATGACAGCAAACATCAGCTCTAAATGTGTAAACATTACCCATATCACCCAGTTCTTCCTCGACGTACACTATCTGCTTTTGCTCTCTCTCACACGCACGCACACACCAATTTTAGTCAATGAAGAGGTGAAAGGTCAAGAGATTCAGGGGCTCTGGCTCAAGGGTGGCAGTGGACAGAAGCGTGGAATCAATAAACGAAAGGAGACGATCGATCATTAAAAAGGTTTGACTTAAGTCAGCTGATCAGGACTCCAAAAGCAAACAGACACTTTACATAGAAGTGAGAGAGAGACATCAGCAAATAGGATGTAGTGTCTCCACACCCACAGTTCATGCGGTGATGTGACCCAACAAAAGAGCATCAACACCTTTATGATCTCTATCATAAGACCACTGTTTCCAATATAAGCTTCTTTACACTACAGAGAAGGATCAACCTCAGATTTGAAGAGGGTTGTCATGGGAACATTGAGCAAGTCCATTTTTCTTTTAATTAAAAGCCAGCGGGCACAATCAGAGGACCACACAGACCTTTCATGACCATACTGCTCTGGTCTACTGGCCTCTCAGGTTAGGAATAATCCATTTAGTATGACAAGACCGCTTCATAAAAAATGTTAGTATGTGCTTTATAAAAAAAAAAAAAAAAAATCATATAAGAAGTAGATACACTGATACTCATCCATAACCAGGTACATATCAACTAAGAGCATGAACATATCTACTAACTTTAACATTGAGTTTTACTATATTAGTGAGGAGGACATTGCATTGACTTGCATTGATTTTATATCAGGTTAAAGATATGTTCTATCACCAAACCAGCTCCTTAACATGTACACATGTAAACATGAAGTCTTTTTAAGATTAACATATTACTGTGGAATCTACATTCTTCACATTTCACAACAGGATAAGCTGGACTGAAATGTGTAGGCTACTTATATATGTATGTGCACTACATTACTGTAAACAAGTCTGGAGTTAGAAAGGAGTTTTTATTAAAGAAAAGAAAGTTAAAACTTCTCAGCAACAACACATAAGGCATTTACTGTATAATAAATGCAAAATATTTCTATTTCAAATTTTAAAAATATTCTTTCATTAAAGAAACCTGTAATTTTTTTTAGTTTCCACAAAAATCATCATATTAGAGTGACTTCTGAAGGATCATGTGACACTGAAGACTAGAGTAATGATGCTGAAAATACAGCTTCGATCATAGGAATAAATTAATTACATGTATAAATATATTCAAATAGAAAACAGCTATTTTAAATTGCAAAACTGTATTTAACATCAAACAAATGCATTTATTTTTAGTCATGTAAAAAATAATTAAAAACGTGTATTAATGCGTTTAGTCTCACAGACATGGATGATGTTAAAGGGTGAATTCTTCTGTGGATAACCTTTTACCAGACAAGCTCTCTTATAAGGTAATGTTTCGGAACAAAAGGCTTTCTTTTCCAAATCTTCTCAAATTAACTTCTTTCTTTGAAGGCTCATTATAATCTTAGCTTTCAAGACTTCAGATTTTAAGGGCGTGTTCATCAAGTAATTACCTAAACTACATGATAAAAAAGCCAAACACAAGCAGGGGATGAAAGTTGGATAATGATTTATTATCATAGTCATTGTGCAGAGTGAGTGCAATCGGATCAACAAATGAACCTCAAAAGAGTCCATTTGCAAGTCCTGTGACTTACAGTAAATGCAAGTGTCGTTCACCTTGCTGCACATTATAACCAAATTATTTTAAAAACAGTATATTCACCTGCGCGTGCGCCACGCATGATTATGGGTTCGATAGATGAGTCAATTCGTTCGTTAAATGAACCAAATGACTCGGAAAAAGATTTGTTCATTTTGATAAACGAGTTTGAACAGGAGAGTCACAAACGTGCGTCACAGAACAGAGCAAGGCGAGCATTTGAGCTTATAAAACTTAAACTTTGTTATTTATTTTTTAAATGAGCGATCGTTTCACTTGATAAGACCCTTATTCATCGTCTGGAATCGTTTAAAGCCCTTTGAACAGTTTGCAGTTTGCACTGAAACTAACCGTTTGGTTCCCATTGAAGTCCATTATAAGGAGAAAATTCCTGGAATGTTTTAATCAAAAACCTTAATTTCTTTTCGACTGAAGAAAGAAAGACATGGACATCTTGGATGACATGGGGGTGAGTAAATCATCAGCAAAAGTTTTTTCAAAAGTGAAATACTCCTTTAAAATCTGTTCAGGTTTGAAAAGTTGTGTGGTGATTCCAGCCTTTAGAAAAATTTTAGAAAAGCAACTTTCACTTTAACAAGCTGCGTGATTTGAGGGATCATTTATGTCCTCATGCAACAAAACAATACTTACTTTGAAGGCTGTGGTCGTGTTTGACCAGCATATGCCCACAAACAAAGCCTTCTTCATATCTCTATTCTCTAACAAACACCAACACAGCAAGCCGACTCAGCAAACCAAAAAGAAAATGCAAGTGTGTGTCCAAAGCTCACTTGTAAAACGACAAGACGGCGACACTGAGATCTCATTATAATAGCTTTCATTACTACAGATTTGAAGGGCGTGTTCATCGAGTAATTACCTAAACAACATGATAAAAAGGCCACATCACCTGTTGAGTCACCGCAGTGACACACTGATGATTCCAGGATGACTAACACAGGCAAAACGCTCACAAGACCATTACAGAGGAACGAGTCTACCGGGTCATAACAACACAGGCCATCCAAAACATTCGTGGATGAACACGCTATCATTGTAAATGTGCGTAAAGGGGCTAGATGTGCCAGTATCAATGTACGCTTCGCTTACCCTATACTAACCCTTGCTTGAAACCAGTATCAGATTATTTTATCATTTGTGTTCAAGCTGTACTTGAACTGAAATCTCTTACAACTAGGACAGAGCTCCAAGGACTGCAGCCAAATTCATCCAGGCTCACAGTATGAAAGTCATTTGTACCATCAGTTCACATCGTTATCATAAAAAACACACACTAGGTAAGTTTACGTGCGCTCATTTTCATAAATCCAAAAATTAAATGCACTGAGCACTTCATTTTTTTGCACATGAAATAATAAAAGAAGATTGCTAGTATCTCTGCATTTAATCCTTTTATTGACACGCAGCAAATACATTTCAAGTAGGGCTGTCAAACGATTAATCGCGATTAATCACATTCCAAAAAAAAGTTTGTGTTTACATAATATATGTGGGTGCAATGTGTATAATTATTTTATATATGTATATAAATGCACTCACATGCTTATATATATTTAAGAGATAGTTTCATGTATATACTGTATATAGATTTATATATAATTTATTTTATTTATAATATAAATATTTTATACATAAATATTTTTTTTTCTTAAATATATATATATATATATATATATACAAAATAATTATACACAGTGCACTATATTATGTCAACACAAACTTTTATTTTGAATGATAAATCGCTTGACAGCCCTAATTTCAAGTATTGAGTTCTTTACTCTTCTTACACTGTAAAAAATAAAACAGTAATTTTTACGGTAAAAAAACGGCAACTTTGCCGTTAAAAATACGGTAGGAACGGTAATGGTTTTACAGACTTAACTTATAAATTACAGTAATAAACCGTATTTTATTTTCTGATAAAATGGTGATTTACCAACTTATTGACGTATTGATATCTTTTAGACCATATGTACACTGACAACCAACAATCATCACAGCAGTGATGAGTTACATGAGCAATCACAGCTCATCGCAACTGAATCCTTACATAAAGTAATACTTCTATAAATTAGCTGCACAGCGTCATTCACACAAACATTAAAAAAATGCAATAAACATTAATTTAACAAAATGTAACATAAAACCCTAATGTACATAACTGATTATAAAAAAAAACTATAAAACTATGAGGAACCATAGTTATTTCAACAAAAACTCATCAAATATGAAGCGTCACAGGGAATTGTGGGAATGTCAATTTACTGTTTTTCACTGTAAATTATACAATGATTTGGGGTTTTTTTTCACTTTCAAAAACTGTAAATTTAACGGTATTTTACTGTAAAATTCTATCACAGTTATTTACCGTGTGTATAGTACGGAAACTTTCTGTTAACCAATTAACAGTTTTTGCACTGTAGCATTTTTACAGTATTTTACCGTTATGTGGATTATGTTATGTGGAACCGTTATGTATCGTTATGTGGAAAATGCGCCAAGATCCTCTTCATTTTGAAAGTATGGCCAATATCGTGCTGGACGCTTCTAGGAGTAATCGTATGAATACAACACACGACTTTTGCACAGTTTTTTCCCTTCGATTTTACAGTCTGGATAACTAAACGCTAGTTGCCGAAAGTAATAGCCAGTCTGCTGTGTTTGCAGACAAGCCCGATGTGAAAGCCACCTTAAAATCTGTTCCGATTTCAGAAGTCATTTAGTGATTCCAGCCTTTAGAAAAGCAACAGTACTCTCCCTTAAACAAGGTGCGTGATTTGAGGGATAATTTACGTCCTCGTGCACAAACGCATGCAACAAAACAATAGCAGTTACGCTTGCCTTGTCTCAATCTCATCATCTGCATTCAGGCTGTACTTGAACTCAGAGCTCCTGCATCTAGGACAGCCCTCCCAAAGATAGATCTTTATTGAACCGAGTTCATCCAGAGTGAAGCTTTGGCCAAAAAACACATGAAAAATTAGCAATTAGCAGCACAGTGTGCCTTAAACGCGTGGGTTCACTGCAGGGATACAACTCAGCGCAGGACCTGGGCTCTGAAATGAACACGAGGGCTACATCACAGACTCGCTGTGAGAGTGATGATGTCATCGGGTTCAAGCAGGAAAACGAGTGCGGCGCTGGATCAGAGGTCTGAGGTCGCGCACACACACACACACATCTCAACGCTGAAATCCAGCCAAGCCTCTTTAATCTGGTCTGATTTCTCTCTGGCTGGGCTGTGTGTGACTTTGACCAGCGGGTGTGGTCGTACAGTTCTGCTATTGATGCAGGGAGTGAAGACAAACACTGGAGCTCACAACCTAGTAATTATACACCAACCAGGTGAATTAGGGAGATTTCAGCTTCTCACACTCAGGGAAGATCCTATAACTATGTGTGGTGGTGGTTAATCATTTTGGAACATTTTGTGAGAAAACCTGGAGGACCTATTATGCAAAATGCACTTCTATATGTGTGTCCACAGTGTACGTAAACAACCAGCCTATAACGGTAAAAGATACACCCACTCCTTATTTTATAATCTCTATAAATCATAAACAGCCTCTCCAAACAAGCGGTTACAATTTGCCCTATTAGTATAGATCCCGCCCTGAGTGAGCCGCAGTCGTCCGCCTCACTGTATAGCTGGAGATATACAAACATTGGATGTACCAACACACATAAGAGTCTCCACTCCCGGCATCTTTAATTTACGAAGGAAATGAGCCAAAGAAAGTCGAAGTGTTATATATTTGCGCAAATAATCTTATGCCAGACTACTTCACAAATGAGGATCAGTTAAAAGCTGGATTAACACAAACAATGTTTCTGAAAGCCTTTTTGACTAACATGACACTAAATGAGTTGAATCAACTTAAATTTATCGACTAACCAATCAGAAACGTCCAGTTGCATTCTAAAAGTTGTAACTTCTTCCTAAGTCACTCAATCAGTGTCCGAGTCATATAATGGAGGTCTATGGTCACCACCTCAAAGAGCATGCACAGAGAAGTCCAAATTAAACATGATTTAATGACTTGTAAATGTAAGTACACATTGATGGCCTAAGACACGAAACGAGCGGTTTGTGTGAGAAAACGAACAGTATTTATATCGTTTTTACCTCTTGGAACCACAGCCACGTCCAAGAGGTCTGAAGGCACGGGCGCTTCGGTCTGCGCAAGCACCGGAAAGCGTCGGAAGTGATCTCTCGCACGGTTGCAAAAAAAATTTAACAGTGTCTGTTGATATATCGAAATCATCTTCCATTGCGATTTCCTGTATATCTAGATATGTTTAGATCTTCACAGTGAAAGGTAACACTTCCGAAATCTCTCTGTGAACAATGAGTGACGTACATGCGCGAAAGATCACTTGGACGCGGCTGTGGTTACAAGAGGTAAAAACGATATAAATACTGTTAGTTTTCTCACACAAACCGCTCGTTTCGTGTCTCAGGCCATCAATGTGTACTTACATTTACGAATCATTAAATCATGATTAATCTGGACTTCTCTGTGCATGCTCTTTGAGGTGGTGACCATAGACCTCCATTATATGACTGACAGACAAGAACGGTTTGACCTAAAAATATCAAAATTGAAACTACTGCAGAAACAAAGACACCTACATCTTGGATGCCCTTGAGGTAAGATAAAACATACCAAAAATTAATTTCAAAGTGAACTATCCCTTTAAGATTTCCAATCTACAGATCAGATGGGATTTTGTAAGATAGGATAAGTGGCCTAAAGCAATTTAAGATTTGCTTCTGTAATACGAATTTGTGAAAAAGCCTAAATTAACCTGTCAGATCTTAACTTACACAAATATTTCAAAAAGATAAGTTCAACAAAAGCATATAACATTGATTTACAGCCTCGTGGCTCACAGTAGGTCTATGTTTAAAGGTTTAGAAGTCATCATCAAAAAAATAAGTTTCCCTATGGAGAAAAACAATGGGATTTTACTCCTGAAACCCAACTGCTGCAGAGCTTGATGTTGATCATGTTGCTAAGCTAACGGTGGGAAACTGGAAGCACAAAAACACAGGGTTCAAACCATTTTTAATTACAATGAACTATTTCTAGCAATATTTTTCAGTAATAAAATGTTTATTTCCTTTAACTGAGCAACAGGCAGAAATATCTTATCAGAAACAAAACAACATAGCTCTATAAGGTTATTTATGATATTTTATGTTATTTATGACTTCCCTGATGCCATAAATTTAATGCTCAAGATAGAAGAACCTAAATAATAGGGTCACACAATTGAAACTCCATCGAAACCAGAAATTACAGACTAAAGATGGCATATTACATTACTCATGCCAACACAACACATCTTTAATTATCTTCTAATTATCCACCCGTTTCAGAGTTAAATGTTATGAGTAATGTGAACCGTTAAATCCGTTAAAAAACGACTCTAAACGGGCTCAAAACAAGGAGTAAAGGAATGCAGACTTTCAATCTGAATTAACGGTGGCTCATTTGGTGGACACAAAGAGGCTTTTAAAAACAATCCACAAACACACTCGCACTAGCCCGTCTGCAGCACCCGAAAAGAAACCAAATCTTGTGCGTTTCAATTCTCAGGCCAGGATCTGACAGCGAGGCCATCCTCCTCTGAATATGAGAAACACAGAGGTTACACACTGACAAAAAGGCCTAGAAACAAAAAGAGTGAAGCACAATCTAGGCCTTTTTTTAAACCCGATAACCAATATTGATGTCACTGTACAAGCGCAACAGGGGAAAGCAGTCACAGGTTATGTAAGGCTGCATTGTTGCGTCGTTACAGTGGGAAATAAAATAAGCTGACAAATTACATGGACGAATCTTTCTTTATATGAAGTGAAGCAAATTTTAGACACTGGGACAGGTCGCCATTTCTTTTCAGGCAAGACTCTACAGATAAAACGATTGTTGTTGTCATTCATCCACTGGTCAATTTTAAGATTTTGGGCTATTTTACTTACAGAAAACATCCACAATACACATTTAAGTGTGTTTAATTATTAGCCTACACTTCAAACGGTCTCAAACTGAGTTGTTTCTCCAGAAATGAACCAGAAATCTCCACTTAGGTCCTACCCACTACTAGACCTTACAGTTATTCTGAAGGTTTTTTAAAGAGGAGTTTGTTCCTGAATCCTGACTTATGGAGTGATATAAAGAGATATCCAAATTCCCTTCTGCAAGATCCTTTCTAACATGCCATCAAAATGAAACAAGAAATTTGAACCTGGCTTTATCTAATGTTCAGACTTCTGTATACAGGGAATTCATGCAAATGAGTGCATATTTAAAGGAGTTGACTTTTAAAAAAACTTTTGCTGATGATTTACTCACCCCCATGTCATCCAAGATGTCCATGTCTTTCTTTCTTCAGTCGAAAAGAAATTAAGGTTTTTGATGAAAACATTCCAGGATTTTTCTCCATATAATGGACTTCAATGGGAACCAAACGGTTCAAGGTCCAAATGACAGTTTCAGAGCAAACTGCAAACTGTTCAAAGGACTTTAAACAATTCCAGACGATGAATAAGGGTCTTATCAAGCGAAACGATCGCTCATAAAAAAAAAATAACAAAGTTTAAGTTTTATAAGCTCAACTAGTCGCCTTGATCTGTTATGTGACGCACGTTCGTGACTGTCCTCTTCGAACTAAGTTTTATTAGCTCAAATGCTCATTCATCAAAATGAACGAATCTTTTTCCGAGTCAATTTGTTTGTTTTGTTCGTTGAATGAACCAAATGACTCGGAAAAAGATTTGTTCATTTTGATGAATGAGCATTTGAGCTTATAAAACTTAATCTTTGTTATTTATTTATTAAATGAGTGATCGTTTCGCTTGATAAGACCCTTATTCATCGTCTGGAATCGTTTAAAGCCATTTGAACAGTTTGCAGTTTGCTCTGAAACTGTCTTTTGGACCTTGAACCGTTTGGTTCCCATTGAAGTCCATTATATGGAGAAAAATCCTGGAATGTTTTCATCAAAAACCTTAATTTCTTTTCGACTGAACAAAGAATGACATGGACATCTTGGATGACATGGGGGTGAGTAAATTATCAGCAAAAGTTTTTTCTAAACTGAACTACTACTTTAACTGCATTTTTTCCAAATATAACATTTTAGAAAACCTGCAATACACAGTAATGTACTGTGAAGAGCCGAGTAGTGAAGTATGGTGATGGTGTCTTGCCTTAAAGGTAGGGTAGGCAATTTTCGAAAGAGGCTAATAATAGCGAGCTAGCTTTGAAAGCATAAGATCCCACCCTCCCTTTAGAGCGTCTCCAAAGCCACGCCTCCTTCAAAACACACGAACACACACAGCAAAGTGTCAGGAGACGAACGATTGGGTTAAACTACCTCAAAGCACATAACATTACAATAATAATGAACATAAACAACAAAAAGAGCTCTGACCTGACCATCTGACTGCTGCAGATTAATTTCGCCTTGATATTATATGATACTGAGTATAACATCACAGGTTCCCATCTCTTCCTAATTACAGTAGTAATGGTATGAACGCAGCATAAACTGGTTGTTTTGGTTCAGGATGAACTGTAAACACAGGAACGGGTCTCGTGACTAGTGTCTGTCTAACTCTGTATAGCATTAAAAACGCTGATGACGAGCAATGTCTGTGTGAGCAGGTGCGCGGAGGTGTGGAAATACAAACGCTCACAGGACGAACGTTTTATGGTCCTACGCCTTCTGCAGATTATATAAAAATACATTAAGACCATTCAGGGGTTTCTGTTTTTCTGAAGTCCAAATTAAACAGGATTTAATGACTCGTAAATGTTAATTTGGACTTTCTGTGCACGCTCTTTGAGGTGGTGACCATAGACCTCCATTATATGACTGACAGACAAGAACGGTTTGACCTAAAAATATCAAAATTGAAAATACTGCGGAAACAAAGACAACTACATCTTGGATGCCCTTGAGGTAAGCTAAAACATATCAAAAATTAATTTCAAAGTGAATTATCCCTTTAACAAAGGGGTTCGTTATATTGGGCGTATATGACACACATGTGTGCGTTCAGAGCACGCGCTCACATGATACATGTTCATATCTGGTTCATATTCATATTCAGGTCAAAACTACTACATTTCTTCACATCATAACATCATAATTCCCAGACAACACCATGTCTGCTGAAAGGATTAAGCACGTGCGATTAAAGTCCTCATGGAAAACGATCACGGGCAAATTTGATCCTGTCTCGTTTGTTTGTGTATTTTACTCAGGGGTGAATTCAGGTTGATTAGGACACTTTTCCCCAGTCATCTCAATGGGACCCAATCATAATGAATCCACCCCATTTGATACGGTGTTTTTTGTAGTTACTGTTAGTATTATAAACATCCCATCAGATTATTCATGGTCTCGGTGGCCATTGTGAGGAAGAAAGCACACTTTTAGACCTTTTAGCAGACTATTATTCAGTTGAATTAATTAAGAGAGCCAGACTGGACGCATATCGTATAGCAAGACATTGCTGGGGCCACAACCAACAGCTTTCCACCTCTCATATGGTCTTTGTGTTGTGAAAAACGCTGAGTTAACACACTGTTCACCTTCACACATGCTTTCCTCCGCAGTCACTGAACAATGAGCAAACGGGCAGCTCTCAAAACAGACAGGTGAGATAGAACAGAAGATTTGAGAAGGACACAAAAAATGTGTCGGACTCAATGGGCTGCGTCTCAAAACATAGCCAGCAGCCTAGCTAGACTGTCTTTTGCTGTTTTTGCGCAGTTTTGGGGCTGCCTATACATGTTCAGCTGAGTCAGAAGAAGAAATTGCACTCTAGTAGAAAGGTAGCACACTAGGGTTTGACACACGGCCACATCATACCTGCATTGCCGTAGGATCTCGCCAGCAGCCACCCGACACTGGCGCAGATTCTGGCTCTGCTCGAGTCGTACTGATCCAACGGCTTTATGTCCGGGACCACAAAAGTCTTCCTCATTGCATTCGAGTCCACCATAGCAGGTCCAAAACAGACGGGCCGGGAAAAACAGAGGCGAGAAAGGAAACAAAAATCAAACGCTCATCCTTTTCTTTCACGCGACCACAGCACGGCCGATGATTCTCGTAACGTTAGCGTTCCGCCGAAAAAAAAAATAAAGTAATTCACAATTTACTCCTCTTTAGGTCTTCTTTGTAATACATCCAGTACAGCTGACGGGTATATATGGCTGTTTTAGTCTATCGGAGCGACAAATTCAGCGATATTCCAGGGGATGTTTCACTATTTTCGACCCCGCTTCAGAGTCCACATCGCTCTAGCTGATACGCTCCGGACTGATTTCCAGGTACTCCATACTCCTGTCAATCATCCCGCCGGGCGTCCAATCAGGTGTCAGCGAGACAGCGCTGAGGGGGCGGGGCTAAGCTTGTGAACTCAAGCAGCAGGTAGGAAGGCGCTTTAACTCATGGAAACAGGTGCAGGACAGGTAGAACTTGCCCAGATGAGTGCGAAGAGGAAATATTAGTCATTATAAACAGCGTTGTACAAATAATTGACACGGCATTACAATGCTAAACCGGCTGCAGTGCTAACAGCAATAGTTTTTTTTTTTGTTTGTTTGTTTCTTGGGAGGATTTTCTACTTCAAGAGCTATTGTGTTGCAAAGCTAACTTAAGGCCTATAATTTTGCTTCACACTATATTTAATAAAATAACATACTTCGACAAACCTGTATTTAGGCCACGGCCTGTCGTAAACCAGTGCAGGCTTTATGAAACCCTCTTAAATCACCAAAACAATGTAAGCACTTTCACAGAGAATCGTTCAGAAGTACAGCCGAGAGTTCACTGAAGGTCCGGGTCACATGATGTTAGAGAGACCACTGCAGTAACTTTGTAAGAAGATTAACTCACAGAACTATTTTAATCTAATTAGGGAGGCACAGTGAATTAGCTTTTTCTCATTCTTTGGTTTTCCATTTCGTTTTGTAGTAGAACCAGCACTTGAACTGTACTGCTCATTAATTATGCTCATTGATATAAACAGCCTCGAACATCTTTAAAAGAATAAATGTACATCCCATTACACACAGAATACGAAACTTGAACAAAATGAAAGTTTAAAGAGAGAGAGTGATCAATAACCAGATGTGCCACACTGACATATTAGTGAAACCACAGTATGATTCAGATTCAACAGCTCCACCCATGTGTCCATGCAACGATGGGCAGAGCTTTGAGCTTTCAGAGACTTGGAATCTGTTAACAAACGATTTGTAGATGTCACGCATGGGGATTGATCTTTTAATGTACAGTAGACAGAGGGAAAACAGCGCTTTAACATTTTATCTACCCAATGTCATCATGAAAATAAAAAAGGAAAGCATACAAATGTTGCAAAGAGTGACACCATGTGTTCTGAATTGGTATTGCTAAAGTGTAGCAAACCATTTACATAATTCATGTTGCTAATAATTTTCACTGTTTCTTGGTTACAGCAACATATTCAGTCCTCCTTTAGTCCTCCGAAGACAGCAGTAGGTACAGACTTCTGCTCCAACTGGACTTCTGAAATGACACACATGCAAATGGATCAGCGACAGAACACACAAAATGCTGATGAAGTGTTCGAGTATCTAGGAAAAAAACAATCATGTCTGAACTAACCATCCGGTTCCCCATCTTCTGCATCCTCATCATCATCATCATCATCATCAATGTCAATCTCGTCAGGATTAGCTTGTTTGGCCAGTTGGGCGAGTTCACTGCGAGAGGTGTCACTTCTGTACAAATCAAACAAATGTCAAGTGATGTAAATAGCACAATAGAAACTTGGCAGAATGGTTTGAATAAGCCATTGAGCCGGGCTTGTGCTCTGATTGGCTCAGACTAGGGCACAGCGGCACACACCTGACGAAAAGGATTTTGTCTTTAGGTTTGGGTTTGTCCTGTTCGGCCTCTACAGCCAGTTGCTGTGCCTTCTGCTCCAGCATCCTCATGTCATCCACTCCGCTCTGCCCCGGAGCAAGATCTGACACTGAAACACACAACACAAACGTTTACACACACACTGGATAATGATAATATGCTGTTACATAACCTCGATTTGTGGATTACTCCCAACACCCATTTGCTTACCACATAAATTTCACATGGCAAATATAGATTGTCATTCTAGAAAATAACAGATTCTGCATCATTCAGGTATCATTTATATACTATTATAGAATTTATTCATTAACTAGCTTTAATTGTTATATATATATTTACATTTCATTTATTTTTTTTAGTAATTATGCATATTATTTATTTTTCTAATATATATATATATATAGTAGCTATAATTTAATTTTCAGTTTTAATTTAATTCAACCTAAACATAGTTATAAGCTTGTGTGCTTCAACTTAAATGTAGTTTTCTTAAAGTTTTGTCTAATATTTAAATTTAATTTTATTTCACCCTTCATTCAATTAACAAAACCATTTTTTATGTTTTCAAATTTAGCTAATTGAAACACCACTCCAGTTATTAGTGTGGTAGGATCAACTGTTTTTATAAAGACACATTTTTCAATCAATATTGATTTCCTGTTGGCAAGGCAAAGCAAGTTTATTTATATAGCACATTTCATAAACTATGGCAATTCAAAGTGCTTTACAGAAAGGAATTAAAATAATAAAAAAATAAAAGCCAGGAAAATAAAAAAAATTAAAAGGCTTTAAATATGAATATCTTCTTTGAGGTTCGTGTAAAGGTCGACTCTCTGTCTGAATTAACGTGTTTTTAAGGGGCGGCTCCTTTAAGGCTTGTCAGTAAACGCCCACTGTTATGATTATGTCACTCCATAGGAAACAGTGTCAACGCCCACTCTCTATTGCACAAGAGTAAGTGTTATGAAAACATCCATATAAAACAGTCATTTTAAGATGACGCATTATTTAGTGTTAAACATGTTAAACACTAAGGTGGATGCGGTATCCAGTGTAGACAGCGTCAGTGATTATAATGGGTTTTATTTTACTTTGACATGTGTTAATCGACTGAACACCAGTGGGCGGGGTTAATTGTGTGATGGTGTACAATGATTTGTTGATGTCTTGCTCTAGAGGCAGTCATATGCAAATCTAATTTCCTATGTGACGTCACATATCCCACAATACCCAAAGGAACCATTTTTTGTAGTATGATTTCATAGATGCTTTTTTTCTACACGAGGAGGACGTTAAAAGGTTACTTCACCTCTGGAAAGATGAATGTTTATTTAAACTGGGTCATTTATATAGAAGAAATGTGAAATTATTTTTGAATTTGGAGCTTTTTAGACTGAGAAAATCTATTTTTGGCTCATGTGGATGAAAGACAACAACTCCCAGAATGCCCTTGCTTCGCTGCCCTCGGAGGCCACGCCTACCGGTAACCACGCAGTAGTTAAAGGACAACTCCGGCACAAAATGAACCTTTGGTCTAATTACACATTGTTACCTAGTCAACCGTTATCTGAGATTTGTTTTCATGATTGCCGAATGTAAATAGTTTTATCTCTAAATACAGTTTAGCCTATAACGCTAGTATAACGCTTGTATATGGGGCATAGAGTAATGTCAAATAAAAATCGTTTGTTATTACCACTAACAAGGCTCAAAATAGCCCCACACTAACACGACAGCATAATAAGGGTCCCTACATTCAAACCGAAGCCTTGAGAACTTTCTTAGTGTCCATACAGTTTAATAAGAAGATATTTTATACACACAGTCAACTTCGCGAATACAGGAAGAAGCCATCTTTGAAAAATAGTCTCTACCAGTCGATCTACGAACGCCGATCCATCGACGGGCCGACATGTCCGGGAAAAAGAGGATGGTAACCACTACTACTCAGCTTTCTCCACAGAACAAGAGCCTGCTAACTTATCTTCCAAAAAAAGATGGCTGACACTATTGTGTACATTCTGTGAGTGAGATCCCACCCTCTATGGGCGGGTTGAGAACATGCGGGAAAAACCCTACAACTGACTGCAGTCTTTAGCCTCTGGCCAAAAAATCCTCCGATGACGCAAATGACTTTTTTGCGTCATCAGAGGATTTTTTTCCAGACAAAAAAACACATAATTCAAAGCTTTATGCTAAATCCTGAAGTATCCCTTAAAGCTATGAAACTGTTTTAATGCTCTAACACGTCAAAAGCCTAATTTGAAATGTCATAACCCCTTTAATGAATGAAACTTGCCTGTTCCAGTAGCATTAGTGGTTGCCTTGAGCATCTGAGAGGACATGAAGTTGACTTGTGTATTGTATGTGGCCTGCACACTGCGTTTGATCCGCAGCATCTCACGGATGGTGTCCTCGTTACCGTGGCGAATCTCAAACTCCTTCCAGCTTTGCCAGAAATGAGCGGTCAACTGTTCAAGAAATGGCACGGGTAAAATCCAGCATCACAGACAACCAAGATGACCAAAGTAATGTGGAACGTCGAGGTAAGATTTACCCTGGGATCACAGATTTGAGAGCAGTAAGAGTAGATGGCTCTCGCCCTGTCAATCTCTCCAAGTTTGCTCTCCATGTCAGCGAAGCGCAGGCACATGTCTCTGGCGTGTTCATCTGGCAGGACCTGCACCAGACCCAGTTAACTCATTACTGCACACAACCCACGTTATAAACCCTGATATACTTCTAAAGCGATACCAGCGGAGTGGTTTACCTCAATGGCTTTCTGATAGATGGCTCTTGTGTGAGTGACTCCATAAATCTCTGCTGCCCGTTTGATGTAGATGTTGAACATCTGATGGCGTTCCTCTGGCTCTACAGCCGAAGTGGCTCTCTCATATACAGCCATGGCATGTCGCGCCAAACCATACTCCTCTTCCAGCTTGGCGTACAGTAGGTAGATCGCTGTTAAACAACACAAATTAAATCAGGACTTGGGTTTTAATATCTAACAGAGTTGGTTAGAGCTTATCAAATGGATTCTAGACTTAAAGAATGAATGCAGTTAATCATTCTGTATTCTTACTTTTGGCGTATTTAGGAGGACACCTATCCAGCGCTTGCTCAAACAGATCTCGTGCTCTCTCCAGCTTCTTGCCTCCATATCGGTCGATGAACTTAGTGAGGTACGTGTTCCAGATGTCATGGACATTAGGCCACCTAAAGAGGGCAATGCCACGCTCATATGCCTACAATCAAAATTAAATCATAAGATTTGATGAATAAATAAACATGTTTGCTAAAGCGAAAATATATCATTCCCAAATGAATGAAATGTGACTCCTGTGATTACCTTGAAGCTATCTTCAAAGTAGTTGTGTTCTTCGAGAAACATGGCATAGTTAATGATGATCTGAGGTGTGGCGATGCGGAGGTCAATGATGCGATCATACACCGCCTTTGTGGACTGACAAAAACAACAGTTTCCATTAACACACAACATTGGAATGAGTGTACGTTTTTTGAAAAGTGAACCTTTAAATCCAGTAGCATACCTGGAATGTGCCAAGACTCTCTTCCAAATCTGCAAGCATGGACCAAACTTTTAGGGATTTATAGACTCGATTCTGCACCGGTTCTGATGCGTCGAAATACTCTGCTTTTCTTGAGGGGATTGCTGTTGCTTTCTGAGAAGAAAAAGGTTTGTCAAAATCTGGAAAAAGTTTGATGAGATGAAAATTCTCACTGATCTCCAACTTAATCAATTATTGCAAAGAAACTGTGAGGCAAAATGATTTCAAATATTATAATATAAAATAATGAATAATAGCAAAGCTGAAGCAGCGGCCAAAAGTGATGTTCTCAATGACCCTACAAGTTCAATTAAATGATCAAAATATGAGAAAATGTGCTATTTTTTTAAATGGTTTAAATATGAAGGAAGAACATAACACTAAACTTGGTTAAGGTATTCATCTGACAAAATTAGCGAACCTACAGACACAGGTGGTATTTTTATTAGGGCTGTCAAATGATTAATCGCATCCAAAATAAAAGTTTGTGTTTACATAATATATGTGGGTGCACTGTGTATAATTATTTTATATATATATATATATAAATACACACACATGCATGTATATTTAAGAAAAAAATATTATTTATATATAAAATATTGATATTTATATATAATATAAATTAAATATAAATCTATATACAGTATATACATGAAGTTTTTTCTTATATATATATATATATATATATACACAAGCATGTGTGTGTGTGTATTTATATATAAAATAATTATACACAGTGCACCCACATATATTATGTAAACACAAACTTTTATTTTGGATGCGATTAATCGTTTGACAGCCCTAATTTTTATTTAATAAATCTTGACAGATTGGACAAGTTGCCTGATTGAGGTTGTACTGTGAATGAGCATGTAAGAATAAGAGGAAATATGTACTAAAAGTTTGTGTCTGTCATTGTTTTTGACATCGTTGTGACTACTTGTCTGCAACTTCAAATTCAGAATACAGGTTTGTGACTAATTTCTGCGAGTGCAAATCTCAACATTTATTTTACAGGTTTTCACATTGGAGCTGTGAGTGTAAATTGGCATAAAAGTGTATGAATATTTATTGTACAAGTTGTCAAATTCACAAATACACACCCTCGAGTTTTTTCGAGTCTTTTACCTTTATAGCCTGGTCAAAAATGAAGTTGGTAGAACTTCTCATTGCATTACTACAAATAACTCCAAGCACAATAACGCAACATGCTTACAAAATCTTTAAAAAATTTGAAATAATAGGTAACACATGTAATGAATATGAAGTAAGGTTTATGCATGTTTATGACAACTGTCATTAAGTGTCATTCGCTCAATAATGACATTTTGAATGCAAATATGACATTGTTTAAGATATCTTGACATAAACCACATCATAACCTGTCAGTGTCTTAATAAAATGAAGTTAAACTGTCATGTGTTTGGCTTTAACATTGGGTGTCATGAGGCCATTATAACTGTGTCATGAATATTTTTCGTGAGCTCAACTACAGTGATACTAATTGAATTTGACATTAAAAAGGTTATAATGGCTTCATCAGCCAATGTCAAAACCAACCACCTGACAGTTTAATGTAATGTTAACCAATAAAGCTAGGTGGTTTCTTAAGTTTGATCATTAATCTGCTATGTCATGTTTATGACAGGTTGTGTTGTCTTAGTAATGTCAAGTTGTCATGACAAAGACACTGACAGGTTATGATGTATTGGTTTATGTCAAGGTGTCATAACAAAGACATCTCAAACAATGTCATACTGTATTTGCATTAAAAATGTCATAACTGAGAGAATGACACTTCCCTCATATTCAAGACATATGTCATGTCATGGTTATGAGGGTGTCATGTTAATCTTATGCACAACCCTTCAAGTAAAGTGTTACCAAATAATTTTTGAATAAAGGGTGATGTCATTTTTCCCCTCAATAATGCGTTTTTTGAAACTTCTGGAATCATGAAATCGATTTTGGTTACTTATTTGAATCTATTGACACTAGTTTATGTTTAATAACAGCTTTTACAACTGTCTCATCATTACAGCAGAAGAACCAGAGGAAACATGGTTGAGAACCGCTGCACTAAAGCACTAATGGTAATGTTTGTGACACTGTCTCTCACCCTTAAAATACGCAAAGCCTGGTCATAGTTCTCATGTCTCAGCTCCATCTCTCCATACTCGCACCACACCGCAGCAAGATCATCCACCTGTTTGTAGTTGACCTTCGTGGCCTTCTCGAAGATAGTCCGAGCCTTGAAGTTCAAGTCAAATAGTTAGGCATCAGTTTACAGTAATGTGCCAAGTAATTGTAGATTGGAAGTTTCTTACATCATCTAGCTGTTCGTTATCCTCATAGAATCTGGCGAAGGACACCCAGAGATTGTGAGGCTTTCCTGTGGCTTTTATGGGATCGACTGTTTGCACAGCCTCTGTGTATGTGTTGATGATCTACAGGACAAAGCAACATAGGATCAGTCACATCGAGACAAATATCGACCGATTTAAAGATGACGTAAATGATGTTTCCGACCTGTCGGGGTTGGCCGTCGTAGAGTTTGACTCTCTTGTGCCACTCGTGAACGTTGTGAGGGTTCTGACGGAGCAGCACGCTGTTTAATAAGAGCGGCCGTCGAGTTATCAGCAACTCAAAACGGGCCAATCGCAACTCCAAGTCAATGTCTTCTACAGTGGGGAAATCAGCATTTCTGTTAGACCGACATCTTATTCGCTGGAAAGGTCTGTAAGAAAAATCTCTCACCATCTTCGTCTTGGCCCAGTTCAGATGTGGTCTCCATCTTGGCAGCGATCATGCTCTCTTCAAACTGCGCATAGCTGTCGAAAACCTGGGTGAAGTCTCGCACGGTGACTACGGTTAGGATGGCTTCCTCATATACATCTCGAGCCTTGAAAAAAAAAGATAGTTAACGTGTCATCCTGTGAGTTAGTAAATTCAGGAGTCTAAGGGTACATTTACAAGATATTTTCCTTTGCGTGTTTCGCCAACAAGGTGGTCAAAATGATCCCTGTTCACTCAGATAATGTCAAAAGTGTAAATGAACGGCCAAAATGTATAAAGAGTTGGAAACGGTGTCTTGTAAACGACCCCTCAGATTTCACAGTTTTACCTTCTCGAAGTGTCCGCTGCGTATGTAGTAATCCGCCAGAGAACACCAGAGTCTGCCGAGCTGGTCAGTAAAGCGGGTGAGACCTCCTCGGATAATCGCTCCCACGTTTAGTGAGGTCACCTTGTCTGGGTTTTGTGAGATGAGGTCACAGAGCTCGTGCCAAAGCTGTAATTGAATTTTCAGGTTTTTATTTTTCTTGTAAAAATATGGAGAATTTGCATGGTGCATAATTCACAAACCTGAATTTATATGGACATAAAGATAGATGCAAATGCTTTGATGCATCACAATGCATCGATCTGAGGATGAAGATTGAATGAGTCAATTATGGACTTTAACAATTCAAATTCTTATAATAATGACCAGTGTATTAAATGTAATTTTTCAACAAAAAAAAATTCAGATCTGCAACCTACATTTGTGTCTTCAGGATTTTTGTCTTCCATCATGAATTATGCCAAAGTATTTTAATCAAATGGTGACCAATTTCAGATTTCATCATACATCATTTAGTAAAAGAACCATTATTAGAATAGTACAAAAGTTCAAAAGTTTGGGGTTAGATATATAATTTTATTTAATGCCATATCCGCATCCAAGGCTTTTTTTAATGGAAAAAAATCAATTACAAAAATACAAATATCACATAAATACAATAAAACTAAGCAAAAAAAAAACAAAAAACCAAGTCATATAAAAAAAAATCATTAACATATGATAAAAATTAAAAAAAAACTTTTCAGGCATAATCTAACTATATAAGTCCTAGGGCTGTCAAATGATTAATCGTGATTAATCACATCCAAAATAAAAGTTTGTGTTTACATAATATATGTGGGTGCACTGTGTATAATTATATTGTATATATATATAAATACACACACATGCATGTATATTTAAGGAAAAAAATATTATTTATATGAAAAATATTTATATTTATATATAATATCAATTATATATAAATCTATATACAGTATATACATGAAAATATTTCTTAAATGTATACAAGCATGTGTGTGTCTTTATATATGTAAAAGAATTATACACAGTGCCCCCACATATTTTATGTAAACAAAAACTTTTATTTTGGATGCGATTAATCACGATTAATTATTTGACAGCCCTAATAAGTCCTTTAGTGAAATAACTTCATAAAAGAGCATTCTACTTATATTATTAACCCCAACCCATATTTTATTGGACTGTCCTGGATTTAATATATTTTTTAATTAATAGCTTTATTCAACAAGGATGCATAAAATTGATCAAAAGTGGCAATAAAGACATTAATAATGTAGCAAAACATTTCCATTTCAAATTAATGTTGTTCTTTTGAACTTTCTATTCAACTAAGAATGCCTAAAATAAAAAAAAACTGTCTTCATCATTGATAATAATAATAAATGCTTATGCATCAAATCATATTATGTTAGAATGATTTCTGAAGGATCATGTGACACTGAAGACTGCAGTAATGATGCTAAAAAATTCAGCTTTAATACATTTAAATTAAATTTGTTTGATATCCAAATAGAAAACAGTTATTTTCATTTTTGACCAACCCCAAACATTTGAACAACAGTAGTACATTTACACTCAGGGTTCCTACAGGTTTCTTCTAGTTAAATTCAAGTCTTTTTAAGACCATTTATATAAAAAATTAATACCCATTTCCCGTCCCTACCAGCAAAGAAGAACAAAATCCTTCAACTTGTGTTCATTTATTTTTCAAATGTGGAATGGGTAAAAGATGATAAGTCAAGCAGGTAAAATAAAAACATTTCAGTAGGCCACAAGAAAGTTTGCCGAACAACGTTAAGTTGTGTTTTAACATTAACTAAACACACACAGGACATCAGTTATGACTGGATCGCTTCCCAGATCGACACTATCTAACATTTTCAACTAGTTTTTTTTTTTTCGTTGACGAAAATTTCAATAGATTTTCGTCATAGTTTTTGTCATTCAAAACTAGCGTCTCGAAACTAGCGTCTTCAAAATTTTGTTGAAGAAAAGTTTATCATTATTTTCGTCAATGAAATTAACACTGACATACAGCACAATTTTTAAGACCCAGATATCAAAATTCAAGACTTTTTAAGGTATTACTTCCAAATTCATCAATTCAATGCTTTTAAGGCTTTTTAAGACCCTGTAGGAACCCTGTACACTGCACGTGTGTAAAAAAAATGTGTCATTTGCTGACCTGATAATTGGACTTTCCCTCTTTAGAAACAAAGTTTTCATCATTGACCACAGCCGCCAGTCGGAGCGCAGCTTCATCCAGACGCCCAACCGAACGCAGGTAATCAATGTATTCCTCTGCATTCTCAGGAGACAACTACACACAGGACAGAGGAAAAGCAAGTCTGTAGAGATCTCTAGAAACAAGGCAACACAGCAAGCAGAACGAAATCGTACAGCACAAGGCTTGAAATGTCAACTCATACAGACAATCAAGCGTGTATTTGGTATTCAGTATGATGTCCGTCCCTCACCTTTAGGTAACGACGGAAAACACGAATAGCTGTTTCTGGGAGAGGCAAGTTACGGCCAAAGCGAAGATACAAGGGCCAGATTCGAGGATGCTGGGTAACGGGGAGCGCTCGTAACGCCCGATCGAACGTCCGTCTGCTCCGTGTGATTTTGCATTGAGACACCATGAACTGACAGTAGTCGATCCATATCCTCGGCATCTGAGGAGAAAATTAATGTGCATCCATCAAGTAACTTTGACACATGGTGCTGCTGTCAAATAAACATGAAAACGCATGAAATGTCGACTTTACCTTGTGCATAAACACAAGCGCTCTTTCATGACAGTTGTTCACCTCCTCATATGTTGGATCTGTGATACACTTGCCTTTCACCTGTTTCCTCCTCTCTCTCAGGTAGTTGTACCACAACTTGTAACTGACAGAAAAAGAACCATACATCATTTATGTGTATCAAGCAATGTAAGAGAGAACCAGATGACATGTACGGACCTGCCAGGCAGCTCTTTTAAAGCTCTTTCATAGATCATATTGAGCACTGATTTCTGAGCATTTTGCTTGTGCTCGATATAACGCATCCAACACTTTACTGAATATGGATTCCTGATGATTTCTTCTTCGTAAGGCAAATCATCATCTTCCTGCAAAACACACATGAACATGAGCTTTATGAAAACACAGATGCTTAAGCAAACCCAAAAAGATAAAGTCAAGTTTGAGTAATGGATATATATTATATAAAGGAACAAGAAATACTTCGATCATTATATCATAATTGTTCTAATGTAAACAATACCAAACATACATGCTAACTATTGTTCCTGTTAGTAAATATGACGTTAAATATGACAACAACACTCCAGTTGATGTTTGACAGGTAATAAATCACAGATGTTTCCAATAAAAATATTCAAATATTATTTTGACGTAAAGTTATTATCTTATAACGTTACTCTCGAAGTTAGCAAGCTAACCCCAGCTAGCTGACAACAGGCTCGGTTAAATGTCACGAAACTGATTTAAGACACTCAAATACTTACGAATATAACGTCTGCCTTTCCGTTTAAAGTCGGCATTTTCGTCAGGAAGAGAAAATCCGTTTAATAGTGCGAAAAACTCTTGATATTTTTGACAAAACAAACACTTTCCCAACGTGCTGCGATCGTTGAATACAAACGCCCCGCCCTTTCCGAGTGAAGTCGCTTCCTATTGGCTGAGGTGGACAGTGAGGTGGACAGGCATGTTGTGTCAGGGCGTCTCCTCTAGGGGGAGCCTTAGTGCGTTTTTTGAATGGAAGTCAATGGAAAAGTGATGGCTTCAATACTCTGAATAACTTTGTTAGATGTGTGCTAATCTTCAACGTCTTTGCCGTTATTCTGAAATAACGTTAAAAAAATAATAAAGTTTACGGCTGATATACATCAGGGGTTGATAATTACAGATAATTATTTACAGGTTTTCTCGATTGTTTACACACATTAATTTCCTGTAAGCATGCGCCTCATACTCTCAGAACGCTACACACAAATCTAAAAACACACACAATTGGCAAAACCCCTCATTTCTAGTGCAAAATGAGACTTTTTATTCAAAACAATGTTATATATCCTCAAAATGTTATTTTGTTTTCAAATGACACACAAAAACCATCATAGACATTTGTACAGTAAGAATCAGTTGAACACTGATGTGCTCAATGTAAAACACTTTTTTACTGTAAAAGCATAAACATTTGTTTCTGTTGTGTTGTGGACCACTGTATGTGGAACTTTGTGTTGGTTGGGGTGTAATGTGCGATCTATCTCCTATTGTTTTTGTGGGGGGGAAATTAAATATATTTGTTACCGTGTATTTGTGTGTTCTGGGTATAAAAACAATATTCTCAAATATTTTACAACACACTTATGTATGTAATGTCTGTAGTGAGTGTAACACTGAACAAAAAAGGCCCAAGACATTATGATGAATGGAGAAGAAGTGTTTTCCATTGATCATAGTGTTTTATGCTCCAAACTCTCATTTGGACCTTGAACCGTTTGGTTCCCATTGAAGTCCATTATATGGAGAAAAATCCTGGAATGTTTTCATCAAAAACCTTAATTTCTTTTCGACTGAAAAAAATAGATGAAGACATCTTGGATGACATGGGGGTGAGTAAATTATCAGCAAAAGTTTTTTCAAAAGTGAACTACTCCTTTAAGTCCTAGTCTAAGTCAAAAAGAAAAAACACTTAAGTTCAGCTGATTGATTTATCATCAATTTAAACTAGAATCCATTTTATTTCACTGAAGTTAACATAGAACTAAGTGTACAGAAAAGCATTTAAGTATATTAATTTAAACATAATTTCCATAATAAGTATACTAAAGTACAAATGCTGGTAGTAACGCTATATAATTTGAAAAACAGGTATAAAGCATCACATGAATTTATGTGAAACACAACAGAAGTAGCTCAAGCATATTTGATCATCCATTATCTGAACACTGCACATTTACACCTTCACTTAATACAGACACACAAATAAAAGAAATTCCAGTCAGTCAGTTTACTCAACCATCCAGGTGATGTGAAACACATACATTGAACAAGCGTCTTATTTTCTCTTTTCTTTGTTTCCCTCTTTTTTCTCTTTCCTTCCACTGCTGTTTCCCTTCCTCGCCTCTTTTTTGGGCTCTGCTCTGCTGTTTCCATTATTCTTCTGCAGCTGAGCGCTGTGGACTCTCTGGATGAGAGAGAAGTAGTCCTCTTGTGGGCTGATTGGACAAGCCGTGTCCCCTGGGTGTGGAGTTGAGGATCTTGAACGTGTCTTTCTGGCAGGAGACCGGCGAGGGGATGGAGACCTGGAGCGATGGTTTCTGGGTGGGTTCACATTGAGAGCGATTGGTCCGCCGGGCCTAGGGCTGAGAGGAAGCACTATAGTCTCCCCTGGCTGTCCGATCGTGAGGAAGACTTCAGGGAATGAACACGGCTGATTGTTTTCTCCGTGCGTCTGAAGGAGACACAAAAATAAACTTCCAGGCCCAATCAAACACAACTTTAAAATGCTAATCGGGGTGTTTTCAGGATTAGTAAGTTATAGACAGGCGAGTTTGATCAGGGTTGGAGCCAAACTCTGCAGAAAAGTGGGCCAGAGTTGAGAACCCCTGCATTTAGACATTAATGTTCAGTCATGAATAAGTAGCCGTCTAGCTGGTACATGGAAAACTATATTTAAGTCCTACGTTTACTTTGAGCTGCAAGATCAGCTCATGTTTAGCACTTCCTTGAAGGTACTTGTACTTGCCCTGTAGTCAATCATTTTATCTCTTAAAGGGTAGGCTACATATCATGCTTTTAAATCATTCCCTTTACACATAAATCATCCATTTGTGGTCTATATAAAGCATAACTGCAATGCTTGGGTCTGAATTCCTCATTATTATAGCTCCACAGGCCCCTTTTCTACCCCTTTTCTGATGTGCGTCTGTGAGCAACTCATTTAGGAGCGGCCCCTTTAAATAAAAAGGAGATGTGTCATACCCCGCCCGCTCTCCAGGTCGCTAAGTTCAACTCCACCCCGTTCGGCCATTTTTGTAGTTTGATTAGAGATACATGATTATATAGAGTCATTTAACATTTTTATTCACACTTTAACAAAATGTCAACGACGACGGAAGACTTGTCCATCAAGCGTTACATGTTCGAGCCAAAGTGAGCAAGTTGAAAAAGAAGACGACGAACCTGCAGAACAACGTCTTCATATGGATGTATTGCAATGGTATGTACGTAACTGTATTATAAGTGAAAGTCGACTATTTCTCTTGTTAAAACAAGCACACTAACAAGATAAATGACTATACGGTCTAATCTTACCACTAAAAATCTGTATTGATAATATGATACGTTTAGAAAAGCATCAGAAAACACTGCAGCTAAAAGACCATTGATGAAACTCAAGAACAATAATACCGCAGACGTATAACGTTACTTCAAAATAAAAACAAAGAAAGACAAAGGTACTGCCAAACCATGACCACCATGTGTTTTACGAAAGTAAAGTACTTTATTTTTAGTAACAATATTTACAGCTTATCGAAATGCTCTGTTCGTCGTCTCCAAAGATAGAAGGAATTGACCGCTCATTCAGACAAATTTGATCAGCAAACCATTCTTTATACTGGCGGAGGTTGCTGAAGTGGGAATCCTTGAAGTGCTTCAGGTCACTACATCCAACAACCGAATATTTTGACTTGCCCTCTCGTAACTTCGGCATCATTGAGCTTGGACTACAAAATCGGAGCGAGAAATAAAAATGGCGGATTGCTAGAAGTGTTTGGCCGGTAGTCGATGTCCTTATTTGACAGTTCCGCTGCAAATACTGTGACGTAATTGTTCAAAATACGTCATAGAGAACATCTGCTGTCAGAAAAAAAGGTACGAAAGCTGCCACTGGGGTGGTACCTTTTCAAAAAGGTACACTTTTGTACCTAAAGGGTGCATATTGGTACCATAATTGTACAAATATGGTACCAATATGCACCCTTTAGGTACAAAAGTGTACCTTTTTGAAAAGGTACCACCCCAGTGACAGCTTTTGTACCTTTTTTTTCTGAGAGTGAGTTTTTTTCTGAGAATGCTAAATCCACTTTTTAAGCCCTTAAATGCATTTTGTGTCTGTAAGTACAGAAAAGTTGAAATTATTCTCTTCCGGTGCTTCGTTTATATCTTTATATTCTGTTGAAAAATATGACCAAAACAGAATATAAAGATATAAACGAAGCACCGGAAGAGAATAATTTCAACTTTTCTGTACTTACAGACACAAAATGCATTTAAGGGCTAAAAAAAAGTGGATTTAGCATGATATGTACCCTTTAAAATTGACACATTGAAAAGTTTTTTTCCTTGAACAAAAAAAAAATCTTCATGCCTTAAATATCTTGAATGTATCTCAACACCCTTGCCTTACTTAGTATACATGGTTCTATGATTATGCAAATTAGCACCGCCTCCACTCACTCCAGCTTAGAGATCCACTCGTTCACGTTTTATGGTCGTGGGTTTATAAATACATAAAGGTTAGGCTACTAAATACTGACAGAATTTTTATTTTACATATCGTAAGTACTATTAGGTATTAAAGTGAAGAAACATAGAGACAGATTTGTCCTCCATGTTGCAAAATCCGAGTGAAACTTATTTAGGATTTTGGAAAAATGATAAGATGTAAGGCGGGACTCGGTTCTATTGTTGACTGAATAATGAGATGTTAATCAGTTAAAAGAGGCGGGGTTTAAACAGAATAAATAATTGGATAAATCCTGCATAGAGAGAAGTCTGTCGCTTTCACCAAAAGATTGAGTTATGACATTTTGATTAAACATCATGAGGTAAACTTACATCGATGAATCGTTCACTGCGTTTAGAATATAGATATGGTAAATTTTAGAGCCCGACCGATAAAGGATTTCGAAGGCCGATACCGATACAAATATTTTTGGTTTTAAAATACGATATGCCGATATATCGGCCGATATTTTTTTTATTTTTTATTTCAGAAAGACACAACAAACATTAACAGATTTCCCTAACATTAGTTATTTGTAGCTATTTATGAGTTTTAACTAAAATAATATGATAATGCATTTTAAAAAGAAACTTTCTAAAAGTTTTTTTTTTATTGTCACAACAGAACAGACTGATGATAGTGGCATTAGCTAGCTTTGTGGTTAGCTAGTCGATGATGAACCATAATTTAGCAATGGATTACATCATACAGCAAATTGTAAAACATACATTTTCAATATAACTGGCCAAGGAAACTTCCGTCGGCCACAAATTTTGTCATGCTTATTTGAGTTAAGAGAACTGATGGGGATGATCTTTTAATTGTTATTCAAGCAATGTATGTATGGTGACCAACTCAACGAGTGTTGCCAACAGGAACGGTGTAGAGTGCCCTCTGGTGGACAAACTATATAACTCCAACACTCATGACATGGTTCAAGCGTGTTTCGTCCGTTTTCATTTTATTTTTGAAATATTCATTTATCGGCCATTATAACTGCCGATACCGATAGTTTGGAAAATGCCTAATATCGGCCGATAATATCGGTCTGCCGATATATCGGTCTGGCTCTAGTAAATTTTCATTTCATGCTGACTTTGTGTAGAGATTCATTAGTTTCACACGTTTAATAGCTTTTCACTTAATATTCTTTCATTCTCAAAAACACGTTTCGAGCTCATTTATTGCACTTACCTGATGCGGAGGGAAGCGCATGGAAATTTGAAATGATATCTGTAAAACACGAATGTGCTATTAATATCAATCATTCAGCTCAAAAATAAATGCAGAACATGCTGAAAGAAAAATCCCTCACCTGCGCAGACATGTCATCATACGGTAATCTCTCCCTATCCGACGCTGGGCATAATGAGGGCGATCTGGCGGGAGGCCTGCCAGGTGTGTCTGAGTCACAGACGGGCAGAGAGGGACAGGACGGACTGGGACAAACTTTTTTTGGTGCAGCAGGTGACGCGGGGGTCAGCATGATTTGGGGGGCTCCTTTATTTCTCTCTCTCTTTGTCTCTATTCTGGAGGGCTGGAGGCCTGGCAATGCGCCAAGTGTCACACGTTGATCATCCAGTCGTCCTCTTTGAAAGTTGGCCAGTAGATTGAAAAGGTCCTCAGGATCTTCCGCTGTATGCAACAAGCCGGTAGAACAGTGTGAAAATTACAGTAATTCTGCCATTAATAATCATCATTATCCGAGCTGACTTCAGTTAGGCCTACCTTTGGGATTAGCGTTCGGGGTATTTGGAGAGGGGGAAGGTTTTTTAAAGGGATCAAATGAGCACCGCTGGTCATCCATTCGCCGATGCTGGGAATTGTACACCAGGGAAAAAAACTGGTCCTGATCGATACAATTTTTTACCTGATTCAGAGAAAAGGAAACACTACATGAATCAATATACATTTATGATTTTCAGAGGCATTCCACCTTTCCCAGGAGTCGTGTGTTTAATAGTCAAAGCGCCAATACCCAGCGAAGAAGACGAAGATCACAACACGCAAATATGGACGAATATCAGACAGAAACTTGTGCGACAAACACTTTGTGCGATGATTTGCTTTGAGAAAAAATGCAAAAAAAGGAAAAAAAAGATTTACCCGGTGACCTCAACCCATGCCTTGCTCTGATTGGCTGTAGCTCATGACATCACGTGAGGTTGAGTCGTGCGACAGCTCTGGATATCTAGCATGCTAGAAATTTTTCTGAGCTCGGCGACGCATCTGTGAGGCGTCTGCGAGCGTCGACTTTGATGCGTTGTTGGCTCTTTCATAGTAGCAGATAGGCGAGCGTTCATCGCCCGCTAATCCCTCGCGATTTGCACGCGATAACACCCTGACCTGTCGGTGAGCTCAACGATTTGCAGATCGGGCTTAAAATCATATAGTGTGAACTAGGCGTTATTTGCATGTCTGTTGTGTCTGTGTGCGACGCCCTCTGGTGTTCAGATGAAGCAGCGTTTACTACCGATGAGCCGCACTGCACTGACAAGCTGCGCATAAAATAATCGCAGCGTTTGCGATTAATTGTGCAGCCCGTTTTCACAAATTCACATTTTTGTAGTTTACACAGAGACTATAACCGTATAGTTTTCAAAAGTTTGCATTTTCTGGGACCCAAAACGCCATTGTCGTGTAAATGAACGGCCAAAATGCTAAATCCAAAAAAGTTTTTAGTTGGAAAACTGAAAGGTTTGCTACATTTTTAGAGTGTTCACACAAAATGGGCCACTGTTTTAGTTCAATGAAAAACTGAAAGTTTTTTATGCATTTTGGTCGTTCATTTACATGACAGCGGTGTTTTTGGGGGCCTGAAAATGCAAACTGCAAAGAACAAGTTTTTGAGAACGATAAGTCATCGTCTCTGTATAAACTACAAAAGCGCGAATTTGTAATTAAATGGTGACATCATGCTTATTACATGTTCATTCAATTGGCGACATCGCCAACTACTGGCCTGGCATGAATAATACAGCGTTTTAGTCGTTTTAATGGACCCGTGTGAACGGGGATCGTTTTGACTGATCGAAGTTGTCGTCTGTGCGTGAAAATTTTCAAAAACCAAAAGGAAAAACGTTACTGATTTTAGTACATCATTGGCGTTTAAACGTACCCTAAATATTGTGCAAACTAATCTGAGAGCTACAAGTCATTACAAAGGCAAGTAAACAACAACAAAATATATCAACTTTATAGCATTTGGAAACATAGGTGATCATACGAATAAATACATGAACCTACGATGACAATTCCAGACCCCTCCATGATTTCTAAGTGGGAGAACTTGCAAAATAGCAGGGTGTTCAAATACTTCTTTTCCTCACTGTATATACATCACCTCAGAGGAAGGACTGAATGATCCTGATCTCCTGGGTGATTCAGAGGGAGGGTTAGTCGGGGATACAGGTTGAGAATAAGACTTCTTTGGCGGGGCAGGAGACCCCAGCTGGATTTTGGGAGCAGAGCAGCTCTGATCATCCATCCGAGAGCCCTGCCAGAGAGAAAATAATACAAGCGTGCCTTGTTATCACAGAGTGCTTTTAAATTAATGATATTCGGTCCAGGTTTCTACCTCTGTGCATGTGCCAGTTATGGAAAAAGGAGAGCGTTAGTAAATGTTGATTGACATCGTAAAATAAGCCCTTTTTTCGCTGGCCTATATTTGTGCTCTTGCCCTTATTAGAGCTGTGCATAATCTAACAAACGTATCTCAAAGGGGTCGTTTCATCACATTTTCCATGACTTTTAATGCAAGAAAATATACTATGACTTTTTATTATATTTAACAATAAATATATCTATTTAACAACAAATTAAGCTGTATAAATACTGACAGATAAATACATTAACATGGACTACCTAAAAGTTTCGGTAAGATTTTTGAATGTTTCTGAAAGGCGTCGCTTATGCCAAGGCTGCATTTATTTGATAAAAAAAATACAGAAACAACAGAAATATTATTACAATTTAAAATAACTGTGAAATATTCTGAATTTTCAGCATCATTACTCCAGTCTTCAGTGTCACATGATCCTTCAGAAATTATTCCGATATACTGATTTGATGCTCAAGAAACATTTGTGATCAGGATTCTTTGATGAATAGACAGTTCAAAAGAACAATTATTTGAAATAGACGTTTTTTGTAACATTATAAATGTCTTTACTGACACTTTTAATCCACTAATGCATGCTTGCTGAATAAAAGCATTCGTTTCTTTCAGACATTACACACCTGTATTCTGGAGACCATGTTGAAGAGCTGATCTGATTCCTCAGCTGTCATCCCAGAAGGTGCTTGTTTTCCTGACAACGGCTTTAGCGTCACCCGCTGGTCATCGAACCGTCGGTTTTGGGTGTTGGAAATGAGTTTAAAGAAATCCTCCACATCTTGATCTGTTTAGGTGGTGTATACGAACATGCACTTAGTAAAGAACCTTCTCTGATTGGTTTGCTTTAAAATGCATTTGTTGAATTATTCACTTTATTATTACAGACTAACCTGACTGGCTGTTATCCATATGTCTTGGCGAAGGTGATAAGGGGTTAATGGAGCAGCGCTGATCATCCATACGTCCACGTTGTGCTTGACTAACTAGGCACAACATCTGGTCCTGCTCACCCTGGTGGATTAAGAACAAGAATAACAGGCTTTTGTACTTTGTAAGTAGGAAGTTTTGAGAGAAAGTATCTGAGGCCACTGTAAATATACACTCAGCTAAAGGATTATTAGGAACACCATACTAATACTGTGTTTGACCCCCTTTCGCCTTCAGAACTTCCTTAATTCTACGTGGCATTGATTCAACAAGGTGCTGAAAGCATTCTTCAGAAATGTTGGCCCATATTGATAGGATAGCATCTTGCAGTTGATGGAGATTTGTGGGATGCACATCCAGGGCACGAAGGTCCCGTTCCACCACATCCCAAAGATGCTCTATTGGGTTGAGATCTGGTGACTGTGGGGGCCATTTTAATACAGTAAACTCATTGTCATGTTCAAGAAACCAATTTGAAATGATTTGAGCTTTGTGACATGGCGCATTATCCTGCTGGAAGTAGCCATCAGAGGATTGGTACATGGTGGCCATAAAGGGATGAACATGGTCAGAAACAATGCTCAGGTAGGCCGTGGTATTTAAACGATGACCAATTGGCACTAAAGGGCCTAAAGTGTGCCAAGAAAACATCCCCCACACCATTACACCACCACCACCAGCCTGCACAGTGGTAACAAAGCATGATGGGTCCATGTTCTCATTCAGTTTACGCCAAATTCTGACTCTACCATCTGAATGTCTCAACAGAAATCGAGACTCATCAGACCAGGCAACATTTTTCCAGTCTTCAACTGTCCAATTTTGGTGAGCTCTTGCAAATTGTAGCCTCTTTTTCCTATTTGCAGTGGAGTTGAGTGGTACCCGGAGGGGTCTTCTGCTGTTGTAGCCCATCCGCCTCAAGGTTGTGTGTGTTGTGGCTTCACAAATGCTTTGCTGCATACCTCGGTTGTAACGAGTGGTTATTTCAGTCAAAGTTGCTCTTCTATCAGCTTGAATCAGTCGGCCCATTCTCCTCTGACCTCTCGCATCAACAAGGCATTTTCGCCCACAGGACTGCCACATACTGGATGTTTTTCCCTTTTCACACCATTCTTTGTAAACCCTAGAAATGGTTTTGCGTGAAAATCCCAGTAACTGAGCAGATTGTGAAATACTCAGACCGGCCCGTCTGGCACCAACAACCATGCCACGCTCAAAATTGCTTAAATCACCTTTCTTTCCCATTCTGACATTCAGTTTGGAGTTCAGGAGATTGTCTTGACCAGGACCACACCCCTAAATGCATTGAAGCAACTGCCATGTGATTGGTTGATTAGATAATTGAATTAATGGGAAATTGAACAGGTGTTCCTAATAATCCTTTAGGTGAGTGTAAGTATTCATACTCACTTGAAAACGTTCCATTCTGTCCTTGTCTGATATGGGGTTGAATGAGGCTGATCTGGTTTTGAGTGTGTCGTAAGTGTCTGAATCAGCTGGTGTCTGGGGATTGTAGCTCGCTCTTCTCACAGTGTCCGGGGCTTCAGGGGAAAGGGTGTTTTTGGGAGGGATCTGTTTCCTGAAACTCTACATTGCAGGTTAAGAAATTTGAAGAAGAAAAAAAACGTTCTTTTCAATTCTTTCCTGTATATACAGTACAATCGAAAATAAATTGCAGGATTTTCTTCGTTTTCAGTTAATTTTACAATATGTTACAAGTACTGGGTAATATAAGTACATGGGTTAAGGTTAGGTTTATGGGTAAGTTCAGGGTTAGAACTTGTTGAAAGTAGTTGTTATCTACTATAATAAGAACTTTTAGTATGTATATGCAGAACAAGGCTGTAAAATAAAATGCTACTAAATTTCAAATTTAAATACTAAAAATTCAGAAATTGCTGGTACATTTCACAAATAATTACTAAGAAATGGCAAGTACTATTTGAAATACTAAAACGTATTTTCTTGTAAAACATGCTCCAAATAAACTTTATTTTACTAAGTTCACTGGAAAACTCACATGAGCTCTGCTGACCATGTTGCAAAACTGATCAAAGTTAGTCTTCAGCGCATTTCTGTCTTTTGCATCTCTCATGGTGAATGCCTCCATGCCTGGCAGTGAACTGAGTGTCACTCGTTGGTCATCTAATCGTTGGCTCTGACTCTTGACCAGGTACTGAAAAAAGTCATCGCCATCTACCGAAGTGTTGTCCAAAGAGACATGAACATGTAAATGTTACTTTTGAGGCATAGACACTACAGACAAAACCTGTGCTTTTTTGTGCACTGTTCAATTTGAAAAAAAATTTTGCATTCTCTCGCAAATCTTTTGTTTTCCCCAGCAAAGATTTGAATTCATTCGCAAACTTTCGCAGAAAACCATTTGTGAGTTTGGAAAAACTCTTTCTGATTAATTTACTTCTGGCAGTGGTTCAGTACTATGGAGAACCTAAATGGACATGGTGAAGGAAAAATATATGACACGGGATGAAAAATTCTTTGTTAACGCTTTTGCGTTCTCTCATGAATGTTTTGCGTTTCGCAGAGAAACTTTCTGTTCGCTCGCAAACTTTTGCATTCTCTCGCAAAGATATTTGCATTTGTTCGCAAACTTTTGCATTCGTTCACAAAGATATTTCCATTTGTTCGCAAACTTTTCCATTCACTCGCAAACTTTTGCATTCGCTCACAAACATATTTCCATTTGTTCGCAAACTTTTGCATTCGCTCGCAAAGATATTTGCATTTGTTCGCAAACTTTTCCATTCACTCACAAACGTTTGCATTCGCTCGCAAACATATTTCCATTTGTCCGCAAACTTTTCTATTCGCTCGCAAACTTTTTCATTCACTCGCAGATATTTGCATTTATTCGCAAACTTTTGCATTTGCTCGCAAAGACATTTGCATTCGCTCACAAACTATTGCATTCTCTCGCAAAGATATTTACATTTGTTCGCAAACTTTTCCATTCACTGGCAAACTTTTCCATTCGCTTGCAAACTTTTGCTCACAAATAAATTTGCGATCATTTGTAAACTTTTTCGCTCACTCGCAAAGGAATTTGATTCACAATTTTCCCTACACCGTGTCACTTTAAGGGCTCTGTAAGAGGCTCCGTAAAAAAGAGATATCACAATCCCCTCGGTACAAACCAGTGACTCTAATATGTCAACAAAAAGAAACTTGAACCTGGGTTTATCCAATGTTCATATTTCTGATACTGAAATGTATGTGAATTAGTTCATATTTATTCAAAAATGCCTCATTTGCATCTAGTGCTGTCAAATCGATTAATCGTGATTAATTGCATCCCAGCTAACAATTTTTGGTTCCCAGAACGTTCTAAGAACGTTAGTTTTTGGTTCCCAGAACGTTCTCAGAACGTTAGTTTTTGGTTCTCAGAACGTTACTTTTTGTGGTTTGTTTTTGGTTAGCTGGGAAAGTTTTCTTAACGTTCTCAGAACGTTAGATTTTAGTTCCCAGAACGTTCTCAGAACGTTGTTTTTTGGTTCTCAGAAAGTTAGTTTTTGGTTCCCAGAAGAGTGTTTTTTGGTTCCCAGAACGTTCTCAGAACGTTAGTTTTTGGTTCTCAGAAAGTTAGTTTTTGGTTCCCAGAACAGTGGTTTTTGGTTCCCAAAACGTTCTCAGAACGTTAGTTTTTGGTTCTCAGAACGTTACTTTTTGTGGTTTGTTTTTGGTTAGCTGGGAAAGTTTTCTTAACGTTCTCAGAACGTTAGATTTTAGTTCCCAGAACGTTCTCAGAACGTTGTTTTTTGGTTCTCAGAAAGTTAGTTTTTGGTTCCCAGAAGAGTGTTTTTTGGTTCCCAGAACGTTCTCAGAACGTTAGTTTTTGGTTCTCAGAAAGTTAGTTTTTGGTTCCCAGAACAGTGGTTTTTGGTTCCCAGAACGTTCTCAGAACGTTAGTTTTTGGTTCTCAGAACGTTATTTTTTATGGTTTGTTTTTGGTTAGCTGGGAAAGTTTTCTTAATGTTCTCAGAACGTTAGATTTTGGTTCCCAGAATGTTCTCAGAACATTAGTTTTTGGTTATCATAACGTTAGTTTTTGGTTATCAGAAAGTTAGTTTGTGGTTCCCAGAACATTATTTTTTTTATGGTTTGTTTTTAGTTAGATAATAAAGTTTTCTTTATGTTCAACAACAATTCATCTTTTTTTTTTACTTCAATAAAATACAACAGTAAATCTATATAAATAATAAACCTGTACAGTACATGTTTTTGTCGATTCATTGTTTAATTGTTGATTAAAAACAGACAAAAAACACAATTATATAGGCCTAGGCTGTGCATCACATTCAAAACAGGCAAAACGAAAAGGTGAACCGAAAACAATTGTAGATCCTGAAGCCTCATCCATCTTCACCACAGTCATCTGTAAGAATAACAAATGGTTACACTTTATTTTGATAGTCACTTTAGACATTCTACTAATTATAAGTAACTTTTCAACTACATGTCAACTAACTCTCATTAGAGTTTTAGTAGACTATATTTGTTTTAGTATGAACTACATCTCCCATGAAGAGAAACGAGATCCGCTGCTCGTGTGTGTGCAGTCTGGGACAAAACACTCAGGTAGGACGGCGCAACGTTACGATTATAACGTAAGACTGTAGAAACAATGACAGACATTAGCCTCAGTAAAGTTAGCTTCAGTCATTGAGAGAAAATGTGCGCCTTTGGGGTTTGTAGTCTTTGTAATTACGTATTTTCACAGTCTTATACCTCAACGGTTTTACATCAAACTGCGACTTTCTTTACTTTAAAATGTATCTTTTAAATTGACAAACATCATATGTGTAATTCAGGGCACAATTCAAATGAGATCAAAATATTTGTTGTCTCTCGCCATTGACTACCATTCAATATTTTTCCGAATAAAGGTCCCATGGTGATCGACCGGAAGGGGAGGGACTTAGGCTCTCTATAGACATATGCACCGGTATGTAAACAAGCCTCGGAGATAAGGTGATAACGCACCCTCGATGACAGCTACAGCCAGGCAGAATGACTTGTTAGGTTGATGATGTTGGACATTAGCCTCCAGTCACAGATGAAGGTACAAACGATCTTACAGATTATTTATGAAAATAGCTTAGCAAGCTAGCTAGGCTAACGTTTGCTACCGAATAAACTAAAAAAAGATCTGTCCATTTGGCAACAATAAATAAATAAATGAAATCAAATAAACAAATTCATGTTTTTCATTTGTATCCATTACTTGTCTCATTTTTACTTTGCAATGGGCATGGGTAAGGTAACGTTACAGCTAGAAAGTATACACAATATCGACCAACTAGTGTTTTTAAACCATGGAAAGAGGTCAATATAACAGCAGGAGAACAATTATGTCACATAACGTTACATTTAGCTCAGGAAAGCCATTTAATGACTATAGCATGTTAATTAAATAGAAAAATAGCAGTTTTGATTTTGCAGATCACTATATCACACATTTATGATATTTTTTTACTTATTTCATTAAATAATTGTTATTAAACGTGAATGTCCGCGTCTTGTACTCGCCCAGGAAATCTGTGTAAACCGTACAGCACCAGACAGGGGCAGTCGACCCGGGGTATTCACAATGTTTTCTCTTCAAAATTGAAATTTTACTGCCACCATTGAAACAATTTATAACAGAAACTGTTTACCCACTCGACATTATTACAAGGGCTAACGTTGTAACGTTAGTGACAGTCGTAAATCGCGGGCTGTTTATTCCTGTGGACGCAAGTTGCAACTAAAACAATAGAAGGCAATGGAGCTACGCTACCCAGCAACAGCTCAGTAATGGCGCCCGCTTACTTCCGGTAGTTTCGCTGGATTTGTCTATTAACAACAAGGCTGAATATGTGTGATGGGCCTCTATATTACAGTTACAATGTTACCTTAATGGTTACAGACTAATCAGAATGTAATTAATATGACAAAACTGAGATGTGACTGCCCTTACGAAAAGTTTATTTAGATATGCTATTAGTATACTTCTTTTAAACTTAAAATACAAAAGTATACTTTTAGTCTACTTTTTATGTACTTCTTCTAGGAAATATACTTCAAATTGCACTGAACCTGATCACACTAAATGCATCTTTATAGCACGCAGTGTGTTTATCGTGCAATTTATACACTAAACTGAGTTTTTACGTGCATAGATACGCATGGGTTGGTTAGGGTGGAATTAGTAATGGTGTATCTTGTATTAGAAATGATGGTTTAGTAATTACTTACCTTGAAATTAAAACTGCTGAAGCCAGAGGAAGGCAATCCAAATCTAATAAAACAAAGACATTAAAAAAAGATATTAATTAAACCTGGCAACAGTCCTTAAGTTTCATGTTGCAGGTGTGCTGCACTTCTGGCAATAAATACTGAAAATTTGTTTGTTAGTTAGTCAAAACATGTACTTACAAAACCAAAAACAGCTGACTTTCTTAGTTCTTAAAAGAACTTTTGGGGGGTACAGTATCGGGCTGCTGTGGACACGTGCAAAAAGAAAAGAAAAAGAGAAAAACAATTAACATATGTGTGATGGGCCTTTATATGAGTTACAATGTTTCCCTAATGGTTAGTTACAGACTAATCAGAACATAATTAATATGGCAAAGCTCAGATGTGACTGCCCTTACGAAAGTTTATTTAGATGTGCTATTAGTTTGTCTACTTTTTATGTACTTCTCAGAAATATAGGCTACTTCAAATTGCACTGGTATTTTTGGCCTATACTTGTTGATTGAGAGACTTGAAATTACTTTTTATTGCAGTTAGGTCTATATTGTTTACGGTTATAAATATACTTGAACATTTATAGTAGCCTACTTCATAAAATGAACTTAAAGTATATTTATTTTCGTAATGGTGGTAATGTATGACTTACAGCAAGCAGATGGTAATCGAAGAAGCTGAAAAAGAGAGAAGAGAATAATTATTTTATAAATCATAAAAAGTTTCAAAGCACTCACTCTCATCAAAACCAATGTTCATCAGGTTGTATGTCAGGCATAGGCATAATTTGCGGGTGGGTGTACCAATACAAATAAAACATCTCCAGTTAACAGCATTCGTTTCATTTGTTAGTTAAATAACAGGCGATCTAGCACTGAAATGTGTTGTCTTCTCTCGGTAACGCGCTTCAATCCGTTGCGGAGATTCGTTCCGGTGAAATCACAAATCAAAACGCACACAAACTTGTCCCTGTTTCTCATGGGTTCTAATCCGCTCTCGTATATTTTCCCCCTCATCAAAACAAATACAACCACTGATAAACATTATTGGTTTTGATGAGAAAAAAAAGAATACGAGTGCGGATTAGAACCTCGAACCTCCCGAGTCCCGACACGATAGGCAAAAATTCTACTTCTGGACCATCACTGTACATACGTTATTAAGGGCGTATATACTCTTTATACTCACTATACTTGGACATTGTGCTCATTTTTATATATATACATCAGTAAGCTACAGGACATCGTCTTTCAAAACATGTCCTACTCGAAAGACAAAAAAAGAATGAATGAGTCATTGTACCCAGCACTTTTGAAAATGGCCTTCCGAACGGTATTTAACGGCAGAAATTGTAAGATGTGGTACATTTACTATAAAAAGACATTTCCGTATTGAAAACTGATACATTTTCAACGGTTCCTTGATAATCACTTTAATGAGAGAACTATTTTGAGTGGTTAAGTTGAGAAAACCAATCTCATTCCCTCACATCTTTCCCTCACATAATAGCCTTGTCTAATTGTATCTTAGCCTGTCTCCTATTGTTAATGATCATATTTGTGGTTTTATAATTGATATTTTCAATCGTGAATATATATATATATAGGCTAATTTAAAACAATTAGCTACATTTTTAGGTTACTTGAATACTCACATATCTCTATACCGATCCAAGGGAGCAATGCGCGAGATACTGAGACGGCCCTTTATATAGGCCAGATTCGCGGGCTTAGCACGCGAGCAA
Organism: Cyprinella venusta; assembly: GCA_038021265.1. Taxonomy (NCBI): domain Eukaryota; kingdom Metazoa; phylum Chordata; class Actinopteri; order Cypriniformes; family Leuciscidae; genus Cyprinella; species Cyprinella venusta. Next base: position 21,333,938 of record CM075863.1, read on the forward strand.
AAAAATCCAATTTTAAATATTTTCTTATTTTGTGAAATGTTATTTATACATTTAATCCTACATTTTTTGTAATATTACTCTCGTATTAAATGAGACATTAATTAATTAATTAAAAAACACACCGGGGTTTACTGATGGAGTGTTTTTCTCTATTCTGACTGCAAAAAAACCTGTCCCCATATTTTTTCTCATAATTAAAACAGTGGGAATGCAATACGTGGGGCTTAATGTCAATGTATTTATTATTATTAATACCTAACAACAATAGGCTAGTCTATTTTCGTCAACTTCATCTGACAGAACAGTTTATATTGTCAGTAAATAATTAATATAAATATGTGATTACACGTATATTTTCTTTGGTTGATTTCCTTAAGGATAAACCAGCACATTGAGTGTTTATTGCGATTATAATGTGATTTGGGCAATATATTCAAATCAGAATTCCCAATCCCATCCCCTCAAAAAATAAAAAAAATAAAAAAAAATTTTTTAAAAAAAATAAAAATAAAAATGTTTGAACAGGGCTTATTTTATTAACTACATTATATATATACAATAATGTTCGCTTATTATTTTTTTTTAATAAATAATTAAACCTGCTATAACTAATTAGTGAAGCAATCGTTTAATAATATATTGGATATTAAAATAATAACAGATTTGTCTCATTTAAAAATAAACACCCAAAATAGAGATGAAAAAATATAAATAAGTAAAAAAAAAATAGGCTACTTTTGCTGGTTGAATAAATGTTCAGTGATATATTCCAAACATTTCAGATTTTTGGGCCAATTATTTCTCTATAGTGTTATGGCAAATAAGTAATAATGTTAATAACTCACCTCCAAGTCTTTGATTTTGTTGGACGTTCCACGTTCCACTGCAATATCCATTCGGATCTTGAACTTGATGCCGTATCACAACTTCATGAATGAGCTCTGGGACATTATTCTGAAGTTTTCTCTAGTTCTCTAGGTTGTTTTGAGGTTATTCAAAAAATAACCTTCCAGCAACGTTCTGAGAACGTTGTTTATTGGTTGCAAAATAATTACTTAAAAATAACCATTAGAGAACGTTCGCTATAAGTTGTTTTGAGGTTATTCAAAAATAATCTTCCATCAACGTTCTAGGAACGTTGTTTTATGGTTAGAAAAAATACAACTTAAAAATAACCATTAGGGAACGTTCTCTATAAGTTGTTTTGAGGTTATTCAAAAATAACATTCCATCAACGTTCTGGGAACGTTGTTTTATGGTTGAAAGAATATAACTTAAAAATAACCATTAGGGAACGTTCTCTATAAGTTGTTTTGAGGTTATTAAAAAAAAACCTTCCAGCAACGTTCTGGGAACGTTGTTTTATGGTTTCAAAATAATAACTTAAAAATAACCATAAGGTAACGTTATTTAAGAGTTATTTTTGGGTTATTTAAAAATAACCACCCTGCATCGTTCTGGGAACGTTGTTTTATGGTTACATAAAAATAAAACCTAAAAAGAACGTTCCCCTAACGTTAGTATTTGGTTCCCAAAAAAATAACTAAACGGGAACCAAAAACTAACGTTAGGGGAACGTTATGTGTTACCTGGGATCTAACAAGAAAGTTTTTTTGTGTGTGTTTGTGTGTGTAAATATATACATACACACGCACACACACGATATATACAAACTTTTATGTTGGAATTGATTAATCGCAAATGATTGATTTGACAGCATTCTTAATGTGCTGTGATTAATCAACTATGTAAATAATGATGCCCATTTAAAAAAAAATAATAATAATTACCATTACCAAAATGACAAAGACATCTGACCTGGGCTGTTGGGATGAAGTTGTTGAGGTTTAGTTGGACCCAATGTGCATCGCTGTTCATCTAATCTTCCACGCTGAGCGTTACAAACGAGGGAAAACAACTGATCCTGTTCCCCTGAAACTGGCTGCCAAGTCCAAACATTTCAATCAATTCGAACATTCTTAACAGGTTGTAGTAAACATACACTGTTAATAATGATTCATATTCAAGTAATAATCAAATATAGCAGAAAAGTTTAGGGTCAAAAGTTTAGAAACGTAAAAAAATACCTCCATTTTGTCCTCCACAGACGTCATCTCCTGCAATGTTCATCTGTTTTTTCCTCTTAATAAGATGCAAATATCAATGCATACTTCCTTAGAACAAGTATTAAAATCTCAGTCATAGTCCAATCTAGTACTTGTGTACAAACTTGCGAGCAAGCTTCTCTCTCCAGCCTGAAGTAAAGCTCTACCAGGATGGATGGATGGAGTGCTTTTAGAAGGTCTTAAGCTTTGAATATAAACCCGCACCCATTAGGAAACCTAGATGGGGGCAGTCTTTAATCCCAGATAAAAACAGTTAATCCTCTCTATCAGGCAGCGATGATCTTTTATCATGGGGGACAATTATTGGAGCAGTGACATCAGTATCAACAGAGACTTCCTGATACCATCAGTCTGTGTTTAGGTTGGTAACTCTATGGAAACGATTAATGGACTTCTAAAAACCAGCAGACAATACACAAACATTGGATTATTCTGTTCAGGATCAAATTCAAGGATTTTCAACCAAGAGTGGAGCAACAGGAAGTTTAGCTGCAAATATGTACAAAAATAGGACGTGAAACTCTTTAAGTAGCACTCTGTAGCTTTTTCAACCTAATATTTTTCCAAAATCCTTGAGATGGTACATCGATTTACAATGCACTCTTAGAAGAAAAGGTTCTTAAACTTTCTAAAAAAGTTTGATTGAAAAAGTTGAGTTTTTTAGAAAAGGTTCTAAAATCCTTAAAAGGTTCTATCAGTGCTATCTATTTGGAACCCCTAAAAGGTTCTATACACTCTTAAAAAACGGTTCCTCTGGGTTCTAAATAGAACCCTGGGGTTCCATACTTGGCCAATAGAAACTTTTGCCAAAAAAAATGGTTCTATATTCTATACGTCACCCATAGACTCTCTGAAGAACGAGTTTTGAGGCTGTTTATGGGGGTATGGGCAGCGCCATACTGGAAAATCTTGAGAAATACAAATGTATGTTCAGAAAGGATACAGACGTGGTATGATACGTTGTGTCAGATCATGCCCAAGATGTCAAATTCCTCAAGGTGCCGCCCATTATCAGCTGTCAATCAAAGTTAACAGCCCTTATTTGTCTTACATTTTATTTCTAAATACAATCTAAACTGACGAGTTAGAAAAAAAAATTCACCCCCCTCACATTTGTCAGGCACTCGGAACATATTGAAGATTACAATAAACAATATGAGAAAATGCTCACATTAGTCTAGATTCTAGACCAAAAAAGTAAATTTACTAATGTATCCCTCTTTCTGGAATGAGTTATAAGCTAAATTTATTTAGAACTGTTAACAGACAACAGACACAAAGAGCCAGTGAACCACATCCACCGATATGTGATAACGTAACAATAAAAGTGCACAAGTTCAGAGCATGAAAAACAAAGAGACACCTATACTGAGATAAAACATTTCATGCCTTCACCAAAACAAGGGCAGAAAATACAACAAAACTTGACTGGAAATCAGAAACGGCCAACTGTACCACAAGCAAGCTTTTCTTGCAAACTCTTCTCTCCACAGCTTTACAGCAGCAGGGAGACAGTAAGTAAAGTCAGGTGGTACAGCATGTCTAAGAACCCAGTGTAATCATTTGGTCCAAAGAAGTCTTCAAATCACATCATAAACTCGATACGACTGATATTCAAAGGGCGCGAGGCACGATTTAATCTGCACATTTCTAAGCTATTTCACATATATAATCTCATAGATATATTTCTTTTCTTTTAAATTAAGCATCAGTCATCAACAGCATGAATATATACACATAGATATACCACCAGTTCAGCTTGGGTAATTAAAATGGCTACTTTAAAAGCAAATCATCATTAGGCTAGATCTAAAGTTCCTTTCACGAGAATCCTAACTTCAGAGTATCAGGTTTCACAGAGTGGGATGAACCTCTTCGGGGATGTACAGCTACATGGCTGCAGGCTTGTCCAAATCCCTCAGGTCGTTCAGAAAGCTGGTTGGAGTAATAATGTGAGATGATCCTGCAGAAGAAAACCATATTTGACATTTTAAACAACATTGAAGACAATGGCATCCTCAACCCTGCTCTTGGAGACCCACTGTCCCAGAGAGTTAAGCTCCTCCAACCCTCATCAAACACTCAAACCAGCGAATCAGACTGATTGCAGGACAGTGGGCCTCCAGGAGGTGGGTTGAAGACCTCGGTCATTTGCAGAAGTCATCTTCTCTTACCAATCAGAACCTCCCACTTGCCCTCGGTGGCCCGGGTCACTTCATAAGCACAGCGCATCTCAGAATGGGTCACGCCGCCAATCACAAAGATGATGAGGCGAGGGCCGCTGCGGTACTCTGTGGCAGACTTGTTCTTGTGCCAGTGTCCAAACCGTGCGCTGCTGGGGTAGGGTTCAAGAGTAACGTCAGAATTTGATTTGACGTCGAGGTGAATAGGCGATATCAGTCGAGTTTGAGGCTAAACCTTTGACACAGTGCTCGCATTATGTTGTTTCATCTCATATTCAGAGAGTAGAACTGAAGTAGCATTTGTTACAAGATAAGGCTGCCACGATTAATCGTTTAAATGATGGATCGCTTGCTTAACGCTCAGGTGCTCTTCTGTCATTTCTGACCGAAAAATGTTCTGTTTTGAAATTTTAAAAATCACAGCTTCATCGGAATGTTACGAAACTTGGTGACTTCTATGGCATTGGGTACGTGAATACAAAAAAAAAATTGAGGTCATGATCCGAGCAGGCTAAGTGGTCGTAAAAAAAATAGTCACACTTGTGCTCTTCGGTCAAAAATGACCGACCATAGGAAATGAATGGGAAATTGACAAAAACACAAAAACTTTGAGAATTTTTGTGTGTACAATCTACAAATCGGCCACGATGCAGAAAAAAAGTGCTCAGCATTGAAGGGGTGACACTCTAAAACATCAAGAGTGCAAAACAGACGTACTACACACACACACACACACACACTTTTATACACAAAAACACCAATAAATTGTGATTAGAGAAATCTGTTTTGAATATTTAAAAATCACAGCTTCTTCAGAAAATTACGAAACTTGGTGACTTTTATGGCATTGGGTACGTGAACACACAAAAAAACTGAGGTCATGATTCGAGCAATTTAAGTGGTCGTAAAAAAATGAGTCACACTTTTGCTCTTCTGTCAAAAATGACAACCCATAGGAAATGAATGGGAAATTGACAAAAGAAAAAAAATTCTCTGAATTTTTGTCTGTACAATCTACAAATCGGCCACATTTCTAAAAAAAAGTACACCGCAGGAAAGGGGTGACACTCTACAACATCTAGAGTGCAAAACAGACACACCCACCCACCCACACACACACATACAAACACACTTTTATACACGTACACACCAATAAATTTTGATTACAAAAAGTATGTTTTGAATTTTTAAAAATCACAGCTTCATCGCAATGTTACGAAACTTGGTGACTTTTATGGCATTATGTATGTGAACACACAAAAAAATTGAGGTCATGATCTGAGCTTGGTAAGTGGTCTTAAAAAAAATAGTCACACTTGTGGTCTTCGGTCAAAATGCCCCCCATAGGAAATGAATGGGAAATTGTAAAAAAATGAAAAAAAAAAAATGTGAATTTTTGTTTTTTCGTCAATTTTTTTATAAGAAATAGTTTTTGAGATTGTTTCAACTATATATTCAAATCCACCACCAACAACAACAACAAAAATGTGTTCATAAACAGCTGGGAATTCAAATGCCTCTCCATAGAGAGCTGTACATGTACATGTCATCTAGTGGTTACACCATGATTCTACGCTTTTTCTCTATACTGTAACCAGATGGTGCTAATTTTCTTCAAAAAATATTTTTTTCTGAAGGCCTAGACTCAATATTAAACTAAAATACTGCATTAATATTTTTTTGAAAAAAATATTATATATATAGAAAAATATATATATATTTCCATGGCAAAAATAAACCATAAATATTGCATAAATATTAATAAATTCAATTAAATTGTCTGAAAATACTAAAATAAAAAGAATAAATATTATAGAACAACAATAAATTGCATTGGTTTTACTGGGATGGAGAAAGTTTCATTTTTAGGTGTCTGGTCACTTTTGACCGGGAAGATAACAAGTGTGACTCCGAAACGAAGAGCACCTGAGGGTTAAAGCTACACTGTGTAACTTTTTTAGTTTATTCTTAGCTAAAAACACTTAGTTCTTTCAAAAATAAATGTGCTCATTAATGTATATTTACTTCGTTCGAGTATTAAAGTATTCTCGTGAGAGTATAATATGCCATTGAAAACACACACGGGTAAGGGGTTCTAATGTCGGTCACCATGTTGCCCCTCCATCTTGAAAGTACATTAGCCAAAGAGGGACATACCGTTAATTCAAGTTTCGCGTTTACGTTTGAGTTAACACTCATGGACGAGGTCGAACTGGAAGCCATGTTAATCTTGGACTACATTGGCCATTGATAAATAAACATGAATGAATCAATAGAGATACGCATGTGTGTCTGTGTTTATCTCCTAACGTTACAGCCGCGTCTTCTGTTTCCGCCATTTTCAAATATAACGACAACAACTTGTCTCCAGTGGCATCATGGGATAGTAAAGTGTCCATCGCATGCGCACTTCAGAATCTTGCCGGAAGTAGTAGGTCATCCGGGTACTTTTCGCCGACTGTTTTTTTCGAATTCTATGATTTTGGAAACATACTACTCTGATCGCGTACTGTTTTTTGCATAAATAGTATGCTATATAATACTATAAAATATAGAAAAATATAAAAAATACTATATAGTAGGGAAGTATTCGATTTCGGACGCAGCTTAGGTCTATTTTCTCTGGGCTCGCTCACAGAATCCTGCGCTTAAAACGTGTTCAGTGCAATCGCGAATCTCTCCTTTTCCCCAGATAACAATTTTAGGTTATAAGAACGTTTTCATAACGTTCACATTAAGTTCTAAAAACGTTATTTCTGAATGTTCTAGGAACATTCAAAACGTCCAGTTTTGCGTTAACATTATTTCTTGGTTATAACAACATTATTCAAAAAGTTATAAGAAAATTCAGTTCTCACGTTATATAAACGCTGCATTAACGTTCTTGCTTGGCTATAAAAACATCATTCAAATGTCATTAGAATGTTCAATTCGTCGTATTTTAATTTTTCTGGTTATAACGTTATTAGAATGTTAAGAAATAACAATTTTATTAAATGCTTTGAACACGTGATTATGCATGAAAAAAAAACGTCATAAACCGGAAAACCGGCTTAATTTTGAAAAAAAAAAAAAAAAAATACACACACATATATATATATATATATATATATATATGATATAAATTTTTGGCCAAACCACCCAGCACTATAATCTGCCCATATAAGATTTTTTGAGCAAATGTGCATAATTATGCAGTTTTTATAAAATCCCACCATATGGCTATACAGACACTTAGAGATCATTTAGGCAAATATGAGTCATATAATATCAGGGACATTTCAGCGGATTCACTCTGCATTTAAACGCGGTTTTCTCTCCAGTGTGACTCTGCAGTGTACGTGGCCGTTGATCCTCTTAGCAGCATGAAAGATAAAACTTTTATTCAAAGTGCGAATAGATTATATACATTAAGCGAGCCAAGAGCGCTCCCTAACTGTCAATCACTTCAGAGTTATAATCGGAAACCTTTGACGTTCACTGCAGAGCGAGAACACAAATAAGCACGGGGCCGTTTGCCACCGCAAGAGTGTGAGAAGGGCTGGTACCTGACTGTAGTCGATGTGGTGGTGGTGATGGGGGCGGGATCAGACAGGAACGGCCACAGCTTCCTGTCACACTTGTCATCAATGATGTTCTGCAGAGCAAGCAGAGTTTAAATAAGAATCATTACACTATTATATGATTATGAAAATCTTACGGACACAGCGTTTCCTGACCTCCATCACATCTTTCAGGATGGGCGTCCACCGGGAGAGCTGATATGTGGATTCTGTGCGTTCTTTCCTGTCGGGCAGAGTCTTCCCAGAATTCGTGCCCTAAAAGACAGGACAGAGAAGAGTTTGGTAATGTGTTATCATAGTGATCTTCAGCAGCTGCTTCCTTTGAAGGAAATGTTCCTGATTATATATATAGTATATAATTGAATATATATATTCAAATATACTGAATTTGCACGATTACTCATTCTAAGATGGCGATCTCGATTCAAAAATCCAAGTGATTCTAATTCCTCAATGATTGACCTGTGTCTATTAATTACACATTTGCATTTGCGCTGCAGCTGAGCCAGAGAGAGCAGTTTCACATAACAATTGTATCAATTCCATCGTTACACCAGTAGGTGGCGACAAGTGACTGTAAAAAAATGTATTTATCATTGAATCATTCAATGAAGTAACTTCCTGAAAATTTAGATTTGCTCTGAAATTTAGTCTCAAGAGGCTAATCCATCAGCCGGAAGTTGAAGCCTCGCGGGAGCCGCCATTGTAGCAGAACTTCACCAGCTGTTAGCATTCCATTGACTCCCATTCATTTTGGCGTCACTTTGATAGCGAATTTACATCTGAGGCGTCCAAAGACATAATTTGTCCATTATTTATTTCTAAAGAAACACGACAATGTATAAAACGCTCCATTACTTTGTATCTTATGTTACGGGCCCGTAGAAGCCATTTTTGTAAAAAAATAGACTAAAAATGGTGTCATAACCACGGGAGTTTCTGTCGCTGTTGCAGTTAAAGTTTTTTTAAATTATTTTATTTAATGTGTTTATATTTTGTATGCTGCATGGTTTCTTTTTATGCTCTCTTTTTATAACCTCAATGTTTTATTGTACAGCACTTTGTGCTATACAATAAAAATGTGCTATAGAAATACATTATGACTTGACTTGAGAACTTCAAGTAAATGAAATGTTATTGTGTTCCGTTGTCTGTTCATAATCATGGGAGAATAGTGATCTCTATTTCAAACAAAAAAGAAATCGTGATTCTCATCCTTACGGAATAAAAGTATACATTTCTTAACAAAAGTATAAGTTACCATCTCAAAGAAAGAAGCAATGGCATCCTAAATGTTACTTTTTCAGGCTGGTCCAGTTAATGCACATTTCAAAGTAAACGAATCTTAAAGGAGTAGTTCACTTTAAAAAAAACTTTTGCTGATAATTTACTCACCCCCATGTCATCCAAGATGTCCATGTCTTTCTTTCTTCAGTCGAAAAGAAATTAAGGTTTTTGATGAAAACATTCCAGGATTTTCTCCATATAATGGACTTCAATGGGAACCAAACGGTTCAAGGTCCAAAACACAGTTTACAGTCTGAACACCTCCTGTTCGAACTCGTTTATCAAAATGAACGAATCTTTTTTCGTGTCATTTGGTTCATTCAATGAATGAAATGAACAAACTGACTCGAAAAAGATTTGTTCATTTTGATAAACAAGTTCGAACGGGAGAGTCACAGACGCTCATCACAGAACAGAGCGAGGCGAGCATTTGAGCTTATAAAACTTAAACTTGTTATTTATTTATTAAATGAGCGATCGTTTTGCTTGATTAGACCCTTATTCATCATCTGGAATCATTTAAAGCCCTTTGAACAGTTTGCACTGAAACTGTCTTTTGGACCTTGAACCGTTTAGTTCCCATTGAAGTCCATTATATGGAGAAAAATCCTGGAATGTTTTCATCAAAAACCTTAATTTCTTTTCGACTGAAGAAAGAAAGACATGGACATCTTGGATGACATGGGGGTGAGTAAATTATCAGCAAAAGTTTTCTTAAAAGTGAACTCCTCCTTTAACAGCCATTTCTACAGTGTGATGATTTCTCTCAGTGTCTGACTCCGTTTGAAACATTTTATCATAGTTAAATCCATTCTGCAGATTTCCCCATGCATCAGTCTGACACATTGGACATGGGCCTGTTTAAGAGATCTTACCCCAGCGATGATGGGGCAGCCCAGGACCTGCATGTTGGTGATGATGTTACTGTCCTTCTGCACGTTTGCGTGCTGGATGAGTTTTGTGAGGTTCTCTTCACCAATGCCTGCGTGTAAAGATGAGTCACTTCTGCTTAATTCATTCAGAACTGTCAGCTTTTAATAAAGTTACACACAAACGCGAGCGTTCATACCCTTCTTCTTATGGAAAATGTAAAGCAGAATGATGCGGATTTTGTCGTAGGGTTCGATCTCGGTGTTGAGCATAACAGGGACGATGCTCTTCATGGCATCTTTGAGCGGTTCCCCCTCCGCATCTGAACCCATGGCCAAGTCCTGAGGAGGGAAACACAAAACCACTTCTGAGAACAGGAAAGTCAGAAATGTAAATTCATTTTTTTAACGGTGTAATTTATTCCAGAGCTGAATTTTCAGAAAGTGTCACATGATCCTTAAGAAATAAGTCTAATGTGATATGATTTGGTGCTAAAGAAACCTTTCTTATTATTATCAATGTTGAAAACAGTTGTGCTGCTTTTTCAAAGGAACAACATTTATTTTTGAGTCAGAAACATTAAGTAAGATTGTACACGTCTTTAACTGTCACTTTTGATCAATGTAACATTCATCCTTGCTAAATAAAATGATCAGTTTCTTCAAATAAAATCCTACTGACCCTAAACTTTTGAATAGTAGTGTATGATTACAGTTTGCTGCATTATATAAATAATGGACGCAGCATTTAAAGAGATTGAGGGAGGAAGACTGACCAAAAATCCTGGAAAATATTGAACGTATTGATGGCCCCATTTGTTTGTTAAACTCATTTAAACATCTTTGAATCATAAAAATCATACAAATGATTGAGAGAAAAGCTTTTTAGTAATAAATCAGCTAAATAAGATGTTCACAATGTAAATTTAAATACTTTACTTCCGCGGTAAAACATATCTACACTAACAATTGTGTGAATTTTTTTCCGTTATTTTTGTGCTTTATTTTTTTTTTACATATAAAATGTAGCTAAAATCTCCAGAACTTGACCGCCAGATGTTGAGGTAGATATGTACATAACAATTACATAAAATACTATAAGTTGTGAGAGTCCATCAAAACAGGAAAAAGTTGAGATTATCCATCGGAAGGCACCAAGTGATATAAACGTGGCACATAAAGAACGGCATCAGCCAGAAATTAACCATAATACCTCCACACACACACACACACAGACTGATGCACTTAGGAAAAATCGTCCATCTGCTATACATAAAACGGGGAGATGGCTGTTCAAGTCCGTTCAAAGATTAAGCTTCCTGTACATTATTTTATTGCAATAGATCAAAGTTCAGCACACAAGCTGTTGCATAGACTGACAAAAAGCTTAGAAATCGTAGTAAAAGATAGTAACGGACCCTGAAATCAACCCATAAACTGTGCATTTCATCAGAACATATGGTTAAATGTAGCCTCACATTTTATACAACACAAAACATTTCTCTAACATTAGGTATTAAACTCATGAAATAAGCAGACAGCACTGACCTGCTCCACCGCACACAGCTTGTCTAATGTGCTCTTGAACTTCTTCATGCAGGCATCAGCGAGGTTCAGATGAGTGGAGTACTGTCGACAACACAAACAGCAACAAGTTAAAGTCGTCGTGTATATATATACACACACAAGCATCAGGAGGGGAAAGAAAGCTGTGTTTTGTGAGTCGTACCAGGCTTAGTTCTTTCTGGTACTGTGGCATCTTCTTCAGCATCTGAGACAGATCTTTGATGTTGGCCTGAGGGAAGACGTATCACTTTAGTACTTTAGCATTGATCAGCTACAAAAGAGAGCATTTGTTTGTTCTTTTTCATCAAGATTTCTATTTAGAAAATGTTGTTTGTTAACCACCCACGTGAAAAAGTAGTGTGATTAATTGTATTGAATGCCCACTTGTTGTTTCTCGGTACTTCAAATATTAAAGAAGTAGTTCACTTTTAAAAAAAACTTTTGCTGATAATTTACTCACCCCCATGTCACCCCAAGATGTCCATGTCTTTCTTTCTTCAGTCGAAAAGAAATTAAGGTTTTTGATGAAAACATTACAGAATTTTCTCCATATAATGGACTTCAATGGGAACCAAACGGTTCAAGGTCCAAATGAGAGTTTCAGTGCAGCTTCAAAGGGCTTTAAACGACACATCAAACATCAAAATGAACGAATCTTTTTTCGAGTCATTTCGTTCATTGGATGAACCAAATGACTCGAAAAAAGATTCATTCATTTTGATGAACGAGTTCGAAGAGGTATCACGAACGAGCATCACAGAACAGAGCAAGACGACCATTTGAGCTTATAAAACTTAAACTTTGTTATTTATTTATTAAATAAGCGATCGTTTCTCTTGATAAGACCCTTATTCATCGTCTGGAATCGTTTAAAGCCCTTTGAGCAGTTTGCACTGAAACTCTCTTTTGGACCTTGAACCAAGTGGTTCCCATTGAAGTCCATTATATGGAGAAAATCCTGGAATGTTTATCAAAAACCTTAATTTCTTTTCGACTGAAGAAATAAAGACATGGACATCTTGGATGACATGGGGGTGAGTAAATTATCAGCAAAAGCTTGTTTAAAAGTGAACTACCCCTTTAAAGTCCCCTTGTAGTCAATAATTGTATCTCTTAAGACTCATCTTTGATCACCAAAATGACATGACCCAAAAAAATGATTCCTACATGGCTTAAAATAGCTTGAATGTACTGTAACTCTACACCCTTGCTTCATTTAGTATGCGCAGACTCATGAATATGCAAATTCGTCCTCACCAGATCCACTCGCTCAACTAAACGCTGCACAATGGCAAGTGGAAATACTGGTTTAATTCAGCCATATATGTTTGAACCAGAAACTGATTCAGAAGATTATACAGGTGATATAAGTGTTGCCATACTTTATTACTTTAAACCACCATAAGACGTTTAGTTTTCTAGATGACACTAACACGTTGGATCAAGTGCGGTGTGACGTCATCGCCAGTGGACGAAGAATGTGTGTTTACCTTGTCTGTGTTCATCCTCTTGCTCTCACAGAAAGTGCGCAGCAGCTCCGTCACTTTCCTAAAAACAAAGCAGAAGGTGTGAGCACGAAAGCCCATCGGACAACAGGAAAGGTAACGGTTGATCGGCTCTTACTTGGTGACGTCCGCTATGTGCATGTGCCGAAGCTGAACCCACAACTCGTCGTCCTCGTCCAGCAACACTTCCTTCTCTCGAGCCTCGCCGATCCCGGCCGTCTGATACCTGCCAGCAACATGCCACAGGTCTCAGGCTAACGCTAATCATTTCACACATCGCTGGTCAGATTAACTGCTCTAAAGTTATAATGGGAAACGGTGGACAATCACACACACTTGTAAATGTCTTGCTCGATGTCCAGCAGATCGTAAGCCATAGCCTGAAAGGTGAGCTCGTGCAGGATCGGAGAGATGGGATCATATCCACGGTCCACTATGAGCAGCTGGGAGCGAGCTTTATCTGTGCCCTGTCCGTCAAACAACGCAAAGGCTGTTATTACAGTTCCTTACAGTGAGCATTTAAACACTTGGGATAATGTAAATACACAAATCAACAAAATATATGACATTGTTCTAGTGGTTTCTGGATATTTTAATCCAGAAATCTTTCATATTGTCCCTTTAATACTTGCTTGTCAGTCACTTTTAATATATATATATATATATATATATATATATATTTAGCTATCAATTTCTTACACAAAATACTTCTAAATATCAATTTTTTATAAATTTTAAAAGGAGTTTCTAATGCTCACCCAGGCTGCATTATTTGATAATATTTTGAAATATTATTATAATGTAAAATAACTGTTTTCTATTTAAATACATTCTAAAATGTAATTTATTCCTGTGATGTCAAAACTGAAAACCTCCAGTTCAGCGTCACATGATCCTTCAGAAATCATACTAAAATGACGATTTGATGCTCAAGAAACATGTATTATTATTATTATTATTATTATCAATGTTGAAAGCAGTTGAGCTGCTCATTATTTCTGTGGAAACCATGATAAATTAAAGGATTCTTTGATTATTAGAAAATTCAAAACAACAGCATTTATTGGAAATATAAATCTTTTAGAGCATTCATTATAAATGTCTGTACTGTCACTTTTGATTAATTTAATAAATCCTCGATAGATACAACTATCAATTTCATTCTGTAAATAAATAAAAAAAAATATACTGACCTCAAACTTTTGAATGATAGTGTATAATCAGGCTCCAAAATAAACATATCCGCCATGAAACCGATTTTGTTGAAAATGTGTTAATTTTTATAAGAAATATGTTAATCATGTTACAAAATTATTATTTAGTTGTTTATTTCCTTGTATATTTATCAACAGCGTTTTTACGTCAAAAAAGGTTGAGCGATACGTTTAAATTGTTAAATTGTAATTTAAAACACATATGCCTGGTTTCACAAACAGAGCTTAGATTAAGCGAGGATTAGGCCTTGTAGGATATGAAAATAATATACATGCCTTAGAATTTCTTTTCATTATAATAGTCCTATATCATTATTTTTAAAAAATTATATAATAAACATGCCTTAGAAAAAAACATAACTGGTGTTCATCTTAAAAGAGTAGTTTAAGTAGTTTCGAACTCGTTCATCAAAATGAACCAATCTTTTTTCGTGTCATTTGGTTCATTTAATGAACGAATTGACTCGGAAAAAGATTTGTTCATTTTGATAAACGAGTTCGAACAGGAGAGTCACGAACGCTCATCACAGAACAGAGCAAGGCGAGCATTTGAGCTTATAAAACTTAAACTTTGTCAATTTTTTATTAAATGAGCGATCGTTTCGCTTGATAAGACCCTTATTCATCGTCTGGAATCGTTTAAAGCCCTTTGAACAGTTTGCACTGAAACTCTCATTTGGACCTTGAACCGTTTGGTTCCCATTGAAGTCCATTATATTGAGAAAATCCTGGAATGTTTTCATCAAAAACCTTAATTTCTTTTCGACTGAAGAAAGAAAGACATGGACATCATGGATGACACGAGGGTGAGTAAATTATCAGCAGAAGTTTTTTTAAAAGTGAACTACTCCTTTAAGACAAAACAATGGCAATCTTGACATTTCTAATATATATCAGAGCAAGTTTCTTTCAGTTAAACTTTCAGCTCAAACATGCCTTTTAGTCTCGTACTATCTTCAGCCTTGTCTGTGAAACTGGGGGAGTTTTCACTTAACGCAATCTCTGGTGTTGTCAGCAAGGGGAGGAGGGCTTCCCCAGCCGAGTCTTGGTTCCTTCCTCATCTAATTAAACAACATCTTAGGGACTTCACCTTTGGCTTGTTCACTGGAGCATATTAACCTAAGGGACCATTTTTATTCAGCTTTTCCCTACTATATTTTCTATTACCTGTAAAGCTGCTTTGGAACAAGCGCTTGTGACTGGAATTGAATTTAGTAATAATTTGAGATTTCATCAGGACCAGAGAGAAAGCAGTTGAGGGGTTAGAATTTAAAAAAAAATGTACAGAACACAAGGAGATAGCAAAAGCAAGACTTGCATTGACACCCACCTGAACCTCGACAAAATACCAGCTGGCATTTGAGAACAGGAAAAAAAGAAAACAGAGAGAAGAGAAAATAGTCCAGAAAGTAGAGTAAGAAATGATACAACAATCAAGAGGTGTCACTTTATATTGACGTAACGGGTATTTGTGTGACAACATAATAAAAGGCGTTTATAATATATATATATATATATATATATGCCAACATCTCACCTCTCCCATACTGGGATTGTCTGCTTTATGTGCGTTCAGACGGTCCATCACCATCTCAGCCAGGGTGAAATTCTCCTTTGGGCCCCTTAGAGAAACATAATTGATTTACACACTTACACTTCAAACTAATCATGTTACACCAGGAAACATAGTCTTGAGACGTACTGGCGGTAGCGGATGGCTGGGTATTCCTTCAGTGTGTCACAGAGTGTGGCGATCTGCTCGGCCATGGCCTCCATCATCCTGGCCCTGTCATCTAGGTTCGTCTGAGTTGGGCTGTAGAGCGTGTGGAAGGAGCTAGGGTTGTCCAGAGAAAACACCTGCAACAAAACACATTCAAAAGTTTAGGATCAGTAAGAATTGTACTTCAATAAATACTTTTATTTAGCAAGGATGCACAAAAGATACACCACATAATGTTTAGAAAAAAAACTCCATGCATATTGCATTCTGTGGAAAACCCTTTTAAGGAAACACTATACTTGAATGGGGTGTGCATAAGACTGACATGACACCTTCATAACCATGACATGACATACGTCTTGAATATGAAGTAAGGTTTATGCATGTTTATGACTGTTGTCATTAAGTGTCTTTCACTCAATAATGACATTTTTAATGCAAATATGACATTGTTTGAGATGTCTTAATGACATCTTGACATAAACCAAAATATCATAACCTGTCAGTGTTTTTGTCATGACAACTTGACATTAAATGAAGTTAAACTGTCATGTGGTTGGCTTTGACATTGGCTGTCATGAGGCCATTATAACTGTGTCATGAATATTTTTCGTGACTTCAACTACAGTGGTAATAATTGAATTTGTCATTAAAAAGATATAATGCCTCATGACAGTCAATGTCAAAACCAACCACCTGACAGTTTAATGTAATGTTAACCAATAAAGCTAAGTTTGATAATTAATCTGCTATGTCATCTTTATTACAGGTTGTGTTGTCTTAGTAATGTCAAGGTGTCATGACAAAGACACTGACAGGTTATGATGTGGTTTATGTCAAGGTGTCATAACAAAGACATCTCAAACAATGTCATATTTGCATTAAAAATGTCATTATTGAGTGAAAGACACTTAATGACAGTTGTCACAAACATGCATAAAACTTCCTTAATATGTCATGATTATGAAGGTGTCATGTCAGTCTTATGCACACCCCTTCAAGTAAAACGTTACCCACTTTATTTTAAGGTGACGTAGTTACATGTAGTAACTACATGTACTTACTATAGAGTTACAGAAGATTACTTGTAATTATGTATTTATTACTATAGTAAGTACATGTAGTAACGTGCAACTAAGTCACCTTAAATTAAAGCGTTACCGAACATTGTTTTGGTTGTGCTTCGGATGAACGAAATTTCCCGCAAAAAACCCTCCCGTCTGGTCTAAAATATAAACACCTATAATAATAAGCCGTCCACAGTGAATCAGGCTAAGACAAAAACATGCTTTGGAGGAAGGATTGATGACGTATCAACTTAATTTTGAACGAACATATTGTTACATACATTTAAGATAATCAAAAGTGAGAGTTAAGACGTTTATAAGGTTACAAAGTTTCTATTTCAAATAAACGCCGTTCTTTTGAATTGTCTAATAATCGAACACTGATACGACAAGAAAATGCAAATCAGCATATTAGAGTAATGTTTTGTACGGTAGTGTAAGTGCTGCTTGTTCTGACACGCACCTGAGACTCGTACGGTATGAAAGCCACATTGATTTCCTTCAGGGTTTTGATGACCTTGGCAACCTTCGACCTCCCGATCTCAGCAAAAAGCCCATCAGGACAAGCTGTGCAATTTACAATATAATTAATACACAAATCCAGAGTAGACAACAATAATAGCCTGTATTCAAGATAGAGAAATGAATAGCCTTACTGTCTGTAAAGAAGATGTGTGCAGCTTTGTATGTATGGCTGTCTCTTTGAAAATCACCGATTAGAGATTGAATTGACTGAAAGAACACATTTCAACATGCATGTTAACAAAAATGATCAAAGAGAAGTCAACAACACTAGTAAAGATGGCTCACCTTTGGCACAGGGGAGATGAGGTAAATGGCCTCCAGACTAGGGATCGGCTCCCTCCGCTTGTTAATGTCCTCTACAACTGTGAAGAAAAACAAGACAGCTCATATCTTGTGTTTTTAGGTCAAGATTGCACCTAGTGGTTCATAGGATAACCAGTATCTGATACTGGTGATTTTAAAGGAGAACTCCAGTCAATTTTAACATTGAGCTCATTTTTTGTACATTAGGAGTGCTGTCAATACAGACAAAAACGACAAAAATCGGTGTTGCCTACACCGTGTTATCGTCTTTTTAAAATCCGCACCCTGTTGACTTCAATGGGGCATGTTCTAAACCTGCTTTTAGCCTCTTAACATCCTTGATTTGTCATTACGAGTGCACAGCCATGTGAGTGGTGTTATTAAGAGTGACCACGGTCAATCTGACTGCAGTAGATGTGAAAGATATTAATAAAAATGATGTTAATTCAGCCAGCTCACATACCTCTATTTGCTTCCCGTTTTCAGTCGAAGTCCACAGTAGTTGATTGTCGAGTTCACGCACGTGATCATTAGTGAATATCATCTCTAACCTACCACTGTGTGGTGTTCTGAGAATATCAGCTCATCCGAATCAGATGTTGAACACACGAAGGAGGTTTGAGATGATATTCAATAATGATCGCGCGCGCGAACTCCACAATCGACTACTGTGGGCTTCGAAAACAGGAAGCAAATAGAGGTATGTGAGCTGAATTAACATCATTTTTATTAATATCTTTCACATCTGCTGCAGTCAGATTGACCGTGGTCACTCTTAATAACACCACTCACATGGCTGTGCACTCGTAATGACAAATCAAGGATGTTAAGAGGCTAAAAGCAGGTTTAGAACATGCCCCATTGACGTCAACAGGGTGCGAATTTTAAAAAGACGATAACACCGATTTCTGTAGTTTCTGTCTGTCCGGACAGCACTCCAAATGTACAAAAAAATGAGCTCAATGTTAAAATTGACCGGAGTTTTCCTTTAAAATGGAAAGTTCATAGTGAAAAATTAAACATACTCACTTGTAACGCCCTCCGCCATGATGTCAGACATCTTACAGCAAGAGGACAGAATCCGCATACTGATGTGATCCACGATGAGAACCTAAATAAACACAACAAAGGTACACAGTCATTTGCAAACAGATTAACAACTACATAACTTCAGTCTACTGTCCTAATATTACATTATTACCTTCCATTCTCCATCTTTCTTCACACTCTTGATGACGCCACTGAGGATTTCTACAGACAAATACAGTGTAGTCTGGTTAGAGACCATCATGCATAGTGTTTATTTAATACAACACATATATATGGAAAATCAGGATATTTAAAGCATTTATGATGATGCGTATTGCGATGATAAGCTGCTGTAACAGGTTAAATGTCTTTCTGGACAACCAGAAATAAGAAATAAATAAATGACGGTCATTAATTTGTGCTCCAAAGATGAATGAAGATCTTACGGGTTTGAAACGACATGAGGGTGAATTATTTAAGACGGAAATTTCATTTTTGGGTGAACTATCCCTTTAAGATTTGGTTCTTAAATGACCTGCCTGGTTAATACAAGTTTATTTTGAGTGAGTGAGAAAATATATAATATAAATATATAAATACAAAGAGGAAACATGACGTAAGAGGCTTATGATAAATGTAAATAATATTAATAATTTGTTTATATTGACATACTAATACTGTGTAGGGTGTTATGCATTTTCTCAAGAGTTCAATGAAAAACTGACATTTCCTGTTGTGTTTTTATAACGTCCGGCGTGATGTTGATCACAAGACCACAATAGCCTACACCTTTTAATTCGTGCAGTAACGTTACAAACAAGTCTATTATCCACTCCATTAACATAAATGACATTTCTGAGGAGTAAACGTGTTGGGTTGAGTCGTTAATCTCTGCTGAATTTGTACTAAATTAAAGTTCATGTTTCTGTAAAAACTTGAGCAGCTTCATACGGAAGTTTGGTCCATGATTGAGCGCTCACTGTACACCTGTTGCTATGATTAACGTTACATATCAAATGACAGGGCAATATATGAATATTTAAGCACTTAAATAATATATTAATAATTTCAGTAGACGTTTTAAATGCCGTATTGTGAGATTAAATAAAACTTACTCTCGTTTGCGAGCGCTTTTAGTCCACTCGGGGCCATCTTGACACTTCCCTGTTGACAGGCTCCAGCAGGGCTGTGAAGGCAGACTCTTCCACACCCTGACGGATGAGAACACCCGGAAGAGACAGTTCAAAATAAAAGTCTTTGAAGACGTGTTTTTGTTATGACTTGACCAATAATTATACTTATAGAAACTATGGTTTCTTTTAAACAAATTAAAAACTAAAATAAACAGCAACATTATCATAAACTAGGCTCCGTCTAGTTTTATACTGGGGCTGGTTGCATAAGTCAGTTGACTTTTAAAGTCCTCATGAAATCAAATTTGAAGGTTTTTTTCATCTTTTAATATGAATATGTTAGCCTTAATGTTATGTATAGACCATTTTGCAAGATGTAAAGAAAACTGGTCCAGAAGCAAAAATGGTCTATAAGCTAGTGTTCTCCAAAACAGTGACAAAATTTGCATTTAGAAGATAAGCGTTCAAAACGTACAGTCTCTCACTTCCATCAATATGGATCAACGATTTTGATGACATCACTCTGCACTTCAGCTACTCCTCAGATTGTCTGTCCAATCAAATGCTCTCTAGAATCTAAAGCGACCTACCCCCTATATTATGAATAGAGACTGAAGCTAAGCAGGTCTAATGTGCGAGTTGGCACAGACCAGAAATCATATCAACCCATTTTGATTTCTGCACAGAATGCTATATTTTAAAGCAATATGGAGGAGATAAGGAAGAGAAATGGTTATAGATTAGAGATTGGTGGTTAGAGATTGAAGGTTACCAGAACTCTTACTATCTGGCCTCTGTTACACTCACCCCTCTAAACCTCACTCCCATCTGGGTCACGGCACCAATGCAACCCCTCTGGTCTTACTAGCCCCACTTCAAGCGAGATTCATCTCCAGCACGCGAGGCGTGTGCGCTAACATGGATGTTAAAGACCACAGTCTGTAGTGTCAGTCGCTAGTGCGCCTCTTGAGATTGGGGGAGTGAGGTTTACCTGCACAGTTCTCATAGCTGGCCTCCATTACACTTGTATTGCTTAAAATGGCTTATGGACAGACACTAGACTAGATGTTCGTTTAGCAGCAGCATACCATCTAGCATGGATTTGCTAATTCGGCAGCCTCGACTGTTATAGAATATAGTAATAGACGAAAACATTTATATTTCGCTGTTACTTTTATGCACAACTCTGCTTGACAGGATTTCCCCCAAATACAAAATGTTGTGTTCAATGTCATTTGCTAGGCCCTTAATAATTACATTTTTTCTCAAAGCAGAATCCAATTAGCCCAAAAAAATTCACCTCAGTTTGCCTATGAGCCCCCCAAAAATCAGCATTTAGTGTGATGTGTAAAATTAACAAAACAAAGGTTTGCTGTCTCGGCACACTTGCACGAAACACCAGAAGCCGACAGCAGATTATTAGTCAAGCCAATTCAAAAACTTCCAGCATAACATTATCTGTTGCTCCAGCACCAACACACAGATATAGGTTGATATACAGTATTTATTATCCGGTTTTATGGCATTTATATTCATTTTTGGCTGGGAAAATAAAATAATATCTGTCTGATTGCATTAAGTCCTTATTGAATCTTGATAGTTTGTTTACAATTGAAGTAACTGCCAGTTTAAGTGCATTATGAGAGAGGAGGTTATTGCTTTATTAACCAAGTTTAGTTTTCTCTGTGGCCCGGGACACACCTGGTTAAAGATACACAAAACATTAATTGATTATGGTTGTGCAGGAACATGTTGTTTAGTTATTATAGATGTTTGTACCTGATATGATCAGAGAGAAAAATGAGCTTGATGTCATTTCTCTGAGAGAGAGAGAGAGATTACTCTTTGACCTTGGGGAAAGTAAATCGAGACCTCGTTTATCAGAACTAATTGAATGAACAGCATGAACCTTTGGATATTTGTTGTCTAATTTGTTGTTGTCAATGTAATATTCCTCCAGGAGGCAGCGTTGCACATGTTTCCCGAACCTACATGAAACAAGCCTATAAGCGGTAAAAATCTCAACTGATAATAATCTATTTTAATGTTTCAATACTAGTTAAGCAGCAAAATTCAGTTAAGGGCTCTACATAACCCATGTAAACCATTTGCCATTGCCACACAGTCACACCTGACACCCCAGGGCTCCCACTACGATTCCTCCTTTAACGATAATGAAAATGTTATATTTCCTGATTTCAGAAATAGACGTTGTTACTAGAAAAAAATGCATTCTTAATATCAAGAATTCACATTTTAAATAGTACAAATTTAATTATTGATATAAAAATGCATCCTTTGAATGAATAAAAGCTAAAATTGCTTGAAATAGCATGTCACTGTTTTAAATGACAAAACAGTAATTGATACTTTTTACTGAGTGATGTGCATCCATATTGACCAGTATGTCCAGCCAATCAAAAATTTAAATACAATAGCCTATAAATCAATAGTCAATGCCAAAACATTGCTTTCCATCTTGCTTTTTTTTTTTTTTTTTTTTTTTTTTTTTTTGCAGAGTTGTAACTAAACTGACTTGGAGACTAGATAATCTTTGTCGTGTTTTAAAAGTATGTGCGCCTATAATTATGTGGAGTCATCACATCCATATTGTAGCCTACTGGTCCCCACGGATGCTGTTGTTGGGAAAGTTCATATGCGCGAGGACGTTTCATTTCGTGCACGCGCATATGAACGACCTCTTGAGGTAAACACCAGTTATGTTTTTTTTTTTCTGAGGCACTTTTATAACAGCTACAAATGTCCTAATTGAACAAAGGCCTAACCCTGGTTTAAACTAAGCCCTGTCTGTGAAACCGGACTTTAGTGTGATTTTAGTGTGAACAAAACTCACTTGCTAACAGTTTTTGTGTAATACCTATCTAGTATTCAAACTTCATTTGCAAACTTCAACCACATATGTAAACAATCTTTTATTTTGGAAGCAATAATCGCGATTAAACATTTGACAGCCCTAGTTTTAACATAAGAATGGATCTAAATCATTTGATAAATATATTAGTTTCATATTTGTTTTAAAATCTATACACTCCCATTGTAAGAGTCTCAAAAACACACATTTTTGCTTTTTTAAAACATAAGGAAAACACGAGCCTGAATAATTTTTCAGGCAATCAGCATTATGTCACAAACACTGTCGACTGAGATGAATTCGCATGGAACTAACATTAAGCAAACATCTGTTACGTAGTTTAAATAATACTCTTTTACAACATGAAAATATATTATGACCAAATGTATAATAGAATTAAAACATTTATAAAAAATTATGACAGCAGATGAGATTTTTTAAAAAAATCCTTATTTATTTTCAAATTGGGAATCAACAGCAAAAGCAAAAAGCAGTGTTCTTCTTTCTTCACCATGAAGGTAGTTACACACACACTGAAGTCCAACCACTCATTTTAAACTGTTTAAAAGACATATATTTACAAAAAATATATACATTTAATTTTCCCACCCGTTTATTAATCAGAAACAATAAAGATTGAACTATATGGTCTGACACTTTGAGAGAAGCATTACAGTGTTTCCATGTCACAGATGAAGGCTTGATCTCAAGGTTGTGATGTTGTTTTACAGTCATTCCTCAGACTCCATGGCCATCTGTTTCAGCATCTTCTGCTCTTTCCGGTTCCTCACGCGCTGTTTGAAATCCTCCAGTTCTTGCCTCTGTTCCAGAATGAGAAACGGCACAAGTAAAAGAGAGCATGTGGCATTGCATCTCGCTTCTCATATATGTATTCACTGCCCGGCTTGGATTTAAATAGGCTAATGCTTAAGGGTATATGACTGTAATGGTTGGGAGGAGCATGAAGAATCATTTTCACACATGAATTTGGCACCTTTGAGTCTAGACTCAAATTCACTGAAAGTCTTTGGCATGTGCTGGAGGAGACTTTACAGAGTGCTGGACTCTTGCATTGACAAAGCATGGCCTTGACCAGAAACTGATGCACCTCTTGATAAAAATAAATGATGTGATGTGTCTTCCTGGGTGTTTAAGATATGAAAAGCTACACACTTCATCAATTAGGGTTAAAATAAGTGATACCCAACATATAACATGTTAGAATAGAAACATAATAATCACTGCAATAATGATCCAGACTCTTAAGCATTTGCCTCTTTTTTAGCCAAGCAGTGTGTGTATATGTGTATTATGTATATGTGTAGGCTATATATATATATATATATATATATATATATATATATATATATATATATATATATATATATATCAAATAAAGAGGAAATACTTACACGCATTTTCTCATCAGGTGGGAAAATCTCCCTCTGAAAAAAATGTGATTATATATTGTAATCACATAACTGAATATAGGAAATGCTAAATAGCACACATAAGAGAAACTCCCAAGTGTAACCAGAAAATGATTTTAAAACACAGAGAGATCCCCAAACATAGCTATTTAATTAATAATAGTATAATAATAAGATATTAGGGCAATTATTAACCTTTCGCTTCACGATGTATTCCTCAAAATACTCGGCTTGGTTTGATATCCAAAACATCGCCACTGGAAACGACAGATACACCATCATCTGTGTAAATAAACAAATAAACACTACATATATACTTTCACTTTGTATCGGTTATTCACATAGGCAGGCAGTGAGGAGCAATTTCGGGAAGTTTAAAGCGTCTGCACGGTCTTTTAATGTATTATTTATCTCCCCAAAGGTAGTTTAGTTTCTGTATCTATGTTCTTATAGACAGACAGGGTGCTTACAAGTATAAAAGTAATCAAACTCACCCTAAAAACCTCTATTTTAACCCCCATGTCCTACAGCTTGACAGTTACGCATGCAAGCACTTCCTGTTTCTAACACGTCAAAATAAAAGTCCGCTCTGAACACGCGCAGTCACAGCTCCGGTTTCACTCTTACGTAAGCCAGCGGCAGGCTTATGAAACAGCGTGCAATCGTTGACTGGATGCTGGTACATCACCATGATGATGTAAGCATGCAGTAACTTTACAACAGTACACGACATCAAACTGTAAGATCTCTGTTTAACCGCATCTATTGATATTCGAAGAACATTAAATGGTTAGTTCATCTAAAATGATGTCATCATTTACTCACCCTCATGTTATTTCAAAGCTGTATGACTTTCTATGTGGACATGGCCTGAGGGGATATTATCATGGAGAATGACACGAGTTTCAGATATCATTTATTTTAATTTAATAGATAGTAGCAATGTGTTTTCATGTTGTAAAGACATGAGTGATTAAATTACAGAATTCATTTTATGTTTGGGGTGGTGATCTCACAGAAACTGCCAAGAAATGTCCGGCTCAATTACACTAACAAGTACATTAAATCTGCTGAATTAAAATCTTAATGGGATAGTTCGCTCAAAAATGTTTTTTTTTTCTTAATTATTATTATTTTTTTTTACATCATTTACTTATCCTCATCCTGTTCCAAACATGTACGACTTTATTTCTTCTGCTGAACACAGAAGATATTTTGAAGCATGTTGAGTGATTCTAAAAAAACTGTTCACTAACATAAATTCTTTCCAGTATCTTATTGAAAAACATTACATTTTAATAATTCAGTTCTTTACAAACACAACTTTTTAAATGAAAAACATTTCTTCACATAATTGTTTGTTACTCTACCTTGGAAACAGAGTTTCAAAATAACAGAATTGACTATTTTAATATTTTTATTTAAAAACTCCACTTGCTAGCATAAATGACAAGAGCACACGGCACTAATGAAATCCTGATTAAAATGCTTTTAAACAATCCACTGTATGATCAGTGATAAATTCTGTTTTCCTCTTGATATTGTGGCAAAAATTGAACAGTAGTTTAAGAACCGTTTAGTTTAAAATACATTAAATACATACCTTTCAGTGCTTCAGATCTTATTAGTGAGGGAAAGGGATGTAATTTCCTGTATCTGACATAGTTAACAGAGATAATTACACCAAATTTAAAGGCAAAATATGGCACAGTAACAGAATTGACAAGATTTATGGACACACATTTTTATGTTAAATATATTTATGTTAAGTTATTTTAAACAATTTAATGTTGTAGAATTGGGAAAATTACTCTTTAGAGCATTTATAAATAGAATAAATAAAATATTACCCCACATAAAGTTAATATTAGAGTCAAATATAATCATTTGATGACAATGATAAATTATGGACAAAACACACTAAATAGACTAACAAGAAATCCTGATTTTCACAACAGAACATATGGTATGGCCTATAACATCATGATCCATGATCTCAAATTATTAAAATATATATTTTTAAATAACCATTTGAAAATAGTAGGGGAAAAAATAAAGACACCAAATGTCCCTGCGATTACCTACCCCTTTAATGTCCCTTTTTTCCCCCGCACACAAACTTTCTCTCGATTATAGAGTGAAATATGACCCAACATTTTCTTGAGCTTTACGGGGTACATACTTAAATATATAAATAAATACATAAGGCACATACGGGGTTTCTTTGCACCATTTTCATCGAGGAGTCATCTCAACTCAAGCTGAAGAGTGAAAACTGACAACTAAGGCTGTCAAACAATCGCTTCCAAAATTAAAGTTTGTGTTTTGTGTCTATACAATGTATAATTATATATATATATATATATGTGTGTGTGTGTGTGTGTGTGTGTGTGTATATATATATATATGTGTGTGTGTGTGTGTGTATATATATATATATATATATATATATATACACATACACAGTGCACCCACATATATTATGTAAACCGAAACTTTTATTTTGGATGCGATTAATCGTTTGACAGCCCTAGTAGCAACACAATGGAAAACATAGCATATGCACTATGTGTGGAAATGAATTAGAAAAAAAGGAGACCGACTCATTTTTGTTTCATTTTAATTTTCTATAAAAGAGATGAGTTTATTTCATGATCATAACAGATTGAACCATTGACCTCGATAGCCCACGCACATACCAAACAGTAATCGAGGAAAATGTTAAACAAACCCAAAAAAAAAAAAGAACAAAAAAAAAAGAAAAAAAGAAAATAATAAAATACCTGAATAAAGCAAACTCTCTGCTGAGCTGCAGGTCAGCACATTCTCCGGAGAATCCGAAACTATGGCACATAACGTCCAACTGTTACCATGGAAAAGAAAATACATTTAAAGGCTTGAAGGAATGAAGTGTTGCTCTTCTTTTAACTTGTACAGACCAAATTAACCAAAGAAAAAGAAAAAATAATAGATATTTATATAAGTGGACTTCATGAGGAAGGAAAAAAAAAAGAGAGACAAGTTTGCAAAGCAATATCGTTTAAATGAAGTGTTGCGATTTAAACCTCCGGGTAAGAACACCCTCTCCAGCCACATGACACACACTTCCATACATCCACGCATACACACACACACACACACACAATGGGGCATGTCCTCTTAGCAGTTTGAGAAAATGAAAACTAGTAGTTCGGTGTGTATACTTAAGAAGTCCAGCTAAAACTAGATTTAAACCTGAATATCGTAAATGGGTAAAATATAAAATGTTTACGTTCCTTTTTTGTCTTTTAAACACAATCTCTCGCACCTAAATCCCCAATTTTCCAACCGCGGCCCCTCCCCCGCCCTCCCAGAACGTAATATATGCCAACTAGAATCGCAATACAATACAGGCACTGGAGAAAACACTATAAGAGAAAACTCAGAGGACCCGCCAAGGTCTCGAATTGTGCCCCCCCGCCCCCCTCGCCGAGTCAAAGAACAGAATTAGAACACATATCCACTATAATCGAACAAGAACAATGATAAATCAGAACGGTTTGACTTTTTTTTTTTCTTTTCTTTCGAACTCTCCGCGGTTATATCGAGCACAGCGCACGGAGTCGTCGCTGCGCGGCTGTGATAAAACGATCTGTGAACAGAAAAGAGGAGTCATGCAGTAACCAGCTGAGAGCTCCGTCGCCTTGGCCTGGTGTTCGCATGACGCTCCGACGAGGCGCCCGTTTTCCTTCTGTACGTATAATACACTTAAAATAGTATTCTTTAAATTATACTCAAACTAAAGCATACTCACGCGGGTCAACGACGACGCTCCGACCCATCGGGCTAACGTGAAAAAAACCATGATTCTGTCCTCAATTAACACTTGTCAGAATAATGCATATATTAGGGTTTATTTTCTACAAGGCTACCTAAAACTTTTAAATGACGAGTGGGGAGAACAAGAAAATATATTTATATATTTAGAAAGACATGTTAAGTGAAGCGTTTCGGGTCTCGGCTATCGGCGTAAAAGGATATGGGTGTTTGGCATAGACATCAGAGGGGAAAGGTGTTGGTAAGAGAGTTAAAAATATTTAAAAAAAAAAAAAAGGAAAAACGACAACGAAAAGAAGAAGAAAAAAAAAAATACAACCAACCAATCAACCAAAAACAGTAATTAAGAAAATACCTTTTTACAGTAGATCCTACATAATGAAAAATCTGCACATGATAACAGTGTGAAACACACCATGTTTAGTCATTTGTCACAGCCCCTGGTGAATATTGTTTGTGTTGTCAGAGGTGTAAGGCGAGCTGTACCTCCTTTCTCTCGAGGAAGATCATCTAAGTGCCCCCGATCCCATCCTGCCATTTGCCTGCGTGTTTTCGCGAAAAAGGGGAGGGGGATAGAGCGAAAACGAAACGATGGGAAGGGAAACCAAATCAAACGGGAAACAAAGACGTTTTCTATTCCCCCCGCAGACATCTGGCAGTCGATGGATGCCGTAACTAGAGAATCAGTACATGTTATTGTTATTCCTCCGGCGATCGCATTGTCCATTGCTCCCATATTCTGAAGTAAAGAGTCACACACAAGTCCTCTCTTTCCCGCCATGGTCACAATGGCAAATCCAGGAGGAACGCCGTCCCAGTGTGAGGGTCCCTCTTTCTGCTAAGGCAAGAGGAGAGCTACAGCCTCCCTCTCTCTCAGGGCCTCAGCTTATCCATCGCTAGTTCAGCCTCTTCAGTGTTTCTTGTGGTCAGATGGGGTCTTTTTCCCTTACTGCGCTTTTCAGTTCGTTCTAGAGGAATCCGTGAGCTTCTGTTTTCGCAGTTCATCTCTTCCTCTCGCACTTCAGAACAAGTTCTCCTCAAAGATAGCCATCAAATCGCTTTGGAAATTCATGTCAATAGTAGCTGCCATCTGTAGAGGTGGAGAAAAAAAAACCCTAAATTAAACAACATTGGCACATGATGAACTGAGAAATCAAATTTTCAAAAAGGTCATCATATTATAAGAATATCAGTAAGTTTCAGAACTGAAAACGTCCTTGTTAGTCCAATAAAAGCTTTTATTGACACCAGCCCCAGCAAACGACTCGTTTTTCAAAGTGGGGAACTATGACGTCAAAGAGGATAAAACACCACCCCTGCAGAAGACACGACTGGTTTAGCCCCGCCCACTGATTCGCGCATTACACGCATAGCTAAATAACATAGATGCCTACCTCGTGATGACAAACCGGATCGCGAGTGAAACTCATTATAATATGCAAAACTGTTATCCACTCACAGCAGTGGGCGTTTACTTCCAAGTCTTCAGTGCGAGACGCCCATAAAAACCGAGCGTTTTTCAGCTAGGCTCAAAACTAGGGTACAAAATAGCCTATTACTTATTCATTTTGTAAAAAAACATGTTTTTTAATGTAAAAACCAAGTGAACGACATAAGTTGACCTCAGACAACAATGTAAAAAATTTAAAAAGCCAGTTCATGACCCCTTTAAATAACAACATTTTGAATCTCAAATTATATCCACATTTGTATGGAAAAGTGACTACTGTAAAGGACGTCTGTATAAGGCATAAATCACACATTTGTCTTTTATACTAGCGTGTTGCTCGAGTTCAACTGCCCACTGCTATACGGCGTTAGCCTGGCTCCGCCCTCCTACGTACTTCCGCTCAGTTTTCATTTTCCTTCAGTACTACGTTTGGAGTATGTGGTGTATTCTTTGGTTTTCGATCAGCGAACAGAGGGAGTGGCTGAGAACGATGACGTTGATGTCGTGCGCTAGTTTGGGTCGTCATCCGTCACAACCAAATATAAGCGATTGGTTATGGCAGATCTAGAGTGACTGTTGCAGTTTAAAACTATTGGATCTGCCCAGAGTACCCGCCTACAAGGCAGTTAACGCTCGTCAATGGAGCGACTACAAATGAAATGTACCAGAGTCTGGTGGGACCAAGCTAATACTGAGTGATACAGTACCACTCAAATGTTTGGGGTTCGTAATGATGCGGAAAATTCAGCTCTATCATCACAGGAATAAATGACGTTTTAAAATATCCTCAAATAGAAAACCGTTATTTAAAATCACTAAAATGTGTCACAATACTACTGTTTTGGGAATAACAGACTTCTTTTAAAGCCTCTTACAGACCCTAATCTTTTGAACGGTAGTGGGATGTGGCTATCGACTATTCTAGTAATTGAGTACTCTAACGATTATTTCACCGATTAATCGGATAAATTGTGGTGATAAAAGTCTATCCAAGTTGACAAAAGCCTTTAAAATGTCTGAAAATAGTAATTTATAATAACAAGCAATAATGATTGGTTCAAATAAAGTCTCAAAGCAATCAATCATATGGGTTATCATCAAATAACACTTGTAAAGTGTATCATCAAATTACACCATGTAAAATAAAAAGCGCAGGGACATGTATATATTTAAGAAAAATCTGAAAGTATATACTTTATGTAAGGGATAATCCACGGCTAGCCATGCATTAAAGGATTTTAATGCACGGCGTAGAGGCGAAGAACCACCCGACGCGAAGCGGAAACATAATTAAACAAACATAATTTGGGAACATAATTAATATTATGTATAAATATAAATATTTGATATATTACCAACACATTTTTCTTAAATATATACATGCATATGTGTGTATTTATATATACAAAATAATTATACACACTACACCCACATATATTACGTAAACCCAAACTTTTATTTTGAATGCGATTAATCGCGATTAATCGTTTGACAGCCCTACAACAGCCGCAGTGATTTCTTGAACAAGAACCACCCAAAAAATCAAAGCATGCAGAGATGGATGTATCAATTCATGTCTATTATATTGCATATATCTATTTAACTGAATCGCAGGCTTTGTGATTTCACAATAGCACAATGCTATATTATGATTTTGAATGGTTTTAATATATCGTGTAGCCTTAGAAAATGGTGTAATAATGCGGTTCATGGATTCTCATCTGTGGATCGTGGCGCTTCCGGTATTTTGCCGGTTACTCGACACTTTTTAAAAGAAAATTTAAAGTCGAGTCCTTGACTTTAATCGAGGAATCGTGACCGCCCTATCTGCAGCTGTAACTCACCGCCTCTCTCCTCCTCCTCTCCTGCTCCCGGCGACGTGCGAGCTCCCTCTGCTGGTCAAGTGCACTCTGGGAGGCGGCGGGTGAGTGGGGCGGGGCTTGGGAAGGTTGCGGGGCCGAGGGGGGCTGGGCCGGGTTCTGGGCTTGGGGCTGAGCTTGAGTTTGGTGCTGCTGCGGAGGAGGCGGTGCCTGAACCTGCTGTTGCTCCGACCGCCTGCGGGACTCCTCTTGGGGCCTTCGAGACGTCTCCACTGAGTCCTCCTCATCACGTCCCCTTCAGAGAGCGAGACCAAGAAAAGGTCTTGAAACTGCTAAAAGTGAGCTTTGATCAAATTAGACAAGTTCAGCAGCTCTCTTACCGAAGTTTCTCTTGTTCTCTGCGCTGACGGTCTTTCTCGGCTTGCTCGGCCTGTGCTTTCAGGGCCTTCTCTCGCTCTTCCTTCTCCCGGGCCACACGTCGAAACTGCTCGAAGCTGTCGCTGGACGACCTCAGAGCAGACGAGGGAGTGGACGTGGACTTCTGCGCCAGGCTCGCCCAGGAACCCATGTTCTTTAGTTTCACATCCTGGGCACAAAACCATACGAGGCGTGAAAAAAACAATATAACATTCGAGAAATGTTACAGTTGCATTCATGGAAAAAAGTCAAACAAAGATGTCCCTTCCACCCACCTGTACCTTTTTAGGCGCCACAGGTGTTTTGGGCTCCTGTCTGAATTTCTCTTTGTCCTGCATGGAAGGAGGTGGACCGCTCTGCTCAGAGGAGCGGATGACAGGACGGGAACTTTCATGTGATTTCATATCTGCTCCTAAAACGAGTTCATAAACAGTTAGTTATGGTCCTTCTATTTGATCGACAGCGAAGATGTGATGTGTGATTTTGCATGGGGTTCAGGGCGTTTTTTTATGGCACAACTCATTTGCATACTCTGTTCTAGACCAGCTTTCTATTTGTGCAATACTTCTAAACAACTTTAGTAAATGTAAAAAAACCTACATATTAATTGTTTATAAGATGAAAGCACAAAGTGAGCTTAAATTAAACATATAACTGCATGCTTTGAAACTCACTCTGTTGGCCGTGACTTTGCATTGTGGGTTTGCTCTCAGGGTGTTTGTGAGGCTCTGGTCTCAAGGCTGGACTGAAGGGCTCACCACGCATCACAGGTGACGGGGGCAGCTTCTCCTCTTTAATGCCAGCCAAAGCTGAAGGACCTCGCTGCGGCTCCTGTAGCAAACCAAAGCTTCGGTTAACACCACGTCTAGAAAACCACAAACTATTCAACACGCATAAATCCACGTGGACATTGGAAAGAATCTGTGTCAATGCAAGAACGTGGAAATGGTACTGACCTTTTTGGCCTGAGGAGGGGACTGGTGGACTAAAGCATACTGGGGGATTTGAGGGGAATGCATCACGAGCGGAGAGGTGTTATCTCGCATGTGTGCTGTTAAAATACAGACGCAATTAAAACACTTGCAATGTTGTCCGATACAAATAACAAACGACCTGCCTGGACTTTGGAGATGTGTCAGGGAAGCTTTTATATATAGTGTTTATACTATGCAGCTTTTTTAAATTCGTAAGTTTGGGCAAATCCAACTTAAAAAAAAAAAAAAAAAAAAAAAAAAAAAAACACCACAAACTGTGATAATCATCAGTTTAATAGACAATAATAAACAAATACAGTACTGTTCCGAATATAAGACGACCCTAATTATAAGACGAACCCTCCTTTTTTGCACCTTTTGGAAAAAGACTTTGATAAAGAAAAAAAATCAGACTGCATTTTAAAATTTTTGTATTGAACGTATGGCAAATACTGGTAAAACGTACCAACGGTCACAATTAAAATAACCTGTAGCCCATCTCAAAAACGTAACAATTAGGCTATCCATCACATAGCGAAAAACGAATTTCATTCACAGATAGCATTGTAGTTTTGAAATCCGGGTCCCGTCTTACGTTTTAAAATCACGTACGGGGTAAGTAACAGCGCGGTACGTAAACATGACAGTCACGCGGCTCTTAGACGGTAAGGCCGAGTGTCCACCAAAGCGTTTTTCCACGCGCCTGGCGTATGTTTTCAATTGTTTTCAATGGGAGCACCGTGTTTTTTAAACGCCATGAGCGTAACGAGGCGCTGTTTTTTCACGCTGAAGCGCCCTGCCTTTTTACTGGTCGCCGAGAGTTGAAAAATGTTCAATTTGGATAAAACGCAGCGCTCATCACTGCCACTTCTTACCCAGCCGTCCAATCACAGTGGAGGAGGGGCGGGACTAAACCACACCGACCAACAGTCACAACATTCAAATTGTACAACGACATCAACCAGCAGAGCTAACCGAACAAAATGGATAAAAAATAAATTTTTAGTGTGAAACAAATTATCTGCGAAATCAGTTTCATTATCATATGGATCTGTATCATAGCAACGAAACGCCTCAATAGAAAAAAACGCTGCGCTACCAAAACGCTCTCAAGCGCCCAAAGTACGGCGTCTTCAGCAGAGTGTCTGGTGTTTTTTTGGTGGACACACAAAGCTTTTCTTTGACTGTTTTTTAAGGTTGTCTTTTTGAGCTCGCGATCTTCTAACACTCCACTCTGACATCGTATTTCTCGGCACACGTTTTACAGGTATTTGCCGCCACCTATTGTTGCGTGTGTATTATCGATATGTAAAATTCTTGACCCTGAATATAAGATGAACCTGGTATTTCTAAGAAAAAAAAAGTCTTATATTCTGAACAATATGGTGAATAGTTGCTGGAAGAGTTCCACCATTCAAAAACAAAATAGCGACGATAACTCATTTTGCTTTATTAAACAGCTATTCTATGTAAAGGTGTTGTTTTACCTGAGTTATAGGGGTCGGACTTGTGTTGGCGTGGAGAGTGATGCTGCTGGGGCTGTTGCTGGATGATCTGCTGTGCTTTCGAGGAGGGCATGGAGACCTTGTGTTGACTAGACTGCGTTTGCGTGGTCTGCACCGGGCCTTGAGAGAAGCTCAGCTGCTGCGAGTGCTGCATGTGTCTGGCCTGGTGCTGCGAGAGCTGCGGGGAGGGCTGGGCTTGAGTCTGAACGGGGAGCTGCGGCGGGGGTCCCAGCTGAGACTGAACCTGCACCGACTGCAGCAGAGACGGCTGGCCCGGCTGCTGCGACCTGCTCTGCAGAGACTGCATTAGTGACGTCGGCGGCGGCTGCTGCTGCTGCAGGCGGTTCGGCTGCAGGTGCTGCAGGTACATGGGCAGGGTCATGGAGGGAACGGGCTCCTCGTCGTCCTCTAGCAGCATCTGTGGGGGCTGGGAGGAGAGCAGGCCCTGGGGAGTGAGTGTGGGAGGGGAGAGCGGCCGCTGGCGCAGCTGCTGTGGAGGGTGCAGGAGGTGCGGAGGGAGGTGGTGCTGGGGCGGAGGGGGTTGCTGGGGCTGGAGCTGCTGGGGCAGGGTCTGCTGGGGTTGCTGCTGCTGCTGCTGCTGGGGCGTGCTTTGCTGAGGAGGTTTAGGAGGTAGTGGGGCTGCCCTATTACTGGGTCGTGAAGGCTGCTGGGGCATTGCGTTGTGCAGGGCTGTAAACCAATGAATATAGAAACAGGAAGACGTCAATATATAGATCACCGGTAATTTTTTAACAATACTTACAAATAAAACAAAATGCAGCATAAAGAGAATAATATGGCTAATCAGAGATTTTGACATGCATTTTGAACCAGTTTGACAACGTGACTGCCTGGCAATAGGTATCTAACCAATAGAACAGATGGACTTCCCCCACTAGCCACGGGATATCGAGTCTTACTTTTCAGTTACGCTTTAAAGTTGTTTAAGTTTGGTGTTTATAATAAATGTGTTTAATGAAAGCCACTAATAAATATCATATATATATATATATACATATATATATATATATATAGAAATACATGAAAAAATAAGAATATATATATATATATATATATATATATATATCACATCTCACTTGCATATTTATTTCAATAAGAAATATAAATGAAAAATAAGAAAAAAATATATATATATATAAATGAAAAAATAAGAATATATATATAGATATAAATAAATAAAAAAATAAGAATATATATATATATATAAAAATGAAAAAAAATATATATACATATATATATATATATATCTCACATCTCACTTGCATATTTATTTCAATAAGAAATATAAATGAAAAATAAGAAAAATATATATATATATAAATGAAAAAATAAGAATATATATATATATATAAATGAAAAAAAAAATATATATACATATATATATATATATATATATATATATATATACATATATATATCTCACTTGCATATTTATTTCAATAAGAAATATAAATGAAAAAAAAAATTATATATATATATATATATATATATATATATATATATATATATATATCACTTGTATATTTATTTTATACTTAAATCATTTCAATTTAAAATATGTTGTGGGAACTAAAATACATGTTTACAC
The DNA here is from genome assembly GCA_038021265.1 of Cyprinella venusta. Lineage (NCBI taxonomy): Eukaryota > Metazoa > Chordata > Actinopteri > Cypriniformes > Leuciscidae > Cyprinella > Cyprinella venusta. The sequence continues at coordinate 21,369,921 of CM075863.1, forward strand.
TTTAAAATATTTGTAAAAGTTTCATTTTATTGACTATTTTACATTTCTACATTTCTATTAACTATTTTACATTTATACAGTATTTTCTTTTTGCTAATATGTATTCAATCAATGCTAGTTAATCATGAGAAAAATGTCATTTGTGTGTAACCAATGCATTTACTGAAAACAGGTTTTCAAACATTTCTTTAGGATGTCTCTGACAGAGGGAGTAGTAAAGGAGTAATGGTTAAAAAAAGAGCATTAACTGTTTAAGAACATTAGGGCTTCAAGGTTTCAAGCATGTCACTCCTCAACGGAGGTTATGCCGTACAAATTAATCTACAAATGCCGTGAGAAGAGATTTGGGAATAATGATTCTTTCTGCCGTCAAGGTTAGTAATGTCGGGGAGAGTTCAGGGAGTCAGATAAGATATTATTCACAGAGGCCAGGTGGGCATTCATATTATGCAATCTCAATGCCGGAAAATGTACTTATATGACGAAAAGTAGTACAAGGCCTAATGATAATCTGCTCTTTTGTTTATCAAACGAATTTAGAAAGTCTTTGTTTGCTAAAAAGTAAATATGTATGATTTGACTGGTTTGCTTGGAGCTCACTCTGTAGGTCTCTAAAGCCCCGTTTCACACTACAAGCGACAAAGTGACATGATACCATTCGTTTCAATGGGGAGCGGGCGATTTTACCCAGAGTTTCGATTTTCAGAAATAAATTTGGTTTGATAATTTTACTAGCGAGTGGGCTTGACTTTAATCTTATATTTGAATTTCCACCACACAGATGCAACTTATCGGTTTTCTTTTCTCCCAACAATGCAATTTTGACCTGGTACAAAAGTAATAAACAGGAAGTTTCCACTCACCTGGGGATGGGAGGATGGGATGCTGGTTGAGGAACGGGTGCGTCTCAGGTGACACTTGGCCTCCTGGAGGGTGAGCGTTGAGGTGAGGCGGCGCAGGGGAGGACGAGTCATTTGCATGGTGGGGAAGGTGCATGATGGGCTGGCCAAAGTGGGCCAGAGGGTCAAAGGGGTTTTCCAGGAGCTGCGAGGGCTCCAGAGCCGTGACGGGAGGCGGCATGTAAGCGGCGGGAGAGGGATGCTGTTGTGGTTTCAGCTGAGCGCTGGGCTGCAGCGCAGGGGTCAGGGGTTGATGGGGAACCTGTGGCTGAGGCATGCCCAGAGACACCGCCTGGTGAAAAGCCTTCTTCCCTCTCTTCTTCAGCTTAGACGCCACCCCTGAGTTTGTGAAGAGGAGATTGTTTATGTACTGCAGCTTCTGGGACCATTTCACATAGAAAATGCATTAGAACAGCAGTTGGTCAGACGTTATCAAGCTGCAGGGCTCACCTGTCTCCGAGTCTTCACTTTCTGAGGAGCTGGACTCGCTGCTGCTGCCTGACTCGGATGATGAGCCTTTTGTCTTTGTAACACTCATTGCCTCCATGGTCTTCTCTGGAACTAAAGGATGAATAACAACCAATTTTAATTTGTAGACACTTGTGTTTAATGCTGTCCATGTTGCTTCACCTGTGATGGACATTAATACCAAGTGTAAATCCAATGATGTTTGCATGCACTAATTTTCATAATTCAGAATAAAACCAGTCTGATTTCAGATTCTTAAAGTTCTGTTTGACTGATCATAATTACTCCTCGATGGATCGAGTCCAGACCGAACTTACCGACCAAAAAATGTTGTGGGCGGAGTTCGGGCTGGCATCCAGGCTACCAGCCCTTCAAATCCGATCGAAATTTCATTCAGATCAACTCAAACGGCTCGACTGAGGTGTTTGTGTAAAGGCTTTTCAAAATGATTGAACAATTAATGGAATTACTTACAGATTATTCGGGTGCTTGCGTTTTGCAATTACTCAAAACTATCTTCTGTGGACGTGAGGAAATCAAATGGACATGTCACATTAGAAAGGTCAATGCTAATGTGTCCCAGACTACATTCTGGGACAGGAGTGTCCAATCCTACTCCTAGAGGGCCACCTTCCAGCAGAGTTTACCTCCAGCCCTAATTATACTCATCAAGGATCTTCAGGATCACTAGAAACTTCCAAGCAGGTCTGTTGGAGCTCAAACTAAAGGGCCACCTACTCATGCAAAATGCAATTATGCCAAAACAAGAGTTTTTTCCTAGGAAGGTACAGCCATACATCATCTGATCCAACTGAGTATATGTAGTTGACACGAGAGGCTGATATTAATGGGTGTAAACAGGGCCTCTGTGTTAAAGGGATACTCCACTTTTTTTGGAATAGGCTCATTTTACCACTCCCCCAGAGTTAAACAGTTGAGTTTAACCGTTTTTGAATCCATTCAGCCGATTTTCTGATATTTAGAAGAGTATCAGTAACCAGACAGTTTCTGGTCTCATTGACTTCCATAGTATATATTTTTCCAACTATGGAAGTCAATGAGACCAGAAACTGTCTGGTTACTGATATTCTTCTAAATATCAGAAAATCGTCTGAATGGATTTGAAAACGGTAAAACTCGACTGTTTAACTCTGGGGGAGTTATAAAATGAGCCTATTTCCCAAAAAAGTGGAGTATCCCTTTAAAGAAAGCGATGCTCTTGATCACTCACCGACAGGCTTCTTCTTCTTGCGAAGACAAGACGACACGTATCTCTCCAGCTCCCGCAGCGTAGAAGGCTTCAACGTCTCAAAGTCGATCTCAATCTCGTCTGGATTGGAGTTCTTGAGCGAGGGCTCGCGGGACTGGATGATGTGGACCACACGGCCCAGCTTGTCTCCAGGGAGCTTGTTAATGTCCAGACTCAACTGTCTCTTCTCTTCATAGGACATGGGCTTGCACTTCTCTCCAGCAGCCATGCCTGCCATCGCGGCTCCGCCAGTCAGACCCAGATCCTCCTCAGGGTCCAGGCCTATCACAGGCTGCAGGATTGGTGGGGCGGCGCCTGGGGGAGCCATGGAGCGACTGCCTTTACCACCTCCCTCCTTCTTGCTATAGGGCATAAGATGACAAGAACATCTCATTGTCCATGACTACACAGTTAAAGGGTTGACTGCAAAACTCCAAATTGATAAAAGCAATTAAACCATGCAATTTTGCATACTTTCTAGCCTAAAATGGGTTTGCAATAATCAAATATCTGAGCCCACCTCAACTTCTTGGGCTTCTTAGGAAGAGGATCCTTGTTCTTAGGCTTTGCTTGGACCTTGAGGGCAGGAGGCGGCTCCAGGATCTCCTCTAGTGCAGGCATGACTGCTGCTTTCCGTTTGTGCTTGTCTTTCTTCTTCTCCTTCTTCTCCTTCTCTTTCTTCTTTGGTTTGCTGGCCGGAGGCTGGGACAAGGCAGCCAGCTGCTCATGAACCGCTTTCAGCTGAGCAACAAAGCAGAAACAAGAAATTGGGAGATTACAGTCTCTTAGTAGAAAGCATCACATCTATGATACACATCCACATTATCTATAGTTTCCGATCTCTCGGCCAGGTCTTCAGGCCAAGTAGTAAAGAAGATCTAACTCACCTGCTCCTGAAGCTCTGCTAACCTCTGGGCTCTCTCCTCTTCAGAGTCATCCGTGGAGGAGTCGGACTCCGATGAGGAATCGCTGGAGCTGTCTGAGGACGAGGCAGGGCCCATGGGAGGCTGTGTCTTTACAGGAGCCGGGTGGAGCACTGGCGCAGGAGCAGGTGCCAGCATTTCCTCTGGTTCGTCGGGCATTTTAGCAAAACGCATCTCAAACACATCCTACAGAAAGAGAGAACCTTATGAGGATCTAGTAAAAGTCTCTTCAGAGTTCAGAAATTAAATTATAAAAAAAACTCCAAAAATAAATCCCACCCCCTACACCATTAAACAAAATCTATTACGACAGCCCTGATTAAAGTGAAATGTGAAAGTGTGTGAAAAGTGTAGCAGACACTGCAGGTGAATAGGACAAAAATTTAAACTTGCAGATGTCACCATGAAACTTTACAAGTTGATTACTCGCATAAACAGGAGATTATTTCTGTAATTTTATATTTAAGTATGCTTATCAGGCTATATGTAATTAAATATGTGCTAATTTGCATATATTTTGAAGTGACAAATCTGACCATTGAAAAAAAAAAACAAGGTTCAAAATTATGTTGTTTGCATTTTGTTGATATATTCAATGAAAAGACATTTTCAGAGGGGATTATGAATATCTCCTTTTGTAAATCAGAAAATACTGCCAATAGCATTAAAAAATAGATTTCCGCCCTATTTTTAGGCATAAAATGACATATAAATCAGCCCAAGAATGATATCAACAAATCCCTCTGAACAAACCTTCACAATATAGTTAGGAATACGGCTGTAAAGTTTGGCGTATGTAGGATGCTACAGAAGTGGAAAATCGTTACTAGAAGTGTGAGAAAAAACTCATTTTGAGAAAACGGCCTTTGAAGATTTTTACGGGATTGGCCCATTTTACTATCATGATCGGTTGCTGATAAACAGGAAATGACCATATTTGGATCCGACAGCATTGAAGAGGAGAGAGATGGTGTGTGCGACGGTGTGTGCGATGACAGTGCGGATCGCGATCACGGAGCATTTAGGCGAAACACAGGCAAACAGACAAAGTGTAGTAAAATAAAGACTTAAGTGTGTATTTTGGACTTTTTTTTCAGCACAAGTCTGAAAGACGTCATGTTATTGACTACAAATAGCCCAAAATCTCAAAATTGACCACTGAAAAAAAAAAAAAAAAAAAATTTGATAATGATATTTGTCCTAATATTGTAGCCCTACCCTTTAATGAGCTCCTGTTTTCGTTTTATAATTTTTAAAATGTAGGCTATTTACATTATGCTACCTTTGAGCAGCATTAAACAGTCAGTGTGTAAATAAATAAACATGCCCTGTCCGATTCAACTCCCGTGCCTTTGCAGTGTAATGATGACTTTCGGCATGGTCTATTGCGAGCCACTTCCATAAAGTACATATTGACAAGCAGACTAGACGTCAGACTAAAAAAAGAAGGAGTCATGCAAGTCTTTCGCAGGTGTCCGCGTACCTGCAGTTTGCGTGCCATAGCCACCACTTCATGGTCTGGAGGGTTGTACTTGTAGCAGTTGGAGAACATTAACCGCACATCTGCTGCAAACTCCTGAGCATCTCTGTACTGTCTGGTTTCCAACTTGTCCTGCACAACCAAAGAGAAAACTGAACAAATAAGCACGGAGAGCAAACAAGGCTCATCCTTCGATTTAGATCCAGCCACTGCATTTTCACCTTAATAGTGCTGAGGTCCATGGGATGTTTAATGATGTCATGGTAATCGTGCAGCCCTAAAGCATCCACATCCACCGGCTTGTAGAAGGGCCAAGCGTATGCCGCATGTTTCTTAGCGTACATGTCCTTTACGATGCCCGAGCAGTAGCGTAACTGTTCTTGTTGCTTGGGGCTGTGGGTCCCAGGGGCGACTGTCCCATGGTGCTGGGAGTCTGGTGCCTCCTTTTTGGGTAGTTTGCTTGGTCGTGTACTATCCCGGCGTGGCAAGGTCTTCCCTGACTTTGACTCGGCGGGCGAGGACTCGCTCAGCTGGTCGTTTGCCGTAGGTGTCGTGGTGTCTGCTTTCCTTTTCTGACTTTTTCTCTGCTGCAGGTGAAAAATTGTTATTTATGCGAGTGATTAGAGAAAAAAAAGACAACTTAAAAACAAAGATTGACACTATGGTTGAACACTCTTAGAACAAATGGTTCTATTTAGAACCAGAAATGGTTCCATCCCCCGCTTCATATATGGAACTCCAAAATGGTTCTATATAGAAGGTTCTATTGGCCAAGTACGCAACCCCAGGGTTCTATATAGAACCCAGAGGAACCCTTTTTTAAGAGTCTATAGAACCTTTAAGGGGTTCCAAATACGTAGCGCTGATAGAACCTTTTCTTCTAAGTGTGAATGTTATGGGCCAACTTACTTTGGGAGGCATTGGGATGGGGCTTTGTAGAATAGGAGCAGTGCTCTGCTGCATGTGCACGGGCAGCAGGGCAGTTTGGGTGGGAGGAGGCACAGCCGTCAAGATGGGGGCCGGTGGGTTGCAGTCAGTGGGGCCCAAAGAAAAAGGTGGCCCTAATTGAGGCGCGAGGGGAGGGAGTGAAGGAAGCGAAGGTAGTGAAGGGGGCACTCGAGAGGGCAAGGCTTGCATGGTAGTTTGGGGAGGTAAAGTAGGCGGACCCAGTGCTGGTCCTCTCGTTTGTGGCCCAGGGGCAAGACCGGAAAGGCCACGTGTTTGAGGGATTGTGGACGAAGACTCAAGGACAGGCCCAATCTTCAGGTTTATGTCTAATAATGTAGAGAAAGAGAGAATACAAAAGAATTAAGGCCCGTTCACACATATAACGATGACTATAGAGGGAATACATTGACGTCACTTTCCCGCCGGAACAACCCCCCTCAGCCTGACTGAGTGGCAAAAGATCTGCTGCGTGACTGGATTTAATAGAGGTAACTGTGAAAATGCAACTAAAACGAACAATTTTATCAATTTAAAATAAATGTTGGACTCAATATAGTGTTCCTTACAACTTACTAAAGATCCTGTGAACGCTTTATATAAATACAACAGAGGTAGGCCTAAATCCGGGTGATCACATATCAGTGTTATATAGCCTATACACATCATCATATCGTCCAGCCATAAAAATTTATAGTGTTTTTTTGGTCAGTGTTTATTAAAAAACATCCAATAATGCAGAATATGCAATGATAAATATTTAATTGATGAGTTGTTAATATATATAACAATAGAAAATATATGGGTATGGTTTTACAGCTAAATTCAGCATATTGACACAAAATGATAACTGCAAATCCATCTTTCGCTGACTGGAGTCCAGTTGTTTCTGTGAATTGCAGCGATTTCTATAGCAGTCTGTAAAAAATTTCTCTTGATTATTTTAATTTCTTCCATGTAAAGCACTTTGAATTGCCACTGTGTATGAAATGTGCTATATAAATAAACTTGCCTTGCCTTTATATGTGTTGTGTTTGTTTTTCGCAGCATTCACGCTAACAACAAATACAGCCGCTCAGTCTTTTTGCCACTCACTGTGAGTAACTGCAGACGACGGTGACATCACGCGCATACCCTCTATATTAGTGTCCACACCAGCTGACAACAACATTGTTTATTCTAAGTGCACACTGCAGTTTTGTCGTCTGATTATCTGAGATCTGTAAAACTAGCATTTCTGTTGTAGTTATCACATCATTCAGGATAAAAGGGCACTGACAGCAGTTCAAATGAAGGCTGGAGATTTGAGGTGATGCACACAGTCAGAGAAACGAAGTTAATGCAAATGTTTAAGACATGAAGACAGTGAAGCCCAGATGACCTTCTGGCTGATATAGGAGTCAAGTAGGACACATAAAAAGGGCAGCAGTGTGAGTGGCCCTCAAGTAAGAGAGAGTATGAGATTTATACCTGGATCCCTCCTGCCCCGGCCACGACCCTTGCCGGATGAGGCAGTCATCTCGATCTCCTGCTGGGGCATCTCTGAAATCTTGGTGAGGAACACCTTCTCCAGTGCTTCTGCCATTAAGACTATGTCATCCCCAGGCTGCAGGGGGCGACACATACCATTAACCACATGCCCAATCTCACCACTTCAGTCCATCGTGAATGATGACGTGAACCAGTACCTTATTGTAAATGTAGCAGTTAGTAAACATGGTGTTGAAGTCTTGAATACATTCTTGGGCATTGACGTAGAAACTGTTCTCTAGGCGTTTCTTGATTGTTCCCATGTCCATAGGATTTTTGATTATCTTGTAATAGTCCTACGGAGAGGTGGTAACAAAAAGTCAGCATGACGCATCACAATCCATAACATAATGGCCTCATGGTGTTATTATAAAAGCAAGCAGCTTTGAGACTTTCAATGGAGGGCATTTTTGACTGTGGGCCATTTGAATTTGAACTTTAAATAGTCGGGCTACAGTCTTAACCCTGTAATTGTCAGAAAAAGTCTATCAGAAAACCCACAATAGTTTGATTATAACTACTTAATGTAAGTTGATGCGTTTTATTTGTGAGAAGGTGATGTAGCAACTAGGGCTGGGTAATAAATATCGATTTCTCGATATTAATCGATTCTCATTTTTTAGGGATGCACGATATATCGACCAGCATATCGGTATCGGCTGATATATGTTCATTTTTAATGTTATCGTTATCGGCCTGGTAAGAAAACATGGCTGATGTATTAAAGCCGATAAATAATGTATTATTCCCTTCAGCTGAGACACTTGTTGAGAACTGTTTATGTCTTTGAAATTCTTGAAATATGATTGAAATCTCTTCAAAAAAAGAAAATCTGGTTAGGGACAACATGTGCAACGCGAATCTGTCATATCGACTGAGAACATCATTATAATTGTGCGCTTGGGACATGGATTTAGACTTTTGTTCTTGCAATCAGGGTCTCAAAATTAGATAAAAATTTGGATTTAAGTTTATCGGCCGATATATCGGTTATCGGCTTTCAAATATAAAGAATTATCGGTTATCGGTATCGGCCAAAAATTTTCATATCGGTGCATCCCTATAATTTTTACAAACCGATATCGATTCTTAAATCTCAAGAATCGATTAGTCATCCTGTTTGGAACATTGTATCGCATCTAAAAAAAAAAAATCGCAATAATCTTTGTCCTTTGTTACTATTGATATGAAACAAAGTCTCAATTTTCAAATTACGTCCATTTTCTTTAGAAATTCAAAAACATAAATAACGTTTTGGTGTGAGATCGCTCTGGCGCAGCTCAAGAGAAGCAGCAGCGCTGATCTCTCTTCCGGGTTAATAATACCAGTCACAGCGCGAAATAAACATGAATGAGCATCTGAAAGTGAGTTAAAGATAGAGTACAACTTATCCAAATCCGTATCATGTCACATTGATTCGCTCAATCAGCGTTTCAACCGTGGAAAGACGTCAGTTAAACAGCTTGTAATCAATGTCATGTATCGTCATATTTACCTCAAAAAAACCCACATAAACTCGTTAGTCAGCTAGAAAAAAAATATAACTCTAGAGAGGAGCATTTTGCTAAATATATACCCCATATTACATATGCATTATAATCTTAATTTTCTTCAATATTTAATGCATATTTGAATAAATCTGGCAAGTTTTTATGACAGACACCATTAAATGTTTATATTTCATATAATCTTCTTATTATAAAAATAAATAAAAGTGTAATTTAAGTGTTTGTATAGCTACAAAACAGTTCATTATTACCTTCATATTAGTCTAATGAAGCCTAGTAGGCTACAACTAGACTCCCATAGTTTACAGCATTAGTTAAGAGGTTTCCTTGAGAAAATTGGCCATTTGCCAAGTTATATCCAAAATAATCAATATTGAATCGAAACCAAATTGAATCGTGAAATTTGTGTCAATACCCAGCCCTAGTAGCAACAGTCAGTAGTACAGAGAATAAAATCGCACATCATCAGACAGAGGACCCGCTCCAGCATGACAACTAGCACCATTCGAGTGGCTAAAGAACTGCAGTAAACATCACTGTGTGACAGGACCTGCTCATCACAGACATGACACGACTGTAAATGGATGTAGAGCACTCACAGGCAGATTCAGCTTAATGGCGTCAACAGGAGAGTGGAAAGGCCAAGCGAACTGATGCTTCCAAAGAGACTTCAGGACCACCTTAAGCAGGTACTGCAGCTGGTTGGTCTGACGCTTGGGCCGAGTAGGGTTGACGATTTCTGGGGGGTTGGGGTTTAAGAGGGAAGGGGCCTGGGACGAGGGCTGCCCCTGACTGCTGCTGCTCCCCGACATCTGCACTGCGTCCAGGCCGTCTCCCATAATGAAGGGGTGGATCGGGGGCAGAGGGACGGGAGGGGGTGGGGCAGGACACCACTCGTTCAGTCTCGAGCCAGGCGCGGGCTCCACAGGGAGAGCACCGCTAATTCCATTGCACTCCTCGCTGGACTCTCTGTGAAGGAAGCAAATCATAGTCGTTAGCTCTTTAATTTACATCTATGCCATCTGCATCAGATCCATCACTGTAATCATCACCATCATCTCAATTACACTTAACTATCCGCACACATCCTCTCTGCCCCCCACCCAAACAGCATTATTCAAATGCTTCATGTTTGCTTAAGTAATTGCCCGTGGATTCTCGAATTATCCCCGGATGTGGTCTGCATCATTAACGTCTTTCAAAGGACCCGTACTGAGCTTTAAAGAAGGACCGACTGCTTCAAGAAGGTGCAGTCTAGCCAAATGTGGCACAGGTATTAGTGTGTACTATGATCAAATTTACAATGATCTGCAGAAATATGCCACCTTTTTGTTGACCAGTGTAGGCTAGTCTATATAATCTGTCCAATGAAATGATTAATTTCAGCCTTCCACTAATGCTTTTAGCAGCATGTGAACATTGAGATACACACAAAACAGGGTGAGGACTTGCTTCTTTGCATGGGTTATTGACTCGATGCAGGCAGATCTGAATGTGAGCTTGCAGTCGATTGTAAGGAAGGGGCAGAGTTTAAAGGAGTAGTTCACTTTTAAAAAAACTTTTGCTGATAATTTACTCACCCCCATGCCATCCAAGATGTCCAGAAATGAAGGTTTTTGATGAAAACATTCCAGGATTTTTCTACATATAACGGACTTCAATGGGAACCAAACGGTTCAAGGTCCAAATGAGAGTTTCAGTGCAGCTTCAAAGGGCTTTAAACAACACCAGACGATGAATAAGGGTCTTATCTAGGACCCTTCGAGTCATGACTCGAGAAAGATTTGTTCGTTTTGATGAACGAGTTCGAAGAGGAGAGTCATCACAGAACAGAGCAAGGCGACCATTTGTGCTAATAAAACTTAAACTTTATTTATTAAAGGGGACATATCATGCAAAATCCACTTTTTAAGCCCTTAAATGCATTTTGTTGTATATTTGGAGTGTTTATAAGTACAGAAAAGATGAAATTATTCTCTTCCGGTGCTTCGTTTATATCTTTATATTCTGTTTTGGTCATATTTTTCAACCTGTTCAGATTTTCCTGTTGTCTATTACGTTTTTTGAACAATGTCACAGGATTTGCAGCGGAACTGACAAATAAGGACATCGACTACCGGTCCAACACTTCGAGCAATCCGCCATTATTATTTCTCGCTCCGATTTTGTAGTCCAAGCTCAACGATGCAGAAGTTACGAGAGGGCTAGTCAAAATGTTCAGTTGTTGGATGTAGTGACCTGAAGCACTTCAAGGATTCCCACTTCAACAACCTCCGCCAGTATACAGAAGGGTTTGCCGATCGACTTCGTCTGAATGAGGGGTAAATTCCTTCTATCATTAGCTGCTGTGTTTTCTGACGCGTTCTAAACGCAAGTTATCATATTATTATCAATACAGATTTTTAGTGGTAAGATTAGACCGCAGACATTTATCTTGTCAGAGTGCTTGTTTTAACAAGAGAAATAGTCGACTTTCACTAATAACACAACATAGTTAACTTAACGTTACATACCACTGCATCCATATGAAGACGTTGTTCTGCAGGTTCGTCGTCGTCTTTTTCAAATCGCTCGCTCTGGCTCGAATACGTAACGCTTGATGGACAAGTCTTTTGTTGACATTTTGTTGACGTGTGAATAAAAATGTTCTTTGAAACTATAGTAATCGTATATCTCTTATCAAACTACAATAATGGCTGAACGCGGGGAGTTGAACCGAACATGAACTCAGCGACCTGGAGAGCGGGCGGGGAAAGACGCAACTCCTTTTTATTTAAAGGGGACGCTTCGAAACGGGTTGCTCACAGAAGAACATCAGAAAAGGGGTAGAAAAGGGGCCTGTTGAGCTATAATAATGTGGAATTCAGACCCAAGCATTGCAGTTATGCTTTATATAGACCACAAATGTATGATTTATAAGTAAAATTTAATGATTTAAAAGCATGATATGTAGCCTTTAAATGAGCGATCGTTGCGCTCGATAAGACCCTTATTCATCGTCTGGTGTCCTTTAAAGCCCTTTGAACAGTTTGTACTGAAACTCTCATTTGGACCGTGAACTGTTTGGTTCCCATTGAAGTCCATTATATGGAGAAAATCCTGGAATGTTTTCATCAAAAACCTTCATTTCTTTTCAACTGAAGAAAGAAAGACATGGACATCTTGGATGACATGGGGGTGAGTAAATTATCAGCAAAAGTTTTTTTTTTTAAAGTGAACTACTCCTTTAAGTGAGTGGAGAACTTTGACATACGTCACCAGAGAGTAATCTGTCATTTCACAGGAAGATTGAGCAACGAGATCGATTGAAAATGACGAGATCAAAAACAAAAAGATCAATAACATGCACTTAAAATATTAATTTCATGCTGACTTTAACGTTAAAACCTTAATACTCAGTTCTGCTGATACCTAAAACATCTACTGTGCTTATCAGTTTAAAATGTTTCTTTATTTTTTTAATAACATTTTTCTATTAGTAACTGGTTACTTAAATCCAAAGCTTACTACTTTGAATATTCATACATGAAGTCTATATTTTTGTTTTGACGATCTGTAGTGACGACAGCAAAAGTTGGGACTAGTATCAACTACAGAAATTGACAAAGAAAATTACATCTTGCTTTACAATTTAAGGCCATACAGCTTGCAAATTTGCATGAAACGATGACAAACAGTATGATTTAAATCTAAAAATACACCACACAGTGTACTATGAGCTGGGCAACGACTAGTGTTTTGCTCAAGTCAGATGATCAGATAATTGTGTTCAAGTAGGGGAAAGAGAGAGATGAAGAGCAATGTGTGAGCTCATCAACACGACTTGCCCAGGTGACCCCATGACCGAATGAAGCCTCCGAGCAATGTGGCAGAGTACAGCTTATGTTGAAACCGTATTTGTTCCCGCAGACCATCCTGCACCTCAACAATCAATTCCTGCTCCTCAGCCAGTTGTTTTTCGATTGAAGCATGTTAAAGGTCAGCCGGGTAATTGATACCAAAGGAGGACCAGAATGTCTTTGCCTTTCTAGTAATCACACACCCACCACTGCCTCGGTAATCTGGCAATCCCCGCAACGACACTTCCTGCTAATGAAACCTCATGTGACCTCATACGGCTCTCAAGAGCCCTGTATTTAATCTCTCTACAGGCTCACGGCTTTAAGAGGACCCTTTAAACATCACAACTGCAGCGCTACTATGGGAAGCGTGACTCGGGTGAGTCAACTGAAAAACGTTTCAGGTTTAGACAGCCGTAAATAATCAAAATGGGAACATTCAGAGCGAAACTGGACGTCTCTGTGCTTAAAGAAATGAGAAAACGGGATCATCAGAGGAACGTGTTATGACATCTGATAAAGTGTGTGGACCGACTGCTATTCCCCTGCAGCATGTAGCTCACAGTCAAGTGTTGTAGTGACTCGTTGGCACAGTTGCTCTGTATCCTGTCAAGACTTCATAAAACATGATACAGCAGAATGTATTCAGTCGCGATGAGTCCACGGTGACTTCCATTCCTGAATCATTCAAAATGACTGAGACCTAGCAAAAATAAGCAGAATTTGCTACAGCAAGATGAGGCAAAGGGACCCAGTCTTAAAGTGCCCTCCAGTGTACTTTTCTGTGGTTGAATAAGGGGTATGAACCGCCACAGGTCGGACAATAAAAGGGTGGTAGACTTTAAATGTACAGAAGCTCTGGCTGTAGTAAAAACAATAGTGTTATAATGATTTTACAGCCAAGTGTTCTCTCACTTTGAGACACTTCATTTCATGTCGTCTTTAGTTTTTGTTAGAACCTTAAACCATGCCATTCATTGGGTCACAATCGTGCAACTTTAGCAAAACAAACCTGTAAGTTGATCATAAAACCATCCTTATGTAAACCGCTGCACTGAACTCCATGCAACAGTTTACACAAGACTGACTATTTATACAAAATTCATCATGCTTGTTTCCTGAAGCAGACCCATTAACTAATAATTTGAGAATAAAACGACCTAATTTCTCAGTGGTGTGGCAGAGAAAAACTCCTAGTAGAAACAAGTAGATCATGGGTTCACATACTAATGAAAACCAATGAAAGATGTCTGGGATAAAAACTATAAAATTAAAATAAATCTACAAAGAAATGCAGCATCTCACAAAATTTCAAACAAGCAAGCATGCCAGACCTACATCAAGATCTAGGTCTGGGAACTCATCATTGCCAGGGCTCAATCCAAGGAGCGGGATAAACAGTTGTCTTTCAAATTCTCTCTGCACGCAATTGGATAGCGCTACAACCAATCAGAGCAACGAAGAAGGTGACGGCTGAGTCCCCTGCGGATTCCCACCAGCGGAGTAAGTTGGTATATTAAACTTTTACCGAATCCAGTCGGCAAAACTCCGAACGCATCTTTTTTATTTATTTATTTTTTTAAATGACTCAAGTGCCGTTCTCAAGAAAAGCTGTTAAGCCCGCCCGCCGACTCTATACACGATGTGATTGGCCTGACCAGAGTTTGGTTTTTCCAGCTAAAATGTCTGGAGAGTTGCAAGACCACACAGGCTGCGAAATAATTTTTGCTGCCGCTAGGGTGCGTCTAGATATCTAGGCATATAGACCATTTCAAAAGATGTAAACAACACTGGCCCAGAAGCACTTCCTGTTTCAGTTTTTTAACACTACATAAAAGCTGGGATAAAATACAACCAACAGAACATTTAAAACTGAATCAAAAGTTAAACAAACATCTTTAAAAAGTTTTCTTTACATGTGAAATAAAGAAAACAGTAACAAACTGAAACAGGAAGTGCTTCTGGACCAGAGTTGTTTACATCTTTTGAAATGGTCTATATATAGCTACAGATACATGCACTAAAACTAGGGATGGGCATTTTTCAAAAATATTGCATTCGAATATCCGGGCTCATACAAATCGAATATTCGTTTATTTAAATGACGTTTAATGAAAAAGACGTTATTTTTAAAAATTTTTTTACGTTTTTGTCACTATTTCTGTACATGCTTACAATTAGGCAATACACACAACAAGCTTACAATATATATCAAAGTTTCCTTTTAGTTGAAAACATTAAACAATAGGCCTATGTGTAAACAATATATAAAAAAAACAAAAGCATTATTAAAAGCATGCTCAAGCGAAAAATAATAAAGCCTAATAAAGCAGATTGCGCCAGGTATCGTACAGAACATTTCACGTTTATGTTAAGAAAAACAATAACATCTACATGCAGGGGCGCCGCCAGCACTTTATGCTCGAGTGAGAAAAGGCGCTTTGCTGACAGACGTTTCAGAGACACAAAGAGAACGGCGTTTCTAACAGCACTTTGCGTTTTCTGTTCTTAAACTGATCTCCCTCAAAGAAACTTAAAGGCAGTATGTCTCAAAATCATTTTGCTATTAGATAAGTTAACATCTTGGATCACGTGGGGTCCAGCTGCGTTTACCTGCAGTTGTGATGCAGTGATGGACAGCTTTCTTTCCTCATTTGACTGTTTGGATGTCATGTGATTTTTTATTGTGGTGATGATATAACTTAGTAAGATCATTTTCAAGTAATTCCAAACTTCGCAAGGCAGACGACAACATTTTGTGATCAAATACAGACAACTTGTTTAATCTACACTGTGTAACTCTTTTAGTTTAGCTAAAAAGTTCTTAGCTAAAAACACTTTGTTCTTTCAAAAATATATGTGCTCATTAATGTATATTTACTTCGTTCAAGTAATAAAGTATTCTCGTGAGTGAAAACACATACGGGTAAGGTGTTCTAATGTCGGTCGCCATGTTGCCCCTCCATCTTGAAAGTACATTAGCCAAAGAGGGACATACCCGTTAATTCAAGCTTCGACTTTCGCGTTTACGTTTGAGTTAACACTCATGGACGAGGTCGAACTGGAAGCCATGTTAATCTTGGACTACATTGGCCACCGTAGGAGTTAAAACGAAATCGGAATTGAGAGGAACAGAAACTAATATTCCCTGTATGGTCATATACCTTTTCACCGCTAGATGGGGGTAAAAATTACAGTGTAGCCATCCAGTACATTTAATTATAACTGCGAGTTAGTGCTTAGCATTTATCATGGACTCACTGCATTTACGGCCAGGAAAGCAACGTAGTAAAATTCGAATAGTATTTTATTTTTCGAGTAATAATTACAGATCGAATATTCGAAAATTCGTGCACACCCCTAACTAAAACTCCTGTCAACTCCTTAAATGAAGATTTTTGAGTGATGGGGAAAAAAAAAATAAAACACTACCAGTGCATTGTTGTTTAGAATGATTCATCGAAATGAAGTCATAGTTTTTGTAAATGATGTTTACAGTATGAAGTGCAATAAATGGTGTGAAGAAATTTCAGTTCCCCTCAGATACACAACAATCCACACAAACCTCTTTAAAACCACACAAATTTTCACGCATCACATGAATGGCCTAACTCAATGTCAGAATGGTCCATTTTGGGGACACTGTGTCTATTCTATAATGTGGAGCTGTCAAGACTCAGACAAGGACAGTCAGAGTGTTCTGAAGCACGCCACGAGACTAATCGTTTACAAGATGCTAATCGTCCCATTTGCCGTGAAGATCCCTGGGATTGGGCAACAGTCTGTGACTCCAGAACAGGATGTGTGTGAGAAAGTGTTCTTGAAGTGTAAGTGCTTGAGGGTAAATATATTTCTTTTACATCTGGCAGTGTCTGAAGCCGCTGCGCGGGTCTGCGGGTTCACCAGCATCCACTCCCCTTCATGGTGCGGGTCTCGGGAGGGCTCAGGATGTGGGAGTTCAACTCTGAGTTCACTTCACTGCTCCTTTCAGCTCCGTAATGAGGGACATCATGTGCAAGTCGGTACACAAAGAGCACGAGAATAATCTTCAGCCCAAGGCCACGAGTACACACACAGCTAAAAATACCCCGAACTATGGAGGAAACGCAACCAAAACGGGGCAGGCCGGGGCAGAGCTGAAAAACCCTGCAGGCCCTCGGACACGACATATTCAGGTTGCCATGCATTTCGCTTCTTTTCCAAGTCTAAAAGTATCTGTATACACACAAAGCACTTGTTTATGTCTGACTAACCGCATTCTTGATGACTCACACGGTGACGAGAGAAACAGTTGGTAGATCACATGACCACTATATCAACCCTAGAGCTCAGACTGAGAGAGAGGGAGCTGACGATCTGCCAGCGTGACTACTCAGGAAAGAATGCCAAACTGTCTGTTACCAGTAAATGAACACTCACTCACTGCTGCAGGGAAACATTTACAGAGCCTCCCTAAAAATCCAGTCAGAACTCATACAGATGGATACATAACACACAAACCCGAGCTAATTACACTCTCGGTCAGAGTTTGATGTTTTGGGGTTTTTTTTTAAAGAAATGAATATCTTTATTCAGTAAGGATGCATTAAATTGAAAAAGTGTCAGTAAGCATTTATAACAAAAGATTTCTATTTGAAATAAATGCTGTTCTTTTAACTTTCTATTTTAAGAATACTGAAAAAATGAAGTGAAATTATTTAGATCACAAATGTTTAGATCAGCAACTGTTTCCAAAATTGATAAATAAAAAAATAGTCTGTATGCACGCACAAGTTCCACATTTGACGCAAGGCTGCTCGTCAGTTTAGGAGATTTAAAGCGGACGAAAAGCGAGGAAAACAGGATTATGACGGAGTCATCAAAATGTACTGTCCTCCCGTCTTTGAAGCGAAACTTTAATATATTTAGATGTAATTTTATATATAGTTATGTTTATTTAATATAGCATAAACAAAATGAGGGGTGTCTTGTCTGTTTTTGTGACTAAAGTTTCTTTAGTATAGCCATAGAGTATAAAAGCCAATATAAATTCTCCGTATAGCATTGGACTCTACGATCAGCGGAAGTTATCGAGCATCCTTAAACCTTCACCGGAAACAGCGCCGTGCATAGAGCCCATTGAGCAGCCAATCAAAAAGACATTTTTGTAGAAAACTTTAAATTGTAATACTTTACAATATTACTGTTTTTGTTGTATTTGTGATCAAATAAATTCAGACTTGGTGAGCATTAGAGACTTTTCATAATCATTAAAAAAATGTTTCAGGTTCAATGCAGACAATGATTTGGACCTGTCCCTCAGTCTGTCAGGGTAAATAATGGAAACCAATGAAGCTATGCATTCAAAAGGTATTAAAATCCACTTCTTGCATTCTTGTTCTGGTAAAAGTTGTACCAGAGTAACTATACATGGACATGACAACAGATTAAATACTTACTGGCTAAAAACCAGAAGGTGATTATATAAAAAATTGGAATGTTAACATCAAAACATTTTTAAGCCTTCTAGAAATGCTTTCAAAGCAATATTTTAACAATTTTCCAAGTCAATACAGCACGATATTGCACTTGGACTGTAAATACATTAATAATAGGGCTGGGCATTGATAAAGTTCACATTATGATTCACAAGGTTACGATTCAATTAGATTTATGATTTTATATGGATTAATTGGGGCCCATCAGGTACAGTACTCGCTTTTAAATATTTCAACAATTTTCCAAGTCAATACAGCACGATATTGCACTTGGACTGTAAATACATGAAATCATGAATAATAGGGCTGGGCATTGATAAAATTTACATTACGATTCACAAGGTTACGATTCAATTAGATTTATGATTTTATATGGATTAATTGGGGTCTATCAGGTACAGTACTCGCTTTTAATTATAAACATTTAAATGGTGGCTGTCATAAAAACATTAAATATTGAAGAACAGGTTAAGTAACAATATGAATATGAATTATGCAATAATGCATAGCCCATATTTAACCAAAAATGGTCCTCTCAAGAGCTCTTTTTTCTTGGTGACTTTTCTGAGGTAAATGAAACATTGTTTACAAGCTTTTTCTGACTTTTTCTGACATGATACAGAGTAAATTTTCAACATACCTTCTGATGTTCATTCACGTTTATTTCATGTTGTAACTAGTAAAGTGGAAGAGATGATCAGTTCATGTGTGTGCCGCGTTCAGCTAAAAGGAGCTGCACAATCTGTTACACCACATTAAACAGCGCAATGCACTATGGGGTTTTTAAAAAATGGTTTTTATTGTTTTAATTTTATAATAAACTGTACTGAGTTTGAAAGCAGAGATATTTTCCTCTCAGAAGTTGCTTATTGTGATATATTAGATGGGCGGTGTGCTACTAAGTTTTGTTCATTCATCAACTGAAAACAACATAGGCTGAAAGATACCGGTTCTTCAAAACGAGAATCGATTAAAAACGAGAAATTGATATTTTTAACCCAGGCAATTTCTGTTTGACTACAAAAAAATCTGTATTTAGCACATGCACACAACTGTCAATGGTAGTTTACTAACAACTGCTGTCCGTTAATGAGGTGGTCTTTCGGAAAGAGATGAGGTGGACTTTCGAAAATGTTGTACTAGTAGGGGTTTTATGATTTTAGAAAGATCATAATGTTGTAAGAGCACTTTCTTGAGAGCACTTTACTAAGTATGAGTATTTATTTTCTTGTCTTCATGTGTTTTGATATATTGCCATAGCACTGTAAAACAAATTTACCAGTGGGTAGAATAAAAGTAACCTAACCTAATGTGCCTACAGTTGCTAATGTCTCGTTCATCAAAAAACATAGGCTGTTTGCACCAGTATGTTTACAGTACAGAGATTATTACCATGTCAAACACTGGGTTTCCGCACATAACCGCAATTAAACGTGGTTAACATGCATGTTGATAGAGCTCAACTAGTATTTGCCCAGAACTTTCCTCTGAAGCCCAAGAGGCCTCTTGAATTCACCTAGTAATTCACCACGTCAAACGCTTTGACACGGAAGAGCTCCCAAACAGAACAAACACATCAGGAAATTCACAAGCCAATGTGAGACAAAACACACGCCAACTGTCTTGTACCAGCAACATGAAAATGAGCTGTTGTGACTGCAGTGAAAGTGGAGTGATCACACACACCAAAAACACACCAGAAATACAGGAAGAGATCACACTTAAGTGACAGACTGGAGCTGGAAGCACTACATGACCCCACCGTGAGTTTAGTCCAGCATGAGCACGCACACAGATGGCCAATAACCGCCAAATCTGTGTGGTGCTGTAACCTCATTCAACACGCTTAGAAAGTTCAACAGCCAAATGATTCATTCAAACACAATGGGGATTTATTTTCCATAAACAAGTTGCTTCATTAACAACTCAAGAGTTGTTATCCAGCTGTTCGGAGCAGGTTTCAAATTAACTCTAAATTAAAAGAGGTTTAGAGTAACAGTCAACAGACTATTCGGTTATTATCAGTTCACAACTCGGTCCGTGTAAAGTGTTGATGAAAAAAGTATGCAAATTAAAGTCAGGCTCAGAATTTTCCCTTTTTAATAAACAAGGGATAACTTCGTGTTGTGTCAAAGTCCCGTCAGTAGTGCTAGTTTCAGTCTCTTGTTGCAAGCGTTACTCATCTTAAATACAATCAACAGGACATCTTGATTACCTCATCTCTCTACTCTAGTGCTGAAACATCTAAAATTTTTTATTTATTGTGATTTGACATCCTTACCAAGAATATTTTCCAAAAATTCTTCACTGAAACAGACAAAAAGAAAACGCCAATGTGGGTCTCAATTTTCTAACGTTTTTTTTTTTGTGTTGAGTTGATGTGATGTATTTCACAAAAAAATGACACAAAAGAAACCATGTTTCTGCCGGGCAAAAACTGAATTAGCAAATCTGGGCAAAACAATCGGGATCTCTCAAATACAATTCCGCCCAACACTAAACATAGATTTGACTATTATCCAATATTAAACACAGTCGATAAATGAACTAGCTAATGTACTACACTCTTAGAAGAAATGGTTCTATTTAGAACCAGAAATGGTTCCATCCCCTGCTTCATATATGGAACTCCAAAATGGTTCTATATAGAACCATTTTTTTTGGTTAAAGGTTCTATTGGCCAAGTATGGAACCCCAGGGTTCTATATAGAACCCAGAGGAACCTAAGTATACAAACTTTTAGGGGTTACAAATACGTAGCACTGATCGAACCTTTTAAGGTTGTATACAGAACCTTTTAAGAGTGTAGCTCTATTTTGTTGTAGTATTGAACAGATACGCCAAAGTCAACTTACAAACATCACTGTGAGTGACATGAACAATCAGATTCATTTTCAGGTGGCGGCCAAAGAAGAATCGAACACATTCACTGGACTTTCAAAAAAACTAAAAACCCTGTGAGTGTGAATATTTTCAAAATAATTTTTAAATTGCATTGACATTGATTATAATACAAAGTGAAACTATAAACTTAATCTGAAATCATTTTTGTTGACTTTTCAATGATACTGAAATAAACATTCATTATATTACATTAATGGATTCAAAAACTTAATTGGTCTCAAATTATGTACACAAGCACACACAGAACAAAAACTCTACTTAAATCTAGTTTATACAGACTAGGTGATGAACACAAGACAATAGATATCTGTGACACACCAAAGAACTGTGGCATAAACGGAAACTTTGACGCAATGCTAGCCTAGAACACGTAATTGCTGCATCCTTAAACACATTCATTACAAGGTGCGGACAAAAGAAGATTCCTGAACACTAAAAACTAAAACACAGTGGCGATGTAACAAATCACAGCCAATCAGAACAGTGTGTGCAGAAGTTCACGGCGTACTCGCTTGCAATGCGTTGCAGAGTGTTAAACGCATACCTTGAGTTCTGATGGCTCACATGACAACATGCTTTTTTATTGTACTCATTGTGGAGCTTGAGGGATGGGTCAACATACGGCATACATGGGGAGCATCAGAAATAGAAAGCAAACGACTGTCAAAATGCACGGACACAGCTGATGATACTAGTACATGTGTATTTCAGTAATAACATATGCTAAGGAAATTAAAGGGTAATTCCACCAGTGGAGACATGAATATGTATTGAAAGTGGGTCATATATGTAGTAGAATAGTATCATACATTTCTAACATTTTATCCCCAAACAGTGCAGGCCTATAGTTTCTCTTGATATCAGCATGTTCACATTTGTTTATTTTTTTTATAGGGACCAGATGCCACTGATGACTGCTGACTTCAACATTCACAGGAGACTCTGTACAGTGAAAAATCAAACACCTTGGAAATGACAGGTATGCTATGTTTCAGGAATGACAAAGTGTGACAGTTCAAGCCTCTGTCTTTAGATTTGTCTTTTGTTGTGTATTTTTGTGGATTATGTTGTGTTGTAAATAAATCCAAACAATCTAAGGGCCATTCTTTTTTAAATCTCATTCTTTGTGCAAGGCTCCTTATAATGATGTAGGGCCCCATAGCACCTAATAGGACCATTAGGGGAGGGTCTTTGTCTTCTCAGGTGTGAAAAGCAGTAATGTTAATGGGTGGTTAACGCCTCCCCGCATAAAGCTATCATCCCCAAAACATGTCAAACAATTTTTAAAAGACTTTGTCTTATCTGAATGAGTAGTCAGGAAGATTTTCACATAGTTTGAGCAAATACTCTAGATTATTTAACACAATTTTCAAAAGTCCTGTGAATAAATAATCAGTATGAGTTTTATGACCTTATTTCAGTGACATTTGTTTATTTTTTCACAAACCACGCATAAACGTCATTATCTCAAAAGTACAAAATTTGACATACATGCTGCAGACATATTATTGTAGCAGAGTTTGACAAACATTAAGTTTTACATTATATACAATGTAATAATACTTTAGCCATGAAAATGTCACAAGTAACAGAAAAAAGCAATGTCAGAACACCTCCAGGACCCAGAGAACACCTCAACGCCTAACGGTTAAATTGTCAATCTTACCATAATAACAATAAAAAAAAATTTAAGAAAAGCTTGTAACTGTACAGCTTCACTAGATACGAGAAGGATGAAGATTGTAATGTGAATTCATTAGCGTTGTGATTAAACGTGTCTGAATACATTAATACAATGTTGAAAAGGGAAATGCAAGTCTTACACTGCCGTGCAAAGACAAGAGACTAGGGCTGGGATAAACGATTATTTTTTAAACTATTCTTCTAGCGATTATTTTTTCGAAGCATTGATTAATCTAAGGATTCATTTTTCCAGTTCAATTCGATTTTGATTCGATAATCTCCCAATTAATTGTCTAAGAGCAATTTATACATGTTGATTTACATCTGAATGAAAAAAAAAACATGAATTCCTTAACATATATATATTTTTTCCAACTTTCATAAAAGCTTACAATGACATTTTACATCAGACATAAGACAAACATATTGGGGAAAACGCATAACAGATCATTGAACAAAAGTAAAACATTCGATTCTACAGACTATTCTTTCAAAACATGAGATGTTTATGCACTTCTTATTTCTAGTGATTGAAAACAATGAGTCATGGAATATTTTAACATCTTTACAAGAGAAATTAAAGGAGGGTGTTATAGACATTTTTTAGCTTTATATATATGAAACTTCCCAAGAAGAATGATTAACTTTAAAGTGTTATCAATTATATCTGAGCCAGTATTACCATCCAAGAAGATCACAGCCTCATCTATTCTGATTATTTTGTAGAATGTATCAAAAAACATCAGATACTTGCTTCCAAAAATGTTCAGAATATTTGGAATTCCTTAACATTGTAATGTTTATTGCTCTTAAAATTCCAAAATAAAAGACTATGCAAGTGCAAAGTAATGCATTCTTAGTCAGAGGTAGCATTCAATAAAACCTTGAAGCCTTGAAAACACATAGGCCTAGCTTACTGAACAAAAGTGCCATCTGTCACAACACATTAAATAACCACAAAACAGTAGGCCTATTTAAGGTTTAATTTTCTTTGACTGACCAAATTTGAAAGTTGAGACTTTGTTACCTTCTTGGTCCTTTCTGTCAGCGTTGTGTCAATGTCCTCGATCTATTTTCCAAAACATTAATAGCTATAAGCGCATATTTTGCAGCAGTCTCTATCGACAAACGTGTGATATCCATCGTGAAGGATATGCAGAGTTGACAGAAAAATGTTACACATGCCTTATTAGGTGAACACAACAAAAAAATAAAGCCTCTCACTCAGTTCGGGTACCGGACCTAGTTGAAACAATAATGCATCTAGCAGGCAGAGTACCAAAACTTCGCCGGCGCCTTCAGCAAAGCCCTGAACGTGGTCGTGCTGGTGCATACATCAGACCAGCTGTTTACAACAACCAGGTTGTACCTATCACAGCGTCAATAATAGCAAAATAATAGGGCAGACAGCTGAAACCACCGCTATTGAACACAGAAGGTTGTGCTATAAATGCATTAGTCTGTCTAGGTCGTCCAGAGCGCGCTCCCCACTGAGTCTCAAGGAGAAAAGCACTGGGTTCGTGCTTTTCGTGAAAGTACGAGGAGCGTGACACCTACGAACATGAATAAAAGCTACAATAAACCATTCCCCGAACCGAATGTGCTTGAGGATTTGTTTTATCGTGATGATTTTGATGTGTTTATCAAGTCTCATCTAAGATGCTCTTTACCAAATGATTTCAGCATTTTTGTGAATTCAGTTGTTCTTACATTTTGTCTGATAGTGTAATTTGATTTCATTAAAGTTTATTCCAGCCTTGACATCCAATTGCAATATTTTGTCATGTCTAATGTATCAATAATGCCTTGTTAATGGAGATCAGCAACCAAATACTGATAATGTACCAAATACTGACCTTATGCATTGGCATGACTTCTCACTTTTTGCTGACAATAAAAGGCAGAGTACAAAAACTTTAAAACAGTGGTCAAGTCAAGTTTGATAATTGTCATTACTAAAACATCCAATTGCCAGATTTTCAGTGTCCTACCTAGAATTAATTTGGTGGGACAACTAAAAAGTCATTTTTCTCAGTACCACACTCTAGCGAGTTAAGGTCTTTGTAGGGCAGTGCAAAAGCCTTTTAAATCACATAACAGCTAAACAAATTTCATTGTTTCATTGTCAAATTAAAATGTCAAAATGTTTAATGTCTGCCGTCAGGTTCCGCTATTTTTATTCCCAAATTTTTCCATTCCAGAACCCACCTAGATAAGCATAATATATCTCAAAACCCAACATTTTTGAGATTTGGGGATGGACGGAGGGGGTGCCCAGAAGTACTGTAAGATTATTTAAAAGTTTGACAGAAATCGAGTGTTTAGCAGAAAATAATCATTTTGTTTTACAGTACAACTGTAAAATTTCAATTCTAATATTTAAGGTGTAATCCATGCTGTGAATGTTGTTAAACCCATTGCATTGTTTAGCACAGAAAACCCTCTCATGCGCGATCTGTGTGTGTAGTGATACACTTTTTATGGACATATTTTTCCTTATGTGATGGTAGGTAGCCAAATACATGTGAGGGAACGCAAACAACATACTCTTAGGCCCGGTTGAAGTTACACGATTTTAGCGTGATTCATTTAAAGGTCCAGTGTGTAGCTTTTTGGCGGCATCTAGTGGTGAGACTCGCGAATTGCAAACAGCAAGTCACTCGCGGCCTCTCCCTCCAATTGCAAACTCTATTTTGAAGCTACGGTGGCCAACGTAGGATAATGTCAAAGCGAATAAACTTTGTCGTCTGAATCTGCAGAGAGTAGCAAGACAAGCAATGAGGTTTTTTAATCTTGTATTTATTAAATTCTATTTACTTAATTATTCAGTAAATCAACATGTTATTGCGATTGTTATTTGATCATTATTGTGTTAGTGTTTTAATTCACTGATTTTACATAGCTTGTTTCTATGCTAAGATAAGAGCTAAGAATAAGAGCATCAAATCAGCTGCGTAAGGGGAAATAGTTAACGTTATGATTTCAGAGGCATCACTCGGACAGCATTGTTTATACACGTTTTCAGAGTCAGGAACAACCTAAATACGCACCAGAGTTAACTAAGAGGGAGAGGTAGGGAGAGGACGGAGAGGCAGAGGTGTTGTAGGTGCAGTCAGGGAAGGGAGAGACAGAGGAGGACCTACCCGCCGAAACGATGGCTCAGGGGATGAAGAAAGAGTGTTAGCCCTCCAAAGGAACCGGAGAGCTGTTACCGAGGTTTGTATTTATGAAGTTATTGTAACGTTATTATATACGGGCCGGTCTGCACTTTATAACATCCAAGCACACAGTGATAACGTTATTTACATAGTAGCTCTGTGCACTTATACCCCTGTTACTGTAACGTTAGTTAGTAGTTGAATGTTTTCATATTTTAACCTGTCATTTACTGGGCAACAACGATTATATGAAGCCATATTACACAAGTTTAGCAAATATTGACATTCTGCCTTATTTTTCTAGCTTCATCATACTTTCTCTTCTTTGAAGCAGATTTACCCGTTTTCTGATACCTGAACAATAAGTTTGGTCCATCTTTCTTCCGGAAATTCTGCCGCGTCTTTTTCTACTGCTTTCTATTCCGGTTATATACGAAACGCGCTCTGTTGTCCACTGTCGGCTACGGTAGAAATATGACGTCACAACATGGCTACCTTCATAGAAGGGGATTCCCGCGCCTATGGAGAAATAAATGACTAATTCTAACGTAATATAAACTTTACGGTTCTTTAAGTAAGGTCTTTATACACCACAAAACACATAGTTATGGATTTTATATTGCATTTTTGTCAATAGATCCACAGATATATCACACATTGCACCTTTAACGTAGGTTGTCATGGGAATTAGAAAACGACAATGGCCATCAGGATAAACTTATGCTATTTTTAAAGGTTCTTAATTTTATTTTGAAGATCTCCTACAACAGGTTTACACAAGTCAAAAAAAAAAACTCTCTCATAATATACATTGCACATGACTACATTTTTTAAAGATTCTTAAACGACAAGTCTTAAGATCCAGTCTCTTTAAATCTCTCCTTTCCGTGAGCCTGCTCTGATTGGTCGGATGGCCAGTCTGTTGTGATTGGTCTACTGCTTACAGCATGCCAAAAACAAAACGCACATTGCCATGACTGAACTTCAGCTCCGGAGGCTTCCTCAGTCCTGAACGATTGCACAGATTGACAGCGTAACGATGGTGTCAATTTTACCAAATCAAATTGAGCACAAGTCCGATGATGAAACATTGGCAGACCTAGTTGTTCAACCCGAACCTCCATCGCAAAGACGACTTGAGCAGGACATTTCTCAGTAAGTTGGTCCAAATAAAGTGATTACTGTCCCATCTTTAATGGATTAGCATTTTGCACATCCTTAGTTGACCTTGCCAAGATTTGAGAAGCAATTGTCAATAAAATGAACACAAAAAAAGGTTATAGTGCTGTTGTATCGCAGTAGTAATTTTAACCACCGACTCTTCACATCCTCATTCTTTTGGAGGTGTATACAAAGAGAATTTGCTTTCGCAACGCAGAAAACAGCATCTCCAGGACATTTTCACAACACGAACCAGAGCTACAG
This sequence comes from Cyprinella venusta, assembly GCA_038021265.1. NCBI lineage: Eukaryota > Metazoa > Chordata > Actinopteri > Cypriniformes > Leuciscidae > Cyprinella > Cyprinella venusta. The sequence goes on from CM075863.1 coordinate 21,397,409, forward strand.
TGTTTGAGGCGAGGGCGGGTCAAAGTAGACCGTAAAAGCACCATATGCATTATGCTAATTTGTTACATTGATACTCATGCATGTTACAGAAATAAGACTTGAAATACTGACAACTCTATTCTTTTTTTGTGGGGAGATAATAACTTTATTGTGCACTTTGATCTTTAAAACTTTGCAGACCTTTTTCATTAACAAACAGCTATATTACACACTGCATGAAAGGTAATATCTGAAAAAGCATAATGGGGCACTTTAAGAACTATTATCGAGCAGATCCTGCAGTTTAGCAACAGTAGACTGTTTCACGACAATCAGTAATCTAGCTGGTTTTGACATTAAGTTTGGGTCTTTAGGGAGGAACGGAAGTGCACCGAGGTGAAGGAAGGAAATGTACTAAAATAATTCACTAATAATAGTGATAATTATTCATACTTCAACTTTTTCCACAAAAAAATAGTGTACGTACATGATTTTGTTCTTAACCTTGTTTTGATGTTAATGACTTGAGTATTCTAATTAACGACAGCATACAGGATAGCTTTCTCCATAAAACAAGCCTAAACCATCTTAAGGGTTTCCACACATCCTTTATCCAGCTGTGTATTAGTGTAACCTCACAGCTAGAGCTTTAATTGCATATTTTCTTACGCTTTCAGATGAAATACATGTAAGATAAAATTTCCATGCAGAACATTTCAACTTGACACGTTCAGAAGGCCACAGAGTGATTTCTGCATTTTGTGGTTTCAGTTGTTCTTACATTTTGTCTTTGACTTTATTGAACTTCATTCCATTAGCCTTGACATCCAATTGCTATTCTAAATGAGGCTAAGCGTCAAGAGTCTAATTATCATCCCATTCATTTAACTTGTTTATGTTTATGCAAACTTTGTGTTCAATGGCTTTTGAAACGGCCATTCAGAACAATACATGGCATAGCTATCTACAACCAATCACCAGAAAGAAGTGCCTAGTCTGTTAAGTCCACCATTATCAAAAGTCTGAATTTGTTCACATGAAAGTTGTGTGAAAATGTTTCCAGGACAGGCCTGGCTAAAATCCACAACAAATAATAAAATCAACAAATGTGCAAATATAACCTTACAATGTCTTTATATTTGCACAACTTAGCAGCAATTTCCAAACTGTCAATTTGAAATTGTACACTGTGAAATTCTTCATTGCTCATAGGCTCTGCTCAACATCAATAAGTAAGTGTAATTGAATACAGCTAATATTTCTGCCAAACAACAGGTGCCACTGTGCCTTACGGATTTGAGAACAGCACAGACACCAGGTTGGTTGCTGTACTAATAAGAATGTGAACTTTATGAACCTTCCCTACCGAACTCCCATGACCACCAAGGAGTGACACATGTTGTGTTTGACTTGAAACGCTGCATATGACAAGATGGCTTCCTATGCTCTCGAATCGCACTCGTGGTACTTTAATATAGAGGGCGCTATTAGGATTGAGTCCCGCCGGTTCCCACGGGATCCAACGCAAATCTCGCGGGAGCAGGCGGTTTGAACTTTGCAGAGGGCGGGAATGGGCGGCCAAAAAAACTGCGGGATCGGGAGGTACCCTAGCGACATGGAGATGTCAATAAATAATTAGGAAAAGAACCTCAAACGAGGGATTTTCAGCACAAAACCTAAGCAAGGCAAGTCTGATATTTGTATTTTTAGTCTTTGTGTTGTCAGAGGCTAGTTGCTTTCAGACATGCTTCTGCACATTTACTTCAGGACAATTCAAGCCAATGACGGAATACTTCAATAGCCAAAATCAAAGTACTTGAAGTCTAGAGAAACGCGCGGTAGCCTAAGCGTTTTAGATCTCCCCAATAGCCTAGCCAGGCGACTATTCATCTTCCTGATCAGTGCGTCAGAATACATTCAGGCCAGGGAAACGAAACAACCCCATGAATCTCTTTAATAATAGCAATACAAATTCATGTTTTTTCCTGCAGGATGGGCGAAGAAACAAATTCAATGCATCTCTATTGTTGTGGGGGATTAGATTCTCAGAGTTTTGCCGGTGATGGCGGGAGTGGACATGCATATTGCAGGAGCGTAACACATACGTTGCGGGAGTGGGCAGTAATGGTCAGAAATTTGACGGGAGCGGGATGAAGAAAATAGTCCCGCGCAGGGCTCTACTTGGATACCATACACCGATCGGTCTGCTCTGCTCAGCGCCGCATCAAGTCAAACACACCCAACAACTGCAGCAGTGTGTCCTGGGCCATTAAACTTCCTGCCCCAAACACCCCGAGGAATAAAGGTTGACCTCTGAACTGGACACAGACCATTACATACCACTATGGAATGTGTGTGAGGGAGGAAGTAGCTCTGGTTACTGTGAACCTGAGCGCGCTCACCAGGATATCTGGTTCTACAGGCAGGCCAAGCCCAAGCGTGACGCATCAAAGAGAGGGTGTAAAAACTGCCGGCAAACAAAATGACTGCATCCCTAACGAAAGTAAACCATTAATCATTAATGCTTACTGGGAGTTTCTCAGGACAGAAAGCTCCAGGCTCCCAGTGGAGGTCTAGGTACAGGACTGGGGCAGCAGGTTTGTTTGCTTGAAAGCATTTGCATAAATAATAAATGAAACTGTACCGAGTCAGTTGCTCAGGCCAATAGTCCCACCTCCCTCATCCCCTCTCTTCTTTCACACTTTTGTCTCGCCAGCACTCCTGGGAGCTTCTCTTCCCTACATCTCAGGCTTCACGGCAGCCTCAACTGCCAGCAGAAAGAAGTAAAACAGTCTAACTTGTTGTGTTCGTGTGTTACAAACTGCTCTCGCAGTGGAGGGAACTAATCTGTACAAACATCAGCAGGGACTCCATGGGCACCTCTGACAAACAAAACAAGAGGTGTTTTTTTCCTTGCTTAAACATTTGCTGTGCCATGTTGTGTTTGTTCTAGCGCTTTGATCAGTGACCTAAAACGACTCTGAACAGGGTCTAACAAATGTCTATTGGAGAACGGAGCCAGGAGCGAACTGGCAGCGCAGCACACGGTAGGCATGTGCGCAATGTGACTGGAGAACTTTTTTCCAATGCAACTGTTCCACATGCCTCTCACGACTCAAACTTCAGGGTGGGAATGTCCAGCTCGCATGTGATACTTTCACAAGTCCCAAGGCCGTTTGTTATGCTAAGAGGTTTACAAGAAGAATATTCAGTAGGTACAGTTTCATGGGTGTGTTTAGTCACTTTCGTTTATTAAAATGCAACATTAGTACATCAAAACCGAGCTAGATCATCCATTTAAAATATAGCACACCTGAAGGACTTTGTCGGTTAAGCAAGCGAAGGACGTTAGGAACTTAATCAGTCCATTCTAAGACCAGCACAGAAATAGAAGAAAAAAAAAACAAGGACAAACTTCCTAAGAGAAAAGTGGCACTATAAGAAATGCAGACCTTGTGAAGCATTTGAACGTTGCCAACTAAAAACAGATATTTTCAGCATTAGGAAACATCTACAAACTTTTTTCCCCCAGATGTATCTCAGTGTTTAAAAAAGATCTGATAGTGTAAGTCAAATAATGTCCTAATCGTTTAAATATGCTTATTTGCACCCAGTCTAAGATGAACTCTCACTAAAGTTGCTAAATCATAGCCGGCTGAATCCTCTCCTTCTGCCACAACAAATACACCACCCCCTTCTTCCTCTGAAAAACCCACCCCCTCCCCCTGCTTACTCACACACCCCCTCCGTCCCTCCGGGAGGCTGCCTGTTCGGGGCTTTTAGCTTTCTTACCAACAATGCCACCCTTTAAAACACAATTTTGAGGCCATTCTGAGGAAAACTCCCAGTCAGGGTCAAGGACAACACAAAAAAAATATATTACTGACCCGACAAAGTGACGTCTATAAAATAATTTAAAAAACTAGTAATTCAAACAACAAAATCTTAAAGTCTATGGATGTAAACTTCATCAGGAGTAAACCACAAGCTAAAAAGCAACAAAAAGAGATACTGGACAAGCAAACAACACTGGTGATTAGTTGTGTAATGTTCAGACAAGCAAAGTCACAAAAAAACTGATCAGTTTTACCTTTTAACAGGGACGGAGCAATGTGCAATTTTTTCCAAAAGGGCATCCAGCGTCTGAAAATCCAGCAAATCATTGGACTTGGAATGCATTTTGTAATCCATTTATATGGAATCAAAAGCAAAACAGAAAGGGAACTAAAGGCAAGAAAAGTTCGTCACTCGATCCCAAAACACAGTAACCTCTCGCTCTCAAATCTCCAGTTCTGACGTATGTGTCCCAAAATCCACTGCGCCAAATACATGTTAATCCATAGTTAGTCCACCATAGTCCTGAGAAAAAGCTTTCGCGGTTCCTGAGAGGCCTCTGATCGCAGTCTCGCGGGCGGGCGAGTGTGTGTGAGAGAGAGAGAGAGAGGCGCAGAGGCCTGAGGCCGGCTGGATCTGTTAGCTCTGTGCGCCGGTCGGCTCTCGACACCCTCCCCCCGTCAGCAGCACAACGGCCCGGTTGCCACAGGCACTTCGCCCCATTGTGTGTCCACCCCAGGCCTCTCACACAAACCACCTCCAGAAGCGGGGGAGAGCGAGACCGAGCAAAGTAAAACCCAGAATGCGCACTTTCTTTCTCTCACTCGTTCACCGAGAACAGCGTGCTCTTACTCAACAGTGAAAATGGCTCTGGCGCTTCCTCATTGAGAAGAGGCTCTACCCACACACCCCTCCCTCGGCTCTCTCCGGCGCTTGCTCGTTCTCTAACCCCTCCCTTCTTTCACCATCAATAGCTTGAGCACTCTCCACCCTCCCTCTCTCTCTCTCGCTCTCTCTCTCTTCCTGCCTGCCTCTCTCTCTCTCTCTCCTCAACACACACACACCTTTAGCTCCCCACCCCCTTCCTCCATTTCACCCTCCCCCACTCATTCTTTTCAGACTGATCTCCTGCGTGCCTCCCCCACTACACCGAGGGCCGTCTTATCTGCTGCCTCTCCACACGCCGCACACATTCACACGTCTAGACTGCACCGGCACAAAAAACAAGCCACACTGGGGCTGCCCAACCGGCACACAGAAACTGCCCTCCTTGCCAAACTACACGGATGCGCGAGACGCCGAAGCTCAGATGGGAGGGGTTTACAAGGAGTAGATGGAAACGGTGAGCGAGTGGACCCACGGGAGGATGAATTAGAGGACAACACAGGGATACAGCTCTATAAAACACGTGAAAACACTCCTTGGACACCACTCTCTAAACGTACGAGGATGTTGATTTTGGTAGTGTCAAACTCAGGGGAGGATATTTTCATGTGTTCTCTCTCTGAGGTGATGTTGTTACTTTACCGTTCTGGTGGGATTCCCGTATTCACAAACTTAGACACAGACGGCTCAAGTTTTGGTGTGAAAACTGTGAGTGTTTATTTTACATCAGGGTTCTTGGTGTTGAGTCTAGAGCCGAGCGGTTTCAGCCATGATGGCTTTTTAAAGGTTTAGTTTCACCCAAAAATGAAAACGGTGTCATCGCTGTTCCTCGTGCGTATCTAAACATTTGTCTGAATGACGATGTCCTCCATGGAACATAGTAAAGCGTCATAATTCTTTCATATGACTCATGCGCTTTATTAGAAGTCGCCTGAAGCAATGCAGTAGATTTGTGAGAGTAAAAGAGAGTAAAAAAACTCTCATTTGTAATTCCTTGCAAGTCGTTTCCATATTCAAACACGAGACACGCTGTTGATCTCACTGAAAAATTGATGTTTGAACATGCGCAAGTGGAAATGACGTTTGAGAAGATTTTCAGAAAGTTGCAATTTAATACAGGTCAAAGCTTTTGTAGATAATAGTTTACAATAAGGTTTCATCCGTTCACACTAGTAAACATGAACTAAGAATGAACAATACTTCCACAGCATGTATTAATCTGATGTCATGTACATTTCAATATTTAGTAATACTTTATAAATAAATAAGTCATTTTTCACTTTTTGGTGTGTTCGGACCGCAGGAACTAGGAACGATTTTAGTTCTAGGAACTCATTTTGGGGGAACTAATTTAGCTCCCACTTCAGATAAGGGTCTAACCCAGCATTATAGGAACTACCAGTTATGTAAGTGTACAGCGATAATGACATTTACCTGTTGTCCGCAGCATTGGGGGTATTAGTTCTTAGGGGAACTAGTGGCTAGTTCCTAAAGCCAACTTCCTAACACTACCCAGTGCGAAAGCCCCTAAAAAGCCTGAGGGGAAACTCAAATTCTACAGCAAGAATAGCAATTATTTTTATTGATTTTTTGACAATAGATGGAAGATCTTAAGCTTTAGGGCTGGGTATTGACACAAATTTCCCAATTTGGCTCGATTTCGATTCGGGTTCGATTCAATATTGATTATTTTGGATATCAGGTACGATACATGGCAATTTTTCTCAAGGAAAACAAATCTCTTAACTAATGCTGTAAACCATGGGAGTCAGTTGTAGCCTATAGGCTTCAGCTCAATTTATACTTCTGCATCAAATTTACGCCGTAACCATGCCGTAGCGCGCGTACCCTTGACGGGCACTTCTCAAAAAATGTAACAACGCTCGTAAAATCTTAAAAAAAAGTCTCATAAAAACTTGCCAGATTTATGCAAACATGCATTATATTATGTAATATGGTGCATATATTTAGCAAAATGCTCCTCTCTAGAGTTCATTTTTCTAACTGACTAAAGAGTTTATGGTCACTGAATATGGTTTTTCTGAGGTAAACGTGAAGTTACATGAAGCCTGTTTTACTGACACTGTCTTTCTAAACACGGATAGAGCGATTCCATGCGACATGATACGGAACTCGATAAGTTGTACTCTCTTTTAACACGCTTTCAGATGCTCATTCATGTGTATTTCGCGCTGTTGCTGGTATTAAGGCGGAAGAGAAGATCATGTGCTGCTGCTTCTCTTGAGCGATCTCATCATAAGAAAATGGACGTAATTTGAGACTATTTAGCATCAAGTCACAAAGCTTATTGCGATTTATTGGATGGGATGCGCGATACAATGCTACTTTCATTTGTTAAACGAAAACAGGATGACTAATCAATTCTTGAGATTTAAGAATCTGTATCGGTTCGTCATTTTTTTTTTACCCAGACGCTTTATCAGCAGGTAAACTGTTATAACTGTAAAAGTTAGAAGATATAGATCTATCAGAGCCCTTTGGCATTTTTATTTGCATGAAGCTAAAGGCAATATATTCCTCAAGTGTACACAAGCTGACTAGACGAAGGAAGAGAAAGAAGAACTTAGATACAACACAATAGAGCACTACATTTCAAATCCATTCATCATGTCTTTTCTTTCCACTCTTGTCTTAAATACTGTGAATCTCAGAAAGCAGAGAGTCCTAAAAAGTCTTCCCTTGTTTCCCCATGAAGATTTATCTTCACTGCTTAAAACATGTCTGACGAGTATGATTTATTAATTCTTCTGCTGAAAGCCTCGACAACATAACCATGAGTGACTAAAAGGGATGCAAATCTTCATGACAGTGAATTTATTTATGTTTATGTTTGTAATTTATGTTTGTATTTAGTTATCAATTCAAAATTGATTTAGTAAAATGTGTTAGATCGGATGGATCTCCATGCCAGAAATATTAAATATATTTGACCAAGGGGCGCCAAATCCTTGCCAGAAAATATAAGTCTTCTATCAGCCCCAAGATCAAGAGTTTGACTCTTTGAATCAAGAGTTTGACAGAGAGAGCCGAGGAAGAGCAAAAGCAGTGAGAAACAATGGAAATTTACTGCTTCAAAACATCGTCCGATGACGTTAAAAACCTTGAAATGGAGACATTATTTTATCTCCAACTCGTGAAGACAAACATTTTCAAACCACACAATCATAAGATTAAACATTAAGCATTGCAAGAGCAAGGAAATAAGTAATATAAAACAATTACATGAATAATAACAATTACATTATAAAATTAATAAAATGTAAGTCAAATAATAATAATAATAATAATAATATGGATACATGATAAATCAAGTGACTAATGTCAAGTGACTAATGATTATAAAATTAAATCATAAAAACAAATGATTGCATTCTTAAACAGGTTGCTATTGAAAATCTTTGTCTTTCAAATGGAAAGTTGTTCTCAAGCTGTTTTTTTAAACGTCTTTACATGGTTCACTTCAAACATGATTATGTGATAATAAATGATAAATTTCAGTAATTTGCACTGTATATAAATATAAATGTGCTATAACTTGTAGTAAAGAGGAAGAGATGATCGGTTCATGCGTGTATCGTGCCACATTAAAGAGCGCAAGTACTATATGTATTGTTTGAATATTTCAATTTATTGGATGGGAGGCATGTTACAAATAATGTTTAGAATGTATTTTGCTTCAAATGAAGAAAAAAAGAGAAAAAAGATCAATCTATTCCTTAAAAAAAACTTGATGGGTTAATGTAAGGTGATATTGATCTATTCTTTGTTACTTTAGGACACTTGATGACAGACAGACAGGAATAAAAGTGTGGATTCTTATTGTAAGGTTTTCAAAAATGCACCTGTAAACCAGTTTGGTCTTCTCTTTGCCTTGGACTTGAGTACTTTGAGCTTTTTTGGTATCGTTTTAACTGGTTGTCGTTAGGGCTGTGAAACGATTAATCGCATCCAAAATAAAAGTTTGTGTTTACATAATACATGTTTGTGTAGTGTGTATAATTATTTTGTATATATAAATACACACACATGCATGCATGTATATATTTAAGAAATATTTGCATGTATATACTTTATATATTTTTATACAAAATGGATATTATACATAAATATAAATATTTGATATATTAATAACACATTTTTCTTAAATATATATATATATATATATATATATATATATATATATATATATATATATATATATATATATATATATGCATATGAGTGTATTTATATAAAACAAAAATTATACAAGCATATATATTTTGTAAACACAAACTTTTATTTTGGATGCGATTAATTGTGATTAATCATTTCACAGCCCTAATAGTTGTATTAATTTAACAGTTAAGGAGTGTGGTTGTGGTGTTTGACATTGTTCATATTTCCATTTCCATATATAAAAAGGAGTTTTTGCTGTTGGTTTCTATTAAAAGTCAGAACAAAACTTCAAGCCTGCAGTTTTAGCTTTATTTCATAACCTTGTTTGAACTAGAGCAAAACACCTTTTTCAATAAACCCACATACTTTGAGGTATACCAAGAAAACATTACAAGTTTACATTTATTAATTCAAACAAACAAGTTGACCAGGAATTTTAAGCTAAATCAACTTAATTATAGTACAATGCTTTGGAGTTACTTTCACTGAATGGAAAAATCAGGAGTTTGGAATAACAGGAGCGTGAGTCACAATTAATTTTTGCGTGAACTAATCCTTTTGGCAAAGAACTACACAATGTTTGTGTGAGAATGGGACAACCTCTCATTCACTCCCTATTAGACCTACAGACTAGATCAACTGTCTCCTCCCCTGATGGCATCATCCAACCATCTGTCCACACACACACATCATCATGACTCAGGCTAATTTCCTTCCACCCCCTCACTCTCTGCCACCTTTACCTCACTTTCTATCACTTTCTATCCAGTTGAGGACCACCCAGTTACACAGTGGTTACAGTCACACACGGTGGAGGGGAAATACTGGTGGAGAGAGAGAGAGCAGTGGAACGGAAGAGTGCAGGTTTGTGAATGCCTGTAACTGGTAGGAGGTCAGACAGAAAAAAACTGATGCCAAAATGGGACATCAAAACGAGACACTCCAGTGACTGTCAAAGGTGAATACTCAAGTCAACAGCTTTTCATTTAAAACCAAGATTTATATATCAAAATCTGTCAATATTTATAAGCCTTTTTTGATCAAAACATATATTTTAAAATGTATCTGCAAGAATTATTTCTTAGACTTATTTGAATCCAGAGGAAAATTTCAAAACTTGTCCCCAAGACGATTGAAAAAGCTTTAAGTGAATGTAATTAAAGTAATTTAAAAATGAATCATCGCAAAAATAGCTACAATAATTGTCTTGATACTTTTTTACTAACATATGAAATAAAACAAATGGGAGTTTTATAATCATTTATACATGCAAATTGTTCCAGAATCAAAAGGATGTGACAGTGAAGAAAATTTGTGCCACGAGTCACAACATTGTTTGTTTTACTTTCACTTTCCCTTTTACGTGAATGGGTGGAGAATTGCAATTAACGTTAATTACGGAAGTTGAATATAAAGAAGTGGGTTGTACCTGAAAAGAAAAGACAACTCAACACCTGTGAAGAGACGACTCAATGCTGGCGATATGTTATGCCTTAAATTATTACATGATTAACTAAAATGTATTTTTCCATGTACATTTGTGAAATGCACTTTCTGAAAAGCTGCTTTGAAACAATATGTATTGTGAAAAGCGCTATACAAATACTTTTGAAATGAATTGAAAAGAGGTGTCATCCGTTTGTGTGTGTTGAGTAGTCTGCCAAGTTGGGATCATAATGTCAATGTCAATCTGTTGCTTTTGGTTTCTGAAGTCTGGTGCGTCGCAGAATTTGTTGCATTTCCAGACAAACTGATCTTGAGCTGTTCTGAAGACGAGCCAAATAAGCCAATACTCATCCGCCTATCCAAGTATCGAAGATGACATGCGATCTAATGGCTTCTTGCCTGCAAATGTGCGTGACACGGTTTTCTGCACGGATTTCGAAAAAGAGATCTGCTACCGCTAGTTTATTTATTTCCATTTCTCTTTTTTGTGTTATTATTATTATTATGAATAAATATCCCTTTATTTCCATTTTTCAGGGATTATTACTATAATTTTGTGATGTAACAGATGGTTACTTTTTGGCTATCCTGGGGTGATTTAAATTTTGACAGGTTTTATCCGTCTTGCGCCCGAAGTTCTCTTTATTTGTGTTAGGTCGGCCCGAACAAGGACATTTGAATATGAAATCTCAGACTTGAACACTTGAAACCAGTGAAATTGAACTTCGGACATTTGATTCTGAACGTTTTGAAAATGCTTGTGAATTGTTGAACAATTGAATTGAGAAAAAAGAAAAAAAAGTTTCAGTTTAATGCTGCTGCAGATGCAATATAATGTAGACATCATTGAATAAATACATTGGTCAGGTTAGATGATGATAATCACTCAAACCCCTTTATATAAACCTCTCAACAGTACCGCCAGACTCACGCATCCATGTCAGTAGTTTATTTATTTATTTTTTTACACTTTTCACTAGTGTTTGTAGTTGTAACCGAATCCTTGTTAAACGTGCGATGGGTTGTGGGCAATATCAGCCGTTAGAGTGTGCATCGTTCTGCACTTCAGATTCTGACCAGATATAGTAGACCATTCGGGTCTCTTTGAAACACTCATTTCAACATACTACGATTTGGGACGTACTAATTCTATTTTCGAATACTATTTAGGACGGATAGTATGCAAATTGGGACAAATTCACTTTAGGGCTGGAACGATTAGTCGACATTGTCGATAGCGTCGACAATAAAGAATTGTCAACAAATATCTCTGTCGAGTAGTCGTTTCATCTCACTTGACCTAATGTAAAGGCGTGCAATATCGCGATTTGACCGCTACTCTGTGGCGCTAGAGTGTAATGCAGCCCTTTACAAACGCTATTGCAGTAAAAGAAAAAACTGCGCGAATTATGAGGGAGTGCAAACGGATCCGAACTAGCAAGATTTGGAAAAGTTTCACAAAACTTAAAACCAACAATTCTGTCATGTGCAATACATGCAAGGCAGAACTTGCTTTTCACGGGAGCACAACATGCATGTTGGAGCACTTAAAGAGGAAACATCCCGGCAAAAGAGGAGCAGGTGAGAGTTGAGTGTTCTCCAGCTGGAGCTAAATAACTAGCGGTATATCTCTTTATTAGATAATGCAATACTACTAATAATAGTAATAATATTATCAATAATAATATTATTACAGTAATGTGATGATTTATTTTGCATAGAATAAAGCTTGATTGAGCTTAAGAGTCAGGGCTGTTTTTATTATTGTAACACTAACACTACACTACACAACGTGTCTGTCAGCTCAATTGTCATGTAAAAAAAAATTGTAATTTTATATTTAGGCTATAATAATGGTTTGCAGATTAATATTTTACCAATCTTTGTGTCCTGAAGTAAATGACCCTTTTTCTCTTTCAGTTCTAAGAAAAGCAGTGGGCCTATTAAACAATGCTTTGAAAGCATTTGTTTGTGATTTGAGTTGGACTGAAATCTGAAAACTTAGAGAATGACCTTCAGTTTAGCTGGCTTAAAGTTCATTAAAACAACTTATTCAAAAGCTGAACTGATTTTCTTTTTTATATTATAGTAAGAGTATAACTCAATGTTTTAACTAATTGAAAAAAGCTGAATAATCGTTCCAAACTTAACGATTAGGTGGCAAAATAATCGACGATTAGTCGATTAATCGTTATAATAATCGCTAGATTAATCTATTTTTCAAAATAATCGACGATTAGTCAATTAATCGTTCTAATAATCGCTAGATTAATCTATTTATCAAAATAATCAACGATTAGTTGATTAATCATTCTAATAATCGCTAGATTAATCTATTTTTTCAAAATAATCGACGATTAGTCAATTAATCGTTCTAATAATCGCTAGATTAATCTATTTATCAAAATAATCGACGATTAGTTGATTAATCATTCTAATAATCGCTAGATTAATCTATTTTTTCAAAATAATCGACGATTAGTCGATAAATCGTTATAATAATCGCTAGATTAATCTATTTTTCAAAATAATCGACGATTAGTCAATTAATCGTTCTAATAATCGCTAGATTAATCTATTTATCAAAATAATCGACGATTAGTTGATTAATCATTCTAATAATCGCTAGATTAATCTATTTTTTCAAAATAATCGACGATTAGTCAATTAATCGTTCTAATAATCGCTAGATAAATCTATTTATCAAAATAATTGACGATTAGTTGATTAATCATTCTAATAATCGCTAGATTAATCTATTTTCCGAAATAATCGATGATTAGTCGATTAATCATTCAGATAATCGCTAGATCAATCCATTTTTCAAAATAATCGTTTGTTACAGCCCTAAATCACTTTTGTTTTTTACGTTGTTTGATACTTCATTCACAGTTGCAGTCGAGAGGGGCGAAAGTCGAGATCAAACTCACACGAAATGAGCACAGCTCAACATTGTTTAACCATTATACTACAGTCGTCTAAAGGCTAATTACTAGAGTTGTTCCGATTCCGATACTAGTATCGGAAATGCCGCCGATACCAATAAAAATTCTGGAATCGGTATCGGCGAGTACTTCTATCCGCGCACCGATCCGATACCATTTTATTAAACAATGTCTAGTTATACACGCTAGCTTTGCTAACCGCTGCAAAACGGAGATGAACTCGCTAGTGTAAACACAGGAAGTCGTGCAACCACTGTTTAGACCAGCGAAGAAGAAAACGCGCGTGCGTGCGTCCTGGCATAATGTCCGCAGTTTGGCTGTATTATATTTCGGACTGGACCATGCCAGCCAGTACAATTGCTGTGTTGCATGTCTCATGCAATACAGCAATTTCGAGGGGTAGAACAAGTATTAGAACCTTCAACATGAGTAACTTAAGCATTTGAAGACCCGTCAACCCGTAGAACACGATGGCAGACGGAGGATGAGCCGCGTCAGAATCAACAATCTCTAAAAGCTTCATTAAGGCTATGTTTACACGGAAACGACTCTGAAGAGAAAACGCAAAAGTGGCGTTGCGTTTTCACTTTTTATTCTGCGTTTAGACGAGCAGTTTGGGTGTGAAATCCGCTTGCAGATGGTGACACAAAAGTCTGTGAAATTCAATGTAGTGTGCACTCCAGGCGGCTAGTGCATGCTAAAACACCAAGCCCACGCGCCTGCATACAACCTCTCGTGTAAACAGGGCCTCAAACGAAGAGAATTGTTTTCAAAAGACAGCGAACGAACAATAAATATATCCAACAACATGAAAGTTATTGAGTTTATTATTCTGGATGATCAGCCGCAGTCCAAACTGAAATGTCCTTTATTTAACAAAATGGTTTATTGATCTTCAGTTATAAAGAGATTATTTTCTTATATTATTCATATAGTCTTTTTAGATTCCTAGATTTATTTGTTGCACTTTTTTATATATATTGTTATTTTGTAAATCTAAAATACCTTTTTTAGTTTACAGTATTAGATGTGTAGTAGCTGCATTTTAACTTCTTTTTCACTTAAGATAAATATAGCTATGAATTGTAATTCAGATAATAAAAATACTCGAGTTCACTCTATGTATTTGTTCATGTTTAATTTAGGGATAAGTTTGAAGCATACCATAATAATTCTATCAATTCATACAGTGCTAGAATGAATTGCAGCTGAATAGATACTATACACACAGGTATCGGATCGGTACTCGGTATCGGCCGATACCCTGAGTCCAGGTATCGGAATCGGTATCGGGAAGAGAAAAAGGGTATCGGAACATCTCTACTAATTACCAGTGCTTGCTAAAGCTAACATTCATACATGCAGTTAAGGGGTTCAAATCCTAATTTCTGTGTATTAAAATGTCATCATACTATGCTATAATAATAATAATAAGGAATAAAATAAGACATTATTCTTAATAATTGTAATATTTCCGTGTAAAATAAGGTGAGAATAATAATAATCATAATCTTAATTTCGAACACCCACACAATCTTATTCCTAAATGACAACGATTTGGCCGTCTATTAAACATTTGACAAGTACGATTACAGCGAACATTAAGATCTGCGTTGTCTTTGGCGCTGCGTCTGACCCAGTGAGAGCAGTTGTCCTCTACAGGTGTGAATTATTTCTGTTTAACAATCATTCAAATTATTACAGGAGTACTTGCAGTTCAGATTTAAACGCTAATGCCAAAGGTAGTGTTCAGAGTAAAATCACCTTTTGAAAGTAACTTGATACTTTGTGATAACTTGAAGTTTGTATTAAATTACATTACACCAGTAGGTGGCGACAAGTGACGATTTTATTTTTTATTGAATCATTCATTCAAAAAATTTTATCCAGCAATGAAACAAGTATCTATGGATGAGTCATTGAATCATTCATCAAACCCGATTTTAAAAAAGAATCGTAATTGATTTTTTTTTAGATAGACCACAGCAATTAACATTGTCAAAACCTCTAGTAAAATGACTGTTTTACAGTCGTCCATTCAGAATAGTGGGAGAAGAGATCTTTATTTAAATTACCAAACCAACCCTTAAAAATTAAACCGTCAGGAACCTATACAATCAATCAGATTTGGCTGATTTCTGAACATTAACTAGTGAAGACAAAACCACAACTGACATTGTTTGTGTTTGTGACAACTCTTCACAAACTGATTATGAAGGTATCTCTCTCAATTAGGGAGGACATTTGGCCTTCAAGTATAGCAAAACCTGCACATGCACACATACACAGACACACACAACATGCTTCCTGACCCACCAGAGGGGACAGGAACCCTAACCTTTGACCTTAACTGCTCACATTCCAGGTAAAACTATCCAGCCCGACCATCTGCACTCACTTTTATTGCCCCAATACCATTACTCAACCACTCCTTTAAGTGTGTGGGGGTGTGTATGGGAAATCTGTACGTTTTCTATGTCTTTAGGCTGTGTATATTGCTGGGGGAGGAAGAGGCATCCTCCAATTTCACATTCTGTCAAGAAGCCCTCTGCAGCCAGAGCCTGGCCAACCAGCGGCAATCCCTCCACCCAGAGCACGTGCCTTCCCCAACACCGCCTGAGACAATACAGCAGCTGCCCGAGTGACAAAGCACAACTCTGAGAGGCTGGGACGACCCTCACCAGCATTTGGTGGCTGTTTCTGTTTGTCTGTGTTCCTGCATTCAAACATGGGATGGGATTGGGGAGGGTAGGGGAGTGAGGAGAACAAGGGGGATGGGAGGAATGGATGAGAAGGAGGCGGCGGCAGAGGCAGAGCGCGCCTTCAGATTTCTGAGCCCGCCTTCAGATTTCTGAGCCCATTAATCATCTGAACGTTTGAGAAGCCCGAGCCAACAGGGACCTGGCTGGAGAGAACAGGGACGAGTAATCTGCTCTGCCTGCATGTGTGTGTGTGTGCATCAGAGAGACTATACGGTAAAGCAGTTGAGAGAGTGAGCTCATGAAGAAAAGAGGGAAGTACAGGATACCCCAAAAACAAGACAATGAAAGGCTTTCATGTGGCCCATTGAGTGAAACACTCAAAAAAAGCTCTCCACTCTTCCCCATCTGCTCCTAAAGCAAGCCTCCTGTGGCACACAAGAGACATCTGTCGTGTGCGGCGGTGTGCCCTGCGCTGACACAGTAGCCATACACTGGCACACAAGAGCGCCAACAGACACCTTGACCCTCCTCTGTCTCCTGTCAAACAGCCGCTGCGCTGCACACACCCGTCGTAACTCGCTCACAGCAGCACACGTCCTCTGGAGGACACAGATCTTCTTCAAAAGGGCACAAGCAGAAACAAGTCAACTACTATTTGACGCAGATGCAAACAAACACTCGTGCACACAGCCCTAAAGACTAGCAGAAAATGTTTGCTGCCTAGTGCAGTTTAGTAAATTAAGAGAAATCATAACACTCCCGCCTTACTGTAAATGGCCAATTTCCTTAATTTGTTTGCACTGAAGCACTCGACTTGAGCAGCCTGAGAAAGACTGTTTTAGTGTGATTTTATCTTAAACCATTTCTGACGGAAGGAGTGTGAGATTTTATTTGTGATTTGAAATGCACTACCACTCAAAAGTTTAGGGTTACTTTGGGTATTACAACTTAAAATAAGGATTTCGTATTGTATCTTATTTTAAAATATAATTTATTCCAGTGATGCAATTTTCAGCATCATTGCTCCAATCATCAGTGTCACATGATCATTAAAAATGTTGTTATTGCCAGTTGATAAACCTAACGCATCCTAGCTGAAAAGTAAGTTTACACACACACACACACACATATATATATATATATATATATGTGTGTATGTATTATTAGGAACACCATACTAATACTGTGTTTGACCCCCTTTCGCCTTCAGAACTTCCTTAATTTTACGTGGCATTGATTCAACAAGGTGCTGAAAGCATTCTTTAGAAATGTTGGCCCATATTGATAGGATAGCATCTTGCAGTTGATGGAGATTTGTGGGATGCACATCCAGGGCACGAAGCTCCCGTTCCACCACATCCCAAAGATGCTCTATTGGGTTGAGATCTGGTGACTGTGGGGGCCATTTTAGTACAGTGAACTCATTGTCATGTTCAAGAAACCTGTTTGAAATGATTCGATCTTTGTGACATGGTGCATTATCCTGCTGGAAGTAGCCATCAGAGGATGGGTACATGGTGGCCATAAAGGGATGGACATGGTCAGAAACAATGCTCAGGTAGGCCGTGGCATTTAAACGATGCCCAATTGGCACTAAGAGGCCTAAAGTGTGCCAAGAAAACACAATTACACCACCACCACCAGCCTGCACAGTGGTAACAAGGCATGATGGATCCATGTTCTCATTCTGTTTACGTCAAATTCTGACTTCACCATCTGAATGTCTCAACAGAAATCGAGACTCATCAGACCAGGCAACATTTTTCCAGTCTTCAACGGCCCAATTTTGTTGAGCTCTTGCAAATTATAGCCTCTTTTTCCTATTTGTAGTGGAGATGAGTGGTACCCGGTGGGGTCTTCTGCTGTTGTAGCCCATCCGCCTCAAGGTTGAGCGTGTTGTGGCTTCACAAATGCTTTGCTGCATACCTCGGTTGTAACGAGTGGTTATTTCAGTCAAAGTTGCTCTTCTATCAGCTTGAATCAGTCGACCCATTCTCCTTTGACCTCTCGCATCAACAAGGTATTTTCGCCCACAGGACTGCCGCACACTGGATGTTTTTCCCTTTTCACGCCATTCTTTGTAAACCCTAGAAATGGTTGAGCGTGAAAATCCCAGTAACTGAGCAGATTGTGAAATACTGGCACCAACAACCATGCCACGCTCAAAATGGCTTAAATCACCTTTCTTTCCCATTCTGACATTCAGTTTGGAGTTCAGGAGATTGTCTTGACCAGGACCACACCCCTAAATGCATTGAAGCAACTTCCATGTGATTGGTTGATTAGATAATTGTATTAATGAGAAATGAACAGGTGTTCCTAATAATCCTTATAATTGATTTATTTATATATATATATATATATATATATATATATATATATATATATATATATATATATATATATTACAGACCTCAAACTTTTGAAAGGCTGTGTATGTTTTATGACGCACATATCCAGAGCACAAGCTCCCATTACATCAATGTTCACACAGATGCAATAGTTTAAGACTTTCACTGGGCATTAACCTATAGATCATCAGCCTAAGAAAATAACAGGATGAGCGTCCGTTCAAGCATGATTACTATATTGTACAGGGAACTACACTGTTTTTATTTGCCATACAATTTAAAAGTGCACTTTAGTTAACTGAGGATACATAAACCAAACAGACTAAACCCTCCCAAACAAGAGGGGGATCAAAGGATTTTTAGCAAAGATGGAAACAATTCAGCAGTAAAGGTCCTGAAACTGTGCATTCAACAAACATATCCACATTATACACTGAGAAACTGACAAAGAGATTTATTCTCTTCTGTCCTAAATTAAGCGTTGGGCGAGCTTTTAAATTCATCATTCATTTTTCCCCCACTTACGTTAGCCAAGTTTTTTTTCTTTTTTTGATTTTTACAAACATTTTGCAGCCTCTGTCTCTCTGATTAAGATTTACACTGTCAGCGAAGAGCATTTCCTCCGACCTGCAAATTCACTGACAATCAAAAGTACAGTTTTAAACTTCTAAAACAACCTATTTTTAAAGCAATTGTAAGAAGACCCATCAAAAAAGATCCACGCTGAAATGCGCAACACAAATGATTAAGTTCAGCCTGAAAAGATCAGGGACACGGTTAAAAATAAACTTCTGCAACTCTTTCTAAAGTTGGGATTATATGAACAGAAATATGCGCAGCGGGGCAGGAGCGAGACACAGCCAGAAACACGAAAGCTTTGGGAAAAGTTTCTTGATATTATATAAGAAAATGTATTGTTCTGAAAATACAGTGGGGATGTAGAACTTCACGTGGTTTGGTACGTCAACAGCTACAACACATACAAGACTTGAAAAAAAAAATACCAAAAATATATTATTATATGTTTATTGTATTATTTACATATATGGGCTGGGTAAAAAAAAAAATCGATTTCTCGATTTTTAATCGATTCTCATTTTTATGAATGATATCGATCCTTAAATCCCGTTTTCAGTTGATGAATGAAGGGCTGTGCAATTAATTGAATTTCAATTTCAGCTCCCAATGATTACCAAAATAGCACAATCAAGTAAAACCGATGTCTTATTATGTCTTGTGTTCTGAATCCGACCCTCCCAATGCCATAAACTCCCTCAGCTTGAATGTTTAAACTGATAAGACTTAAAAAGAAGTGAATAAGCTGAACTTTAGTTATGATGCAATGCTAGCCTGATTGTGCAAGTGACAATTCTGTCATGTCCCGACTCTGTTTCATATCAATTGTAACAATTTTCACTATTTGTGATTTATTGGATGGGATGCCCGCTACAATATTTCATTCATTCATCAAGTGAAAACAGCATGACTAGCTTATTCGATTCTTGGGATTTAAGAATCGATATCGGTTTGTAAAAATTATAATCGCTTAAAATCGAGAAATTGATATTTTTTACCCAGCCCTAACTGATTTAATACATTACATTTTTGTTTTGGCGTGGTGTTAACCCCGCGAGACACCAAATCACCATGTTTCGCAGTACTGCCTCTCAAATATTTTTGCAGTGAAAAATGTAATAAAAGCATTCAGACTACAGAGACGTGATCATGATCTAACGTACACAAACCCCTTATTTTATAAAGCTATTAGCCTATTTGGCAGACATTATTTGGAGATTAAGCTTTTATTACCCGGCAGGAATTATGACGGGAGTCTGAATGGAAGAAGCCGTCAGGTTATTGACTCACATTTTTCGTCTCTCGTTCGAAGAGTCTCTTATCTGAGCGCACACATCTTCTCCGAGAGCACTCAGCAGAAGAGCTGCCTTCACGCGGTCCAGAGAGAAGTCACCGGCTCAGACGCAGGCTACGCTGATCACACGGTACGAGGGCCACTGCTGTAGATAGACACAGAGAGACAGACAGAGATGAGTGACTTGTTTGAAGTCTACACACATTTAACAGCAGCACGGCACTCTTTCGCCACCTCCAACTCTCATTCACAGATACGCACGATCAAATCTGCTGCAGCTTCCCTGATGCCTTTCAGAAAGTAAATTAAAATCACTCATTACGAAAGACACCTTTTGTTCTGACAGTACTTTCAAAGATGTGGCGCCCCAAGCACAAACTGGCCGTTAATTAAATGCACTGGGTGGCCATGTGGAGCAAGTTAACAAGTTTCTTGTATTTGATCACATAATGTGCACATTGTAAGCTTGTTGTGTATATTGCATAACCGTAACATTGTTCAGAAATGGTGATATAGTAATGTCTTTTTCCATTAAACGCCATTTAAATAAAGGAATATTCGATTTTTATGAGCCTATATATATATATATACATACATACACACACTGTATATATATATATATATATATATATGTGTGTGTTTTTGGTGTGTCATATAGAATGCATTTTGGGTTTTGAATGCGAATTGGGTTTAGTTGCAGTGTTTCAGCGCGTTGTTACAGGAAGAGTGCATCCACAACAGGAGTCACGGTAGAGATCCACTTGTCCGACAACAGTCGCGTGTTGTCGCGACGCCTCCCCACATTTGTACTTTGATAGGCATTCCTCAAGTTTAACGCTATGGGTGTGTTTTTGAGCCAGCGGCCAGTCTAGAACAGAGGACCCGCGAGAGACTTCCCCCCGTCTCCATATGCTTTACTTCTTTTTAGGATATTCACGGCGCACGTTCAACGGAATTCATTTGCATAAAGATGGGGATCGGCCAGCTTTTTGACGTGCAGTATTTATCTAAATGAAGCACCGCCTTCCCATAATGCTTTACGGGCGCGTCAAAGTCGTGTGACGTCACCCATAGGAATAAAGCGGAGCGCGGCGCGACATAAGTGCTGCACGGACAAGTGGATCTGCACTGTTACACATTCTGACAAGCACATATAACTTAAGCCTAGCTCAAGATCACATGTGCATTATTCGCATCATTTTGCACAGATATAAGTTGTAATATTATATTTATGTTGTATAAATATGATTAATCTCATAAAGGTTTTGTTGAGTTCATTAACTCCCTAACAAAGTGCTTTAAGTTTCCCAGTGTTCATTCAGCTCTTCAGCCTTAAACAACATTGCTGTTATTTGAAACAATAATATTAATTATAGATGTTTCTTTTGCAAAACAAATGCATTATTAATAACTAGCAACTTTCTTCTCTCATATTTTCATCAACACTATGGTTTAATCAAAAGTATTTCATTATTGTCCATGCAGAGGCTATTTATTTAATCTATGGCACATGCATTTTGATTCTTAGTTTATACACAAGGAATGTTGTCCAGTGACTTGTTGGCGTGGGACATGACATATATAGGGCCCTATAAAATCCATTTTATTTTTTCCCAAATTCCGTTTTATTTTTTCCCAAATTCCGTTTTTTCCGTTTTAATTTTTGCAAATTCCGTTTTTTCCGTTTTAATTTTTGGGAATTCAGTTTTTTTTACCCTTTACTGTTATTTTAGTTGTTTTAATGTTGCTTTTAATGCATTAAACATTAAAGAGCTTTTAATGTTAATGATTAAAATGTACACAAATAAAATTGGCATTTACTCTTAAAATGACCAATACTGCATGATGCAACATAACACTGCACTCTAAGTACTTCAAGTAACAACAAAATATGGTTGAGCTTTAAACTGTCCTGTAAAATAAATTATATTAGTTTATATAAGTTAAAATAAAAGTCACACTCTAGCTGCGTCGTAATGTGCATACTTTCCATCCTAAATAGTATGTGACCTTCGGGCATAGTATGCACATTGGGACCTGATTGGGACGCAGCTTCTGTCTCTCGCGCGCACTGTCGACCACTCTCTCGGGCACAGTCGGTCTCTCTCGCGCGGACAGTTGAGTGTGCTGTCTCGTAGTCTCTCTCACGCGCTCTCGACTCGGACCGGCACCTCATAGACAGAGGTTCACAGAGGGGACTTTGTGTGCGTGTGTGCGACAAGTTTCTTAACTTTTTCGCCGACGAAAGCAGAGCCGTGGAGAGCCGCTTCGCCATGCTTTCAGTGGAAACGCGGCTATTGTTTTGATGCCGTCATGAGCTGAAATGACGGGAGGGATTGTGTCGCCCAGATTTGCTTCCCCGTATCTTTGCATTTTCCCCAGACATACGTTCTTCTCCCACACAAAAAACGAATTTCATTCCAAATATGTAAAATTCCGCAAAATTCCGTTTTAACACTAGATTCCGCGTTAATTGGCCAATTCCGCGATTCCGTCCGCGATTCCATGATCGCGGAAATTATAGGGCCCTACATTTAGGCCACGTTTACACAAAGCCGGGTATTTAGAGAAACGGGTATAAGTTTTAGCGATAATCGGTAAGTTTTAGCGATTAAATGTATTATCGACAATTAATCGATCGTCGATAAATCGTTGACATCCCTAGTGAGACTTGTTTTTGTAATAGGGCTGTCACTTTACGTTCGAAAATCGATTGCACAATCGATCGGACCAACCAACACAAGAATCGAAAACGAAAATAGGGAATCGATTTTAACGGCCTTCTCTCAGAGCGCGTCCAGCTCGTCACGTCACGCCTGCAGCGAACGCACGTCACACAGCAACACACACACATAACAGCAAATTGTACTTCTGCATAATGAAAAATAGAATTCTGCCGGTTTTCAGAAAGTCTCGTGCATACAGATACAGATTCGGAATCGATTTTAACAGCCTTCTCTCAGAGCGCGTCCAGCTCGTCCATAGACGGTATATGGCCCGATTCACATATCGCGTCTAAAAACGCGTAGATAACGCTAGGCGTGTGCGTTTTTATCCCTTTTTCAAAGAAGCGCTAGGGCGGTTGCGCTTGTAGAAGATTTAATTATTTAGAAAACAAGTAATTTAGCTATATGAGAATCCACATTTAGTTCCTGAATCTTTGGGTCTGACATTTAGTTGCCAGGTGCTGAAACAACAGAGTACTATTTCAGTATGTCACATGGTACAAGGTATTTTTAAAACTATCTATAGGGTGTCTGTCCTTCTATGGTAGAGAATGTATGTATATAACTCTGAGCAAATAACATTCGGGAGCGCACTAGGGCCGGAGGGCCGGAGGGCCAGTGGCCAGAGCGTTAGAGCAACTATGCTGCAGAAGTTGCTCGGGCTTTGTTTGTGAATAAAGTCTAATATTTCTGGCATCAGAGATCTCTGTGAAGTTATTTAAAAAGACAGAAACCACTTCAAATGGCACCCCAGATGGGACACCTTCAGGAGCTGATGTTGAACTGCGGCGAGCTTTGCTGGACGAACGACACAAACTAAAAGTGGCCACAAGGTAAGCAACTTTTGCTTTAAAAAGTTTGTGTAGTTCGCCCAGACATTTGCTTGTTGCGGTAAGACATTTAAAAATAAGCTTCTTTAAATTCAAAGAACTAAGACAAAATTTGAAAGGGGATCTCTCATTCCAGAAATGATTGCATGGAGTGTGTTGTCTAATAAAAAGGCCTTTGAGGTATAAAATAAAATGGAAAAAAGGGAGCTCTCGTTTGCCAGTATTTGTGTAATCTGACGCAGGTTGTATAAATACTGGTATTAATTTGGCAAAATAAAGGGTATATGTTACTGATAAGATTATCAGGGTTATCTGTATTTCTTAAGGTTAATTAGATAGCATGCGTACAGATAAGTTCAGCTGCCGGTTATCGCACTGTATAACAGTGGTCTGCTCGGGGTAGCTAAAAAAAGTTTAAGGTTACTGATAAGATTATCAGGGTTATCTGTATTTCTTAAGGTTAATTAGATAGCATGCGTACAGATAAGTTCAGCTGCCGGTTATCGCACTGTATAACAGTGGTCTGCTCGGGGTAGCTAAAAAAAGTTTAAGGTTACTGATAAAATTATCAGGGTTATCTGTATTTCTTAAGGTTAATTAGATAGCATGCATACAGATAAATAAAGCTGCCGGTTACCGCACTGTATAACAGTGGTCTGCTCGGGGTAGCTAAAAAAAGGTATAAATAACTTTCGGTTACCGCATTGATTAGCAATGGACTGCTCGGGGAAGTTATAAAATTGTTTGTCATTTTAAAGTTTTTCATTTTAAAGTTGTTTGTCATTGGGTCACTACGTGTTATAGTTGAAAGAGTTTTTTTCCCAGTGAGTAAAAACTGACAGGGAGAGAGGTACAGAGTGGTATGTGTGTGTCTGTGGGATCCTGTGTGTCTGCTTGACTGGGCCTGTGGTTAAAAATAGGGGACAAGGAATGTTTGAATTATGTGTAGTAAAAGTAAAGGAAATAGTAAAGGAGAACAATTGTTTCAAGATATTAATCTGGGAGGTTATTGTAGTGTGAAATAAGTTAAAGTTATAAAATAAATATTTAATTAATAATTATAATGATATATATTAAATTGATAAAGATGAATATAAATGCACGTGCTTAATGTATTATATCTTATATCTAAAGACGTCTAAAATTTGTATCTCATTATCCCTTAAGACAAATTGAGAAAAAAAATATTCCATTGTAGATAAAGTTTATGCTAAGAACAAATAACTTGTAGTGTGCTAAAAGTGAACAGGATTGGGTGACCAAGTTTCAACAGTCATAAATAATTTACAGCAATCTTAGGACTGAAGTAAATGGGAATTATTGAAAATGGGTGAGGAACAGTTTATTCACCATGTGAGATTATTTTGAGCACAACATGTAAATTTAGGAGAAAGATTGAAAGCTGATTTTATGATAGGGAAAATTATTTAATAGGATTATACTCAGATAATCAAAGTTAGATCATTGCTGCATATTGCAAAGAAGAAATGGCTTGCTTTTTCCTGCAACGAAGAACTTGCTTCACTAAAAACAGAATGGGAGAACTGCTGTTGTCAACCAGTGATTATTATATAGAAGAACTAGGAAAGCGATAAAGAGCTAATTGCTCAGGAACAAATTTGATTCATGCAGTTCTCTGAGTGTTCTAATTTCAGATGGCTTCAGTGTCCAATGGAAGAGGTGAAAGGTCAAAGAGACAACTGCAGAAAGAAGAAGAGTGGGTGAGGGGCGTTCCCTCCTGAAGATGACCACTTTCTGGAAACTCAACATGGAGAAAGACTGATTAATGCTGGAAAAGGTGAAACTTTCACTATTTCACTGGAGACTTTTTCCTGAGAACAAAGAGGAAAATCCTGAGATGCAAAGCTGAGGCTAAATCTATCAAAAGCCTCAACTCAGAAGAGGCAGAGAAACAAGAGAGCCTATATTACAGTCTGCAACACCAGACCTTTGAGTGACAGCAAACGACACATGCAGAGCAACAGCCAAGAACATTCAAAAGACTGAGAAGAACAAGCAGACAGAGAAACTGACTGACACCCTTCCCTGACGGGCAACACAGGTGTGGCGACTCCAATGATCACTCTATAGAGACTGCTCCAAATTTAGTTAAGTATTAGATGAATTTTATTCGATTATTCACTGGTCTCATAAGCACTTCTTAATATTCTCTGCTAAACTAACCCTCTCTGCTTTTTCAGTAGGTTAGGTCCAGCCCTATAAAAAAGAAAGAAAATACACTAAAAGAGACAAGTGGGTGCTCAACTCACTAAATAGATAAAACTGAGGCTGGATGTGGTATAGTTAGGGATATTAAGTGGAACGACTATATAGCTAAAAGCATGAGAAAAATTATTTTTGTAGAAAAAAAAATAGGGAAAACTGTCAAAGAATTATTATTATTGTTGGCAAAGCAATGATACTGGTCACTCCATTGTGTTTTGGTCATTTTCTAGAGATAGATTGGAAAAAATTACTCCAAAAAGTCCAAAATTATGAAATCGCAAATGCTGTCAATTCTGGGATAATGAGATGGAAATGTTGTTAGCCATGGATCCAAGATTATGCAAAGATCTCAAAAATCTAAATTTTCTTCTTAAAACAGCTCATGAGCAAAAAACAAAAAGAATAAGAGAAATCAGAACAACAAAAAAGAAAAAAGAAAATATGCATTTGAAAAATTACAATTGAAAGGCATATTATTCTAAATTACTTAATCTATTAGAGCTTATAAAAGGAAAAAAGGGTTATAAAATGGTGTAGACTAAACCTTGAACATTGACACTTCTCAGTGTTGACCTGATCTGACCTTGTGTCTAAAATTATAAGATGCTGAATTTAGAGCACAACCTGCTAAAGCGCAAGAATGTATGCTGGCCAGAGTGTGTGTGCGAGGATGACTGAGTGTGAAAGGAGTGAGAGATGATGGTGTTTGAAAATACACTTAGGCAAATTAATTATTTTGCCAATACAGCTGTATTTAAACTTTAATATGTGGGCCCACAGGGCAAATTATGCCCAATAAAATATAACCATGGATGAATTTGGTTAAATTTCCTGGTTGAAACTATAGTGGCAATATGAAAAAGAAAAAACAAAGAATGATGAAGAAAAACAAAGGAAAAAAAAGATAATAAAGAAAACAAAAAATTGAAAAACCAATGCCAAAATTGCGCAGCGCATAACATATCTGACTTTCTTTGCAGCATATCTAGAGGAGATGAACTTTATCAAAAGTATGAAATATTGACTGGTAACTTTTGTCTTGAAACAAAGTGGGTTGAGTGTTGTCCAAGATATCTAATAAGCTGCTAATAGTGGAGCTCAAGACAAAGAGATAATTGAGTTGAATTGACTAATTGTAAGAGTACAATGGACATTTTTTACGAAAAAAAAAAAAAAGAAAGAAATAACAATTATGATGATAAAAAGCCAAACTATATAAAGAAAGGGCCAGGACACCACTCAGCCCACATAACCATTCTACAGGGAACACCAGGAGGATAATGGGACAGATATGCAGATGATTGAAACATGATGGTGTCACTAACAAAAATAATTAAGCTTTGATTCACAGATAGCAGCAGCTTAATTACAGGAAGGTTGCTGGGACGAGTCTAACAAGAAGAACCATTAACTATGCTTTGTAATTTCAGAAGAAGTGACCAACAGAGTGACATTTGAGTACATGCCTTTCAACTTAATATACACCAACCGACTTCAGCAACCCCCACATAGAATGAGAGATCAAGGACATGCTGACAATGACAGAAAAAAGTCCATTGCAAAGAACGACTCAAAAGTCATCCTGATGAAAGATGTAAAGATGACAAGAGAGATAACAGAATGATCAAATCATAAATGGAAAAAGACGACAAACTTGACCAGTAATGCAAGAATGAGAGGAGCAAGGAAGAAGAAAGACTCAACAGAGATGAGTAAAAGCTCAAACAACAGTCATCATCAACCAAAAATGTTCAGCCCTTGAAAAGATTCAGCGCCAACTTAATAATAACCCCACCGGGAAAAAAAAAATGATTGAAGAGAAAAATATATCAAAATAATGTCAAAACGATGATAATGACAAATCAAGAAAAGAAACTAAAATAATGATAACGATTAATTTAAAAAATCGATATAGCAATACAAGGGTATACAAAATTAATTTAAGGCAACAGTTGAAATTGAAGCAAGTATTAAGGTATTAACAAATATTAGATTTTAATCAATAAGAATACAAATTGATTCAATATGCTAACAAACAGGCCCTTCTGAACAATCTAAATGGCATCGGAGGGGGGTAAAAAATAAATATATGACATTCTTATGAAGCATAGATTATTGAGCCAACAATACTTTTGATATTCTCAATCCAAATGCGCAATGGAATTAAACCAGTGCGCAAAGGGGGGAGTAAGATAATTAATTAAAAATAAGGAAATAGTAAGGTAAGGAAATTAATTAAGAATAAGACAATTCAAATTAAGGCAGAAATTAAATTAAAATTTAGTTAAAATTAAAGGCATGTTTGCAAAGTTTTGTGAAATTCATGTCAAAAACAAAGTTAAGAAAAGAACAGCAACAAAAATAGGCCATAGAATTAGAAAGGATATTAAACAATTTGGTGAGGAATATGCGGACACAATATGGATGGGTAAAAGCAATGAAATCAACAGAGGAGGGACAGGAAGAGAAATTAAATCTCTAACAGAGAAGTAATCCATAGATTGGAAGTCTATCAGAAATAAGGTCAGACTTATTTAACTTTATAACTTTATAACTATAATTATAACTTAAAAATAAGTTGCATACGAACACAAGGGAGTTTTAATAATAAGGAAGTTATAATACTAATTGGTTTAAATGGTTAAAATAAAAATTAAAACCTTAGATTGTTAGATATATTGTTTACATATAAGGAATATGTAAGAGTGCAAAAAGTTGTTTGCTAGAGTTATTTTTCTAATTGTCTAAAGAGTTGACTTTATGAGGTTAATGTAACATTGCTCTGGAGCTTTCTTAGGTAGAGTAAGTACATGAGTTATAATTAGTTTATTCATGAAAGTTTATTTAGAAATTAGTAGAAAAGAAGAAAAAGTATTCAGTTAAGGCAGTCTTGAACTGAAGAGTTAAGAGAATAGGAAGCAACACATGCGAAATTAAAAAAGGTCAAAATGGTATTTATTGTTTAAATTTGGTAATAAAATAAACGTAATTTGAAATGTAAAACTTTTGACAAAATTCGAAACCTATTGTGATTTATTAAATAGAAAGGTACACTACAATTTTCTGTTCATTCATCAGCTACAAAAAGAACTGACTGTCTTAAAGATGGATTCTTTGAATTTAAGAAGTGATAATGCTTCATAATAAGTGAAAATAATGAAAGAGTTATTTTTACCCAGCCATATTTTGAATTAAGTCATATGGATCATGCAAAACCAGCATAATGAGTCAATTAGACTATTATAATAAGCAAAGATTTATTATAAAGCTTTGTCTGCATTAGGGGAAAAACAATTATACGGAAAAATAGAATGACTTATGTTTGGAGATCAGTGCTACTAAATAGTATATAAATAATATACTAAATAATGTTGTGCAGGGAAAATTTAGCAATTACAATAAAGTGGGAGAAAAACTTAAAAGCAGATGTTAAGAAAACCTTAATGTAAAATTGGGAAAATTATAGTTTGCTCAATTATGAATGTTTTTGGAAGTGTGTTATTATTCTGTTGTGTACTTTGCATATTAAGATCATTGATTATCAAAACCACAGCTAAACAATTGGAGGTGCTAAAATGTCAAGGCAATTGGAAATTAAGTCAAGAGGACAGCCAAGGTATTACCAAGATACAAATTGGGCTTTACAAGCATTGGATAAGGAAACAAGTACCTCAATTGAGGACGAAACAGATGATTGATGAGCCAGACCCTGGGTGTAAGTACTGGCCTGCCCTCTCCCCAGTGGTGGCCCTCTACGATACGCAAAGTGTCTGGGTCGAAGAGAAAGTCTACGCTACAAGGAAAACTTTTAACAGTCTACGCTACAAGGAAAACTTTTAACAGTCTACGCTACAAGGAAAACTTTTAACAGTATAAGAGACTTTTATGTTTGATGCACACTAAACAACTGTGACATCCACAGTAAAGGCTGAACAAAGCACACGCTCATGCTTATAATAATGTTTGTCTTGTTAGGGAGAACTCGAGTCTTTTACTTTTTCCATTATGAAAAAGAAAAGAAAAACAATTAAAAGAAATACAATGTATGGAAGAAGATGTTTGGCTCGAGTGCTCCTCCGGGAGTGTGGTGGCATAATCTAGTCATTGGAAAGGAGAATAGGTGACTCTGTTGAGTCACTAGGTAGCTTAACTGAGGAGGCTGGATTTTGAAACTACACTCTGGAAAGGATTTTAAAGTGGGGCTTAAATAAGCCCCAGAGGAGGGAATGTAGAAGATTTAATTATTTAGAAAACAAGTAATTTAGCTATATGAGAATCCACATTTAGTTCCTGAATCTTTGGGTCTGACATTTAGTTGCCAGGTGCTGAAACAACAGAGTACTATTTCAGTATGTCACATGGTACAAGGTATTTTTAAAACTATCTATAGGGTGTCTGTCCTTCTATGGTAGAGAATGTATGTATATAACTCTGAGCAAATAACATTCGGGAGCGCACTAGGGCCGGAGGGCCGGAGGGCCAGTGGCCAGAGCGTTAGAGCAACTATGCTGCAGAAGTTGCTCGGGCTTTGTTTGTGAATAAAGTCTAATATTTCTGGCATCAGAGATCTCTGTGAAGTTATTTAAAAAGACAGAAACCACTTCACGCTCCGGTGGCGTCTGTCGTTGCTAAGCAACCATCAGCCGCACTCTCTGTACCTACCTACGTGACCTACGGTGCGCTTGCGGCATTCTGAAAAGTTGAGATTTTTTTATCTCGATGCGGCGCGGACGCGCCTGGAAAAAACGAGCGCGTCGCACCGCGACCGCGTCGCTTCCATTATGAGCGCGCATACCGCGCGCCTCCATTTAAAATAATGAACATGAGCGCGCAAAAGACGCGATATGTGAACGGGCCCTAAGAGGAGCTCGTCACGACACGCTCGCAAGCGAACGCGTGTCACACAGCAACACACACACACACATAACAGCAAAATATACTTTTGCATAGTGAAAAATGTGAATTCTGCCGGTATTCAGAAAGTCTCGTGCATACAGATACAGATTCAGGCTACAATCGCCTATGAGGCAAAATTTGTTTGATATTTAAGTAGTAGGCTAATCAAAATAATAACTCCAATCGTAAACAGAGCCATGTTGAATCCTAATATTTTTCATTGATGTTATGGCAGTCCACTCTACTTATTTTTTTTCGAGAATGTTACACTCTTGTTTGTCATTGTGCACGAAGCTTCATGTCAATAACACATCAGAAATATTCAAGTGCGCGCCTTAAGCGCCCTCTATAGGCCTACGTTCGCCCTTTTGCGGTGTCCGTGGATTTGCCTATATTTGACTAAAATGGAAACGTGTTTAACATGGAAAATCGATTTTACAATCGTTTCAATGAACACTTCTGTCTCAAAAATCGATCAAGATTTTTTGACAAAAGTGACAGCCCTATTTTGTAATCAGACTCTCAAAAAGTACATAAAATGTGGATTTATCAGCCAAAATATCGGTTATCGGCTTTCAAATATTAAGAATTACCTGTATTGGCCAAAATCTTCATATCAGTGTGCATCTCTAAAGACTGATATAGTATAAAGCATTCTCCAATTATCGTTATTTTATTTATAACTTAAAGAAAGAGCTTTTCCTAAATAATTCAGCCCTAAAAGGATTTTGCTGTTTGAAACATCTTCAGAGTAAAAAAAAAAGTAATGTTTCATCTTTGTTCTAGTGCACTCCTCAAGAAAATCACCCCTCACATTCGAATAATTCAGTCTTTCCAAATACAGATTGTCATCTGGTCAAAATTCCTGAACATTTAGATCAAAATATATATCGCTGGAAAAACTAATTATTGCAACCGTTTTCCAATATGCTTAAACCACCATAATAAAAAGAAATAAAAACAAAAACTGTAATAGTGTCTCAGTGATACTAAAATACCATCATCAAATACGGGATAACTTGGCATTTCTGATGTACAATGCAAAGAAAGAAAGAAACACAGATACAAGGAAATTTCTGTTTCTCTTCTCCCATCCATTCACTCCTGCTCCCCTCATTCTGAGCAGAGGTCACATCCTAAATGAGGCCAATGATGGAGTTTCTATGGCAACAAAAACCACGAGGAGGAAAAACAACCAGACCTGCACACACACACAGAGGAGTTCCAGCCAACAAGATCACTCAAAAACACTCTACAAGATCACCGTAACGTTACAACCAAGCAGAAAACACTGACCTAGAGTCATGTGAACATTAAGACACAACTAATGCTGTTTGTGTTTATACCCTAGCCTGACCTCTGCCCTGCTATCTCTCTGCACTTTATGCTGCCCGAGGGCGATGTACAGACACTCAGCCTATGAGTATGAAAGGTACAGAGGTTACCGTCCCTGTGTGTTAGTTACACTAAATAGAGCCATACCGATATTATCGGCCAATATTAGACATTTTCCAAACTATCGGTATCGGAAGTTATAATGGCCGATAAATGAATATTTCAAAAATTAAATAAAAATGGACGAAACACACTTCAATCATCTCTCCTTGGCCTGTTATATTGAAAATTTACAGTATGACATTATCTATTGCTAAATTATGTCTCATCATAGACTAGCTAACCACAAAGCTAGCTAATGCCACTATCATCAGTGGAAGACCGCTAACGTTAACGTTAACGTTAAAGAGCTTGGAAACCACAATGAACTTTTTCTGCCTAAATAAAGTAATGATTACTGTATTTATAACTAGCATATCTCTAGTTACAGTCCCTGGATTGTAAAATGTAAGTTAGACTTGCGAGGAGTAAACATTTAGACATAGAGAAGAAGTATCAAACGTATTTTGTGCATAAAAGTTAGCTTTTCTTTTACACGTGTGTGAAATCCAACGACGCCAAGTGTGTGTTGCAGACTGTCGTTCTGTAATGGATTTAGAATCGCTAAATAGTAGGTTTTAGAAGGCAGGCAGCAGCTAATGATTGAAAATGGTTTGACGTAGCTTGATGGAAAGAATTTAAAAAGTGCAGGTAATGGGATAAGCAAGCTGACATTGTAATTATAAAGTAGCTTATAAGGCAATGTAGGGACTAATTTTTATTTTATTTATCCGAACTTTAACATATTTTGATGTTCCTCTGTTCTGTTGTTACAATAAAAGAAACAAGTTTCTTTTTAAAATGCTTCATATTATTTTAGTTAAATCTCATTAATAACTGCAACAAATAACTGTTAGGGAAATCTGTTAATGTTAACAGATTTTAATGGGGTTTTTTTTGTAAAAAACAAATAAATAAATAATCAGCCGATATATCGGAATATCGGATTTTAAAACCAACAAATATTTGTATCGTATCTGCCTTCAAAATCCTTTATCAGTCGGGCTCTAATACTAAAGTCAGTCAATAAAACTAGTGGTCGACCGATATATCGCCATGGCCAATGTATCGGCCGATATTTGGTATTTTTAAAATATTGGCATTGAGCGATCATTTTTTCGAATTGGTTGATGTGTTGGAAGCAGGACTTTTATTTTGACGGGTAGTGCCTGAGAAGAGAACGGCAGCACCTTCATTAATTTATGATCTCGGTCAGTCATATCTAATACTTTGTTAGACAGAACTGGTAAACTACTAAAATACTTTCTCATTTACCGCCAGCATTCGGCAAATACGTATCTACATCATTTAAACAAATCTCGGAATATCTAATAAACATTTAATTTCACAAGTCTTGCAGATTTATTCCAATCCAGCTGTGATATTTTGTGAAGTATGTATTTGTAGCCGGCATCAATGTGTTACTGCGAGTGCCGGTTGATCTGAAGTGAGTGAATGCGAACAGAAGATCAGCTTCAGGAGACGTGATAGAAAAACTTTAAATCATTCATTTTAAAATACGTTCAACTCCAGTTGCCCACTGTGTCATTTTCATATCGTTGTCACTCTGTGCTGTATGTAAAATTAGCGTTACCTTGTCTATTTGAGAAAAATACGATTCCCAGTGCGCACGCAATCACTAGATTACTGAAAGCCCTGTTACAGTGTTTACTTCTTTCTTATTCACATATTCATATTTAAATAATTACTTTATTTGTGAAAAATACTGTAATAGGATTGCAGATTCAAGAAGTTGCCATCTAAAGAATAAGCATGTTTATTTTAAAGATTTGTTTTCTAATTTATTAAAAATTGATTAAAATAAATATAAAGTATATACAGGCTTTATATCGGCCACCCCTGCTCTAAGATATCTGCATCGGCCATAAAAACAAAAACAATATCGGTCGACCACTACATTAAACCCATTGCATCACTAAACTCTCCTAAGAAATGAGACGTTCTCCATACGGATGTGTTGCCTGTTCAAAGATGATGCCATGCAGAAGGAAAGAAAGTTCCTAAAACTAATGGCGTGTTCGCACCGCAGGAAACGAGAATGATTTTATTCCTAGCGACGCCTTTTGAGGGATCTTATTTAGCTCCTACTTCAGAGTCGGGTCTAAACCATCACTATAGGAACTATCCATGACGTTAGTGTGCGCTGATTGGCCGAACGCACGCAAAACACCAGCACCCGCCATTTTTAAAAAGCCGTGTAAACACAGATCATAGCCTATATATTTACTCCACAAACTAACTCTACGAACACGGAAAACAGTGAAGGATAGACTTCTCAACGTTTACGCGAAGAAGGAAATCCAACAAAACTCTGAGGGCACCAAGCAAAACACTTATGAATTTCTGCTCAGCTAGCATCACTACATAGCCTGACTTCGTCATACTCATATTCTAATGAGAATATGAGTCTGAAATCACTCAATTGAAATTTAATTATGAGGCGTGTCGTAACCGAACCAGGACAAAAAAAACCCTCTGCACTCAATTGGATAGTCGGTAGACCTACCAACCAATCAGAGCAACGCATAAGTCAACTCCTTTGCATAACGCAGTTTTCAAATACAGAACGTAGCCTACTTTATTTATTTTAGAAGTTAAATAACGAGTGTTATTTCTTTTACTTACTTCTCCATGAGTGCCACCAAAGGAGAAACCACAACGACCACAGGCTTTTCATTACGTCCCATCTTCTTAGCGACCGTCAGAGCCAGCTGATAAGTTACGCTTTTCCCGAATCATGTAGGAAGGACGCCAAAAATATCTTTCCGATCGACAAATGCCTTGATTGCAGTTTTCTGTTTGTCTATTAAAATAAATGCGCTGTCGATTTATTTTACAAAAGACGCGACAGTGGAATCTATACATCTCAATTCTCCAGCTGCAGTCATCTTTGACAAGCGCTCTTTGACGACGTGAGGATTACGTTACTGGAGACCACCTGTCAATCATCGTATAAAGCCCGCCCTTGCAATTTGATTGGCCGATGATCTCTGAACCGTTCATCATTTCTCCTCAATGGATTGAGTCCAGACCGAACTTCCCGTCCAAAAAATGTTGTGGGTGGAGTTCGGGCTGGCATCCAGGCTAATCACTACATCAACCGCAATGCAAACGCTACTACTTTCTCATACCGTCTACTTTCTTGGTATAACAGTTCTATCTAATAAAGTATTAGACAGGGCTGTTAAATTAATGAAGACAGGGAATGGGAACACATCGCCGTCAAAATAAAAGTCATAAGCACGGCTTAAGGCCCATACACACCGGGACGAATATCAGCGCGCGTTATTCGCCAGTGTTTTTCAGCACGTTTTTCGTGTTCGCACCCAAGTGATTTTCGCAGACGATGAGCCGAGTGAACATGCAAATTCATTCCCTGACATTAGATGGCGCCCATTTGCTCTGCAATACCACTCTATAACAGTTCTCTTCTATCAAGATGTTTGTAGTCGCGTATAGTTCTTTATGTTCTAACACCAACGAGATCAGCAGCGCTACATTCATCTTGCCTTGCATCTTCCTCGTCTTATTTCTTCCGGGCTATGTAGACGGCGACGCGTATATCTTCTTCACCGTTGCATGTGTGTGCTCGGCAAGACCTTTTTTGTGTTTGAGCGCCCCCAAGTTGTGTTTTACTTTAATATCAGAAGCTCCAAACAAGTGAGCAAAAGCACCAATCTCATTGGTCAGATAGTTTTTGACGCGGGGCGTCAAACTACAAAAACGAATCCGAGGCGCTTTTTTAAAAAAATGACGATTTTACGAGTGGCGTTTTACGAGTCGGTGTGAACACTCACATTGGCACCCCTTGTTTAGTCACGAGTAGGGTTGGGTATCGTTTGAATTTGAACGATTCTGATTCCGATTCCTTGTTTCGATTCCGGTTCCCAACGATTCTCGATTCCGATTCTTTTAAGAGGCAGGGTCAAAAAAGTTTAGCTAACCAACGGTCTTTCTGAAGGAAATACTCCTTTCTGAAGGGAAATATTCTGCATTTTGCCGAGATTTTGTTATTTTTAGAAAAGTGAAGCCACACTTTGGACCGCCGACGTAAGCTACTCATGTTCGACTCGCGCGGTTATGCCAACACTTCCGGTAGACGCTTCTTCGTTGGTGTTGTTCAGCGGTTTCTTCTTCCGCTCGGTGAACAGTGAATATCAAAACTTGGAATCGAAATTTTAACTTTTGAACGATTCCGGGAAAAACGAAAAGTTAGTCCCGGTTCCAATCGATACTCGATTCTCGATACCCAATCCTAGTAACGCGAGGCGTTAAACCTCGGCGAATAATGCTCGGGAAATTCGTCCCGTCTGAACAGGCCTTTACGTCACTTCAGAATTCCTACTTGCGGTGCAAACACAACCAGGAAAATGGCCCAAGGGGAACATTTAGTTATCGGGAAACCACACTGGCGGCCCCTTCCTAGAAATATCCAGTGCGAGAGAGACTCATGACGGGGTGTTTTGTCAGGGGGCTGGTTGACACCTCCATTCATAGGAAGTCTCACATTTGGCTGATCACAAAAAGCAATCCATAACACTGCAAAGCTGCTTTCACTTGTCATTTTCCCCTTGATGCTTGGAACATTTGAATGGAGAGTTTGTGTGTGTTTTTTGACTCAATGCCAAATTCTGTGGACCTGACTAATTTTTGGTGACACAATATATTGACCATTGTTTATATAATGATTACACGAGAGTAGATGTTACAACTTCATGCTGATTTGTACTAGGCTTTCGCCAAGATAGGCAAAATCAAGACGTAGCTTTACAGTAAACCATGCTTCTCCATCCATTTACGCTTCTTTCCATATGGTGGTGTGACTCCCCTTCTGTCCGGCGTTAACGGCTGCAGTGTACTTGGCGCGTCAGCACACCCGACAGCTGACAGACCCCGCCCAAATCGGCATGTGACTCCTCACTCTCAATTACAGTAGGGTTATCCTTTCCACTTACTTTTAAAACGCTCGTAGAGCTGAGCCCATTTACCTTTCAAATTGGCGGCTATTGCTTGAACGGTGGGTTCATTATTATTCTCAGTGCCGCGGTGGGCAAGTGATATAATCCGACTATCGCAGCAAGCCTTTCATGGTGAAGACTAGGGATGTCAATTTACACAAACTCCCATGAAAGACTGTCGTTTAAAATTAAAGATCAATTAATCGCTAGCCTTAATACTGCAATACGTGTCTACTGAAGTGTCTTATTGCCAACAGCAAAGTTTTATCAGCAGATAAATGGCCTGTTGATGCATCTGTGCCAGTTTGCTCATATGAAGATCTGACTGCCAATAGGGTTTGTGTTTTTCAGCAATAGTGCACCCTGAATTTACAGAGAAAAGAAGGTCATGGGAAAAATCTGTAGAAGAAAACTCCATATAAGCCCCTTCTCTGCTGATGCAGGTGTTTGTTTTGCTATGTGTTACTATTTTTATCAGAAATTTATACGTTTTTTTTATATCGGGGATGTTTATTTTTGACAGCATTTCCAGTATCTAAATATTCTAAAGATTTATTTAAAAAAAAACCATTTACACTATTTCTGGGACAATATGTGTTACACGTGTTATTGAGTTACCCACTTTGCTTGCAGTCTGAACGTAAGGCCAGTGAGCAAAATTGCTAAGTGACAAAAATTACTCCCAAAAATCACTTTAAATCAGCATGACGCATATCTGAGTGAAACGGCTCCCTGAACAAACTAAAATAAAGAAAAAGAAAAAAAAAAAAAAAAAAACACGACTTGACTTTATCCATCAGGAATTGATTGAATCAGTGTGGTTTGCTATTGCTGTGTGATCTTGTGGGAGTGACACGCTGTTCCACACTAGTGCCAGAAAACAAATCATCAGAGAAATGATATCGTTGCAAGTTATTTCGATTATAGATTATCGAAATAATATATAGGATATATAGGATATATAAATAAAATAAAAATATAAATAAAAAAATAGGACATATAAATAAAATAAAAAAAGATGTGCACTAATAAATTATTATTATTTTTCTTTGCAATATGCCATAAAAAGTCATTTATTATGTCATTGCGCCTTTAATAAGGAACCAAATTTGGTAAATAACTAAAATCACACCCGAACACAAACGCAAATCACGCAAGGAAACCTGTCAGTTATAGCTGTCAATCACAGAGCTATGATGTCAGATAAACAGACCACAAATATTAGCTCTTCACATAAGTTTACGTCTTCAACAAAAAGCGTTTACTGGCTGCATTTAATATTCAAAATATATAAACCGCACAATACCAATTTATCTGGTATTTCTGCAGCAAAATCTGAAGATTCACTGACTCTGAGGGCAAACCGAAAGCGCTGCGCGGCTAATAACGCGACTGACAAGAGCTCTATCACTGACACCGTTTTAAACAAAACACACTTTAATAAAAAGAATAATAACGCTACTACCAACCAAGTAAAAATCAAATTCAAATGTCCATTGACTCGCTCACATTTTCATGTAAACGTAAAGCTAGGTTGTGTGTTTCTCCGTTACACTGAGAAGCAAATACAAAATGGCGACTGCGGGCAGCTCGGATGAGTCCTTAACACGCAAAGTCGCTAAACACCGAGGCCATACTGTTATATTAACGTTAAACGAGTTCGTGTCGAATTAAAACATTTACTAGGAAGGTTCAATGAGGTTAAGGCACTCTAATAGGCCTTAAGGGCATGAAAATAAGCCCCATATTTCCTCCGACCCGCTATCAATGCTAGCGGTGTGTGACACGGACTCGTCCGGTGTCGTGCACGTATCTCAATGTGTGTGTGCGCACGATCAAAACACACACTCTCACCCCCGACCAAAAGCATGAAACAACAACGGTCCACAGTTATTCACATCTGTCAATGTCAGACGCTCGAAACGAGCGTAGATCAAATGAACCCGAGTTAATTAATCTGACCGTGCGTCAGTGTACGCGCATTCTCGTACAATTCTACGTTAAATCCACAAGCATTCCCGTACAGGGAAACGTGAGATTTTAGCGAAGCTGCGCAGAGCAGGGATGCGATGCTGTGCTAGCTTCAACCAGCAAACGGCCTAATGCTAATAAACAACCTCAGGGCCCTGCATTACTCGCTTTCTTTGACGCACACGCGATGTAGGTGTCGTAATTCAACACTAAAACACACTTGCAACGAGCCCAAGAGCAAAATGATATCCAGACTGACCCGTTGTCATGAATGAGTTTGTCTTTCCTAGCAGCTAGCGTTAGCATTCGGCGACACACAGGCCGCTTTCACCGCGCGCGCACCAGACAATCATTTCAGCGCTGATTAGTGCGCTTGACCGTTACACGAAACGACGCAGCACATGCCGCGACCGTTAATAAGAAATAATCGCTTTGCATGAGTGTAAAGGCTGCTTGTTTATTTACCTTCTTTATTTTGTTGTGAGGGCGCGCGGGCTCTTTCTCTCCCACAATCCAGAACAAACAGCTCGAGACGTCGGTGACGTCATGCGCGCGGAGGACGCACAGGACGTGGGAGGACAGCGAGCGCTCCTGTCTGTCACACGTGTGAAAGATCACCTAAAACCCCCCTCAAGTCCGATCTCTTCCGTTTGCCCTTTTGATCGGTGTCATTTAAACACTCTCTGAAGTAACAAGAACAAGTAAATATATATTTGTGCTAATATATTTAAATAAAAAACACATCCACTCTAAAATACCTTTAGTAATTATATTATTCATTTTTATGAAATATTAAACATATTAAGCGTTACCTGTATGTATAAATATTCATTTTACAGCTCTGACTGATTTTAAATTGTAATTTTGTCCTCGACTGAAATGGGTCGTAACGTAGAAAACCCATTTAAAGTGATAGTTCACCCAAAAATGAAATTTCTGTAATCATTTAGGCTACTCACGCTCATGTTGTTTCTTCTGTTTAACCCAAACAGTTGATGGACCCCATTGACTTCCATAGTATTTTTCCATACTGTTGAAGTCAGTGGCGACCATCATTGTTGTGTACCCACATTCTTAAAAATATCTTATTTTCTATTCAACAGAAGAAATAAATTCATACAGGTTTCGAAAAACTTGAGGGTGAGAAAATTCATTTTTGGGTGAACTGTCACTTTAAGGACGAGCACTTATTGAATTTACGGAGCAGGAACATGGCGTAATGTGTTTAGGCTACAATCTGTCTATGGCTACAATGGATTATGAAAATGGCACTGAGACTTCATTCATAAGTGAACACACCACGAGACAGAGAAAGAGAACAAATATGAATACTTTTTTTATTCAGAGGAGAAACGTTTGTTTGGGGTTGTTTGCACTGTCAGAGTTTATTCTGTGGTATTAGCCTATATTAGTATATTACAATATTAAGTATGTTGTTTATAGATTAACATTTATGGAAAATAACACCTACGATAATTTTCATAAGGAGAAGTTGAGTTTATGTTTTGTTAGGCTATTGGTACAAAACTATATGCCTTGGTAGGCTACATTTGTAATATAATGTCTTGCAATTAAAGCCAGGCACTTTAATTGCAAGGAATTTGCCATTGTTTACACACACACACACACACACACACACACACACACACACACACACACACACACACACACACACACAAATTGTATTTGTAATCTTTATATATATATATATATATATATATATATATATATATATATATGGTTTATACTAGTTACAGATTTATTTAAGTTTACGGATTTATTTATTATTTATTTAATATTTTTATTTTTATTTATTTTATATTTATTTATTTATTTGCAATGCCATAATTACAGAGGCATCACATATTCACAATATTACATTCACTGCCAAAAAGAGAGAAAATAAAATTAAAAAAATTACATAAAATCAAGTGTTTTCAAAGCATTGCATGTTTTCATTGCTTTTTTTATTTTAGTTCGTTCCAGAAGATGTACATATCATTTAAAGTCATTTATAAAATGTGGAAAATTTGGTTTACCTTGAGAACACTTCCTTTTATGTATATGGTATTTTCCTAATAAAATAAATAACTGTAGCTAGCCTATATAATATGCTGTTCTTTACATTCCAAATTGTCTCTCTGAGTATAAAAAAGCGCATAAAAACACAAATTTCCATCATACAATTCAGTTTTCTATTAATAAATGTTTCTAAATCTTTCCAAAATAATCTTGAGTAAATACAGTGAAAAAACAAATGTAAATTCAGAATTCACATATACGAAATATTAAGATTACATCCTTCCAAAACATGATAAGCAGGATAAATTCTGTGAAGTATTTTGTAAGACACTTCCTTAACTTTGTTATTGACACAAAACTTATTTGGTAATTTCCATGCTTTAACCCAAGATATATCTGTTTGTAATCTTTGACCAAAATCTGAAAACGTAGGCTATACGTCCCCTCTAGCTCTAGAAGGGCCATCCTCCGCTGATGACGTCAATTTGATGGCCTGTGTGTGCGTGTGTAGAACATTCCTCCAACTGTCAGTCAGACTCTGAATGCAGGGAACACTGACATCGAGTTGAATGGAACGGAATGGAACTTTTAGAACTTTTCAGTCAATTCCAAGCTTGGGGGACACGCAACTCATGCACTATTTTCTCATTATATTCCATTATACATCACAATCCTGAAGCGAAGTCGGTCACAACTTCCAGTTCACGCACAAGTCAAGCTCCCAGACAATTTATTTAGTGTTACAAAAATAGCTCAGCGACAGTCACAGTTGTTTCCACACAGTCACATGTTGTGTATTTTAAAAGCTGAACTAAAGACCCTCGACTCGAGGGACAGTTGCTACACCGAGCCTGTGCTTTCTTTGACATATGTCTCAGCCTATATTCACCATGACCCATTCTTTGATGCACTTGCTTTTATTACCAACTCGGCTAAGTTTATGGATTCTCTCTTTGGTATATTATATCGTTGTGTATGGCACAGCTGGAATCACTGCTTGTTTGGTTTTGATCCGAATTGCCTGGACTGGATTCAGGGATCCATCTAGAACTTTTCAATGGACCATCCGAAAGAAACCCCCAGACTGCCTCCAAGACCCTGCACTTGGTCACCATGCATATCTGAAGGGCAGGGTGAGATGATTCATAATGAACAAATGTGAACAAGAATTTATCTGATGCCTTTAAAAACACGAAACAACGTAATCTGTACGAGGTCCTAATGAGAGGTGAATGAACGAATATCTTGTGTTCTTGCGCCACCTGTGTTTAAAAATAGAACACGGCGTTCACTATAAAGTTCACATTCCTTTGTTTTTAACGGGACACACAAGCCCTGTGATATTACAGTCTATATCAAATGGCAATATTGCCATTTTTCACCAAATTATGTCTTTCTTTCTTTACTATCAAATAACGTGACTGTTTTGTGACTTCTTTTGGTCTTTCTTTACGCTTCAGAGCTCAGGCTTGAGGTTCCATTATGTAACTAAAGGAGACCCCAGAAAGCCTCTAATGCTGTTTCTTCATGGATTCCCAGAGAACT
The DNA here is from genome assembly GCA_038021265.1 of Cyprinella venusta. NCBI lineage: Eukaryota > Metazoa > Chordata > Actinopteri > Cypriniformes > Leuciscidae > Cyprinella > Cyprinella venusta. The sequence goes on from CM075863.1 coordinate 21,440,229, forward strand.
GGTGAATTCCTCTGCTTCATTTTCTCTGTCTGCTTATTAAAATTGTACACATGCTGCCGTAAATGCTTTAGAAAAGTTTCATATTGTTTTCTTATAGGCCGAGGCGGAATGAGCTTCATTACTTGAGTAAAAGTAATACAGATACCCCTTGCTAAATTTTAGTCAAGTACAAGTAAAACTACTCCAGTCAGGTGTCTACTTGAGTAAAAGTACTGAAGTACTTGTTTTTAAAAGAGTACATTTTCTAAATATTGCATTACTACTGCCACAGTGCGTACATTTATGTATAGAAACGTCCTATATGAAGTAGTTCACTTTTAAAAAAACTTTTGCTGATAATTTACTCACCCCCATGTCCAAGATGTCCATGTCTTTCTTTCTTCAGTCGAAAAGAAATGAAGGTTTTTGATGAAAACATTCCAGGATTTTCTCCGTATAATGGACTTCATTGGGAACCAAACGGTTCAAGGTCCAAATGAGTTTCAGTGCAGCTTCAAAGGGCTTTAAACGATTCCAGACGATTAATAAGGGTCTTATCAAGCGAATCGATCGATCATTTAAAAAATAAATAACAAAGTTTTAAGTTTTATAAGCACAAATGCTCGCCTTGCTGTTCTGTGATGATCTGTCTCCTGTTCAAACTTGTTCATCAAAATGAACAATTTTTTTTTCGAGTCATGACTCGAAGTGTCCTTATTCATTGTCTGGTGTCGTTTAAAGCCCTTTGAACAGTTTGCACTGAAACTCTCATTTGGACCTTGAACCGTTTGGTTCCCATTGAAGTCCATTATATGGAGAAAATCCTGGAATGTTTTCATCAAAAACCTTAATTCCTTTTCGACTGAAGAAAGAAATACGTAGACATATTGGATGACATGGGGGTGAGTAAATTATCAGCAAAAGTTTTTTTTTTTTTTTTTAAAGTGAACTACTCCTTTAAGTACTGTACTCAAGTAAATGTATTCCGTTACTGTCTGGCTGTGCTTATAGGTTAAAATATACATTTCTTTATTCTTTTATTACATCATATTTGATGCAGGAAGGAGATGATTAAGTCAAATTTTATAATCCACTATTTTAAATTGTTATTATATTTCATAATATGACAGTTTTTAATCTGTATTTTTGATCAAATGAATGCATAATGAGCATAAGGTTCCTGCAGGTACTCCTGGCGTTACCAAATAACTGAATTCAGCAGTCATTACCACACGGTGGCGCTAGATCTGCGCGGCTGTGGAGAGTCGGACGCACCAGAGCGCCTGGAGGAATACTCACTGGAGACACTCTTATATGACATCAGAGACACTATCGATGAATTGGGTAGGCCCGAGTCCTAACTAAATCACAGTGTGAGAAATAAACTGCCTTTAAACGCACTGGAATGGGATTTGTTTACTCACAGGTCACACGAGATGTATCTTGGTGGGCCATGACTGGGGTGGGATGCTGGCATGGCATTTTGCACTGGAGCGGCCTGATATGGTGCAGCTCCTCATCGTCATGAACGCCCCTCACCCTGCCTCATGGCTGGGTATGCCAGACAGGTCATTGTTTCACTTCTGTTTCTAAGCACTGCTTTGAATCTGAAGTGAAATTGAAATGTGGTTACAGGCCATTTATACTTCTCTCTGTGAAACCCAGATGCAGTTTTGAGAAGACCTTCTCAGCTGCTGCGTTCGGGACATGTATGTTTCTTTCAGTTACCGCTGCTGCCCGAATTTGTTTTGTCTCTTGAAGATTTTAAGGTAGTGTGAAAACTTTTAACCATTACTCTTGATGCTCAAACTGTTTGACTCTGTGGTTAACGGTTTCTGCTTATGTCTTGACACTTCTTTTTTTTTTTTACTGTAACAGGAAACCCTAAATACACATTCTGGGTCACTTCCTATCCCCAGTCTCATAGTTACAGCTGGTTTCCTTCATGTGGGGGTAACTTATTATAAGTAATGCGAGTTATAATCCGATTTTTTTTCAAGTAACCAGTAAAACAACGCATTGCTTTTGAATTTTCAACTTAATATGTTACATTTTCACATAAGTTAACACAAGTTATGTGTTGTCAGATTCAGAAAACAGAATTCAGTATTCCTCAAAATGAATGAAAATCTCTGAATATTACTATTAAAGGGAAAGTTCACTTTGAAACGGTCAATTTCAATTTTGATATTTTTAGGTCAAACCGTTCTTGTCTGTCAGTCATATAATGGAGGTCTATGGTCACCACCTCAAAGAGCATGCACAGAGAAGACCAAATTAAACATGATTTAATGACTCGTAAATGTAAGTACACATTGATGGCCTAAGACACGAAACGAGTGTTTTGTGTGAGAAAACGAACAGTATTTATATCATTTTTACTTCTTGATACCACAGCCACGTCCAAGTGATCTAAGGGTCTATTCCCTTGTAACCACAGTGGTTTGTGGCTGTGGTTACAAGAGGTAAAGATGATATAAATACTGTTAGTTTTCTCACACAAAACACTCGTTTCGTGTCTTAGGCCATCAATGTGCACTTACATTTACGAGTCATTAAATCATGTTTAATTTGGACTTCTCTGTGCATGCTCTTTGAGGTGGTGACCATAGACTGCCATTATATGACTGACAGACAAGAACGGTTTGACCTAAAAATATCAAAATTGAAGCTAAAACATATCAAAAAATTAATTTCAAAGTGAACTATCCCTTCAAAGATGTTAAGTAATAGAGATATACTTCATTTAATCTCACTTTATTAACCAATGTCTTTGCTGCGGACCTTTGGTGATCCAATTCAACCATACGAATAAGCTAAAATGACTTCAGATTTACATGACATTTGGGTTTCATCTTTTCGTTTTCATTGCTGAAGTAATAGAGTTGAATTTCTTTTACTGCGTCCCATTCTTCTGTGACCCAGAAAGGTTTGTTTGAGCAGCGCCCTCTACTGTAAAGGCATACATTTTCATTTCCTTTTTTTTTGTACTTTTGGTAACTTTTGGTCCTTTACATTTACTTTTATAAATAAAAAACATGTGAGAAAATATAATGCGAAAGTATTGTAACGCATTACTTTCCATAAAAAGTACCTATTAGTTACTTTTTAAAAAGTAACTATTAGTTACTTTTTTAAAGGGATACCCCACTTTTTTAGGAAATAGGCTCATTTTACAACTCCCCCAGAGTTAAACAGTTGGGTTTTCACGTTTTCGAATCCATTCAGCTGATTTTCTGATATTTAGAAGAATATCAGTAACCAGACAGTTTCTGGTCTCATTGACTTCCATAGTATATTTTTTTCCTACTATGGAAGTCAATGAGACCAGAAACTGTCTGGTTACTGATATTCTTCTAAATATCTGAAAAATCGGCTGAATGGATTCAAAAATGGTAAAACTCAACTGTTTAACTCTGGGGGAGTTGTAAAATGAGCCTATTTCCAAAAAAAAAAAGTGGAGTATCCCTTTAAGGGAGTAACGCAATATAATGCTTTACTTTTAAAAGTAACTTTCTCCAACACTGTGCATAGTTGGTTCGAGGTCTGTTTTGTGGCACGAACGTGGGCATCAAGAACAAAGCCAGCAGACTGACGGAGTCCCAGCTGGAGGGTTACCTGTACCGGCTGTCCCAGCCTGGAGGTCTCACAGCCCCCCTGAACTACTTCCGCTCTCTCCTCAGGTTTAAAACACTTCCAGCACACTTGAGCTTAAACCGCAGTGGATTGCTTAAAGTGCTTACTGTGTACCTGTCTCTCTACAGTAACACTCTGTACAAGCATCAAGAAGTTGGTGTTCCCTGCATGTTAATTTGGGGTGAGGCAGACAATATACTGGTGGAGGGTATGTCCGGTGGAACGAGGCCTTACGTAAGGGGTCCCGTCGTCATTCACACGATTCCCGAATGCAGCCACTGGGTTCAGCAGGATCAACCTGAGATAGTCAACAAACTCATATGGGACTTTGTTCTGGATAAAGACATCATAAAACACACTCATTGATTGCCTTTGGTTCACTTGGCGCAATGACAAATATTTTTCTTAGTCTGTGGCTCCGGCAAGGTTTCAGACTGATTCGTCTTTTATTCATTAAATAAACAAAGGTGAGGGAGGAAATATATGTCGTACAATTTGTTCTCTCGGTAAATATTTTAAACTACGCATATATAATAATGCATTTTATGTGACACTTTGACAAATAAGGACATCAAGGATGGTATATATTATAATATATCATAATTGTGCTATAGCGTCTTTCCTTTTTCTTTAACTGAAAATCCAACAGTTATCAAAAATATGAAGCTTTTCACTTCCAACAATTGAATGTGACTGAATACAGTTTAACCACATCATGATATGCTTGTTCTGTTTTTTTTTTTGTTTTGTTTTTTTTAGTATGTGAGTATTAGAACAGCATGTTAACTGCTCAATGTGTTGAATTATCTCAGCATTAGTGACACCAGTAAACCCAGATTCTTGAGGATGATGCATACTGAACATATGATTATGATTATCACAGTTAAAAACAGAAACCTTTGTTGCACAATACAATTGAGATTCTTTCGAGGCCATTTTAGTCTGTCATCGTTAACATTTATTTTATTTAATAGCTCAAACTTAAGTTTGTTTCACACATAAAATATTGCTTTGGAAGACGTTGATTATAGTGCATGTGTCATACAGATTACTTTTGTAATAGTTTTATGGTACTTATATGATGGTTTTATGATGATTTGGAGCCAGACAGTCTGAGCTGGACATTCTGCTAAATTTATCTTTTTTGTGTGTTTTCGTTTTCTGTTTTGTCTAGAAAATAATTCTCAATAAAAATTAATTTTGTTGTGAAGTCCCAGTTGTGAAATCAATTTCTCTGTGACTTTCGATATGTACTCACCTCATTTGGCAAGCCATAGATCAGTGTAAAAGTAGCCTGTAGTAACTATCCAAATACGTATAAGTTAAAGGGATACATCACCTCTGGAAAGATGAATGTGTATTCAAAATGGGTCATTTATGTAGAAGAAATGTGAAATTATTTTTGAATTTGGAGCTTTCTAGACTGAGAAAAGCCAGAAAATGTATTTTTGGTTTGTTGATGAAAGACAACAACTCCCAAAATGCACTTGCTTCACCGCCCTTGGAGGCCACGCCTACCGGTAACAGAGCGCAGTAGTTAAACAACAAGTCTAGGCTACTAGTGAGTCTCCGTGATTTCCGAGTTTGCCCGGGATTTTGTGATCCCCCAAAATGTCCGGGATTCGGCTTTTGCGTTCTGCAGTCTAACGGCCGGACATGTCCGGGAAAAAGAGGATGGTAACCCCTACTACTCGGCTTTCTCCACAGAACAAGAGCCTGCTAGCTTAGCTTCCAGAAAAAGATGGCTGACGCTATGTGTACATTCTGTGAGTGAGATCACACCCTTATGGGCGGGTTGAGAACATGCGGGACAGCCCCTTCAACTGACTGTAGTCTTTAGCCTCTGGCCAAAAAATCCTCCGATGAACAAAATGACGATTTTTGCATTATCAGAGGATTTTTTCAAGACAAAAAAAAAAAAAACATAAATCTTTCCTCTCAGGGGGATATGAGGGTGGAAAGCACGGTAATTTGAAAATACTACAGGTTTTCTACTAATACAAAGCTTAATGCAAAATCCTTAATTATCCCTTTAAGTAACATACAGTTTTTACTGGTAGCAAGTAGTGGAATTGTTTATTGGATTCTGAGGATCAGTGGTTCAGATATCAACTATTCATTTTAGTGTCTAGTAAATATGTAATACTGTCTAGTCAATTTGGGCACAATAGGGCACAGTGGAACTAAAGGCGCAACGGGGTAAAAGGCGCCTTTGCTTTGATTTTCCTTTAAACCACTAGATGCTTTTCATGATGCACTTGGAAATTTGGCGGATCCTTGACATGATCACAGACAGCAGTGCAAAGTGGATTCTGTGCTAATTTGATAAAAAATTTGTTTTAATGTTGTAGGTTTATGTAGCAAATGAAAATCACTTATTGAATATATTTTTAGACAAATGTCTTAATGATTTTCAGATTTGTTCAAGCTTATTAATCAACAGTTTTTCAATTACAGAGGAATATGTAAAACTATGGGATTTGGTGTAAAAGGCGGCCCTGCTGTTGGGGCGAAACTGACGCACAATAGTTAACATGATAATAACAGCGGAATGACTTTTCCATTTGTTGAGATCACATGACACGGTAAAATTTGTTTTAAATTATTATGGGATCTCGTAAATTCTTTTAGAATCTTAACTTTTTAAAAAGAGTTTTATTTCTTTATTTATTTTAAATCAACATATTTTAGCATCAGTAGCCCATATTGAACAAAAATGAACTATTTTATTTATCAAAATAAACAGAAAATAGAACAAACTTTGCTAAAGTAATTATTTTAAACAGTTATTAACCTAAAGCAGTAGTTCACTTTAAAAAAAACTTTTGCTGATTACTCACCCCCATGTCATCCAAGATGTCCACGTCTTTCTTTCTTCAGTCGAAAAGAAATTAAGGTTTTTGATGAAAACATTCCAGGATTTTCTCCATATAATGGACTTCAATGAGAACCAAACGTTCAAGGTCCAAATGAGAGTTTCAGTGCAGCTTCAAAGGGCTTTAAACGACACCAGACGATGAATAAGGGTCTTATCAAGGACCCTTCAAGTCATGACTCGAAAAAAGATTTGCTTATTAAACTTAAAGTTTTTTTTATTTATGACATGGGGGTAATTTATAAAGTAATTTATCATGTTTTTTTTAAGTGAACTACTCCTTTAAATACTTTTAAACAATCGAACAAACAAACCACTTTTATGATTTATTTGTTCAATAAAAACATCGATATTTTTATCCAATCGTTTACGGATTAATAAAAAGCACATTTTTCTTCAGGTGTGCCTTGTTTTACCCTACTAAAAACGTTAAGATTGACACTGGAACACGAGCGTGACATGATAAACCATTGGATTAAGGAATAATTATAAAAACGGCTTGCCATACACGCTGCTTTGCAAAATTCTGGGAAATGAATCCAATATCTAGTTTCTAAACCTGTCGTCAAAGGTTTTGAACAATAGTCTCGTGTTCATTGGGTCTTGGGGCAGTGATTCCGTCAAATCAGGTTTGAGGGAGGTGTGATCTGCAGATCTCAGTCTTCTCTTGTTCCTCTCGAAGATCAAGAAGATTTCTCATCGAACTCCTCCGCCAGATGAGCGTTTCCGGCGGCGAGTGCCAAAACATCGACACACAGCTGCTGTTATGTGTCTTTTCTTTGTTTGCTCTGAAACTCTGGCAACGGTAAGTGTGTTTCCCTCATGTTGTTTTAGAAGAAAGTAGCTGTTGTTTTTGTGCCGAGTGACAACCGAGGCAAACTGTACAGTGTAAGTTAACACTGCAGGGGCCAATAAATTCCGCGTGTTTCTGCAGGAGATTAAGGCGTCCAGGTTTCACTAAACATTTCATTAACCGCAACCAGTTTTACTTCCCATTCTGTAAAACTGATACGTTGAGTAAGCTTAAATTTGAATAATTGGGATTGTAATGGGGCAAAACGTTTACTCTGCGGTTAATTTTTAATGTGTACATTTGTTAGTGCTCGCGCGTTGCCTGTCCAATGAAAACTGGTTACCATCATTTCCCCTTGTTAAAGATTAACTTCTCCACTTGTCTTGGACTTGTACGGACAAATAACGATGCTGTCCTCATGCTTCCTGTGTTTTAGGGTTGGAAAACAATAAAAGACACGCCTTGTAAGCAGCAACATTGGCACATGTTTGATATGTAAAAGCACAATTTCAAATGGTGGCTAGTCGCATCTTTAGGACTACGGCATCAGAGAGAACTGGCCAAACTGGCGACAACTGAACACCTCGAGGGATTTACATGAATGAACGTCTCTAATAATGCTATTCAACTCTACCTGCGAGGCTTATGACAATCCCGTGTACTACTTCTACAACAAGACTGGCAAGAACATCAGCGCTGACTGGCGCGCGCACGACTATGTGGTGGTCGGTCTTGGGCTCCCGATTTGCATCTTTATTATCCTGGCAAATATGTTGGTCATAACGGCCGTAATCATCAACCGAAAGTTCCACTTTCCCATTTATTACTTACTTGGGAACATGGCCGCCGCTGACCTCTTCGCCGGCATCTCGTATTTCTACCTCGTGTTCCACACGGGGCCGTGGACCATCAAGTTGTCCATCAAAGATTGGTTCGTCCGCGGGGCCTTGATCAACATGAGCCTGACCGCCTCTGTGGTCAACCTGCTGGCCGTGGCGGTGGAGCGCCACCAGACCATCTTCACCATGCAGCTGCACAGCACCATGACCAAGTGGCGCGTGGTGATGCTGATCGTGTTCATCTGGTTGGTGGCCGTTGTCATGGGTCTGGTGCCCACCATGGGCTGGAACTGTGTTTGTGACCTGTCGACCTGCTCCACGGTAGCGCCACTGTATTCCCGCAGCTTCTTAGTGTTCTGGGCGGTCCTCAACCTCCTGGCCTTCTTCATCATGGTGGCCGTCTACACGCACATCTTCATCTACGTCCGCCGCCGGAATCGGCTGATGTCGCCTCACACGGATCAGCCCACGCACAACCAGACCGTTATCAGCCTCATGAAGACCATGTCCATGATTCTGGGTAAGGCCTTGACTCTTGTGTAGACTTCGGGCGTTTGGGAGATTACTCCGTCTGAGTGAAACTCTTCTGAAACCTTTTTTTTTTTGTTGGCATCTCTAAGTGTAGTAGAAGTAACTTGTTTTAGGACAAACAAGTCTGTCAACCCCCAAAACAAGTTGACCAAACCGGTTTGCTTGTCAAGCACTCGCTTGTTTTTGTACCTAGAACATGAATCGGTTATTTAAGTTACCCTAAGGCTGTAGGTTGTGGATTTAACTGAAGTGGTGTTATTTTGAGGAAGTGTCCATCAAAATCAAATGAAATCTATACTTTATATGATAGTGAATGATTTGCACACTTATTCAGAAGAATAATTAAATATGTTGAAAATATTCTAAAGAGTATCTTGAATTGGGAGTCAACATGACACTTAAGTTTAGTGCTGGGAATCGTTTAAAAAATTTCGATACTGATACCTTGATTTCGATATCGGTTTCTGGACGATACTTTTTTCGATACCAATTTTACAAAATCCATTTTAACAAGATTACATAACAAATTACCTCAGAAAACCTTCTGTTTTTTTTTTTCAGTTTGACTACTTAGCGAGTGCATAACACACACACATATATATATATATATTCTATTTTTTTTTTAAATTTTGTGCCGTTGTGCATTTCATATGTATTTGTTTGAGTACTGATTTAACGAGTTCTGGTACCGAACAATAAGTCATTTTTCGATACTCGATAGTATTGAGGCAATTCGGTCGGTACCTAAAAAGTATCGAACTCGGTACTCAGCCCTACTTAAGTTATATTAAAAACATATAACCTAAAATGGTCTATAATAAATATCTTACAATATAAACCAATTGAACTTTGACAAGGAAAGATTAGTTCAGGTTGTGAAACAGCATGTGGTATTTATTAATTAATGATATTTGTTAAGAAATCACTTTAAAAATATAAACATTTTGTTCAATATGTTTCTTAAAGGGATACTCCACTTTTTTTGGAAATAGGCTCATTTTACTACCAAACGTTTACTACCGAAACCGTTTTGAAAGTGACGTAAACATCAGGCACGGGTTTGTCCGCTTTGAATGTCGTTGCTCATGAAAAATATACACGTGTGAAATGTTCACAGTATGTAACCGCATTTACTCTATAGAGAAAGCGTCTTGCATGGTGTTGCAAGATTTGGTTTGCAGGCTGCGGTGGTTTTCACATCAACATTTTGTTTCCTTCTCTACAGGAGCCTTTGTGATCTGTTGGACGCCGGGTCTGATGATCCTCTTACTGGATGGTCTCCGTTGCGGTAAATGCGAGGTTCTTAAATATGAGAAGTACTGCCTGGTTCTGGCTGAGTGTAACTCTCTAATGAACCCCATCATCTACTCGTTTCGGGACGAGGACATGAGGAACACTTACAAACGCATTCTCTGCTTCCCTTGGAGAAGAATGCGCCAGCATGAGGGGCCTTCTGGCATCCGCTTCGAGTCTGTGAAAACAGGGGCTCCCCCTGAGAAAAACAACTACAACTCCACCAGTTTAGAGCCCATTTCCGAACAAAGCCTATTGAAATGATTGAAAAAGAATTTCTCTTTGTAAATAAATGACTTTGTATTTGCTTAGTGAAATGATCACAGCGTGTACAAAGAGTAAATACTTCATTTTTGATAAGCTTGTTTTGGTGCGTGTTTTTGTCTCTTTAACAATAGATGTATTAGTGGTCTTTTGAGTCCGTTAGTTGCTCTGCTGCCCACAGGAAGTTTTGCTTTTCCCGAAGCACAAGCATTAATATTCATAAAAAGGCCCTTTTTGGACCATTTTGTTTTGTTGGGAATGAGATCTGACGGATCAGGAAAAATACCAGGTCTAAAACCGACAGTTGTTTCTAATCTTTTTTAAATTCTCATTGTGAAGTGCCCTTATTATGCTCATTAACAAGTTTTGAAATACATTTACTTGAAAAAGTTAACGTTTAAAAAACTTTTCTCTCATATTCTACATTGTTGCAGCACCTCTTTTCTTCCTCTTTGCCTGAAATGCTGTTTTAGATCTTGTCTCTTTAAATCCGCCTTTCCGAAAAGCCTAGTCTGCTCTAATTGGTCGGCCCAGTCTGCTGTGATTGGTCAACCACTTAGAGCGTGTGTCATGTGATTGGTTTCATTAAGGCCATACAATGCTTTTTGCCTTCGTTATGAAATTGCATACTGAGTAGGTACTACATTCGACTTGATTTGGTAAAGAAAAAAAGTTTTCTATATAGTGAATGAAATTTCGATGTTTTAAATCAGCTATTTTACGGTCACCAACAGCGTCCGTTGGGTCGCTTCACCTCCATTCAAAAATTCTCTGCTGTGGCCTCATGGGATAGTAAAGTGTTCATCTATCGCTCCTGCACTTTCTTAAAATTTATTATGTAAGGGATAATCCACGGCTAGCCATGCATTAAAGGATTTTAATGCACGGCGTAGAGGCGAAGAACCACCCGACGCGAAGCGGAGGTTATTTTCCGCTTATACCTCGGTTATTTGCCAAGTTAAAAAGCTATAACTGATGTTAACAGTGTAATTTTTTAACAGACGTGTAAAAATGACGGTTATTTTCTTAAGTTACGGCTCGTTAGTTCTACTCCGTCCACTTTAAATAAAGTAGAGCCATCGGATTGCATTTATTTGAATGAATTATGAATCTGTTTGCAAGCGTAACTGTTACTATGGTTACCAATGTTTTTTTTTTTACAGTCTATAGTTTATAGAAGCGGATTCATTTCAAACCGTAATCAAACTGACTGGAACTACATGTGCATTAAACGGTTTTACTGCACACCTTCCAGCCAATCAGAATCGATTATTTAAACAGCCCGTGGTATAAAGAAATTTAGATATCAAATTTAAAGCTGCAAAGTCCGAAGATCTAAAAAAAAAAGTCTGTTGGTGCTTTAGTGACAACTTCGCTCAGAGAAACTCTCAATCATGATATCACACCACTGCATCAAATAACTGACTAAAAACAAACACTTAAACTTACATCAGCGTGATAGAAACTATAGACGTGTATTTGACATCTGACAGGAAACGTCCTATAGACGTATTGCAGATGAGCAAACACTCTTAAAAATACGTCTTCCAGATGTAAACATCACATCAAATAGACTTGTGATATCTGGGACGTGTGCTATCATTATAATATACAGTAATGGACCATGGTGAACACATTTAGACAGTTTGTGAACCCCGTAATGTTTTCAGACAGTTTATAACTTTCAAAAATGTCCAACACAAACGTTACTGCCGGTCGTCAACGGCAGCCCTCACAGTTGCTAGGTGATGAGTACAGTCCTCTGTAGGCTTGCCCCATTTAACAGCGCTCGGTCTGACCTTCGAGGGATCGGACAAGTGGTGTGTTCAAGTCATGTTGAAAAGATTGTATTTACGAGTTGAGCGCTCATGAATGCCACCACAAAGTCGTAAATACGAGCGGGAAGCTCGGAATTTTCTTTAAACCCTATCGTGTAAGAGTTGGGGCGTGTCAGAAACATGGTGGAACACGATATTTATAGATACTAAGCAGTGACGTCGTTAGGCTTTTTATTTACAATAAAATAAGCTAATTCCCTGCGCAAAAAAAAAAAAAAAAAAAAATAATAATAATAATAATAATATGGCGACTGCAGACATAAACACGACTTTCCAACTTGTAAAACCCCAGATAGCACACGCATGTCTCCAAGATGTCTGTTAAAGATCACTTCATCTGGAAAGCATCTGCTGTTTACTAACATCTGATAGACATCTTTAAGATATCAGTTTAACATACATTCTAAATCATTACATCTTAAAGACATCTTCTAAACGTCTATTTGACATCTGACAGGTCCTACCCAGATATCACAAACCTATTTGATGTAATGTTTACATCTGCCCAGATAACACAAGGCTATTTGATGTGCTATTTACATCTGGAAGACGTATTTTTAAGAGTGTTTGCTCATCTGCAATATACGTCTATTGGACGTTTCCTGTCAGATGTCAAATAGACGTTTAGAAGATGTCTTTAAGATGTAATGATTTAGAATGTGTGTTAAACTGACATCTTCTAAACGTCTATTTGACATCTGACAGGAAACGTCCTATAGACATATATTGCAGATGAGCAAACACTCTTAAAAATACGTCTTCCAGATGTAAACATCACATCAAATAGACGTCTCTGTGATGTACTTGTGCTATCAGGGACGACTTGAATGCACCAATCTTTTGGTGTAGCGTACTTTTTTTCCCTACTATCAGGGAGGGAAGTCTCCAATTTTAGGTGCAGCGAGTGTCTCGTCGACATGGCAAAATCACTTACCCAACTGTTCTTTGTGGATGAGCCAAAGCCGCCACACTAGGCACGCATTATGCAAAGTGTAGAAACCAAGCAACCCTTCAACAACAATCTTAGCAACCACATTTAAATGCTCTGGCATTGAAAGTGACTTTTTACACACATTTTGCAGACTTTTACAGACTTGCTGGAACAATGATTTCATGCGGTTTTGTTTAGCAGTGTTTCTAATTTTACTTGGGCTTTGTTTCATTTCCCCATTTACAGAGCACATAATCAATTTGAGATGAAGAGAAAAGGTCTGATTTATCGTGATCCTCATATTATTGTCCCCGCGTCGTATAAATATTCAGACGTGGCGGCGAGAAAACCGGCTGGCTCATTCATAACCGCCGTAACGAGATCATTTTACCGATCGTAACATGCAAATAGACCCGTAATGAACAGCAACAAGGAAAAACTACAGGCTCAAAAGCACACTAGATTATTTTATTAGTTTTTGTTTTTCTAATAAGGAACACTACAATTTTCTCATATTTCTTTTTTTTCTCTCTCACTAGAACAGTTCTAAAGTTGAGGTATAAAAGGAGTTTATACAGACTACCAAGTCTGAAAATGGTGGGGTTTATATACAAGTGAAATGGAGAGAGGAGAGGTAGAGAGGAGGGAGAGAATGGTAAATACAGAAGGAAGAGTGTACTACAATTCTAGTAAAATAATGATAAAAAAAATAAAGGAAAAAAACAAACAAACACTGATGGCATTTGATAAGGTGCTGTGGAATCCACCTCAGATCATAATCACAAATTGGCAAACAGTTTATCGGTTCAGGTCATGGGGGTAAAACGACATTTCAGCCAGATATGTAGTGTTCAAAATCATCATTCGGTTACACAGCTAATGCATGTCAATTTCGTAGCGTGAGGGAATTCTCATAGCAACCTCAAAACAAATGCGACCAGCTCTGACAAAACCACACACAAAAACAATAACTCGAGACTCCCGATCCCAATAAAATGTAACTGAAACGCTAAAATGAATATTACAAAGACTAACAAATATTACTCTTGCTCATGAGCGAATCCAAAACCCCCAGCGATAAAAAACAAACGAAAAAAATTAAAAGCGTACAAAAAGAGAAAAATACACTGAAACATTCCACAATCTGTACAGTGACATCCATAGATGACTGATAGAAAACGAAACCGAAATTTGGTGTAGTAATAGCATTACTTGGAGATATCCATGTGAAATGTTTAGAACTATCTATAGAGGACACAATGATCGGAATAACAGCTTGAAAAGCTCCTCAGAGTTTGTTTTTCCATGTGTACATATAAACAAAACCCCAATTTACATTTCAATCTTATTAAGTCCTTTGTGTAATATATAGAATTTCCATTCATTTATCAAAACGCCCTGGTGCTTCCGTGACTAAAGGTAAACTTGAGGGGGGGAAGAGAGACGAAAAAAAGCGGGGATACAAAAACAACTTGTCTGGAAAACGTAAATAGAAATTCATTTGATGTTCCTCCACCAGCTTTAGTCCATCTGTTTCAAATCACGACACATCCAGTGCTTATTTTTGGTTAAATTTGAAAGGAGAAAAGCCCTTGTTGCTTGGCTATGTTAACTGATTACTAAAAAAAACAAACAAAAGAGTTCCTTTGTTTAGTGAAATTGTAGGCAACGACAATAAAACAAAACAAAAAAACAAAAAAGACAGCATGCTTTACCAAGGAACAGGTGCTTTCAATTGCACGTACAATACAATCAGTTCAAAAGCACGAGTGAGTGACGAGACGACCCCGACCCTTATAAAACAGACACCCGTACGCACAACACAGTAACGTGAGCGGCCATAGCGCGCACGGCTAATCAAAAGAACACCTCGATATCTGTAACAAGCTTCTCCTAGTCAGAACTATTGGCATGGCCTCGTGGTCAGTGTGTCACGGATGCCTGTTACGAAATCGTGCGATCGATAAAATACCACGGAAGTCCTTGTGAAACCAAACGCCAGCTGGAAGTGCTGGATCGGGCAGTATGACGTGTCGTTTTTTTCTTTCTGGAGTCGTTTATTTGGTCTGTTTACTTACACACACCCCCCTCCTTTTATAGTATCTTTTTTTAAAAAAAAACAAAACCAAACGTTAGGCTAAATGGAATCACTAAAACATCTCAACACCCTACATGCATGGAAGACAGTGGAATATCTTTTTTTCTTTCCCTTTAAAAATATTTCTAAACACCCACCACCCCCATGTCCCAATCTAAACAAACGCTCCAGCTATCCGTCCAACCCCTTTCCCCCCAAACAAGGTTGAGTTCCTGTCGAGTCTTTTATTTGGTGGCTGGTGCATCTTTGTGGGGGGTGAAAAAAAGAATAAAAACACTGGCTAAACTATTAAAAACAAGGTCGATGTCAACATCTGTTAGCGAGGAAACGTGTAATCAATCGCCCTTCGTCTCCTCCGAAGTGTTCAAATATCCGGCGTACCTTTACACGGGTGGACTCCTCTCCATCCGACCACCAGCTCAAAGTGTGATTGATGGGATTTGTGCTTAACACAACGTTGAACGATGCAGGGCAGATTGCTTTGTGAGAAACGCTTGCTTCGCTTAGCGATCGGAAACCATACTTAAAAAGCAGACTAAATGGCGTTCTCATGGGTCAGTTGTCTGAGGTTGTTCTTGGAAGGTGCGACAACCGTTGACAGCACTTTGGTACAAGCAAGGAGGGAGTTGTTGCGTAATCCCCATCATGACAGGTCGGAACAGGAAAGGTAACGTGGAGTTGGGCGGAAACTGAAAAAAATTCAGACTCATCCACAGCAAATGTGACGTTCTGCGTCTTTTGCACGAGAGGAGTGTGTGTGTGTGTTTCAGTCAGTCTGGTTCAGCGTGAGAACCCTGGCACACCATGAAGATAAAGAGGAACGAGGACTATGGAAGACCTTTAGAGTGAAGGACGAAAGCTGTGGGAACAGGCGAGACAGGATGATGAGATGCTGCGTGTCAGTGTGTGTGTGTGCGTGCGTGCGTGCGTGTGGCGTAGCGTGAGCTGCATTAGCTGGAGGTGTCGGAGTGGATGCTGCCGGGAGGTCCTGGTGGAGAGGTGATGGAGGAAGGGTTGGTGTTGTCTTGCCAGCTGTTGTTAGCCTGTGGAGAGTCACAACAACAGGGTGAGGTGAGGAAACATGCAATGACACTGTAGACATTTCAACATGAATTTCCACAGCAAAACAAAAAGGAGTCATTAAAGGAGGAGTTCACTTTTCAAAAAAACGTTTGCTGATGATTTACTCACCCCCATGTCATCCAAGATGTCCATGTCATTCTTTCTTCAGTCGAAAAGAAATTAAGGTTTTTGATGAAAACATTCCAGGATTTTTCACCATATAATGGACTTCAATGGGAACCAAACGGTTCAAGGTCCAAAAGACAGTTTCAGTGCAGCTTCAAATGGCTTTAAACGACGACAGACGATGAATAAGGGTCTTATCTTTTGTCTAGTCATGACTCGAAGGGTCCTAGATTTGTTCATTTTGATAAACGAGTTAAAACAGGAAAGTTACGAACGCGCATCACAGAACAGAATAAGGCGAGCATTTGAGCTTAAAAAAACGTAAACTTTGGGGGGGGGGGGTTTAAATGAGAGATCATTTCGCTTGATAAGACCCTTATTCATCGTCTGGAATCGTTTAAAGCTTTTTGAACAGTTTGCAGTTAAACTGTCTTTTGGACCTTGAATCGTTTGGTTCCCATTGAAGTCCATTATATGGAGAAAATCCTGGAATGTTTTCATCAAAAACCTTAATTTCTTTTCGACTGAAGAAAGAAAGACGTGGACATCTTGGATGACATGGGGGTGAGTAAATAGGCTCTATGCACGAACCCTGCTGACGTGTGTTCGAACGAATCTCAGTCAGCGTCTTTACTTCCGGAAGCGCGTTCTGCAGGCCAAGTGTATAGGCGGCAAAACTGTAATAAAATCCGTTTTCTCAGAAACGGAGACAACGATTTTAGAAACGCTGATTCGCTAGTCGAATTTCGTACGATATGAGAGAATACTAACACTCAAAGTTGTTGACTTGGCTCGAAATATATAATTTAAATAACTTCTCTTTTTTACTCTTGCGTGACAGCTAACTGCCTCACAGTGTTGTTAACATTATTCACGTTAACCGGAGGACGTTTTTATAAACAGCGAGTGTAATTTGACACTATTTCCACCTATCGCAAAACCGGCTTATGACCATAGACTGACGCAGCACCGGAAGTGAGTGGGCGTGCTGAGACAAATATGGAAGCGATCGTGCATAGAGCCTATTATCAGAAAAAGCTTTTTTAAAAGTGAACTACTCCTTTAAACGACACCAGACGATGAATAAGGGTCTTATCAAGCGAAACGATCACCCATTTAAAAAAAAATAACAAAGTTTAAGTTTTATAAGCTCAAATGGTCGCCTTGCTCTGTTCTGTGATGTGCGTTCGTGACTGCTGTTCGAAGTCGATCATCAAAATGAACAAATCTTTTTTCGTGTCATTTGGTTCATTCAACGAACGAAATGAATGAGTTGACTCGGGAAAAGATTCGTTCATTTTGATAAACGAGTTCGAACAGGGGAGTTACGAACGCGCATCACAGAACAGAGCAAGGCGATCATTTGAGCTTATAAAACTTAAACTTCTTTTTTTTTTTTAAATGAGTGATCGTTTCTCTTGATAAGACCCTTATTCATCGTCTGGTGTCGTTTAAAGCCCTTTGAACAGTTTGCGGTTTGTACTGAAAGTGTCTTTTGGACCTTGAACCGTTTGGTTCCCATTGAAGTCCATTATATGGAGAAAATCCTGGAATGTTTTCATCAAAAACCTTCATTTGTTTCGACAGACATGGACATCTTGGATGACATGGGGGTGAGCAAATTATCAGCAAAAGTTTTTTTTAAAAGCGAACTACTCTAAGTTCTTATATATATATGCAAATGTTGCTTGTTTATACTCAAATTATACACCATGGTTTAAAAGTTTCATTTAAATAGCTTAATTCAGCAAGGATGCATTGAAATGAATCAAACGTGGATTCCTTGCCACCGTCACCTCTGGCTTGCATAGTTGGGGACATTTAAAATTCAACAATGTTACTGATATGACTGCACTGATGCTATTGAATGAGAGCGACGACGTCACTGTTTTCAGCAGAACTGCTTTATAGATGAAATAAACTACTTTAACAATTGATGCTCTTTCCAACGAAACTCACTTTAGCCGAACATTTAGATGCATCTAACTCGCATTATTAACCACCAGAAGTTTCCTATTGCAGTTTTAAATGTAGAAACAGGAAACACACAAGCCACCGTTGCAGGCAAGCAGACATGATGTCATACACAATAGACCCCAAGTGGTTTCCTCCTCCATTTCTCCTATAGTTATTTAGCTTGAGAGTGTGTGTATGCGTGTAAGAGCTGCACTCACGTCTAAACGGTGTGGGGTGTAAAGAGGACTTCCTGACAGATCTTCATAGCCTGCCGTCAGGTGTGTAGCACGGTGCAGGATATCCACCTGTAGCACACAGACTTCACATGAGTATCAAACCACAATCAACACATTACTATTAATAGATTTGACATATTTATGTTAAAAGACACATGCGACAAATCAAATATTAATAAACTGAAAGGTGTAATGAGTCTGAATATGCATCAATGCAGCCTCATATCTATCGTCATTCTCTAGTATCACACATCTGATATTCTCACACGTCCCATCGGTTTACAAGTATTTGAAGGAATAGTTCACTCAATTTCCATGTTTGTATGTGAATTTAAGCCCCTGTTCATCATTTAAAGCATTAGTTTATTCAGAAGACTTGGATTATGTTGTCTTTCATGACCATTTGAAGCATAAATGTTTGTTGCATGGACTTTTAATGGATCTTTTTTGGTTTGAAACAACATGAGGGTGAGTAATTGATGACAATTGACCTACGGCTAAGCCACGCGCCCTCCACTCGCTCTGACAAATAGTCAACAATCGGGAACAGTGTCACAGTAGGAGACATTTCACAGGAGGCAATTGGTGATTTTTGGAGACAGAAAGATTATACATCATGTCAAAGTCACATAAAGGGCCTTAACTATGCATTTGAGGGTTATATTAATAATTTTATTGTTGAGAAGGTCGATAAAAAGCTTCAGCCCAGGCAAAAATGTACAGGTCACAGTGAAAACGTGATAGCCCGCATATCAATGCCATCACCGTTTGGTGCTACAGTATTTACATGAATCATTCAGCACAACATCGTTAGCATTTGTTATCTCGGTTATTTACAGATATACATTAATGAAGCTAAGTGACATGATGTACAATGCAGCTAGAAGCTAACGTTAACGTTTTCTAACGTTAGCCTAACGTTAGAGATTTTAAAGATAACGTTCAAATAGGTTGTTGAAATAACTTAGAGCAGATGTAGACATCCTTGTTTAATTTAACCACGTTTAGTTGTTGTGGTCTACCACATAAATCACAGAGCAGACACTTATCTCGGTTGAGATGTGGCTTGGAAAAGGGTAAAAAAAAAAAAAAAAAAACACACCGCCACCCAGCCTCTCGGGAACCTAGTGTCGGAGCCCATGCACACCGTTTGACCATTTTAAAACTTAAAATGACAAGAAAAAACGAATGAAAACGGACTAACGGCAATGCATTTCAATGGAAGTAGAAGCAGAGAAAGTCCGTGTATTTGGTTAGCTGCGCACTGTGATTGGCTCATCGCGTTTGAGGGCGTGGCTTAGCCATAGGTCAATTGGTATTTTTGATTGAACAATCTCTTTTAGTCTAAACTGATCAGTGGGACACTATTGTAAAGTGATCCACTCTTCGCTCTAGTGACTCACACTCGTTTCGTGCCTCTGGATTTTAAAGTCAATGTCATACAGCAATGATGGGTGCTGGGAGTTAAATAATTAACAAGAGAATCAGAAATAAGTGTTTAGAACATTACCACATATCAAATATGGATTTATGTTACACGCACATTTGATCCTTTCCACATGAAAATAAAAACAACAATAAAAAACAAATTGGGTGAGTGTAAATATGGTCTAGGGGGTCTTCCACACAGAAGCCGTTTTTGCGAGATGCAGGGCAGTGGAACACAAGGTCTTGTGACATTTTAACTTGAGCTTCTCATTTTTTTTTAATGCCGTGTTATGCGTGAGACGCTGCAAAATAACGCAACGGTCAAACAGTGATGTCAAACCCATTTACACAGAAACTCTGCCAACAGCGCAGTGAAACGCAAAAACACGTTCCGTGTGAACGGCCCCTAAATCAACAGCACAATATGGACAGGACTAAAAATTAAGGATTTTTTTTTTTTGGATATTTGTACCAGAGCCCGTCTAACGGAGAGCCTTGGCACTTCCTATTAGCCCCATTGTGTATCATCTTGGTTGCAGTTCCATTAAAATTCCACTGGAGGTGATCGCGGGCGAGAGCAGAATGAATGGGAGTCTATGGGGCTAAACGGCTAAATGTGTCTTTCACCTGCTTGACGTTAAATCGACGTATATTTTATTGTTGATTCCGCAAGTTCAATATAGATTATAGGCCAAAAGTCGAATGAACGAGTACAGTACTTATGTCCTTTTGATGTCTTACAGGTTAGGCCGTTGTTGACCGGAACACGCTAGCATTCTGCTATTGTGTGACGTCGTCACATATTTGAACGAATTTTTAGAACAGATAAGTGAACTTAAAAATGCAATTTTCAGCTGATTGTATTTTCTTAGCCCTCCCTTTTGAATGCAACTTTCAAATTACATCCTGAGAAAAGTGGATTTCTGGGGGTGAAACCCCATTGACTCCCATTCATTCTGCGCTCGACCGCCACCGCATGGACAGAGACGTGTTACTGCAGCCAGTCCAGAAACCGGAAGTAACCAGCCAGTGCCAATTCTCTTCAATTAGACATTCTCAGTTTGTACTCATCCCACCACACACAAAAACGAATGACAATTACTATTTTAACAAATAAAATGTTTAAGTTCTATTTACAAAAAAATTAAAGCAAACAAATTATGTTACAAATTTAAAACTCGGCATTTCTTAAAAAAAAGAAGCTAAACTTACACCTAATCTATATCATCCAGCAAGATAACTTTACCTCAGTGATATTTAAATTAGCATTATTTGTAAATAGTTTGATGCGTTACAAAACATCAAATGTTTGGCTTTAGGATGGACATGCAATACTAATGTGATGGGGCGAGTGAATGTTCCAAAACACTGACACGAAACAATCTCAGGGTGTTTTTACACTGGCAGTTTAGTTCGAATGCGGTACGGTTCGCATGAAAAACTGGTAATGTGAAAGCCATGAGAGCGCCGAGAGATACCGAACCCGAGACTACCTGTAGGAGGTGGTCTGAGTTCGGTTACACTGGCACTGAATTCACCAAATTAATAAAAAAACCCACAGTTTTCTATTGCCCCTTTTCCACCAAAGCATTTTGAGAGCCGGTTCGAAGCCGGTGCCTGCGCGCGAACCAGTTCTTTGTGTTTCGACAGCCAAAGAACCGGTTCTCGGCCAGGAGAACTGGTTCCAAAGCGGCACCAACTCTTTGCTGGACTAGAACCGTTCTTTTAGTCATGCTTACGTCGGGGGCTGGGGCGGGTTTAGATGTGTTCTAAACATATTTTCTGACCATAATAAAGGATCGCAAAATCCAGGAGAAACATTTGCAGAAACACGATGGAGTCCGCCTTTGTAATTGTTATGCTTGAAGTTGGCACAAGCGTTTCTATTTTTGTAATTTTTTTATTGAAGACATTATAAGCAAAAAAGAAAAAGTCACAATATATAACAAAAAAATGGAAAGAAAAGACACAAGACAGGGGTACATAACTTATCAGAAAAGATTACATATCAAACGAAAAGATTAAAAGACTTACATATTTCAATTGTTTTTAAACCCTTCTTGGTACACGAGTTAGAGATAATCCCAAAGTAATGTTACTTGCAAGCGTTTCTAGCGACGTACACAGTGACGTAGGGCTGGGCGATATGGCCCAAAAAAAATATCACGATAATTTTTTTTATATCAGTCGATATCGATAATTATCACGATATATGTCAAATCTTTATTTCTTTCAAGTTTAAAGGCAGATTTTTGCTCCTAAGTGAAAGTTGTATTAACCAGAGTGTAAATTGTGGTTTTAAACTACTCTTTATTGTCAGAACATATCATGACAAACACTTGCCAAACAGGTGAACATTTCACAAATATGAGGTAGAACATTCAAACATTTTTCCTTAAAATAAATATCTCAATAGAAAAATATTTCTTCAGCACAGTAAACAGCGCAGGCTGCAATATTAAAATTACATGTTTTGTCTCAAAATGCATATTTGACAATGAGTTGACAGTAAATCTGCATCCTAACTCAAGCTAATACTAAGCTAATGTTATATTTATGTTCATTAACAAAAACAGTAACATCTGGGTTTTTTTTTTTTTTTTTTTTTTTAAATCCAACAACCACATTTTTATTTGGTAAAATGTAATATTCTGACTGAGTTGTATTAAAATGAACTATTGGTCATCCAGTCTCATGCATTTAGATGATGATAACCACAGATAAAACCAGGCATAGCCTATAGCTTAGCACCTCACTATCATGGCAAAATGTAACTTTATGGTTTCTGTGGTATTTGTATGAAAACAGTGGCCTAACAGTAAATACATTATTAAATGCTGTACTCATATTCCATAAGACATTTAATGCATTGTATACATTAATAATATTATACAATTAAATATGTATATCCCACATTTCATGGTGCAGTTAATATTACTAGGCTAACCTTACAGTAAATCCATGGCTAAATGGATTCAGTAACAATTCAGATTCTGACTGGATCGTTGCACGCAGTGTTTCTCCTTTTTGTCAGCGTTGTTTCATCTGCCCTAAACTGGTTTAAACTTGACATCTGTGTTTCGCTGAACTCAAGCGCTTCTCACTGGATGTCTTGAGCGAGACGATCAAAGCAATCGCGTCTGCTCTAGCGAGCTCGCGCTGCGCTCACTGCCGTTTGGACTTTGAGCCGAGCGGATAAATGCTCCGTGTGGCGCACGGTTCAAATGAGTTTCGTTCCGCTTTTGGCGCATAAACATTATCGAAGATTTATCGACCTCTTGATATCGTTTTATCGAGAAAAATTATATCGCGATAATTATCGTTATCGTTTTATCGCCCAGCCCTACAGTGACGTAACGACGTCGTTCCCTGGGCGCTCTAGTCAGTGGAAAAACAAACAGGTTCTGAAGCGGTTCGCAAGTTGAACCAACTCCGAACCAACTTTGAACCAGCACCATTTCCGAACCAGTTCTTTTTTTGGTGGAAAAGGGGTATTACATGCGTCATACATGTTTGTGATGATGTAAGATCCACCAGGGTTCAACAGAATCAAGTTGAGTGTAAAACCAGACCAACCACGCGGGCGCCGGGAACAAAACAAACCGCAGCAAACGTGCCCAGTGTAAAAACGCCCTCAGTGGGCATCAGTGCATCCTTTCTGTTGAGCCCTAATGGGGTCTTGATGAGACTCATTTAACAGGAAGTGGATAAAGGATGTAGTTGTAGACGACTGATGAAGAAATGAAACTGAGCGGTGTCACAAAGGGAAGATGGCGGAGGATAGAGCTCTACGCTCAGGACTCCACGAGTCCGACTGTGGGGTGGGAGCTAAGGCGGATGTCATGGGTTGGGGCTGTAGCTTTGAGGAGGGGGGAGGAGAGCACTACACTAGGAGCAGGTAAGGAAGAGGAAGGGCATTGAGGGGACGTCCTCAGTGCCTACCTGCTGCACAGCGGGAGTGACGCTGACGCCATCCCCGTTGAGTGACCGCAGCCCGAGGTAGGCATCTCCTGTGTGAGAAAGGGTGTACGACCCAGACGACCCTGCAGGCAATATACGCAGCCGATCAGGCACGCAACTTTGCCCCGGTTGGTTTTGGAAAAGCCTACAGTGGTGTTTGTGTATGTGTGGCTGAGCAAGACGTGAAAATCAGGAAAAGCCACATTCCTAAATTCAAGACTGCCATGATAAACAGTTCAACCGTATCCGCCGACTAGAGACGACAGAACAAAACAGGTGAACAATGGGAAGCAACACAGTATATGCTATGTGGACTGGTCCTTTACATGAAGCTGTACAACTTAACATCCTACTTCCTCTAGATGATGTAATGCATTGTTGGTAAGCTGGCTGCAGGATGTAAAACAGGAAATGTGGAGGTGAGGCTTAAAAAAAATGTATGTAGTGACGGAGAATTGTTAAAAATGACAATACCAAGTTAAATCACCTACCTTCTCCATTCTGCTTCCTGAGCAAATAGAGGTTCAACTACACTAACCAAGTGTGTGTGTGTGTGTGGATGTGTCACATGTGAATATGAAGATAAAACTACAAACATGAAGCCAACATAGCATTGATAACCCAAACAAAGCCAAGAAAAGAGGCAATGTTAGTTATCAACGGAAAGACAAATATTGAGGGGGTTACCGCCACAGGATTAGAGGAAAACGATCATGCAGAGCCAGAAATGAAAGTGAATGTTCACATGGCCAAAGGCTAAACCATCAGATGTGAGTTACTTTATATAACGTGACGGAAATATTCTAAAAAAAATAATTTAACAACAATGTGGTCATGCCTATCTATATTAAGACAATCCAATTCTGATTAAATACTTAAACATGGGGATTCTCCGAACGTTTCCAGCCAAACCCCTTTGAGCTAAAATAAGTGTCCTCTGAGACCCAAAAAGGAAAATTCTCTCATCATTTACTCGCCCTTCATCTCATATGAATTACTTTCTTCAGATAAACACACAAAGATTTTTAGGAAGATAAACCATCTTCTGTGAGTCCATATAATGCAAATTAATGGGCTCCGCTTGTCTGACGCTAGAAAAACCACACAGAGCGATAGTGATGGTAACAAAACGACCACAGTGGATGAATCAATGTCTTCTGAAGCCAAAGGAACGGTCCGTGTAAGAAAACTACTCATATTTGTAGCTTTTTAAATCATTGCTTTTGGTCTACTGTCATGCAAGCATTCGTGAGAGGGACATTATGACACATGACGTAAGTGGGTTGTGAAGTTCACGTGAGAAGTAGAAACGGAGGACCGTGATTTCTCACACTAAGGGTGTACTCACACTAGGCACGGTTGCCATGAACCGGGCCCGAGTACGATTGTCCCCCCTCCCCACTCCCCCTCTGGCCTGCACTCACATTGGGTTTCAGCATTCGTGCCGGAGCACGCTTACGTCATCATTATGGTGCGACGGTTTCCATAGGTTTCGGGATAAACAAGAAGAGCGGCGCTCTCTGAACACTATAGAGTCCATCGCTCTGTTTTCTTTGTGGATAATTTTATGTCGTTTGGTTCACGGTGGTCCACAGCCCTCTCACAGCCTGTTGTTAAACAGATGTGTCGCCTTTGTGGCGCGAAAATTTTCACGTAATCGTGCTGCTCGTATGAGGAGGTTTGCAAGGTACCAGCTGAAGTGGAGAAAGGACTTTGCAGCTTTGATTACGGACTACAGTTCCTAAAAACCATGACTTCACACGTCCTGTTCCGTGCTCCAGCACGGTTAGCGCTCACACTGCATGCGAACCGCGCCCGAGTCCAACTGAACCGTGCTCTGGCTCACCTCTTTCAAGCGGGCCAGGGCCGGCTAATCGAGCCGCGCCCGGGCACGGTTCGGAGCACTCACACTAGTCAAACGAACCGCGCTTTGGTGGTCAAACGCGCTCGGGCACGGTTCAAACTGCTAGTGTGAGTACACCCTAACTTCACAACACACTTGCCTCACGACCATGACTTCTCCCTCGTGAACGCTCATTCGTTTCGTTCGTTGAATGAACCAAATGACTCCGAAAAAGATTTGTTCCTTTTGGACCTTGAACCGTTTGTTTCCCATTGAAGTCCATTATATGGAGAAAATCCTGGAATGTTTTCATCAAAAACCTTAATTTCTTTTCGACTGAAGAAAGAATGACATGGACATCTTGGATGACATGGGGGTGCGTAAATTATCAGCAAAAGTTTTTTCAAAAGTGAACTACACCCTATTTGTCTTTACACTCCTACCGTTTGGCTTCAGAAGACATTGACTCATCCACTTTGGTTGTATGGATAACAGTCATGATCACTTTTTTATGTTTTTTTTTAAGCATCAAACGAGCACCTATTCAATGGCCTTATATGGACTCATTTTCTTTCAAATGAGAGCGAGTAAATTTCATTTTTGGGTGAACTATCCCTTATATTTCAATAATTTAACAAGACCTCTTTTTAGTAAGCATTTTATTCTGATCGTAATCAAATGAGTAGGCTTTTTTCTCTGTATCACGATGAATGCGCAACAAAACACATGATTACTCATAACAAATGAACGCTTTTGGGATGAATTCTGCCTGAATGAACCTCGTTTGAAGCAGATATACACACACACACACACCTGTGACCACACATCAACTGCCCTCTACAATTCTACATTAATGTTGCGACGTTGTTTGAAAGCTGTGAACTAAACTCTGCTTCAAGTTGTGCCGAGCAACACCCTTCATAAACATTTCTGCTGTCGCGTGGTGTGTACCAATATACCGTCACGGCCCAGAGAAAACAGAACCGTGACGGTTTTATCCTGCGGATGTTTACAAAACATTTGTTGCCTGGATACAATCGGGGTCGACTTTGCAGCAGCGCAACCCGGAAAAACCATCATCTAAATCTTTTATTCCCAGCAAGTGCGTAGTGCAAATACCAACAAACAAGCATTATCCGTATGACTGGAAAATGGGCAGACAAGAACAGACTTGGACGACAGGAAAACAAGTGAAAATGAGACATGTAGTGTGAGAAAGTCGTCTGATGAAATGCAGGAGTGAGATTGTGATCAGCTCAGTGTGGTTTTACTGTCGTCTAGAGATGACGGGAGGGCTGCTGTGCACTTTACCTGAGTTGGGTGTTGCTGGAGAGTTTGCCTGGCTGGCCTGTGCCGACACATTGGCAGCGTCCACGGCTGTTTTAACGGCGTACAGGTTTGCTTCCTCCTGGAACTTACCAATGTTCTTCTTGTACCGAATTCTCTTGTTGCCAAACCAATTCGAGACCTGAGGAGAAACCACTCCAATTAGACGACGATTTCATCACAGTGAGCGACGCCTAATAAAACACTACCCAGTCCTATGCAGAAAAGATGTTTATCATGGTTCTGGCACAGATGCTGCTTATCAAAAGTGATAGTAAAGACATTTATGATGTTAATAAATATTTTGGTTTCAAATAAAGTTAGTATATTATGCCATTATGTAGCTAGCTATCCATTTACAGTGCTTCGCATAAGTGAACACACCCATGAAAAAGCTGACTAAAAGAAATCATCTTTTGGAAAAAAAATCCAACCTTTAAGGACACCAATTTTCTTTGAGAATGAATAATGTAAATAAATAAATGTTCTTCCTCCGTTAACCCTTTGTTAAGTGCGCACCAAGAAAAAAAGTGATGGAAATTTTTTTGTTTGCATTTCTTATCTTCTTATCTTCTTCTGTGGTCGCTAGTAACCACACTCAATGTATTTTTTTTCAACACATCCCATAATTTTTAAAATATAGGCCTCTACCAAATGGTTGAAATGTCACATAATGATAATAAATGATACCAGAATTCATACACATACCTTGCAATACTTTTTCATTGCCCATCAAAACTCGTGATCAAAACCGAGGTCTCAAGGTTCAAGTCTCGAGGTTCCATATTTTGTAACAGAAGTGATATTTGGACAGAAATGTATTAATTTGTATAATTAAATTCAATGGAATTTATGACATTTTTGGTATTACGCCTAAAAAAAATTTCATGGGAACTTCAATTTTTGTGACATCAACTTTAAATTTGGAAGACAACTTGGTTAGATATACGGCTTTGATTTTATAGTAATTTTATAGGAAAAATTATTTTGTAAAATATATATTTTATAGAAAAGAAAAATATTTACTACAGTATATTTGATTTAAATGCAAATTTAAAACTTCCATAACCTTTTCATACTTTTATAAGTGCTTTTACTTCAGCAATAATCAGCAGTGTTTTCTTCAAAACAAGACTAAACTTACGTCTTTATTCCAAAGCATACTTGAATTGGAAAATTAAGTTTTAATAGTGTATTGTAATGTCCATTCTCAAAAAGGGGGGTGACAGTTACCGTTATGTGCCAAAACAACCGTTTGGTTGAGCATGTTTGTGAAAAATTATTAAAAATGAAGAGTTCAGATGCAAAAGCCTCTAAGTGCCATTTGAAATTTTCTTCTAAAATGATCATTTTTATCAAGCTTGTATATTTAGGTTCAGTAATTTCACTTAAATGGCAATGAAGACTACCTATTAATTGTCATTTAAGTGAAATTACTGAACTTAAATATACAAGTTTGATAAAAATGATCATTTTAGAAGAAAATTTCAAATGGCATTTAGAGGCTTTTGCATCTGAACTCTTCAAATATACTTACGCTTTTTTCATAGCACCAAGTAACATCATTTCGTAAAGTTAAAGGCTCTTACAGTGTAATATGTAAAAAAAAAATTATGCTTAGCTTGCAAAATTTCACCAAAAACAGTTCACAAGGCAGGGGTGATTTATTTGTTGCCGACATCCATGTTAGAAGAAGTGTTGTGACAAGTGCTGTTGATTGACACTGTGAAATCTAGTGTCAATCTTTTTTGGCATAATATACCTCAACCAGATGATAGAGATGGCTCAATCAGTTTGAGTAGGTGCTCTTTGGTTGAGAAGTCAGTTAAAGGGTTAAAATACAGGGTGCATAAGCCAGGACACCCCTATGTAAAATTCCCATAGAGTCAGGGAGATTTTTATTTTTAAAGGCTGGTTATTTCATGGATCCAGGACACTATACATCTTGATAAAGTTCCCTTGGCATTTGGATTTAAAATATCCCCACATCATCACACACCCTTCACCATACCTAGAGATTGGCATGGGGTACTTTCCATTAGATCATCTCTCAACGCAAATCAAACCAGCCATTAGGCTAACTGAAATAAAACTACGCCATGTACCGACTTACGCCCCCTGTATTTTAAAGAAGAACATTACATTATTCATTCATTTTTAGAAGGCATTAAGATTTTGATTGTGTATTCCTCTTTTTAGTCAACTTTAGCATGGGTGTGTTTAGCACTTATGCTGAGCACTGTATCTAATGTCAACTGTACATGATCGCTGTAGCTTGTCTGGTCACACAAATTCTAGCTAACGTTAGACGCAATGTTTCCTTCTATTGTAAGTGAAAATGTCCACACTGATCCCATATCAAACAGAAAAGTGTAGAAGTTGCCAACTCTAACTTTTAAAGCAGTTGCTGTTTTAGTTGTTTTGACACCAGTTACGTGGGAGGAGACAGAGCTGTCATAAAATTTTTTCCAACTTGTAATTATGAGTTCAACAAACATGAGCGATTATTACAAGTGAGGAAACGTGTAATTATTATATAGTCTGTCACGATGTGAACACAGGACAAGTTCACAACTCAACTATGCAGTTGTGCTTAAAGGGATAGATCACAAATAAACGAGGACAATCCTCAAATGAGGTCATTCCAAACCCATAAAACTTTACTTTACCTTTGAAGCACAAATGAAGATATTACAATAGTAAGTTTGAACTTCCGTTTACTATATATAATGTGCTCCAACAATGTTTATCAGTAAATAAAAGCTTAAATGGAATCTGTTAATCATATAAAAAGCACTCACTTCTTTAAAAATCTCTTTATGGACTTAGTGAAGTGTCTAATTTGGTTGGTATACTTTCAATGGAGGACAGAATCCTCTTTAATAAAGGTTTTTTCCAAAAATATCTTCATTTGTTTATCGAAGAGACATAAAAAACATATGGTTTTGGAATATCTGGGTGAGTAAATGATGATAATGTAATATCTGCAAAAAGTGTTCATCTTTGCAATATAATATCAATAGTTACCATCAATAACTACTCATTGGAACAGAAATGATGCTGAAAGCAGAGATTATGATCTGTATATGCTTTTGAGCTTTGCTTGTTGTTTCCTGATACTTTGTGGACAATGATGTAACTTTAAGGACTTTAACGACATAATTTCTATATTTTATGAAAACCTTGTTAAAGTTGCATGGTTCAGTTAAAATAAAAAATGGGTCGGAATAACTAGTTAATTTCCAGGATATTTCGGTTTGTTTCTTACACTCCATTATTTTCCAAATTTTGCAGTGGCCTTACCTGAGAGACAGTAATCCCACATTTCTTGGCCAACTCTTCCTTGGCTTCCTCACTGGGGTAAGGGTTGGACAGGTGAGAGTAGAAGTACTCGTTCAGCACCTCTGTGGCTTGCTTATTGAAGTTGCGTCTCTTACGTCTGTAAGTGGAGAAATCAGGCGAGTGTTTAATTGATATGGGGTAAATAATAATAATAATTAGTGTAATAGACAAACACAGAGACACACACACACCTGGCATCGAGGAAGCGAGAGCGGAGGATCATGACGGCCTCACAGGTGCTCTGCTTGAGCTGCATCTGGATAGAGCTGAACTTGCGGTGGATGATGGCCACCATGCGCTCGATCTCTTTGGGTGAGATAGGCCGTGTGCGGGACTGTTCCCTCAGCAGGTTCATCACGTGATTGGTGAACTCACTGCAGGCCTGTTATCAAACACAATTCAGGATCATTACACATGTACAAATTAGTGCCGTCAGTTAACGGTGTTAGCGTAAACCCATTTTAACTGCGTAATTTCTTTTTATCGCGAGATGAACGTTCTTTTTGGCCAAGCAAACTTTGTTTTTTTTCACATTTTGTTGCAACAACTAGTAACGTTAGAAAAACTACAACACAACACCAGATGTAGCTAGACCGGAAACAAAACAGGCACGACGCACACACTTGTTTGGGCTTGTGGGGCGGCCAAAGAGTAGTATGTTACATTTTGAGTGGATGACGAGCGTGAGACACCGAAATGGAAGACAATAAGATTCTGAATGAAAAGTTCAAGTTGGCATGAAATCAAATTTGACAAATCATCTTTTTATATGTAATATTATAGTGTTTATTATAAACGATTTATCTGTGCACGTCATTATTTTTTAAAAATTCATGTACCCTTATAATCTTTAATCAAACGCATTACCCTTCCCTCCCCCATCGAAACGTCCTCTATTCTAATTCGGTCACGTGGAATGGCGAAAGGGTGTGGCTAGATCCGATGAGGGTGTGGCTATCGGTGCACCGCCTCTCAGAGACCGCCACCATTTTATTTGCAAAGCCCAACCTCCAACGACCCAATCAATTCCAAAAGGACGAAATCAAGCCCTTCCTAACAAGTTTTTCTAATTTAAGAAGTCGTTTCACTCGGACATACGTCACGACAAGGACAAAATGACAATCTCAACTTCCGTTTCACACTGACTTTAACTTTTAAAAAGTTGACAAATCTTTCCATTGACAAGACCGATGTGATCTGTGTGTTTTGTATTTGTGAACTGATCAATCATCGTCGCAGCAAGTCCAGTCTGAAATACCACTTGATGGCCAAGCACACACAGCTGATGCGAATTATTAAAACAGTTTTGCAAAATACATTTGATAAATTTAAAACATGATCAAAACATCAATATCAGTTTGATATAAGCTGTATTTTCAGCATCATTACTCCCATCTTCAGTGTCGCATGACCCTTCAGAAATCATTCTAATGTGATGACTTGCTCCTCAAGAAACAATTATTATTATCGTCAATGTTGAAAACAGCTTCATATTTTTATGGGAACCTTGATAAAAAAAAAATTTCAGGATTCTTTGATGAATAGAAAGTTCAAAAGAAAAGCATTTATTTGAAATAGTGAAGACAATTATAAATGTCACAAAAGATTTCTGTCACTTTTGATCAATTTAATGCATCCTACTAATTTCTTTCAAAGAAAAAAAATCTTACCGAATCTCTATTGAACGGTAGTGCAAATATCCCATTATCACTCCACCAGTGAGAAATAAAAATACCTTACAGATAAACAATGGCCAGGTAGGTGTCTGATTCTCACCTGTTCATATTTCTCTAGTTCGGAGTGGTAGATCTGGCGGATCTGTGCGAGTTTGGCTCTGTAGTCGGAGTGCTCGATGCTGCCGTCGTTGGGTGATCCTCCGGCCGCTGCCGCAGCTGCGGCCGCCGCCGCTGATCCGCCACCCTTCTCGGGCCCGGACACACCCTCGGCCAGCAGCATGTTATCCAGACGCATGATCTGGGGGTCCGGGGGGTCCTCCTCCTGTACGCCTCTGATGCTCAGCACTGCAGAAGACAAAACTGAGCTTTCAGAAACTGGTCAAGTCACACCATGTTGAATCAATACCATTTCATTCTCTATGCCACAGACACTGGTAGCACTTCCAAATTAAGTGTGCAATTTGTGGTTCAGCCAGCAGAGGGCAGCATGGTACCTCAGTGGCAGGGGTCCAATAATAGGAGAGCATGTGCTGTCATTATAAGCACAAGCAGCCATGGGTACACACCTCTCCGGCACTGAATTAAAACAAGACCTCTGTCAACTTCCTACTATAGGCCCATCGCTCACACACCTATACGAGCACCGTCTACACTCCTGTACATATGTACAAGTAGGGCCGGGGCAGTGTCTGAGGGCAAAGTGTAATAAAGATAACTTACAGGAAAACATGAGCCAGAGGGTCTTTGTCTTTGCTCTAGGCCAGTTTTACGACTCGTAGCTGTTTGCGAGATTGTGCTAGAAATGCCAATCCCACATTAATTCACATAAAAGGTCTTCTTTCTAAGCAAGGCTTAGTTTACACCTGGTATTAAGGTGCGTTTTGGTCAATCGAATCACAAGACGAGGGAACACCTGTCTTTTACACCGTTTACACCTGTCTCTTTTGTCCACTTTAAACTCCTTCTGTCCTGATTTCTTTGAGGAGAGGGTCCATGATGAACGGGCTTTTTTAGATCTTTTGATCTAATGGACAAAAAATCTGAACATGAATGGAGACGATGGAAAAACAGATGGCGAACATCAGCTTTTGTTTCCGTTTTGACAGACGCAAGACCAGCCGAACGCTGTGCGTGTGCGTTCGAAATCAGGAATGGTGAGAGAACATCGTGCTAGGTACGTTTCTCAAAGGAAACTTTCCATCTGGCTAATGCACTTCCCATAATGTTTACCCATCAGGTCAATATGCGGAGAGCAGACGGTCTTTTCTCGGCTGTTCGAACACATTCGACCACATGAGAGTTTACACTACAAATGTGTTTCGTAATGTGTTTTTAACTTCCTGTTCGAAAGTGGACAAGCTCAAAATGGTTTATACCCTGTTTACACCTGTATTCAGTGTCATCTTAATACCAGATGGGCCTGTATATAGAAAAGGTTTATCTGTATTAAAAATAACAAGTAGGGCTGGGCGATAAAACGATCTCGATACGGCACTGCGAAGAGATTTATGTAGACTACGATGATAAACCTTTTCTGTATTTTACTCAATATGGATGGGCCGAACAGCCAATTACAAAGCAGAAATAAACGGACAACAGCCAGTCAGACGCAGATTTTGGCTTGTGCGCCTAAGCCCATTTGCTAGCAGAGCACTGTTTGAGCTACCGGCAGTGAAGAAAGTGTATGTAAAGAAACCGACGGACATGAAAGTGAACTCGCACTATCTTCCAAAGCGGAGGAAAGTGTTGACAAAAAAGGTAACGTAAATTATATGAAAGTGTTTTGGATATCTGAAAAAGTGCAAATAAAGAAGGTCTGCAAAATATGCCGTCGGTTGTTGATAACCAAGATGGGAAACAACAAATCTTTTTGTAGGTACCATCCCAGCGACCACTTTTTACTCAGATTTCTACCTCTAAAACATTCGAGATATGTAAAACCAGTACACAATTAATATGTTATCTACCTGTCAGTTGAGTACTTAAATGCGCCAGGGACTTTGTGGTCCGCTTGTTGTCTTGATTGTACCTCTACAAACATTTGAAACGTTTGCTGCCCTGCCAAATAAATCTGATGAGATAGTAGTCACAGCTTTTTATAAGAAGTTACAAGCCAAGCTAACTTGCTTTGTTTTGCCAAGGCAGATAAAGCATGTTTGCTAGAAGTAAAATTTTAGGTTTTATTTATCAATATTATTTAATAACAAAATATATTCTCCAAACCTAAGCCACTTTATAGCCCTTAATCCTGTAATTGTGGACAAATGTGGGCACAGAGGACTCAGATGTGATCCTAATTTTTATTTACTATAAATGTTATATCACTGTCTTCGATAAAGTTTTGTCTATCCATTTATAGTGTTTTTTTTTTAATTTTGGGGGTATTTTTGATTTTATTTACTTCAAAAAGTACCATATTTTTTATGTAAATTATGCTTATTTTTATGTTTTATTTATTTTTATTTTTTAAACTACATTAAAATATCATACCAATAAGTTCTTAGAACTAAAACCTAAAGATGAAGTGACTTTGCTGTCACCTGGTGTCTTATTTTGGCTTATTTTAGAGTGCTCTAAATTACAGTTTTCCCATTCATTTCTATGGGTGCCCATTTTTGAGTTTTTTTTTCACCCACTTAACATTGTAGAATTGAGTCAAAAAAATTGTCAGTGTTCAGGAGGCAAATGTAGGAAAAGTAGCCAAGTCTTGTACCGCTCAGATCAAGGGAAATATTTTTTTTAAAAATAAATCAAAACTATTTTGCCCACAATTGTCCAGAACACGGTATTGAACCTTCTGGTTTCTTCACGCATCATTATCAGTATACTCTTCAAACGGATAGCATCATTAAATTAAATACATAACAAATATCGATAAATATGGACAAAAGTATTGTGATAATATATTTCACCACATCACCAATCCCTAATAACAAGTATTTCACAAGTGAGCATGTATACAGTGACTGTTCTGAAAGAACAATGAATATAAAGGGATAGTTTAGCAAACAAATGTGTTACATTGTGTCATCATTTCCTCACCCTCGTGTTATTCCAAACCTGAAAAGCTTTCTTTTTTGAGGACATTTAGCAGAATATCCATTTCTCTACAGCAAAAGCGGATGGGAATCAGGGACAGTCGTGAACGCCATTCCCTTTCATTGTATGGGGAGAATAAAAAACTTGGACATTCTGCAAAATGTTTCACTTTGAACTTCAAGCAAGCAAGCAAACGAAAATAATAATTGAAAACACGAGTGAATAAATTACGATTCACCAAAATATACAAATTCACGTATTAACATTGCTCAAGGGAATATTTCGATATTTCGGGTGTCCGCTCACCGCTCAGTAGATCCTTTAGTCGTGCCTAGACTAGTGCAATGGGTTTGAGAAACTTTCACAACACAAACAGTGCAAATAAAAGGCCATTTGTTGGAAATGATCAGAGGTTACATCTGTGGATGTTCTGACTCTGTACCATCCCCGCTGAAATCAAAGCTGTATTTCCCATCCTCCCTTTAACTGATAACACATTTAATGACTTCAGCTCTTACCCTCCCCCAATAACAGCACAGAATTTGTTTCCAGCTCTCCCTCTTTTTTTTCCCCCTCGGCTCGCACTTTTTGAAAACTTTTTCTTTCCCTTGGCAAGCGGTCTTTTTTTTCTTGTTCTCTCTTGCCCCTTCAGGGTCCCTCCACTCAGGTCCTCCCTCTTTCTTTCTCTCCAAGTCACATTCCATCTTTCATTTCTCCCCCTCTCCGAGCTCAGGAATGCAGCAGACCCAGCCGCCTGAACTAATGACCTCGATTCACCATCCCTCCCTCTTTACCTCTCTCTTTTTCAGCCAGCAAAACTCCCCAAAGTCAAACAAAAAGGAAGAACACTTTTTCCTCAAGTACATTAAGTTTGACTCAAAGTGAACTTGGCCGTAGGATTATTTCGGTGACTAACGCCAACAAAGTTTGAGCATACTGTTGTTTATATGTGCGCTATTTATTACAGGGACAATAGAGAATAACACTGTTGCATAAGAAGTTCATACGTTCGCTTGACTCTCCCTGGTTAGGGTTTTTTTCATTTTTATTAACATTTTCATTGTAGCGGTATAATTTATTGAAGTGACTATTCAATTAAAACAAAAGAGAAAAACAAATCTGTTGAATTTTTATTTCTATTAAAAACGTTCATTCTGGTGGTAAATTCTCAAAACTTACTTAAATTATTAAAATAAAACAAAAGAGAGAAAAGCAAATCAGTTTTTTTTAAAAGCCTAACATTCTGGTGCCAAGTTATCTCAATACTTATTTAAATTACTAATAAAATAAAAGAGAAAAACAAATCTGTTTTGTATTTTTATTAAACGGTGTCACTCATTCTGGTGGTAAATTATATAATTATTATAATAAAATAAAAGAGAAAAGCAAATATGTTGACAAATTTGTTTTTTTTTTTTTACTTTTTTATTTTCATTAACCTGTCAACTGTCACCCCCCTTTTTTGAATAGGCATGAAAATGCAATAATAAAAAAAATATTAAAATTTGGTAAAATTGATCTTGTTTTAAAGAAGACATTCGGCAGATTTTTTGTCAAAGGTGAAATAAATTAAGAAAGTGAAACAGAAAAAAAAAAGTTATTGAAGTTTGAGTTTATGGAAATGTACAATGTAACAAAAAATAATTATTCATATTTTATATAAAATATATATTTTCAAAACCTGGGCTACTCTAAAACTGCAGAAAAATCAAAGCCAAAAATCTGAACAAGTTGTGTTTAAAATTTTAGGTTGATATCTCAAAAAATTAGCTTTCAGTAAGATTTTGTTTGGGCGCAGTACCAAACTTCTTCACTAGGGCACAATCAGACTCCATTACTGCCCATATAAGGACGCCTCCATTTCCATATGTGTTTTGAGTGATCTGAACCATCATTTACACAATTTTCATACAATTTATTAAGTATGATGAAAGTTTGACAAAGTTTATTAGGGAAGTTTGGCAGATTTTGATATGAATTCAACCTTTAAGAACATGCATGTGCATTAAAACTTCCTGCCACATCACAAATGGTGAATTTTTTTTTTCCTCTTAATATTCCTAACATTTTCAGACTTTATTTCAATAATAATTGAACAGATGCAATCTTTTAAACTCTTGGAATGAAAACAAACTGAGGTTTCTACCTTTTTTCATGCTCATTGCTATTTCAAAATAAAGGTCTGAACACACTTTGAGTATGAAAACATTCTTGTTGCAAATTACGGCTCCTGTGTAATTTATTTTGAAAATCAGTCACCAAATATGGAAACTAGAGATTGTAAGCTTTCAAATGATATATTAGTTTGTCAATATTACTTAATGTCTTTTCTAAGATATTATTGTTTTAAAAATATAATGGCAAGTGACAGTTAAGGGGTTAAAAACTTTTATCATTCCTTCTGATGGTAAATTATTTCAATAATTATTAAAATTATTCTAAGACATTCTCAGAATTGCCACAAAGGGCGCTATAGTGCTCTGCCTCTTAGTTTTCCCTTTCCCGTCAACCATTTTCCGGTCAGAGCAACAGTTTGAAAACAATTGCGTAGAAAACAGTTAAACCGTTGACATATTTATAGCTAGCTAACGATCACATCGGCTTTAATTGTACATATAATATGACATCACTGTCCTGAAGAGTTCAGGTTTGACATCACTGTCCTGAAGAGTTCAAGTGCCATAGTAACAAAATGTACACTTGTAATACGTGCTTGTGTAATGAGTCCAGCCTAAACTCAAAATGCACCTCTGTTGTCCTGGATTGTGACCCTACTCACCGTGTGTGTGTGTGTGTGTGTGTGTGGTATGATGGGTGAGGGGAGGGTTGTTGTTTTTACGACCACAGCCCCACAATCAATAGAGTGAAATTTACCACCTCCCTAAAGAGTATCACCCACAATATCCATTACGAGCTCTGCCTCCAGCCGAATCCCTCAAGCATACAGCCTTTTCTTCAGCCTAATTATCTCAATTAAGCCGTGATTACTGATAATTACACAACATTCGGCACTAGATGATATGGACCCTTTTAAATTTCTAACACCCCTTAATATTTCAATTTATTACCAACCTTGACTTTAAAACCCATAATAATGTATCCATGAATAAAGTGGCGATTTCACTATACGGCTGGATACGTTTTATAATAGCTCGGCGGTAAACGCTTACAGCCACATTCTGCATCCTCACCATATTAACCAGAAAAGCCACCGCATCTCAATGTTTGTACGGCTTTAAGAAGATTAATAAAGCCGGCCTGTT
This sequence comes from Cyprinella venusta, assembly GCA_038021265.1. NCBI lineage: Eukaryota > Metazoa > Chordata > Actinopteri > Cypriniformes > Leuciscidae > Cyprinella > Cyprinella venusta. Next base: position 21,478,563 of record CM075863.1, read on the forward strand.
AAATCTTTCAATTAGCACACTTCATTAATACAAACACACCGCCATGCTAATGAGATAATGTACATTTTAATGCGCTGCATCTGTCCAAGTTGCACTAATATCCTTCCATTAAATTTATGAATGATCGACGCCGATGCGCGCCCCTCCCGTTCGAGGGGAGGAATTCCCTCATTTGTGAAGGATCGGTGAAAAAAAAACGCGACCGCGCAAAGAGAGGCCGAGTGGAAAAAGCCAGCAGACGTCCAGGCATTAGCAGACAGAGCTGGCGAGTCGTATGAAATATTCAGAGCGCCCAGCTGGGTTCGACTGCATACATAATCAGGCGCAGAACGCGGCCAGGTACGGCACAGGTGACGAGTTAAGCGCAGACAAAGGTATTGTGTTCACTGCTGGAAGCAGTACATTAATGCTGCCATTTTCTTTGCATTACTGGAGAAACAGTCCATCACGGCTGTGTGTTGGCTGCCTTTGCTCGGGCCTCGTCTGTCTTTTTCTCTGTACCTCTTAACGCATTCTCTCTCTCTCGTTCACCCTCCCTCCTCCTTTGGCTTGGGCCGCTCTCCCGTCATACCCCGCCTCCTTTTCTCTCCGTGCCCCCAGCCACCTCCCCCCATCCTCTGTTCTCCATTTCAGTCGAGTTCTCCATGTGAGCCGCAATCCCTCATGCTGTCAGCCCCCCCTCTACCACTCTCTGTAGACAGACAGGATTAGCATTTTAATTGCATCAGCTCCCTTGGGTATTCTCAGCCTTTCACTGGGAGAGCGCGAGGGAGCAGAAGGGGGGAAGAGAAGGTAAGGAGAGAAAAGAGGAGAATTGTGGGGGGAAAAACAGCAAAAGGGAGTCACAGGAGGAGATAAAACAGCGAGGAGGAGAGCAGACAGAACGAGAAAAAATAGAGGGGGCAGGGAGGCCGAGAACGAGAGAACGGGAAAGGAGAGGTTCGGACGAGTCGAAGATGATCGCGGTGGGCTGCAAACGAGTGTGGGGCGACACTTAGGAAATGACAACGCTCTGACCGCAACAGCCAATAAATCAAAAGGAGGACGGCGAACGCGGCGGGGGAGGGATCTGTGCGCGTCGAAAAGCACGCCCACATGGACGCAAACAAACATGCTAACCTGAGAGCTAAGTGGGATATAAATAAGGGGAATTTATCTTCAAAACAAAAACCACTGCAGTGCCATTAGTCCAAGTGAAATACGAGGGTCATTCCTGCTTCGCGATACGTTTTCAGGTCCCCGTCACATCCATGTCTTAATGTAGAGTGCAAATACACATTCTATTCCTTCTCCAATCTATACAAATATCATAATACTGTGTCAATTTACACTACCGTTCAAAAGTTTATATTACTCCGCAAGGACGCATTCATTTGATCAAAAGAGCCAGTAAAGAGGTTACAAGGTTACAAAAGATTTCCATTTCAAAGAAACTGTCGTTTCGAAATTATTCATCAAAAGGTATTTCCACAAAAATATGAACTGTTTTCAAAATTGATCATAAGGCCGTGTGTCCAACAAAGCGTTTTTCCACGCACCTGGCGTATGTTTTCAATTGCTTTCAATGGGAGCGCCGCGTTTTTTAAACGCCATGAGTGTGACGAGGCGCTGAGCGTTTTTTTTCACGCTGAAGCACCGAGCGCCCAGCGTTTTTTACTGGTCACCGAGAGTTGAAAAATGTTCAACTTTGGATAAAACGCAGCGCTCATCACTGTCACTTTTTACCCAGCCGTCCAATCACAATGGAGGAGGGGCGGGACTAATACCACACCGACTAACTGTCACAACATTCAAACTGTGCTGCGGAAAATCATAGCAACGAAACGTCTCAACGGAAAAAGCGCTTCGCTGCCAAAACGCTCTCAAGCGCCCACAACACAACAAGCGCCCTTCAGCAGAGCGTCTAGCGTTTTAAACTGCCTTAAAACGCTTTGGTGGACACACGGCCTAAGAAATGTTTATTAAACATCAGATCAGCATATTTGAGTGATTTCTGAAGGATCATGTGACGCTGAAGACTGGAGTAATGATGCTGAAAAACCGAATAAATTACATTTTGCAATATTTTCAAATAGAAAACAGTTTTGTGTTTTTATTTTAGTTGCAGTAATCTTCCATATTACGGTTTTTACTGTATTTTTGATCAAATAAACGCAGCCTTTAGTGAGTACAAGAGACTCCTTTCAAAAACATTACGTTTTTTTCTGCGTCCTCAATATCAATTTTCATTTTGTTAACTTTTATAATATTCCTTTAACTGAGGTTTTATGGGATTAGTTGGTGATAAAGTGACAGAAATCAAAATGAAACTCAAGATGACCCCCTCACATCTTGATTTGGTTATGCACTCCATTCATTTATTAAGTGCCTGAGCCTGACCAAAGCACATTTCTGAAACTTATAGAAATGCTTCCTGAAATTACAACACAAGCATATTTAACTTGGAGTTCAAATGGTGCTGCATAACAGGAATAACAATCGGAGTAAACCTAGACCTTTTTAAGCACAAAAAAGTTGCATTCCAACTTAAATTATGAAGACCTGCAGCTGTGTTGAGGGTAAAAGCTAGAAAAAGAGCCCACAACGTCAGAATAAACGCTGAATAAACAGGCTAAATAACAAGCTTACGGACAGCCAGTGCATAGGGGTTAATGGTTCAGAGACAATTGGCAAAATCACTTAAGCAACTTAACCAGACACAGACAAAACAAGGAAGGGAATCACGCCACACGACCAGAGAGACATTCAAACCCAGAAACAAAAAGAAATCGAATGTGATGAGAATAGTGTGGTGGTATGTGTGTAAGGTTTCTCGGGAGAAACTACGAGAGGAGGGCATCTTGAGTGAGTGCCAAGGTGGGATAAAGCTGCAAAATCCACCAGTATGTTCCTGTTGTAAGCAGCTCAGGTTAAGCAGCGTCTGCGGGGCCTATTTACCGGCGCCCAGTGGCGCGCACCTGGTGACATGCGCGCAGACGTGCGTTCACGCCCTGTGAGGAGCGGCCATTGGTCAGCGTCAACACAGGAGGATGTGATTAGGGTGTGAACAGCGCTCCTACCTTAGGCAAACACGGCGTCTGCTCCAACTTGTCATTTATCAGCTCTTAATTAACTCAACTAGCGTTTCACAGAGCCGAGCGGCGGTACAACAGGCTTCGCTAGGCACGCAGGGACCGGTCAAACAAGATCACGCAGGTGAGAACACACACCATCCCACCTCCGCGAGCTCGACGCGGTCAGGTGAAACGTCGCACAGGGGACAAAAGAAGCCTCTGCGGATGACTTCACTCCGGGAGGAAGAGGAGGAGGAGGAAGGCTGTTGCTGTGGCGATTCGTCCTAGCGACACGCCCCCCTCTCGCGCGCGCTCCCTGGCTCATCAGCGCAGCTGCCTCCTGTGCTAATTAGCACCGCCTCTTAAGGAGCTCCTAAAGACCTTGTGAAAAATGAACGCTCATTTGAGAGGTCGTTAATTTGCACTGTTATGCAAATTAGGTGGCAATTAAGCAATAGATCAGAGGCGCAGCTCCCATTTATAACGAGCGAACGAGAAATATGACAGAGGCAAACAGGGCCGGGGAGAGTGGCGGCTGGCTGCACTGAGGGGGAGTGTAAACTAACCTTCGCCCACTGCAGCTCAGGCTGACAGACACACAGACAGAGCACTGCATTGTACCGTGTGTGTACAGGTGAACGGCACAGCATGTTCAAGACGACGACGACGATGACGAGACTGCCACAAGCTGCAGCGCTGAAGCATTCAACTGCGTCACCTAGTGCTCTTCATGCAACCATAAAACTACATTTTTAATGTAATTTTTGCCCTTTTATTATTTATAGGAAAGTGAAAAGAGGACAGGAAATGTTGGCGAAGAAAGGAGGAGGGTGAGGAATAGGTCATGACGCAAACCACATTGAGACTTTAGAGTTGTTATACAAGTTATGAAGTTGCAAAGGTATTTTAGATGGTTGTTTACTGGCTCAAGTCAAAATAACCTCAGTGATAGTCATTAAGGTCAGAATGGTTTGTTTTTGTAAGAAATTTATACTTTAGTTACGCAGGGACACATTCAATTGATTGTCACGGTAAACATTAATATTATAAAAGATTTCTATTTCAAATAAATGCTGCTTTTGAACTTTTGACTCAAATAATCCTGAAAAAAATGATCATCTACGAAAGTATGAAGCACAATAATGATCAGAAATGTTTCTTGAGCAGCAAAACACAATAACAACGATTTCTGAAAGATCATGTGACACTGAAGACTTGAGTAATAATGTTGAAAATTCAGCTTTGCATCACAGGAACACATGATATTTTAAAATGATTTTACAATATTACTGGTTTACTGTATTTTGAACAAATAACTAAAGCATTGCTGAGCATAAGGGACTTCTTTCCGAATTATTTTAAGGGTTAGTTCGGTATTTTACACTTTAAGCCTTGTTTTAAGATCTTTTCTGATGAAATAGTTAAATCTGGTTAAAATAGAAATTTGGAAATTTGGTTTTATTGTAAAATAAAATGATGAAAAAAAAGCATCTTTTGCAGCGATTTTTGTGTGAGCAACACCCCAGACCTCAGTGAGTTTCTGTAAACTAAAGTTTAATGCGTTTTATGAATGATTGTTCCAGTGCGCATATACAACCATTGTGTAGGTGTGGGGGGGCAGCAGCATTTGAGCAAATTTCTATGTTAACTCTTCCATTTTATCAGAAACTTAGTGTATACAGGGGGCGCCATCTTTAGAAAACAGTCTCGACAAGTCGAACCACGAACAAGTGAGCTGAACTGTATGAACTTCAGCGAACGTCTGAACTGTATGAACGTTGTTCGTGGTTCGACTTGTCGAGACTGTTTTCCAAAGATGGCGTCGCCTGTATACACTAAGTGGACTGTCTTTATAAAATATCTTCTTACTAAACGGTCTGTACACAACGTTCTCAATGTTTCGTTTTGCCTCATTATGTTACGGTGTTAGTGTGGGGCTATTTTGAGCCTTGTTAGTTGTATAAACTAGCGATTTCTTTTTACTTATTATATGCCCCCATATACTAGTGTTATACACTAAACAGTTTTTAGAGATAAAACTCTTTACATTCGATTATCATGAAAACAAATCTCAGACAACGGTTGACTAGGTACCAATGTTTTATTAGACCAAAGGTTTATTTTGATCCAGAGTTCTCCTTTAAAACAGGGCCCCATCCATTTTTATGAAAGTAATATCCCAACTAATATTGAAGGAAATCATTCAAGTCAGCAGTGCAATTGCTTCAGGACGTGTTACTCGAAGGTGAATACTTGAGGTATTAGCAACCCGTGTGTCCATCTTAACCTACATTATAGAGCGAGTTTGCATTAACACCTTTGCGTGAGACAAACAGATTATTGTAGCTTAACAAAAGGCCAATGCCTCAATCTAAATGGTATGCGTAGAAACTCGAAACTCCCTCCCTCGAGAGAAGCTTAAAGTGAGAGGAGCTCGGAGCAAACTCTGACAGATCACCCCTGCTCAAATCCCTTCTCCAGTGCTCTAGATTAGTCACAGACTGCAGTGAGGACCTCCACACAGGGATGGAAGCCTCCCATCAATTGTAATTAATCCTTAATTAGTCTGGATTAGGTGTAGGGCTCTGACTCTCTACACCCCACCAAAGCCACGCCAGCTAATGTAATCCAGCTGAGGCCACATTTACATATCTTTAATTAAAGAGACATGGGCTTCTTTCAAACACGGCTCCCTAGACCAGCAGACTGAGGGACATCTCCATGAGTTTTGACACACCGCAGATAAATACGGCTGTCGCTCCTCTTTTGAGCGCTTAATCCCAACACAAATTTGGGGTGTTTAATAGAGCGAAAACTACGTTCTACTGAACTGAATTCTGATCCTAAAAGTTCAGTGAGTGGATGGCAAAATGTATCCACATAGTGCTTAAAAAAAAGAACGCAACATTTTTGGTTAGCATTGTCAATTGTTCTTTTTTATTATTATTATTTGATAAAGATAAAAGCATTCAAAACACAAACACCAAATTGGATATGTTTCCGAATGAAACTTAATATTCAGAGGAAATATTCAGTATATAGAAGTGGCTCTCAACCAAGGGAATGGGGGTCGAACAAAAGGCTTTAAAATGACTTAATATAAAGATAAAATGAGTTTAAAAATGAACAAACAACTAAAAGCAAGATGTCACACACCAGGGTAACGGTTCAAATGACTCATGGTTCGGTTTTAGGGTCACGGTTTGGGTACTGTTAGGCATGTGCTATGTTCAGTGGAAAAAAGTACTATTCTCAAATAAAAAAGAAAATAAGTAAATAGTTTTCAGTTGCATAAATTAAATAAAGTAATAAAATTGCATATAATCTTCACTGTAGAAATTAAATCAAGATGAATCATTAAAGTTACAAAAGCGATTCAGTCAAGAGCAGTGAGTGATTTCTTTCTATCTTTTATTGTTTGATTACCATTAACACGTAATAAGCATGATGTCACCATTTTCACATTTGTGTTATATATACATGGAGACAGTAAAAGCATCGTTTTCAAAACCTTGCACTTGCATGAGTTTTCAGGTCCACAAAACGCCGTTGTCGTGTAAACGAATGGCCAAAATGAACAAAGTTTTCCGTTTCAAATTGAAAAGTGTCGTGTGTACCCTGAGGCGCGGCTTTCTCTTTTGTGTCTTCTTGCGCTCAATTGACAAGGCTTAAATCAGTTTAGTTTAAACACAGTTAGCAATGTGTGCTGGTCAGGTCTCACCTGCACAAGTGCCAATTCAAAAACCAGCGTAAATGACTGGTCATATTAAAGGATACAGCACTCGTCTTGCAATTAACAAATTTTAAGGGAAGCCAGAATGCATATCCATCGATAGATAACTGTCTGTTTTAACAAGTTATTTTCAACAAACCATAATATAAATATGTATGCATCAGTTTTGAGATGAACCGCAGTACAAATGCGTGTCAAACCATGGGTGGAGAAAAGTATAAATAATCTGATTCAAGTAAAGGGCATATTATAGGGGTGTGACTCTTGCGATATTAAAACATGATATTTCATATTGAGGTGAAAAGCTGTCAATCCATAAACTGCATTATTAGAACATTTTTAAGGCAATACAATTAAAGCAATTAAAATCATAATATAGCATAGAGCTATTATTTATACGCCTACACCAATAGGGGAACACATCAGTATGTTTCTAAATATGTGAAATGTTTCATTGAAATTTGACAATAAAAGTTTAAACCCTCGCTCTGGGTTTGCATGTTTTCATGTCCACATGTTCATGTTGCATTTCTGTAGCATTTCTATCATTAAGAGGTGGCCAAATATTAAAGACTCAGTGGATTAAATGTTCATTAAATTAATGCTGTTTGGCCAATATTAAACAAATATTTTATCATTCTGTTAAGTGTAACAACAATCATCAGGCTGACGGCACCCTTTGCAGGGCATCTGTTATAATACGTAATGTATACAAGTTGATTTTTCTTTTAATATACATAATATTATAAACAGTGTCGTTCAATAAAACCATAAAATCACTTGCTTTTGAGACTTAAACCAATTATTGTCTCATCATTATAATATGTATTTTAGGTCATTTTAAAGGTTACTCAGGTCTATTTTTAATCGCCACAAAAAATTACTCAAATGCAAAAACAATTGACCAATTTTCAAAATAATCATTAGTGACAGCCCTAGATTAGTTAAGTAAAATGTGCCTGTATTGTTTTGCATTTTTTGTGACTTTCAGTCAAATAAAAGACTTTCCAGTCATATTTTCTCATTGGAGATTGTTGCGTTTCTTAAAAATATCTCGTTCTCATGAACCAAATCCTGTGAATAGCCTCGTGAGCCAAGCGTATCGCCCAGTAAATCACAAAGTATTGGAAAAGCAATGGGGCCTTTGAATATAGTTGTGAACAAAGCTAGGCACTGGAGTCAAAAAGGTTGCGAGCCACTGGTCTATACTGCTAATGCCTCAAATAATTTCCCCCCGTATTTAAATCTTTGGTCACGTCAGCAGAAACGTCCCTGCTCGCACATGCAAAGCGTAAAATTACTGCATTTTGATGAAATGAGAACATCACACACTGATGAATTGTGCACAATAGGACCAGGCACAATCATTTAGTAAATAGGGTCAATTAAGATTTCATGTCATCTTCAAATTGCATTTTCCAATAAATTAAACCATTAGAGCAGAGGAAGTACTTGGGCTGATCAACTCGAAGGGCCTGGACGCATTTTAAACGTTTCCTTGCATTCACAAGTGCACCATCCAATTTTGCTTGTCCAGTCCTGAGAAAAGGCTCGATTCCTCGAGGAACAACGTAATGAGAGAAAAGACGCTCAGCCCACACAGCATTAGGACAGAGCCGAGTGTTCGGGGTGACGCTCCCCCCCCACCCACCATTCTGGACCTTGTGATGGGGGGAAGGGGGGCGCCTGTCAGGGCCAGGGGTCTGTGTGATATTAGCCGTCTGCCAATCCGGCGTGGGGAATGGACACAGAGTAATTACTGCTGCTCTTACTGCCTCATCAATCTCTCTCTATCGCTGTCTCTCTCTCTCTCTCTCTTTCTCCCCCCCCTTCACACTCTATCTTTCTCACTCCTAGAACAGAGGAGAGAAAAACAGATTGAGTGACAGAGCGCCACACAAAAAATGTCGAATGAAATGGAGGGGACACTACCAAATGATGATGTTCGGGACGCTAGTTTTATACGTTTGCCTGCTAGAAATATTCAAAACAGACATTTTTGCTGTTAATTTTGAGGTCAGGTTGATCGCTTTAGTCGCGGTGCACAAACGTTTAGTTTATTAGAGTAACGGTTCGTCGGTGTTCATCTCTATCGCAGTTTATTTAAGTTGTAAAAAGTCTCACACTCCACCGGCTCTTTTACCCATAGGCCTGCAGGCTCTGTCTCGTAAAACGAGTCAAGAGATTTCCAACAACTCATAAAATTTTACAAGAGGGTTCAAATTAAGGTCTTTCAAAAATGAATGATAATTAAAAAGCCTTAATTAGGTCTTTGGCCGACCAGACTGAGAAACCGGAGTTATGTGGATCCAACAGGCTGGTTATACACAAGGATTTGAGTCCTTTTGTCAGAACCAGACGGGCTTGTTTTAGAACTACATGGAAGTTTTACACGATAGTTTGATGGCAAAGTTTTTCAATTCTTGGAAAGGCATTTGTTGGTGCCAAACGGTTTGATCACTTCGAACAGTTTGCTACTTAAACTGGCAGGATAAGTTACCGATCAAGCCAAATTCTCAACACCTGACATCTCCAAATCATGCATAATGTAAAACAACACTAAGGCAAGTTTATATGTTTGAGTCAGTTGGAATATAAAACTTTTCTTATGACCGCTCTTATGTGGCCTAGTTGCTAGTTACTTGGAAAAAAATCAAATAAAAAAGTACTACACGAGACCAGAAATGATTATTTCATGGAAACACATCATAACTCACCAGTTTACTGGAGAAATACTGGACATTTTGTCCTTTTAAAGCCTATTAGACACGGTTTTATAAACCATTAACCACATTCAGACATTAAAAAATAAAACTCATATTTAATTCATGCATTGCTATGTTTCTTTGAGGCCATTGCATTCTTAGTCCTGCCAAATCATGCATTTGTTTCTGTGATTTTAATAGCAGAAACAACACGCCGAGGGTAAAGTTGACCTGGCCGGTTCTTCTGGTAGGTACTCTACAAACATCACATGACTTCACTATTATAAGCTATTAGCAAGGGAGTTAACAGCTGTAGAAATGCCAAGAGATTCAACCATAACACCTTCTGCAACACAAATTCACAATGCAAGATTTCAAGCTCAGAATGGTACAATATGTACCTCAACCATAAGTGAGGGACACAAGAAAGTGCATTTGGATGATTGGGTAACCTGCAGTCTGAAGGCCCGTACACACCAGGACAAATATCAGCGCGCGTTATTCGCCAGTGTTTTTCAACGCGTTTTTTGTGTTCACACCCAAGCGATTTTCGCTGACAATGAGTGAAGTGAACATGCAAATTCATTCCCTGACATTAGATGGCACCCATTTGCTCTGCAATACCACTCTATAACAGTTCTCTTTTATCAAGATGTTTGTAGTCGCAGTCGCGTTTGTCACACAGTTCTTTATGTTCCGACACCAACGAGATCAGCAGCTCCACATTTATCTAGCTCATCTTATTGCTTCCTGGCTGTGTAGACGGCGATGCAACTTGGCGTACATCTTCTCCGTTCTGTATGTGTGCTCGGCAAGACCGTTTTGTGTTTGAGCGCCCCAAAGTTGTGTTTTACTGTAACTTCAGAGGCTCCAAACACGTGAGCAAAAGTGCCAATCTCATTGGTCGGATAGTTTTTGACGCGGGGCGTCAAACTACAAAAACTAACCCGAGGCGTTTTTTTAAATGACGCTTTTACACGTCGGTGTGCACACTCACATTGGCGCCCTTTGTTTAGTCACAAGGCGTTAAATGTCGGCGAATATCGTGCACGAAATTCGTCCCGGTGTGAGCAGGCCGAGACATGACGCATTTAATCTTACACTGTTCTGAAGGTCTTTTTTTTTCTCTTAATAATTGATCATGCAATTTTTGGACATTATATTGAGAGGACATTACATATTTGTTTATATGTAAGTGAACAACAAATAAAATATACACTTCTCTCATAGTATGTATAATAGGATCTGAGACCACTAGTTATAATTGTTCTATTTTTTAACTCGGTTATATTAGGCCTATCTACAATCGAAAAGTTGGAAAAGTAACCCGAATTATCATTTCAGAACGCCTTTGTATTCTCCGGACGTTTGGGTAAACCTGGTGTTATCTTCAGTAACGTGAGAGAACGGTCATAGGAGCATTTTGTGTTTCAACAGATCAATAATCACAAATATTTTTGTTAAATTCGTTTTTGAATCTCAGATTTTCACTGTGGTTATATACATTTAAACCTAAAACCTTAATGGTGAAGAAAAAACCCCAAACTGTTCGTGTACATGTTTCTTGTCAACTACCTATAATTTTATTGGCTACGCTTCATTTACAATTCAAAAACCAGTAAAAACAGAACGTACAAAAGCTTGTGACCTCAGCGACGAGCTGGGCAGCCAGAACAAAAGTCAGGGTGCCGGAAAGGGTGAGAATCAACTTGCTGCAACCATTTTTTTTTTAAGTCTATGGGGGAGGGACAAGACCGGAGAGACAATTGGCTCAGAAACCTCATCTCTCTCTCTTAATTTGTTTCTAAGGAGATTAATTAACAAATCTTACATTTCACGCACATGAAGTTTATGTTAAACAGATGGGAATATTCGAGTGGGGGGGGGGTTAGTGTGACTTGCATTTGAGCAGAACATTTCCTTAACAATAAAAAACAATCTTCCCAACTGCAGCAGCACTCCGAGGAATTCAACGCCCCTCCCCCACTCTTCCCTAACCCTCCCCTCCACCTCCATTACCATATCAAAGCCCCGAGTTCAGAGCAAGACTTCTCTTTCAAGAATGGAAGCAAGGCATCAGGAGGGAGGAGGAGGAGGAGAGGACAAGACCGCAGCGCCAGGGAAAGGCCTGAGCTCCAGCTCGCTTTTATCCCTGCTGTTCGGCGTAGGACAGAGAGAGAGTGAGACCGAGGCAGACACACCGAGACTGTAGAAAACAGATGTAAAGACTACTGATCAGCACTACAATCATGTGCAGAAGAGGAGGCTGCCTTCTTTAATTCACATTCCAGAGGCAGGAGATAAAAGCAGCAGGGAGTCTTGGAGAAAAACAGTGCAGGTATAGATATATATATATATGGGAAGGAGGTGGGGGACGTGCTGATCACCATGATGGACACCATCCACCACACAAGCACACTCAGAGGCCTGTTTAGACAAAGTCCAAACTGATTTTAAAGCAAAACAATACATCTCTTCTCCATCACAGAGAGAGTGAAATATTGGACTGCGAGACAACCCTGTGCTTTTATTCAAATGCTAAACTGACTTTTGTAAATGTGTTTCGATCTCACCGATCACTCAATACCATACATAAGAAATGTAAGGAATCACAGTCTACCTTAGGTTTATGGTTACTTCTCTTTTCTGAATTTTACTGTTGCACAAGACAAAAAAATAATAATAATCTAAACATATAAAGTGAACAAGACTTAGTCTTAACATTATTCCTATTATAATACAAGAACGTTGGTAACACTTTACAATAAGGTTCGTTAGTTAACTACATTAGTTAATGTGAACTAATAATGAATAGCACATATACAGCATTTGTTAATGTTATTTTCAACATTTACTAATACTTGATTAAAATCTTGTTAACATTAGTTAATGCACTGTGAACTAACATGAACAAACAATGAACAGCTGTATTTTCATGAACTAACATTAACAAAGATGAACAAATGCAGTAACAAATGTATTGCTCATGGTTAGTGCATGTTAGTAAATACATTAACTAATGTTAACTAATGAACCTTATTGTAAAGTGTTACCAGAACGTTTATGTTTACAAAATTTTTGCCATCGATTTTGGATACAAGATTCCTGAATTTTCCAAATTTTCCTAAATACTTTTGTTTTCCATTAAATTACGTTTATTTAAAGATTCGCCAGTGAACAGAAGCACAAGAACGGCTTCATGCGATCGATGGAGAACGGGCAAAATTATGAAAACCATTTGGCTCCATTATTAAATAGATATAACTTTTTGTAAATATATTTAGAATTTTCTTTCGGTACCTCACATTTCGATTAAAAAAAAGATCAGATTTATGCATAGATTTGATTTAGTTTACGGTTTTATATATTTTTCAATTTGACCGCAGTCTCGAAGAAAAAAAAAAATCTAATTGATATAAATAGGGTAACTAATGATGCACGATATATCGCTCACCATATCGGTATCAGCCGATAAATAATCATTTTTACTGTTATCATTATCAGTCCGATAAGGAAATCTGGTTGATATATTAAAGTCAATAAATAAGGTATTATTTCCTGCAGCTGAGACGCGTCAGATGCGCACTGTTCAACAAGATGATTCTGAATTGCCTGAGATAGCATTGGAATCACTGCAAAAAAGGAAAATACAGTCAATGGGAACATTATTATAAGTGTGTGTTTGGGACATGGATTATAATGAGACTTTTATTTTTTGTAATCAGGCTCTCGAAAATATATAGAAATTTGGATTTAGATTTATCGGCCAATATATCGGTATCGGCCAAAATTTTCATATCAGTGCATCCCTAGTTGTAACGGGTAAAAATTTTCACGGTATGATAATAGTCTCAGAAAATATCACGGTTTCACGGTATTGAACAGTCATTATCATAATCATCATCAGCTACAATGCCTTGAATGAATGCAGATATCCTTGTTTGGTTGACCATAGCTCAAACTTTTTTAAATGATAAAAACAACAACAAAAAAGTAGTTTAGGAAGTACACGAGTCTACCTTTTGAAAAATTAAGAAAGAAACAAAATACAGCTGCACATCCCCCATTTGAACAAAATAAGGAATAAGTTATTTCTCTTTAGATTAGACAATAATAAACCAACCTGCCCTTCCTCTTGGAAAACATAAATAAGAGAGCAAAAAGTCCAGAGACATGTTTGTTAATATTTTCCTGAGAGCATAAATTAAAATAAATAAACGTATGAAATGCTCACTAAGTTCTCTAAGAGCAGCTGGATATCTTCTCGTATAGTGAGTGAGACGGCAGACGCTTTAAACACCATGAGCGTTACACATACTCCAGTATGTAGGCTACTAGGTGAAACAGCGCTGCACATTTACACAGACACACAGAACATATAGATATCAATATAGCAGTCTTTGACGCTGTATATTCATAGACGCACGCATATAGTGATTTGATTTATTGCACAGCTATATTTTTTTACAATACGGCCTTAAGTTATAAATGGAATTAACTTAACCTGCACTCAGCTTTATAGTGTTTGCGAATATGGGAGAACATTTTCGACGTACTTCCTACTTTCGCAGCCACTCTTCGTCCACATTTCTGGACACAACTGATTATCCATCTTCAAGGACAACCCATGTTCGTTTTTTGGAAACCCAGAGTCTTCCCACACAACAAATGCGCTTGAATGTGTATTTGACCATTCAAGCGCAAAAAGCTATGAATGAGAATTGAACTCGAGATCACATGCATCTTTGGCTGTGTCCGAAGTACTTTGTTTTTTTATACACTAAGCATCAATAACCAAGTAATACTGCGAGGTTAAAGATGTGTAAAACAGAAAATCGATTTTTTTAATTTGTGAATCGGCAGAAGATAGAATCGCAATTAATATGTGAATTGATTTTTCCTCCACCCCTAATAGATTTCAGACAAGATATTACTTTTATAAGATACATGTTACATGTCTAAAATACATACAACTGAATTGTGGATTCCATCATTTATTGCAAAGTTTTGGTGCAAAAGAATAATTCTGTCGCAACGAAACTGCCATAACCAGGCCTTAAACGCAAAACCACGGCTCGGATCAGACGCTAATGGCCTTGTTCCAGTCATCTAGTAAATCAGCTCATTTACGCCCAAGTCTTCAGGGTAAAACACGAATTCTAGATTAAGTTTGGCGATAGCCGAAGTGATATATGGAAAAATTCTGACCATTAACTTCGCCTGTCTGCACTGCCGACAACACCTTCCATTTAGTGCTGCATTTCTCCCCGGCCCTTTCTCCACTGGCAGGCTAAATGTGAAAATCAAAGTGAATGACATTAGGTAAATAAGACAGCAGGTTGCCTTGGCAACAGGGACAACCCCCAATACCCATTCCTCTAGCCTACCCTTTACTTGCATCCAATTATAGGAAAGTAAGACTGGGTTATTGACAGATTGCCACAAACAGACCGTTGCACATCATTTTTGCACTGTAATTCCACATGAGCATGCTTGTTACAGAACCCGAGATGGATTCAAGCTGCAGGATATGACAGGAAAGAAACGAGAGAAACCATGGCACAAAGACAACGCCAACACCTCCATAAATATTTAATCATTTGTCAGCCTCTCGTTTGAGCAGAGAAAGCTGCAGATCTGCCAGAAAACTGACCACTGTGGATCCCCGAGTTGAGATGCGAGAGCCGTTACCCGTTCGGACTGGGATGGATGGTGTGGACGGGGTTCACAATGAGGGTGAAGCGGATGCACTTGTTGCTAGTTCAAAGCTTGAGATCTCACACATTGTAAACATCGAAGCCATTGCTATGACACTTAATGATTGCAGTGGGCGATACAATAAGACACCTGGAAAGCCCAGAGGAACCCTACTGACGCAGAAAGCACGGGGACTCGATCCATTCAGACTGATGATTATTAAACACCTGTCTCTGCATATGGTCAATGCAGAATCAATACAGCGTAATGAAAAAGATCTCCTCGAAATGTGGGAGTGCGGCTCGACGACACAGACGTTCTGCGTCGGCAGAGCAAGTGAACGACTTACCGGTTTTCTCTTTGATCTCGCATAAAACACTGAAGAGAGCCGGCTTCATTCTGTGGCAGTTCAGTGCGTGTTTTCTGGAAGAGAGAAGGAAAGCGTTAGAGAGAGACTGATTAGACTTCATTTCAAACAGTGAAAGACCGACCAGTCGATCGGTATTTGGCCATTTTAACTTTATTGGCATCTGTCGAACGCTGTGCCCAATTAACAAATTGCCCTTCTGTCCGTTTTGAAATCTACCAATAAGAAATAAATCCGTAGAGGGAAATTCAAGGCCAATGACAGAGCCATTTATTTACATACTTTGTGTGTGTGTGTGTGTGTACGTGTGTTATTTGAGTGCCCGATTGGCTAAATAAATTATTCAAATAAGGTCATGGCACAAAAATTTTCCAAATACAATTTGCAAAATGCAGTTCCCCATCTACCACAATCTTTAAAGCATCTCAACAGACATGTGTCTACAACACTTCATTTGCTGAACTACTGCTGCCTAGGGCTGGGTATTGAGACAAATTTCACAATTCGATCGATTCACAAGCTTGTAATTCGATTCCGATTACAATTCGATTCAATATCGATTATTTTGGATATCAGTTGCAATAAATGGCAATATTTCTCAAGGGAATCAAATCTCTTAAATGCTGTAAACTATGGGAGTCTAGTTATAGCCTATAGGCTTCATTAGCCTAATATGAAGGTAATAATGAACTGTTTTGCAGCTATCTAAACAGTTAAATTACACTTTTATTTATTGTTATAATAAGAAGATTATATGAAATATAAATATTTAAATGGTGGCTGTCATAAAAACTTGCCAGATTTATTCAAATATGCATTAAATATTGAAGAACATAAAGATTATAATGCATATGTAATATGGTGTATATATTTAGCAAAATGCTCCTCTCTAGAGTTATTTTTTCTAGCTGACTAACGAGTTTATGTGGGTTTTCTGAGGTAAATATGACGATACATGACTTTGATTACAAGCTGTTTAACTGACGTCTTTCCACGGTTGAAACGCTGATTGAGCGAATCAATGTGACATGATACAGATTTGGATAAGTTGTACTCTATCTTTTAACACACTTTCAGATGCTCATTCATGTTTATTTGGCGCTGTGACTGCTATTATTAACCCGGAAGAGAGATCAGCGCTGCTGCTTCTCTTGAGCTGCACCAGAGCGATCTCACGCTAAAACGTTATTTATGTTTTTGAATTTCTAAAGAAAATGGACGTAATTTGAAAATTGAGACTTTGTTTCAATAGTACCAAAGGACAAAGATTATTGCGATTTTTTTTGGATGCGTGCAGCCGCGATACAATGTCCCCTTCATTCAAATAAAACAGGCTGACTAATCGATTCTTGAGATTTTAGAATCGATATCGGCTCGTAAAAATGAGAATCGATTAATATCGAGAAATCGATATTTATTACCCAGCCCTACTGCTGCCACGATCAATAGAAAACATACACAAAACCCAATGATGGCTTCACATTTTTGTGAATTTAAGTATATAAGCACTATAAGTGTTCTCATTCGCCATCCTTTCATCGACTCTGCTCTCTAGCTATTGGTTGAGCATTGTTTTTCAGAGAATCATTAGTGATAGACTCTTCAAAGTCCCAATTTGAAGCACACGTCGTTTCGCTGCCAAACAAACCAGAGGATTTATGGTTATTGAAGAGATACCAACAACCTTTATCATTCGCAGCAGAATATGATTACAATCACAGGTGCAAACATCTACTCAAGAATCAATCAGGACGTAATGGACACACTAAAACGCGAGTCTTTTAAAAAGCTCAGTGTCTGTAGATTGAGAAGATACAGCGGCAGTCTCGGCTCACTCCGGCTAAATGAGTAACTGACACATGGTCCTCATTTGTCTTCAGGGAAAAGCATTCCACCCTTTAATGGTATTATCCAGCCCTTTTTACACCCGGAACGTGCTTAATTTATCGAGCAGGTCTGGAGAATATCAAAACAAGCGAGGACCCTCTGTCTCGCAGAGGAAACATTCTTCTCAAAGCCAGAATCATATGTGTTAAATCCAATCATCGATCATTTCAGGGCAGTCTCCCATCAGCAAACTTTATTTCCAGGCTCGGTGAGCTCTGATGCCGGGGAAGCTTATCTACACGCAGCCAGATTTCAGCGCTACTGTATTAGAGAGCAGATGAAGCATGCTTTCTAAGAGCATCGTTAACCCCGAACAAATGCCAATAATCGAGGTGTTTTCGTTAAAGCCGCCCAACTAACAGCTGGGATTAAAATGGGCAAGGAAACCATGATGCACACTTCAAAATACACACTTCTCGGCATTGGATTTCGTAAAAACTTGATGCCTTCCAACTACCCTGAATAATCTTTTATGAGAAAGTCCTAAACTCAACAACACTCGCTACCTAATATTGCAGTTGGCCGCAACTAAACAAAGTTAGGATGTTTCCCTTTTGCTCCGAGGCAAACAGATAACGTGGGAAATCCCAAAAAAAGATTGTTTTTTGTGGATGAGGCCTTATAGCTGATGACACACAGTGCAACTCATTGGGTAATTTTGTTGGAAATGGGCAACGGCACAAGCTTGGGCAATGCTGAATCGGTTAGCGTTGATTAGTTAGCTTGTCTTATCACATTGCCTACTTTCCAATTGTCTTGCGTATTATCCAACTTGAAGTAAATCTGAAGTTAGCTTCCAAGACTTCATTCGCTGCCTAAAATCTTCTTTGTTGGCTTCGATGCGTTCACACCCAAATATTTTAGGTATGTAGAATTCAACGCAAGAGGCACGGACATTTAAAGGCAAAAATAGATCGCTGCGTCTTATTGTGGGTGATTTCTTTTTGCAAATATGAGCAAGACAAACACAAAAACATCAAGGAATCACAACTGGTAGTACAAACAGAAACCTAAACTGGTCTCAATGGATGGGTGATCATGAAAAGACTTAACTGATGCAACCAAAATCTTTCCTGGGATGTGACATGTGGATGATCTTTTTTTATCAATTGTTTTATGCGAAATCTGTGGTGGTTAAGAGCGTTTGGTTCTCTTGGACTAATAGTCGTGAATATGTGGCTTTTATAAAAACTAATCTTAAAACGAAAACCATCTCATGAGGCATTTGCTTTACTTTAAGTCTGAGGCGTCCATCGCTTAAAAAGCGCATTGTGAGCGCAAAGTGCTTCAGGTTTACTTTACCTCCTCATGCACATAATCAGAAATATTTTGGCCATTAAAGTTTACTATACAAAGAGAATGATGACATGCAATGAAACAAACAAGGAGATAAGTCACTTAATCTCATTTCTAGAGATAACGAGGGGCATATTTTAAATCTATTGCTAAATAAATAGAAAAAGAAATGTTTTAATTTAGTTTCCTGTAGGGCTGTCAAACGATTAATCACGATTAATCGCATCCCAAAAAAAGTTTGTGTTTACATAATATATGCGGGTGCACTGTGTATTATTATTTTGTGCATATATAAAAATACACTCACATTATTTATATATAAAATATATTTATATCGAATATAAATTATATATACAGTATATACATGAAAATATTTCTTAAATATATACAAGCATGTGTGTGTATTCATATATATAATTATACACAGTGCACCCAAATATAGTATGTAAACACAAACTTTTATTTTGGATGCGATTAATCACGATTAATCGTTTGACAGCCCTAGTTTCCTGTGAAAATGTAGGCATCATCTTAGCTGCTTACTTTATAATTGAATATTTTATTATTCAATTTAATAAGGATATAATAAATAAAATATAAAGGGAGGAAAAAAAAATCAATAAAACATTGCTGTGGTTATTGAAGAGTAGAGACTAATCACAACTAAAACAGCCCATTTTTAGGGCCAGGGACAACGTGAATGCAAACTTGATTCACATTTTGGTCAATTCAAAAGGGTCTGAATTTGGTTCTTTTAAGAAGCAATCGCATAATTCAAATAAAAACAAAAGCTTTAGCCCCACTGAAGTGCTTCTTTAACTGTATGAGAGTGCATTTTTCTCTTTGTCATCAACATGGAGGGGATGATGGGGGAGAGAAGAGGAGGGGGTGCTCATGCGCTCCTGTACTGACCTGTGCTGGAAGTTGAGCGGCAGGGCACACCCTGCTGTGCTCCCCCCCAGCTCCCCCTCCCTCTGTGGGGTCCACTGCGCCGGTGCCTCCTCTGGCCAGCATCTGGACACAGGGCAACAGGGTGAGAGGCTGAGGGCGGCAGGCACAGACAGCGCTGGCATCTGCCCCCACCGTCCCACCGATGACATCCCACCCCTCAAACTGGGACCAGAGACCCCCCACAGTAAATAATGCAGATCAAGAGAAGAATAGAAAACAGAAATCAAGGATATGGAATCAGAACAAGTCTGATTTTTGCCAAAAGAAAATGTTCAAGATGTCGAAAAACAAAAACCTGGGTAACAAAACCGTAACTAGTGAGTGCAAAGAAATCTCACATCAAACCTACTTAATGAATCAGGACGTATGCATGAAAGTGCTTTTATAAATGCTTAGCTAGCTCTTTTCTGATTGATGTAATCTAGCCAATCAATTCAATTGACCTTATCTACCAACGCAAAGCAAGTCTTGTGAATGTGCATTACACTTATTTTGGAGCATGCAATGAATAAGCAATCCAGAACCACGTTCTCTTTGCTTGTTTCTGAGCAATGCACGTGCCTCCACTCAGCAAATAATGCAGGTTTGGGACACATTATACCAATTAATTTAAGAGGCATTGCGATGAGCCACAAATCCATTTAATGAGATACCACAACCGTGCATATTTCATTAGTATCAAATAAAGGAAATCTGTTTATTAAAGACTGAGAAAAAAAGAAAAGCAATATTGTCCAAGATTGCTGACCGCACTAGGTACAATCTCTCCACTCGGTAAATGAAGCTGGCTTATCTGCCCTAAAACCATCCCGCACTTGACAAAATAATAATGCATATTTCTCTCAGGTATCTGAACTATTTCAGGTCTGTGCGGAAGCACCGAAGGGCTTCTTTGCTTCATAACTGAAGGTGGCAAGGGCTTATACTCAAGAATAACTGTAGAATATCAGTGACAGAGAAGAAGTGACTAAAGAGAAAATGCATTTACGTCCATCACTAACAATATCTTGCATTACGCTTAAAGGAATAGTTCACAAAAAAAAAAAAAACAACGTTTGTCATTTACTCAGCTTTTAACAATGTTTATTTACACCGCCTTTTTCCATACGGTTCAAAAACGTTCCTCTAAAATTTGATTCTGCATATTTAAACTTGCCATTTCATGACCAGCGATGAAAGACAAGAATTTACAGAGTTTGGCATCATTAACATGACACATGCTGTGACAAATCTTCACGCCAGAGGTTCCAGATTTGAGAACATTTTTGCAATGTACCTTTCAGTAATAGGAGGATAGCATCTGCATTGATTAAGGAGGCATTTCTACCTATTTTCTAGCTTTTAAAAAAATATTTTTATATATTTATTGGGTACGATGACGATCCTTGCAACAAAACTAAACTAAAAAAAAAAACATCTTCAGACTCCCCTTACTTCAAAAATTGAATGAAATGTTTCATGTTATACGAATGGAGGGCATTCCTTCTTTTGAGCCTAACTTTTAGGCCTATATTGTTAATTACAAACTGCAGGTCTGCATAATGTACCCTTGTTTTGTATATGGTAAAAACTAGGGACAAAATATTGATATGACGATATATCGATGTCCTTCTCTGTGCGAATTTGATACGCTGGCGCCATATATTGATATTTAATGAATAAAAAAGGCAAAAAAATAAATTCCTCTACTCGCAGTGTCGCTACTTCATGCACTCTAAACAATTCTGGGTTGTTTTAACCCAAATTTGGGTCAAATATGGTCAAACCCAAATGTTGGCTTAAAAATGTAACTTAAAATCTTCAACTTTCACTTTCAACTGTACATTTTTAACCCAACATTTGGGTTTGTCCATATTTGACCCAAATTTGGGTTAAAACAACCCACCATTTTTAGAGGGTGGCGCTCAACACATGAATGAGGGAAACGTGAACATAAGTTAACTAGGCTACGAAAAAGACTTTTTAACGGGATGGCGGACAGCAGTGCTAGTGCCAAAATAAAAGATGCCCAGCCACATTTAACACACTTCTGCTTTTATACCATTGATGGGACAAATAGGTTGTAAATAGACATCTTTGACATTTGTGCATTGTTTTGGTAAATATTTAAATGTACCAGGTTTAATAAAACAATAAGTCGATAAGCAAGTAAAGGAACGCACAATGAAACGTTTAAGCTTTTAAAAAGTTAAGCATAAAATGTTTTATTTACTTAATGTTAAATTTGATTTACAGACTGAAAAACTTTTCAGACTCTAAGAACCTTGTGTTTTCATAGTTAGACAGATGTCGTATAATAGGATTGTCTAGCAATATATCGATTATCGCAGAACTTCTGTATCGTGATACTTTCGGTATCGTGAGCCATGCATCACATCGTAGACAATTATATTTTTGGCTTTAAAGGGGACATATCATGCAAAATCCACTTTTTAAGCCCTTAAATGCATTTTGTTGTATATTTGGAATGTTTATAAGTACAGAAAAGATGAAATTATTCTCTTCGGGTGCTTCGTTTATATCTTTATATTCTGTTTTGGTCATATTTTTCAACCTGTTCAGATTTTTCTGTTGTCTATTACGTTTTTTGAACAATTACGTCACAGTATTTGCAGCGGAACAGACAAATAAGGACATCGACTACCCGTCCAACACTTCGAGCAATCCGCCATTATTATTTCTCACTCTGATTTTGTAGTCCAATCTCAATGATGCAGAAGTTACGGGAGGGCAAGTCAAAATGTTCGGTTGTTGGATGTAGTGACCTGAAGCACTTCAAGGATTCCCACTTCAGCAACCTCCGCCAGTATAAAGAAGGGTTTGCCGATCGACTTCGTCTGAATGAGGGGTAAATTCCTTCTATCATTAGCTGCTGTGTTTGCTGATGCTTTTCTAAACGTAAGTTATCATATTATTATCAATACAGATTTTTAGTGGTAAGATCAGACCGCAGTCATTTATCTTGTCAGAGTGCTTGTTTTAACAAGAGAAATAGTCGACTTTCACTAATAACACAACATAGTTAACTTTACATACCACTGCATCCATATGAAGACGTTGTTCTGCAGGTTTGTCGTCGTCTTTTTCAAATCGCTCGCTCTGGCTCGAATATATAACGCTTGATGGACAAGTCTTCCGTTGTTGACATTTTGTTGACGTGTGAATAAAAATGTTCTTTGAAACTATAGTAATCGTATATCTCTTATCAAACTACAATAATGGCCGAACGCGGGGAGTTGAACCGAACGTGAACTCAGCGACCTGGAGAGTGGGCGGGGAAAGACGCAACTCCTTTTTATTTAAAGGGGACGCTTCGAAACGGGTTGCTCACAGAAGCACATCAGAAAAGAGGTAGAAAAGGGGCCTGTTGAGCTATAATAATGAGGAATTCAGACCCAAGCATTGCAGTTATGCTTTATATAGACCACAAATGTATGATTTATAAGTAAAATTGAATGATTTAAAAGCATGATATGTACCCTTTAATAAAACCATTTAATTTTGATGTTATTACAAGAAGCATAGTTTTTAGGCATCCATGACAATTTTGGAGAGTTTGCAATCTCGGCCTGTTCCTCAAACAAAGCAATATGACTTCATGAGACTTCGAGATGTTGTCACATTGACAACATTTATTATACTTTATCATTTTTTGAGCTTGCTGGTCACCCCGTTCACTTTCATTACTTAGCAAAAAGCAGTCAGGACACTCAGCAAAATGAAAAAGTCATTTTTAGGTGAACAATTCCCTATTCCTTAAGAGTGCCGATTGCTTTATCTTCAACCAAATACCTAAACCAGTCATGCACACCCATCACAACATCATCAGTCAAGGGAAACAAAGTCACCACACAATATCGCCCAAGAAATGCGGTATAGATATAAAGGCAATTTCGCTGGGTTTATAAGTTGCTCGAGTAGCGACCCTCCATCTCATTAATAGAAACACAATTTGTGGACAGCTGCACACGCGCACGCATTATAGGAGAATTGATTGCGCCCAACACACAATGAAAAGGATGAACACCAGGGAGGAGGAGGAGGGTAAAAGAGAAGTGAATTAATTAAGAGAACCAGGTGGTCAAATGGCTTGGTGGAAAATCACAAGCTAATGACACATCACAGGGCATACGCGCACATACGATCCCTCATTAAAAGGCAGCTTTTGTGCGGGATCCGTGGCTCGGCTTGACCTTTCAACAGATCGCAGGTCACAGCGCGCAATCTAGCGATCCATAAGAGATCAATTTCAGTGCGGTCAATAGAAACACACTGAACTGTACCCGAGGAGGATCTGCGGGTAAAGGCGGGAAAGTCGTCAATCCTGTCGGGTGTTTTCGTCTCGAGGTTAAGTCTGACACTGTTTGACGGCGATGACTTAATTAAGCGCGCGCTGATTATCTATGCTAATGACGAGGTAGCACATTAATCCAATTCATTTATCTAGTGGGGCCTCAATCTGGCAGACGCACGCTGAAGACCAAATGGCTTCACAGAGCCCATGGGCTCCTGATAACAAACCTATTGGTTGACCTCTAAAACCTTTTTGGCCCCATTTAGGAGGGGGAAAATACTTGGATCCTTAGGTTTTAGCAATTATAGTCCCATTATCCATTTGGAGCATATTTAGTGCATTGGAAAGCACAAGGACTCCTAGTATTCAAACTTTTCCATTACAATAACTTTCAATGAGAAAGTTCGGATTGCTCATGAACCGATCATTTAAGGCATATTCGGGATTTTTTTTCCCCGAATGCCAATTCATTTAGAACTTAACTTGAAATGGTAAAATCCAACAATGTGGCAAATAAATGAACACACTTTTTTTTTTCTCTATTAAGACACCAAGTTCTAGTGAGACTATGCGAAACGTAAATTAAGAAAAGTGTCAGTAGTTTTCTTTAATGCCATGTGGCTATATTCATGGCAAAAACTGAATTACAAAAAAAATTCAAGAGTTGCATATCTACAGTACACAACAAAAACACCATTGATTTCACACAAGATTTGCAACATTTAGATGATAAAAAAAAATCTGGTAGAAATCTTACTAAACAAGTCCTTAAGTGAGCTTGTGTTATACTTGCATTAAAAAGGGACAATGCAATAAAATAGGCTATGATTTAAATTAAGAAAAGGTGCAAGACATTTTATCACACACGATTTTCAGGAGACAAATTGCAGCTATTTAGATTGACTGTATTTAAAGCAATGAGGTGAAGATTGTGTCCAGCTGCTGTTGCATACTATATCTATCTATCTATCTATCTATCTATCTATCTATCTATCTATCTATCTATCTATCTATCTATCTATCTATCTATCTATCTATCTATCTATCTATCTATCCTCTCACGGGTCTTACCTCGCCTGGGCTTCGTCGAGGCTCTCGTCGGTGATGGCCATGATCTGCTGGAGAATATCCCCTATGTCTTGCTGCGGTTGACCGAGGGACTGCTGCTTCCGAACCGAATCGGGGTCACCCACGTCGGCTTGAGAGAGTCCGCCGAGTCCGCCCATGCTAGCCAGCATTCGGGTCTGTTCATCCATAATACTTTAAAGCCGAATCTCGCCGTTTCCCCAACCGCAAACCAATGAAAACCTGTATCAGCGCTCTGTCTTGGTGACCATGTACCACCAGCAGCGTGAATACAGCCGTGGAGCTCAAGGAATCACTAACGCTAGATAAAGAAAACAACGCGAGCGCGACTGGAATGTGGGATTTAACCACATTAAAACGATGCGCGATTGATGGGAAAAGGTGAGGAACTAGTTTGCATGGGGGGAAAAAAGGAAAATATCAGACCGCGTGCAGTTCCTGCAAAAACCAGTATTGTCTAAAGCAAAACGCTGCACACTAGCACTCCCATAAAGCAGTCTAACAAGAAAATAAAAGCGTCCCTGGAAACATGAAGTATCCCACGCGCGGCATCTCAAAGTATCGCCTCTCTAAACAACTCGCAGTCCGCGATAAAACCGTTCATGTCAACAATCTGGCTTTTCGTCAAGAGGCTGTTGTCGCTGACAGCTATTACAGTAGAAATCTCAGACACTACTAACAAGCTGGACTAAACCAACCAGAGCGGCTAACAAGCTAATAGAGAGGAGGAAAAAAAAGTCCCTGCTTGAAAATAAATCGAAATAGAAACTCACGCGTTCGCTTATTAACGTCTCCTCACTTGGGAAAAAGACCAAACTCAACGGTCAAAACGAATCCCGAGAGCAGGGGACGAACGCGGCCGCTTTTAAACGTAAATCCGAGATCTCCGACACAATTGATTCGCAGTGTTGGCTAGCTGCTTAGCAGCGGAGCTAACTAGCATTCGAGCGCTGCTAGCAACAGATTCACACGGGCTCCACGAACCCCCGGGACCAACAGCAAACTGCCCCCGAAATGCCCCGGCTTTTTAGGTGGACGGCTCGAAACGGCTCAGAACGGCAACGCTCAGCTCCATGCCAGCCAACTCGACACAGTTGGTTCGTTCCCCAAGCCGCGGTGCTGTCGTAGAAAAAAAAACTGCCCCTCTCTTGTGTTTCTGCCCTCCTCGGCGGCTCTTTTCTCCCCCTCTGAGCGAGCGCACCACTGCGCGCGTTCACGCTACTACACACGAGCGCGTACGTCATCATCGCGCACAAAAGAGCCGCTACTGTATGGAGCCTCTAGGGGCGCCAGTGACGCGCACGCACGCGCCTAGGCAAGTAAACAACTTGCGCGTCTCTCTCTTTCAAACAATCCGCATGCTGTAATTTCATCATGTAAAGTGACTTTTGTAGAGTTACCACAGCTGAACTATGGCGTTTGTACTTTTAAGCGCATAGAAACCAGAGCTGAAACAATGGCTGGCGCCGTATTGCTGTGTTTTGGTTTCGGTTATATATGGTGATAATTATAATTTCATAGTTGAATTAATTAGCCTTAATGGATTCACTCCTTTCTTCCCCTAATATGTTACATTTAGAATTAATCTACAGCATTACTGTAGTGAAATCATGGTAAGTTTATGTAAGGGTGGTTTAAACCAAGAAATGTTATGGAACCTGCAATATATGAAGACACTTATAGGGGTTTAGTTTTATAATCAGCATTTCAGTGTGGTACAAAGCAGAATTAACCCATAAATGTGACCAAAATGTCTGAAATGCCTCAAAATATTCTATACTCAAATGAAATAGCTAGATGCAAATCAAACAAAGGCCTATCTGAACGGTTGTACAACCAACATTCATAATGTTTGATAGTGCTGCCAGTATTGAGGGAAACACATTACCTTTTCAAGTGACAAGCAATGCATTATTTTTAAATTTACAACTAAATTTAAGTTACTTTTTTAGGTTTTCAAATAAGTTTTCTTAATTCTTAGACTGACACCTCTTCTGTCCCCATGCTGAGTGAAATCAGGAGATGCGGAGACGTTCTGTGTGAACGTGATGGTTGTTGCAGACTAAATGTGAGCATGACATTCAGCACAAAAACAGATTCACAATTCCTCTAAACGAACAAAATGAACAGTGAAATGCAAACCTGCAATGGTTAAATATATTAAATAACACAATGTATTTAATCTCACTTTATTAACCTTTATTAATCCAATTCAACCATAATAATAAGCAAAAATGACTTTAGGTAAACATCACATTTGTTTCAGTTTTTATTGATGAAGTATGAGTGTTGAACTTTTTTTCTGTAATCCAGAATGGCAAAAGGTCCAGCCTGATGCTTATTCATGTCACTTTTGGTATTAAAGGGTGTTTAAATTTGCCAAAAATACAGCTTTTTTGCAATTATAAACCAGTAAAGCCCAGCCCAGGTGAGAAAAGGTAAGGTGACAGTATCGTAACACATTATTTTGCATAAAAAGTATGTAATTATTTACCTGTTTAGGGAGTAACGCAATACATTACTTTTATTTCCCACGACACATTGCTTTAAAACATGTCTTTGGGTAAATTAGGAGCTACAGGTGCACTCAAAGAGAAGCCTGTAGGAATAGGGTCCAAATGTACTGTTAATATGAAGGAATGTTCAATATTGATTTTTCTCATGGGTTGGTTTCGCTGCATTTTGAATTACGCATGGCTTTTGTCCTGCAGCCTAAAACATTCTTCAAAATATATTCTTTTATGTCTCACAGAAGAAAGCAAGTCATACAGGTTTGGAACGACATACAGAATGGGTGAGTAAATGATGACAATGTTTATTTTTTGGGTGAACTATCCCTTTAAAATATGTTGCGACAACATTAAAGTCTGAGGTTTATTGCCAAACGTAGGTTTTTGAGCCGCATCAATGTACAAGAAATGCTTCAAGGGACTGATGTGGTTTAAAGTCCCCCTGTGGTGAAAATCAAGCTTTTAATGTTGTTTATATGTCTATGTGGTGTTTTTAAAATGCTTTAAGACAAACCATTTGCAAATTCATTAGTCATCACCATTGCTTTCTCTTTAAAACTGCAATGAATCAAAAACACGGTTTGAAATCGTTCAGACTGATCTCATGAAATGGCGAATATATGACACGCCAATTCGTATGTCCATTTTTGGTGTGCTATCAACACGCATAATCGCTTTTCAGCGTGTTTATGAACGCCGTTGACTTAACCGTTGACTTGTAGATCTACATTTTGCTTCGTTTCGCTCGGACATTTAACGGCATAGACATACACACATAAAGCTTTCTCAAAATGCGTACACTGTATAAAAATATTGTTGGTTTAACTTAAAAAAATTAACCTGGTTGCCTTAAAAGTTTAAGTTCATTGAAATGGAAAAAATGGGTTAATACAAAGAAGGAGATTGATTTAATCATCATAAACTCAAAATATTATGTTATCTGAACCACATAAATTATTTAAGTTGATTTGTCAAGAGAAAAAAAATGTGATTACAAATCATGAACATATTTTTTTTTTTTTACAGTGTACAGATAACATGCCACTTGACTTGAAAGTGGTGTGTATGTTTACGCAAAAGTCATGATATGTTGAATTGCTGGTGTTTCTGATGTCACAAACTACCTTGTAACCAATCAGATCAATGTGTGATCCTCAACCAGTGGATCTCTGAGCTGGTGTGAGTGAGTGGAGGCGGGGCTCATTTGCATAT
Organism: Cyprinella venusta; assembly: GCA_038021265.1. Lineage (NCBI taxonomy): Eukaryota > Metazoa > Chordata > Actinopteri > Cypriniformes > Leuciscidae > Cyprinella > Cyprinella venusta. The sequence goes on from CM075863.1 coordinate 21,507,354, forward strand.
TCATAGAACCACGTATACTAAATGAGGCAAGGGTGTAGAGTTACATTCAAGCTATTTTAAAACTTAAACACATTTAAAATTAGATTAAGAAACCAATTGGGTTGGATATGGAGTGAGTTAAGATTTCTAATTTTTAAATTGAATCTAAATGTGTAGATTAATTAAATTTCACAAAATGTAGTCTAAGAAAATGATGGTTTTTAAATTCATATGTGAAGAGGATTGTTTTTGGAGAAAAGAGAACTTTTTCAAAAAGATTATTTACTTGATTACAAAGTAAAGTTAAATGAACCTATTCATTATCTAATAATATTTTTATGTCTGTCCATATAAATGCCCAAGTATAACATTCCTTCATTTAAATCAATGTGTTTTAGCTAGTGCACGGACAGAGCAGATTAAAAATAAGTGGTCCCAATTTTTTTTGCAAACGTGGACGTTTTGGGGCAGTTCATCACTCAGAGAGAAAAGACAGGCTTCTCAGACGAATGGCTGCTGGGATACATGGAGGGGAGAGACGCAGCCTGGAGCATTTCAATGGGAGTTTGATGATGTGTGTGCAAAGAGAGGAATGGGACAAAAGTGGTCCTGGTTTATGCTGACGCGTAGCGGATCTCTCGGCTACAATCTAACACTAATCAATCTGAAGTGAGAATGAGAATATTAGAGAACAAACTGTAACCTGAACTCGTTATCATAGTGTTGCTTTCGCACAGTGAGATTTTGAGTAATTGTAAATCTATATTTTTTTCAATCTTTCTCCTTTCATTTCCTAAATGATGGACAATGTGGCCCAGTGGTAAAATGTACCACTATATGTATGTGTGTGTGTGTGTGTGTATATATATATATATATATATATATATAATTATTTTGTAATATACACACACACACATATACAGACACATGTGAACATATTTATGTATATGTTTATTTGTACATACACATACATGTGTGTATCTATATATAATGTATGTATTTGTATGTATATATACACACACAGATATGTGCATATATTTATACATACACACGCACACATTCATATAAACTCACCTAAAGGATTAATTTATTAGGAACACCCGTTCAATTTCTCATTAATGCAATTATCTAATCAACCAATCACATGGCAGTTGCTTCAATGCATTTAGGGGTGTGGTCCTGGTCAAGACAATCTCCTGAACTCCAAACTGAATGTCAGAATGGGAAAGAAAGGTGATTTAAGCAATTTTGAGCTTGGCATGGTTGTTGGTGTCTGAGTATTTCAAAATCTGCTCAGTTACTGGGATTTTCACACACAACCATTTCTAGGGTTTACAAAGAATGGCGTGAAAAGGGAAAAACATCCAGTGTGCGGCAGTCCTGTGGGTGAAAATGCCTTGTTGATGCGAGAGGTCAGAGGAGAATGGGCCGACTGATTCAAGCTGATAGAAGAGCAACTTTGACTGAAATAACCACTCGTTACAACCGAGGTATGCAGCAAAGCATTTGTGAAGCCACAACACACACAACCTTGAGGCGGATGGGCTACAACAGCAGAAGACCCCACCGGGTACCACTCATCTCCACTACAAATAGGAAAAAGAGGCGACAATTTGCAAGAGCTCACCAAAATTGGACAGTTGAAGACTGGAAAAATGTTGCCTGGTCTGATGAGTCTCGATTTCTGTCGAGACATTCAGATGGTAGAGTCAGAATTTGGCGTAAACAGAGTGAGAACATGGATCCATCATGCCTTGTTACCACTGTGCAGGCTGGTGGTGGTGTAATGGTGTGGGGGATGATTTCATGGCACACTTTAGGCCCCTTGGTGCCAATTGGGCATCGTTTAAATGCCACGGTCTACCTGAGCATTGTTTCTGACCATGTCCATCCCTTTATGGCCACCATGTCCCCATCCTCTGATGGCTACTTCCAGCAGGATAATGCGCCATGTCACAAAACTCGAATCATTTCAAACAGGTTTCTTGAACATGACAATGAGTTGACTGTACTAAAATGGCCGCCACAGTCACCAGATCTCAACCCAATAGAGCATCTTTGGGATGTGGTGGAACGGGAGCTTCGTGCCCTGGATGTGCATCCCACAAATCTCCATCAACTGCAAGATGCTATCCTATCAATATGGGCCAACATTTCTAAAGAATGCTTTCAGCACCTTGTTGAATCAATGCCACGTAGAATTAAGGCAGTTCTGAAAGGGGTCAAACACAGTATTAGTATGGTGTTCCTAATAATCCTTTAGGTGAGTGGATGTATATATATAGAGAGAGTATATATATATATATATACAGAAGTGTATTTTAATTGATTAATGAAGAACCTGCTCTGCTCATGACATTTTTCACAACAATACAAACCAGTTCCTGACAGAAACTGAAAACAAAGCATGATTTAATATCCCCAGCAACAAAAGGACCATTTGATTTCTACTCCATACGAACGTAGACAACTACCACACCACGTGCAACGTGCATAGATTAATCCTTGTCAATAGACGTTTAATTTAAAAGTATTTGCCACCACGAGAATAGTGTTTCCCCCTCTCGACTGTGAATAGGTATTCTTCTTAAAGCTGTTTGAGGCAGATGCACCCTCGGCCCACAAGCGCTGAGCCTCATTTTCATCTAAATAAGAATCGATCCCTCTTGCTGTGCCACCCCCAGTGCTTCTGACGCTTAACCCCACTCTCCTGCTAAACCACCTCCATCCCTACATTAACAGAGAAAACTAAATACAAGCCAAGTCAAATCAGCCTACATGTGCACCAGAGAAAAATGACCTGGTTTTCCAGCAGCTGAGGATGAAACGGTTAAAGCTTCTCTTTCGGGATTGTCGAAACGCCTGTCTTTGATCACAGTGGACGTAGTATTGAGAGTGAGCGTGGCTTTGTTCGAGCTCAAATGCTGTTATTATGGCACGGAAGTTCAGAGCAGGTCGTGTTTAGTCTTGTGGGCATGGAAATGTGATAAACAGAGAGGATGTGAAGTGGAGAGATCTTCTAAGCCTGTTTCTTGCTCAGCAGCCCTGTGCTGTGTTGAATAGAGAACAAGGGATGGAAGTGTGTGGGGGAAGGGGTCACAAGAACAAACATAATAGGAGGCTAAAAGGCCCTCAAAGAGCTCATGACTAAAGCCCAGGGGCCAGTGTCTTTTCTTTAGGCTAATAACGACGACTTGAAGCATATAAATACTTGCTTGCCAATGTTTGTCTTGGAAACAAGACACCAGCTCAAACACTTCATTCAATTTCACCATTCATGCAGAATAGAAAAAAAAGAAAAATCCAGGGATGGATGAATGAATATCATCCTCAGTCCATTAGACATGCATGATATTTTAAAGGCCATTTAAAAGTATTTTGGGCTCAAACGGAGTCAAAATTTTTTTTTTGAAAAGTTTGAAGTAAATGACAAAGCATTTAATTGTATTCAGATATCTTTACAATTGTAAAAAAAAAAAAACAACAGCCTTGAAAGCACACAGGTAAAAGTAGAGCTTTGAATAACTAGTCTGCCATCTAGTGTCCATCTTCATCTACACACACTGAGACTTTCTCTCACACACATACACACACACACTGGAGGACATTAAACTAAACAGCCACAGACATTAAAGACAATCAAATATTGAAAATTCATCAAAGAAGAAAAAGTAGCATGTTACATTAAAAAGTTAGTAATGCATTACCAAAATGGTCATATCAGATCACAGAGCTTTCCTATGGGAGTCATCACGGCACTGTAAACTAGGAGGAGACGCTAGATATGCCTCCTTTTATCAGCTGTCTGACTGGAGATGAAGGGAGATTCTGAAATCCTGCCCTGGAAGCTGTGAGGGGGGAAAGCCCAATGTTCAATAACTCATTTCACACACTTCTGAATTACAGTAAAATCACCTGGCACTATCAAGGCAGAATTGCATTTCATGTGATTTTACTTTAAGTAGTAGAGCTGCGCCATTAATAAGTAAAAGATTTCGATTCAAATACCCAAGTGATATTATTCCTCATGATCTAGATCTTTAGCTACAAAAAATCCTGCAGCTCTTGTGAGTGGTGTTATTTTTCATTAGCATTTAACACTTCATTAGATGTTGCTGCTTTTTTGCACTTCGATTTTTATCTTGTGATCAACAAAGTCACGCTCATGATCAATAATACAGTAAAAGCAGTTAAATTGTGAAATAATATTACAATTTAAAATGACTGTTTTATATGGAAGCTTGTTTCCACCACTAAATAAAAACAGAAAAAAAATAATTGCGACTTTTTATCTCACAATTGTGAGACAGGAAGTCAGAATTGCAAGATTTAAAGTCAGAATTCCGAGATATGAAGTCAGAATTGCGTTATAAAGTCAGAATTGTGTGATATAAAGTCATAATTGCGAGATATAAAGTCAGAATTGCGTGATATAAAGTCGCAATTCTGAGAAAAAAAGACAGAAGTGCGACTTTTTATCTCGCAATTCTGACTTTATAACACATAATTGCAAGTTTATATGTCGAAATTCTGACATCTTTTCTCAGAATTGTGAGATATAAACTCGCAATTGCAACATATCAGGCCAACTCTAAGGGGGGAAAAAAGAATAACTTTATTCCCCCTCAGAATAGTTAGCATCTCACAATTCTGACTTTACAACATGCAATTTCGACTTTATATCATGTATTTCTGACATTATAACACAATAGCAACTTTATATCTTGCATTTCTGACAGTATAACACAATTCTGACTTTATATCATATAATTCTGACTTTATTTTTCGCAATTATGACTTTACATCTCGCAATTCTGAGAAAAAGTCAGAATTGAGAGATGTAAACTCGCAATTGTGAGAAAAAAAGTAAAGTCAGAATCGTGAGATAAAGTCGCAATTACTTTTTTTTTTATTCTGTGGTGGAAACAAGATTCCATAGTTTTATATGGAAGCTTGTTTCTGCCACTGAATATTTTTTTTTAAATTGCAACTTTTTTTCTCACAATTGCGAGATGTAAAGTCGCAACTCTGAGAAATAAAGTCGCAATTCTGAGAAAGTCGCAAAGACTTTTTATCTCACAATCTCGCAATTCTGACTTTATAACACATAATTGCTTGTTTATATATCTTGAAATTCTGACATCTTTTCTCAGAATTGTGAGATATTTAACAGGCCAATTCAAAGGGGAAAAAAAAGACTAACGTTTTTCCCCTCAGAATAGTTTATATCTCACAATTCTGACTTTACAACACGCAATTTCGACTTTATATCATACATTTCTGACTTTAAATCTCTCAATTCGCATTTATAAAGTCAGAATTCCGTGTTATAAAGTCAGAATTGAGATGTAAACTCGCAATTGTGAGAGAAAAAAAAGTCTAAATTGTGAGAAGTCGCCATTACCTTTTATATTTTTCATTCTGTGGCAGAAACAAGCTTCCATAGTTTTCTATGTATATACATTTTAAAATGTAATGTATTCCTGTGACACAAAGCTGAATTTTCAGCATCATTACTCCAGTCTTCAGTGTCACATGATCCTTCAGAAATCACTCTAATATTACATGATGCTCAAGAAGCATTTCTGATTATTATCAGTTGAAAACCGATGATTAAATTCTTTTTAAAAGTCTTACTGCCCAAAAACTTGTGAGGAATAGTGTCTGTCCGTCAATTATTGAGCCATTCCACTGAAATACATAATCTCACCTAGTCTGGTGCTGGTCTCCTTTAGCAGCAGCTGAGACGTCTCATGGAAAGACAGCAACTCCCTCATTATACAACAGTGAGAGTCCATCTGTGAAGAAACACAACTGCACATGACAGCAGCTCTCACAAAAAGAGAGAAGAAAAAGTAACCAATTCTCTTATTGTACTCATTTTTAAACCGTCCATTAAAAAAAAAAAAACATTGTTTCTGAAAACTCTACATTTAGACGCATTATGTACAATAGAAAATGCAGCATTATATTTGCTTGGGTGCGACAACGAAAATACAGCATGATCAGTGTAGCCTAAAAGCCAAGACAGTCAAATCCTCAAGTCTTAAACGTCCTGGCCTCACCACGAGCTCCATGTTTCGGAGCAGTTTTTGCTGTCCCGTGAGTACTGCCTTGTAGTCGGGTTTGTTCAGAATGAGTTGACTCTGTGAAGACTTGGCAAAGCACGATGGGTCCAGCGGCACACCCTTCTCTTCCCCCCGCTCCACACATCTGCAACGGGACAGAGATGCACGGCTAAACGACATTTCCGTATCCATGTATGTGCTGTGCGTGTGTGTAGTTGTGCTCACTTGTCCAGGTCGTCAGCTTTGGTCCGGTGTTTGTTCAATAGCGACTCCCATGACATACTTTCAGCCTGTAACCTTCATAAGCACATGATGGCCATTAACAGCTATAGTCATGAAATGAATTCGACTCCCACTGTAGCGTCTCGGACTGACGGGAGCAGATGGAGAATTACCTGTTAATGTCCTCCTGAATGCGCGCAGTGGTCATGTTAACAACGGGGTCACTGCATGGAGAGAGGGAGACATTTAATAAACGGGTGTGCTCCAGGATTGAAGCACTACTGATTTATTATTAATTTTAACTGAAACTTTTACCTCTCAGTAGTTGGGAGTGAATTCTGAGTGTCTCTGCTAATGTCTTTGGCCAGACTGTCCCATGCTTCATGCAAAGACTCAACTGGAAGTCAAAGACGTTCATATAAACATCATGAAGTAGATTTTAGACATAACATGTAAATGCATTTTATGTATTAAAGGGATACTCCACTTTTTTTGGAAATAGGCTCATTTTACAACTCCTCCAGAGTTAAACAGTTGAGTTTTACCATTTTTGAATCCATTCAGACGGTTTTCTGATATTTAGAAGAATATCAGTAACCAGACAGTTTCTGGTCTCATTGACTTCCATAGTTGGAAAAAAAAATACTATGGAAGTCAATGAGACCAGAAACGGTCTGGTTACTGATATTCTTCTAAATATCCGAACTCGGCTGAACGGATTTGAAAACGGTAAAACTCAACTGTTTAACTCTGGGGGAGTTGTAAAATGAGCCTATTTCCAAAAAAAGTGGAGTATCCCTTTAAATTCTGTTTCAAAACAATTTTATCTAGCTGGCTAATTTGCAACAATTACTTTTGGGAAATATCAGTCAGAATGTGTCGAAATGTGTTTCCAATTACGCTAAAGGCCTGTACACACCGGGACGAATTTCACACGCGATATTCGCCGACGTTTAACGCCTTGTGTGTTAATGTGAGTGTGCACACCAACGCGTAAAACGCCACGTGTAAAAGCGCCGTTTTTAAAAAACGCCTGGTTCGTTTTTTTAGTTTGACGCGCCGCGTGAATGTCAGGGAATGAATTTGCATGTTCACTCGGCTCATCGTCAGCGAAAGTAGCTAGGGTGTGAACACGAAAAACGCTGGCGAATAACGTGCGCCGATATTCGTTCTGGTGTGTACGGCCCCTAACGTATAAATGTTTGGGGTCATTAAAGGGATACTCCACTTTTTTTTGGAAGTAGGCTCATTTTAACGCTCCCCCAGAGTTAAACAGTTGAGTTTGACCGTTTTTGAATCCATTCAGCCGATTTTCTGATATTTAGAAGAATATCAGTAACCAGACAGTTTCTGGTCTCATTGACTTCCGTAGTATATTTTTTTCCTACTATGGAAGTCAATGAGACCAGAAACTGTCAGGTTACTGATATTCCAATATGACATCACGACTTTTGCGTAAACATACACGCCACTTTCGAGTCAAGTGGCGTGTTATCTCTACGTATTTTGAGCTATCCGCGTGTATGCGCGTGTATGCGTGTATGTCTACGCCATTAACGTCCGCGTCATTCCGCGTGTCTGTACACGCGCGTCAAATGTCCAGTCATAAACGCCATTAACCCCAGTGACGGTTAAGTTTAGGGATGGGGTTGAGGTAAGTCATATCTTTTTTTCACTAGGATGGTAAGGGAACAGTCATAAATGCCATTAACCCCAGTGACGGTTAAGTTTAGGGACAGGGTTGAGGTAAGTCATATATTTATATAACGTTAAGTCAACGGCGTTCATAAACACGCTGAAAAGCGATTATGCGTCTTGATAGCACGCCAAAAATGCAAATACGAATTGGCGTGTCATACACACGCTACTTCATGAGATCAGTCTGGATATATTCTTCTAAATATCCGAAAATCGGCTTAATGGATTTGAAAACGGTAAAACTCAACTGTTTAACTCTGGGGGAGTTGTAAAATGAGCCTATTTCCAAAAAAAGTGGAGTATCCCTTTAAGAATAATTTTTTTTTTTAAAAGAAATTAAAACATTTATTACGGAAGGATACATTCAATTGATCGAAAGTCACAGAAAAGACATGCAATTTTACAAAAGGTTACTATATCAAATAAATGCTGTTCCTCTGAACTATTAATCAAAGAAAAATACTGATAAAATGCATCACGTTTTCTAGAGAAATATGAATCAAGCAATACAACTGTTTTCAACATTGATAATCAGAAATGAACATCAAATCAGTTATGATGGAATTCACAGAAATAAATGACATTTTAAATAAACAAATATTAACATAGAAAACAGGTATTTTAAATGATGATCATTTTTGTAAATATTTTTCTTTATTTTTGATCAAATAAATGCAGTCTTGATGAGCATGAGAAAAAAATTCTTTGAAAAACATCTTTTGAACGACAGTGTGTGTAGCCCTCAAAGCGTATTCACTTTATAGCCCTTAATTCTGTAATTGTGGACAAATGTGGGCACAGAGGACTCAGGTGTGATCCTAATTTTTATTTATTATAAACATTATATCACTGTCTTCGATAAAGTTTTGTCTATCCATTTATGGTGTTTTTTTTTTTTTTATTTTGGGGGTATTTTTGAATTTATTTACTTCAAAAAGGACCATATTTTCTATGTAAATTATGCCTATTTTTATGTTTTATTTTTTAAACTACATTACAATATCATTCCAATAAGTTCTTAGATCTAAAACCTAAAGATGAAGTGACTTTGCTGTCACCTGGTGTCTTATTTTGGCTTATTTTAGAGTGCTCTAAATTACAGTTTTTCCCATTCATTTCTATGGGTGCCCATTTTTGACCCAAATACAAGATTAAGGAGTTTTTTTTTCACCCTCTTAACATTGTAGAATTGAGTAAAAAAATGTGTGTGTTCAGGAGGCAAACTTAGGAAAAGTAGCCAAATCAAGGGAAGTATTTTTTAAAAATAAATCAAAACTATTTTGCCCACATTTGAGCAGAATATGGTTTTAGGGATAACTCTTATCATTTCCAACTCTTTTTGTTTAAGAGCAAAAACATTTTAGTGAGATTTCCTGAAAGATTTAAAGAGAACTTAACACTTACATGACTGACCCCGACTTACCTTGAGTCTGAAGCATCTCTGTATCAACACCAGGAACAGTGTATAGACTGTTATTCACCCTCTTCACTGTCCTCTATGTACAGTCAGGGACATTAAAAGGTATAAGGAAAAAGCCGGTAAAGTATATTCACCTTTCCAATGGCAAAGCCTCATTATTTTTCCAAACAAATATCCATGTTACAGACCTCCATAGCAGCTTTAATTAGCATATCCAGCCTCTCGTTATCAGGTAAAGACAGACTTATGGTTTCACACAGGGCTGAAAGACACAAAAGAGACAGAGAGAGTCAACACAATCCTAAACAACATCCAGTGAAAGGCTTTGGGGCTCAGCACTCACGCTGTGAGGAGCCGAGGAAGGGCGGGAGGGATCGTCTGCCTCTGGAGGATCTCCTCAAGGATTTCCTCCGCGAGCGAGGGCTCAGTTCAGGAGCAGTTTCCCTCATGCCGTCCTCAATCTTCGAGTCCTCTGGGCGTTCCTCTTCTGAACGCTGCATTTCTGCAGGAGCAGGTGATGTGCAAGGAGACTTCTGAGGAGGACCTGAGATGTGGTTACTGTCACGAGGACGTTTGACTCCATGAGACACTTCTGAGACCTAGTTGAGATGATAACATAGAAGCACAACACTTATATACATAAGACAAGAGGTTGAATGGTCACAAAATGTCACAACAAATATGTGAATGCATATAGACTTTGGATTCCGTATTGATGCATGACGACAAATTTGGGGGTCTGTAAGGCTGCATTTATGATCAAAAATACAACAGAAACAGTAATTGTGAAATATTATTACAATTTAAAGAAAATGTTTTCTATTATGTTCATGTTATATTTATTCATGTGATGTCAAAGACGAATTTTTAGCATCAAGTGACACATGATCATTCAGAAATCATTCTAATATGCAGATTTGCTGAATAAACGTATTTTATTTAGTTCCTTATCGCAAATATTTTAACGTTACATTAAAAAAGAACATAAAACAGATTTACCCCGGTGTCGAAGTTGCTGGCATCACATCTGTGAGAGATTAAATAGTCACACAGATTATAGCACAATGAACAAACTACACAACCTTGTAGCATTCAATACATTGCAAAGTATTTTAAATAATAGTTATTAGTATTTGTCCACTGACTAATCAAGTATCATATATGGCCAGTTTAGCTGACAACAACATCAATCGCGTTAAACGCTGTGCTTTATTCAAGTGAATTCCTCATGCAGAAATTACTATTAACATTTTGTTAGTATATCTATTTCCCGTGTTGTAAATAATAAAACACTTACGGCTCAAATCCTTCTTTCTGAAGCTCCGCCATTTTCTTTCAAAGACCGCGCGCAGTGTGAAATATGCCCCGCCCATTTTCATTTCGACCGCGATGGTTCTTGGGAACTGTAGTCACGTTAAATTAGCGTTGAGTGCGTGCTGTGTAACATACGTTTTTGTTTTGTTTTTTAAGAATCACAATTACTATGTTTTGGTTACATATTATGCATGTTTGATAAATATTATTTAATGTGAAATTAATTATTATTTTAAATTGTAACAATATGTAGGCTACATTCATTTAGACACACAAGTAGGCTAAATAATCTCATTCCTAAGTCTCACATTTTAAACGAAATTGTCTATTGCATTAACAAAGCTCAACCTGAAGTTATTCTGAGAATAAATATAATAATAAACAAATATATTTGTAAGTTATGGGGTTGGACAATTAAACAGAAACACCATTTTAGACAGCAATAATGTGTTAGTATGGTATAGGTCCTTCTTTTGCAGCCAACAAATCACCATTCATCTGGGGAATGATGACACACACAGAGCCACACCTCTTCAAGAACAGTGTCGTGTACACAACGTGATGCTGGTGGAAGGAAAAGTTTCCTGATTCGCTCCTTCAAAACACCCGAAAGAAGCTCCTATATCCAGATCTGATGACTGTGCAGGCCATGGAAGATGTTCAACTTCACTTTCATGTTCATCAAAGCAGTCTGTCACCAGTGTAAGTATTAAGCATCTGCTAAATTAATAAATGTAATACACACACACACACACACACACACAATATATATATATATATATATATATATATATATATATATATATATATTAGGGCTGTCAAAACGATTAATCGCGATTAATCGCATCCAATTAAAAGTTTGTGTTTACATAATATATGTGGGGGCACTGTGTATAATTATTTTGTATATATATATATATATATATATATATATATAGACACACATGCATGTATATTTAAGAAAAATATTATTTATATATAAAATATTTATATTTATATATAATATAAATTATATATAAATCCACATACAGAATATACATGAAAATATTTCTTAAATATATACAAGCATGTGTGTGTGTTTATATATCTAAAATAATTATATACACAGTGCCCCCACATATATTATGTAAACACAACCTTTTATTTTGGATGCGATTAATCGCGATTAATCGTTTTGACAGCCCTAATATAAATATATATAAATAATATATATATATAATTTTTATATATATATATATATATATATATATATATATATAAATAAAATTTATATTATTTATATAGTTATATATAAATAAAAATATAAATATATATATATCTTACCCTAAATGTGGGACTGGACAAAAAAGGCCTTTGAATCATAAATTTGAGAAGCACTGATTTAGGCTACGTTTGCAACCCATTCTGCCATGACTATTCTTCTTTATTTTTTAAAAATGTTATAATTTTCCTTTTTGAAAATTTTGCATGGTTATTTTTGAGTTATTGCATAGAAAATACATTTAAAATATACCAGTGTGATCTTTACACTTGCAGATCAAAATGCCCTCCTTTCATTGACCTTAAAAAAAAAAAAAAAGGTTTCAGGCCCTTCTTTCACACGATTCCTGTTGAAGCGAGGATTTGATATGGAAAACAACAATACCAATGTTGTGCATTCATTTCGTTTCATCATTTACATTCCAACATGTGCTTTAAAGCTTCAAGTGGAATAATGTTTCATTTAGTTTGTCACATATATCATCATAATTTGCTGTTAAACCAAAGCAGTACAAAATTAACTTAGTTTCTCATTCAAATTTGCCAAAAGTCTCGACAGGAAAGAGTCGTGCAAATAAAACAACACAACAAGAGTTTTTTTGGTCATTTATAAGTCTTTGAGGTTTGTCTTTTTACAAAATGTTGAAAACAAAACAAAAGAAGAGAAACACTTCTTCAGTACGCCCCTGTCATAGCTTCACCCGCACTGAAACACACTCTCACTCTCACCCTCAACACAATACTGTAGTTTTCTTGGCCTTCAGAGCGGAGGGGGTGGTTAAAGATGTCAGTAGAAAGAAAATGAAGCTAAAGTATTAAGACAAGAGCAAAGACAGAGACCGGGAGGAAAAGGAAACACTGGGGGGGGGTGTGTTACAGTATTGAGTTTCACGCCCGTCCGTTCGCATCTCGCCGAGTCCCGTGTTCCTGTAAAGCCCGTTCACAGTCTGGTCATGAGGGGCAGCAGCTGCTTTGGTGACTGTTGGCAATAACAGTTCATTTAGGCAACCTCAGGGTTCCTTTGCCCAGCAGAAACTGCAGAACTCGGTCCACCAGCAGGGCGGCGACAAAATCCACAACCAGGACCTGGGCTATTACTAACTTGAACTGCAAACAGACATAAAAACATATTCATTGTAAAAAGATATACATGTACGCCACAGATAAGAGGTCAAATGCCCATTTGCATACTATATTTATAAAAGGTGGATAGTTTAGTTTTTTTTAATTAAAGCAAATAAAGAAAATTTAAGGGAACACGACATGTCAAAACATTTTCTAAATGTAAATATCCAGGAAGAAACACCCTGAGTTGTATTAATAACACTTCAGAGTCTTAAAATACAACTATCAACAGATCTTCATTACTTTGTGTTGAATATAAAAAGAAAGAGAGAGAAAAACAGCTTAAGGCTTGAATAGCTCTGTTCCCAAACACTAGAACATGGAAATAACTTTTACTGAACATTACATCTGATCACACTACAAAGTGCTGTTCTTCCTCAGTATTTGTCTTTTTTTCCAGTCTTAAATCAAGAGACGTTTACCGGAGAAGCAAAATTACATAAGATGAGAAATCTTCTGTCAAATTGATCAAAATGAAGTGAGTCCATGATTAAAGCAAGAAGAAATATCTGCCAATGGACTTTCATCTCAGTGTGTGCTGTAACTCTGTTCGACGCAGCCACCGCTAGCCTAGCTTAGCACAAAGACTGGAAGTAAATGGCTACAGCTAGCATACTAATCCTAATAAGAGTCAAAATAAAGCAAACATTGTGTCCTGAATTCGTACCTCTGTTGGAATATCCACTAAGGCAAACTGCTCATTGAATTCCGGCGAAGATCCCGTCAGCAGCCCTACTATAGCGAGGCCGGATATAGCGATGCTCCACAGCAAGGGCCGGTTCTCGGTCAGAGACTCCATGAACGGATGACCCTGAACAAGACACGTTTGTTCAATAAGAGCAGTTAGAATAGACATTTTTAAAAAGTGTAGTTCGGACAAAAATGAACATTTGTTATTCACTGAAAATCTTCCGACTCAGCCGCGCTTGCGGTGTTGTCACTTTTAACTAAATTCTATTAAAAGTAATTTTCGTTCATTGAAATAAAGCTGAAATAAAACAAAATGCAAACATTAGATGAAAAAAACCTTAAACTTAAAAGAAATTTTATTTCATTTAGTTTATATATATATATATATATATATATTAGGGCTGGGAAACGATTAATCGCATCCAAAATAAAAGTTTGTGTTTACGTAATATATGTGTGTGAAGTGTGTATAATTATTATTTTGTATATATAAATACACACACATGCTTGTATATATTTAAGAAAAATATGTTATTAATATATCAAATATTTATATTTATGTATAATATTAATTTTGTATAAATATATATAAAGTATATACATGAAAATATTTCTTAAATATATACATGCATGTGTGTGTTTTTATATTTACAAAATAATTATACACTCGACACACACATATATTATGTAAACTCAAACTATTATTTTGGATGCGATTATTGTGATTAATTATTTTTATTATTATTATTTTTATTTTATGTGCTTTTGTCATTTATATATATATATATATATATAAATGACAAAATCACATAAAATTTGAAAAAATAAAAAAATTAAAAATTAAAACCCCATAATATAAAATAAAATCGAATTTAAAATATTTATAAATACAATTATAGTATTGAAATTGCAATTGCAAACACAGCACCTCAGTAAATGCTGCGGCTGCAATCATGACCTGCAATGCATTTGTTGGCAACACTTTATATTCCAGTGTCCTTGTTACACGTTACACATACTTATTATAGTTACATGCAACTAACCCTAAACCAAACCTAATCCTATAGTAGATCCATGAAGTTCATTAATATCACTCAGTACTTAAATGTATAATTACACTGAAACAAGGACACCTAAAAATAAAGTGTAACCCATTTCTCAAATTGTATGAGTCTCAAAATATTGGAGCACACTTTTCCTTTAAGGTGAAGAGTATGTTACAAAAACGTTGAAAGCAAAAAGTAATCATTTCACAAATGTTCGATACACATATTAAATATATCATATTATTAAAAATTAAAAGTACCTTATAATTAATGGCAAATGTAGCCATTTGCATGGCCATGGACATGATGTACACAGTACTGTTGATGAGACTGGGCTCAAACTCTTTGTACAGGTCCACGAACCGCTCTGCCCTGCAAGAGAGAGAGGAAACACGAGGCCAGATTGCAAATGTTATGAAAATCAAACACAAATGTGAAGAATGACGTCATATGTGAATAATGACAGCGTGTTGAAGTCGTTTTAAGAGAGTCGAGGCTTTCTGACGACAGAAGCGACAATGATCATAGGCCAACGTTTGGGGTCAGTAAGGTTTTACTTCTTTGAAAAAAAATTACACAAAGGGAAAACGCAGATATTTCCATGCAGATTGGCCTCTCGTTTACACGAAAACCCCGTTTTTATCACGGAAAACGATTATTTCTAAAAACTCCGGCCGAAGTGGAGATTTCTGAAAACGCCGGTTATGTGTTGTCGTGCCAACTAGGAGGTTTTAGGCTCTCTCTCGATTCTCGATTCTGAGGATTCTGATTGGCTTGCATGGCTTTATCCTTCTCCCTACACTGCCGCCCATAGGTTTGGCATAGCTATGATGGCGCTCGACGGCGTATTTTATGCGGGAACGATGATTTTTTTTAATACGGAGGGGGAAAATATTTTCGCTAAATACCCGGCTTTGTGTAAACGTGGCCTAAAAAAAAAAAATTATCATGGTTTCCTTTTTCAACATTGCTAATAATAGGAAATTTTCATTGAGCACCAAATCAGCATGTGAACGAAGACTGGAGTAATGATGGGAATTACATTTTAAAACATATTCAAATATGAAAATTATTTTAAATGCTAATCATAATATTTCACAATATTACAATTTTTTTGGCCAAATGCTTTAGTGCGCATTCATGGTGTGACTTTTCAAAAACACAAATCTTACAGACCCCAACTTTTGAAAATGATGTAAATGTACAGAAATGAATCCAGATCCAACTCCTCCTACCTTACATATACCTAATCCTACCCATCTCCGCCCCCTGACTCCTAACCCCACCCCTAATCCTACCCATCTCCACCCCTTATATCTGGATCCAACTCCGCCCCCTGGATCTCGTATACTGCAATAAAGAGCTACTGCTGAAACATGGACACCTTAAAATAAAATGAACCGATATTTCTAAGATTCCCCGTTACAAACTAATTGGCATGATTTTCCCTATTTTTCATGTATCCCATGCATACCTGGGTGGGCTTCTGCTCTGTGCGCCCTTGTACAGGTACACCAGACTGCAGAAGTGAACCGCAAACTGCAGCAGCACTGTGAGGACAGTGTACAGGTTGAAGATGTTAGGTAAAGGACGCTCTTTGGACAGGGTCTTCAAAGGCTGAGGCGGACAGATATCGCACACAGTCAGTGAAACGCAGTTCATCAAACGAGAAAACAGCTTTACCAAACGTTACCATCTCACCTTTGACCTTGAGATGAACAGAAAGCAGCCGGCCAGCAGCAGGCCCTGAAGGGTTGCCTGGAAGTCGCTGAACTTGACCCCCTCCAGGTAGAGCACAGACTGACTGTAGGCCAGAACCAGAGCGTTCAGCGCCAGGATCTTAAACATCTGCAGGGTGGTCACCAGAGTACAGCGACCCTGTTTAATCACGTGACAGACTGAAAACAGGCGGGACAAAAGAAGTTAGTTAGGTACATTTTAAAACGACGTATCCGTTTCAAAATAACGTGTTTTAGTCCACACTATTGTCCTTAGTTTACACTTAAAGGTGCTTTGCGCAACATTTCATGTTAAAAATACCCATTTTTCTAACCCATACATGCTAAAACAATTGCCTGATGGGCTGAATGAGCCCTTCTCTGATTGTTCAAAAGTAACAAATCACATTACTTTCTCCTTTCAATAAAAAAGAGTAGTACAGTAGGTAACATAACCCATAACATTAGATCTTTTGCATGGCATACATAGGTCTTAGGGGTCAGGATATATTCTGAGTGGTCAGAAATCTGAATATAATAATAGAGCCAGACCTATATATATATCGGCAAACCGATATTATCAGCTGATTTTAGGCATTTACTAAAATATCGGTATCGGCAGTTATAATGGCCGATAAATGAATATTTCAAAAATAAAATAAAAACGGACGAAACACGCTTCAACCGTGTCATGAGTGTTGGAGTTATATAGTTTGTCCAGCAGAGGGCACTCTACTGTTTCCTGTTGGCAACCTGTTGAGTTGGTCACCATACATTTCTTGAATAACAATTAAAAGAACATCCCCATCAGTTCACTTAACTCAAATAAGCATGACAAAATTTGTGACTATCATGTCCAGTTTAAAATAAATAAATAAATAAAATATCGGCCGATATATTGGAACATCGGATTTCAAAACCCAAAAATATTTGTATCGGTATCGGTCTATAAAATCCTTTATCGGTCGGGCTCTATATAGTAATATTCTAATGAAAATAAAGGTGCATGTTATATAGGTTGCAGTTGATTGCATAACTGTGTTAAACGCATGTAAAAAAAAAATAGCTTCTCAGTGAAAACACACTTGGAAGATAGCGAGCCTCAGTGAGTGGAGAAAAAGTAACGCAACACATTACTTTCCATAAAAAGTAAATAAGCAATATAATTAGTTACTTCATCAGGGAATGACAACATTATACCGTAACGCATTACTTTCTATAAAAAATTAACGTTTCCATTACTTTCTAGTAGAGCCCGACCGATAAAGGATTTTGAAGGCCGATACCCATACAAATATTTTGTTGGTTTTAAAATCCGATATATCGGCCGATTTTTTTTTTTTTTTTCAGAAACGCGCAACAAAACATTAACAAATTTCCCTAACATTAGTTATTTGTAGTTATTTAACTAAAATGGAGTTTTAACTAAAATAAAATGTAATGCATTTTAAAAAGTAACTTGTTTCTTTTATTGTCACAACAGAACAGACTGATGCATTAGCTAGCTTTGTGGTTAGCTAGTCTGTGATGAGCCATAATTTAGCAATGGATAACTTCATACTGCAAATTGTAATACATTTTCAATATCAGGCCAAGGAGAGATGATACGTCTCATTGCTATAACTGTCACGTCAGTCAGTCAACTACACTGTAACAACGTAACATAACTATTACTAGCAAATTCCGCTTCACTCTCGGCTTATTGAACTGCGGCAAAACTGGACATGATAGTCACAAATTTTGTCATGCTTATTTGAGTTAAGAGAACTGATGCGGATGTTCTTTTAATTGTTATTCAAGCAATGTATGTATGTATCGTGACCAACTCAACGAGTGTTTCCAACAGGAACGGTGTAGAGTGCCCTCTGGTGGACAAACTATACAACTCCAACACTCATGACACGGTTCAAGCGTGTTTCGTCCGTTTTTATTTTATTTTTGAAATATTAATTTATCGGCCATTATAACTGCCGATACCGATAGTTTGGAAAATGCCTAATATCGGCCGATAATATCGCCCTGCCGATATATCGGTCTGGCTCTACTTTCTAGGGAGTAACTCATCATTGTAATACAGTTTTTGGAAAGTAATAAGTATCGTAATTAGTTACTTTATTACACAGTGACACAATATTGGAAAGCGTTGCTTTTAAGAGTAACTTCCCCCAACACTGCACATGACTAATCATGCTTGATCACTTTTGAATACCTTTTCAAAAGTCCACACCACAAATTTATCTCAGTTTTCGCAGAACAAAAATCAGCGTGGACCAAAAAGGTGCGTTTTCAAATGTATCCGGATTAATTTAGACAGCCTAAACTGAAGACATGTTCAACTTACTGCACTGTATGGAGGAGAGTTTAGAGGTGAATGGAGCAGCAATGGAGGCGTCGCCCAGTTTCACCACCTGAATCTGATCTTCTTCTAACTCTCGCAGTACCTGACTGATCCTCTCCTATGACAATTATGCAATATAGGGTTACATACATGGAGGAAATAGTTCAAGATTCACAAACGTTGAAGTTTTAAATAATTAAAAAAAACACCTTTTGTGCAGCTAGCTGCTCCTCTCTCTGGGCCATCATTCTCTGCCTGGCTGCACGAGAGCTGAGTTTGACCCCTGAACTCGGGACTGGGGGTCCAGGTCTGGGATCTACAGAGACCTCTTTGTCTTTGTTTCTCTTCTTTTTCTCAGGCATGCGCTCTGGTGCGTTAGCTAACAAGGCCACACCTGGTAAACACAAAGGACATGTTACGATATGGGTGCATTTACTGATTAATGTGTGTTCCAGATTCAGTCCAAAACCATCTGTGACATGCTGTCGAGTCGAGTGACACTGAAATTGTCACTTTGTTTGTAAAAAGTGCACAGTTAATGTACTCATGTTTGTGCAAAGAGCAGTGGTTCTCAAGTAGGGGGCCTCGCAAACTTCCATAGGGGCCTCAAGATTACTTCAAATTGATTTCAAATAAGCTAAAATCAGATTCATTTTTTTTAAAATTCACCCCTAACCCCTTTGAATAACCAGGGTTCCCACTGTCTTGGAAAAGCAACATATATGAGGTAGTCTAATTGTAACACTTTTATAGAACTGAATAAGCGTTAATAAACAACTTCGACTTTAATCTCGAAACTCTTCGACTTTAATCTCGAAACGATTCGACTAATCTTGAAACGCTAGATTTTTTTTCGACTTTAATCTCGAAACGTTCCGACGAATCTTGAAATGCTAGATTTTTTTTCGACTTTAATCTCGAAACGCTTTGACTAATCTTGAAACACTAGATTTTTTTCGACTTTAATCTCGAAACGCTTCAACTTTAATCTCGAAACGCTAGATTTTTTTTGAAACGCTAGATTTTTTTGAAACACTACATTTTTTTCGACTTTAATCTCGAAACGCTAGATTTTTTTTGAAACACTACATTTTTTTCGACTTTAATCTCGAAACGCTAGATTTTTTTTGAAACACTACATTTTTTTCGACTTTAATCTCGAAACGCTAGATTTTTTTTGAAACACTACATTTTTTTCGACTTTAATCTCGAAACGCTTCGGCTTTAATCTCGAAACGCTTCGGCTTTAATCTCGAAACGCTTCATCTTTAATCTCGAAACGCTTCGGCTTTAATCTCGAAACGCTTCATCTTTAATCTCGAAACGCTTCGGCTTTAATCTCGAAACGCTTCGGTTTTAATCTCGAAACGCTTCGACTTTAATCTCGAAACGCTTCGACTTTAATCTCGAAACGCTAGATTTTTTTTAACGTTGCGGTTCAGGGCTTCCGTAAAAATGTCTGGAATCTTGAAATTTAATAATTCACTATGATCATAATTTTTTTGTTAACTATTTATTCTAAATCTATAAATATTTATTGTGTAAATAATTATCATTTAACACATAAAAAGAAATTCTGCTCTGGAGTAATATTTATTGTGAAAAGCAAACCACAAATTTAAAATTAATTGTAAATGCGTCTCTTCAGGGTTATACATATAACTCTTAAAGTGGGTAAAAATATCAATTTAAAACAAAATAAAAAAAATGTCAGTACAGTACTTTTATTTTGTTACTTTAGTACAGGAACAAAATAAAAGCCAATTAGTTAATTTTGCAAAGAAAATGTCTTTATAATATTACACAGTATTTTCCTCACACAGGATAAATAGCTTTTTGTATATGAAAATAAATTGCTGCCCTGGGTAATTTAGGCAACTTAACTCAAATCAAAAATGTTTGTAGGTGAACCAAAGTAGGTGCTGGTTCGGAACAAAACACGCTTTTCTGCTTTTAAACCCTCTAGACCACACAGTGCACACCGCAATCTCCGCTTGTTTTAAACCTCGTGACGAGCTAAATTGACCATCTATGAGTCATTCATCTTGAATGACCTGGAAAATATGTGTTTTTTTACTGTTATATTTGTAAATTACACATGATGAATGTCTGAAGACACAAATATGTTTAATGACTCACCAATGTGGGCATGTTTGAGCGCACCGACATCATTCGTGCCATCTCCACACATCAGCGTAATGAAACCCAGTCCCTTCAGACTAGTTATGACAAACTCCTGCAGAGACAGGAAAATCAACACGGTTAACCAACACAACCAGCTCAACAACAAACCATACGTTTTGATGAACACCGAGTGTGATAATTCCAGGAAAGCTGACCTTCTGTTTGGGGCTGACGCGAGCAAACACTCGCACATGAGGAAGCAGGGCGTGGAGTAAACGGGGTTCATAGGTCAACCTGGTCAGCCCCTCTCCCGTCACGCAGAGGTCGTATTGGCTGATCAAATCTGAGACTGAGGAAGGAGGTAGAGGAAGGCACACGCTGTCGTCTATGGAGACCCACTGCCATTCATCTGCATAAAAACATGACGAACAGATGTAATGGAGTCTGAACATGTTCCTCCAGCTCTCTGTCAGAGGCGTCACACACACACACACACACACCTTGATCGGGGCCTGGCTGCAGTATGAGTGTGTGCTCTTTCTGGATGAAATGCAGCTCTCTGGCCACATGACACGCCGTTAGAGGGTTGTCACCTGTGATCATCACGACCTGTGGACAGAGAATGTGACAAATGTTAGAAAACCAGGCGGAGATGGGTAGGATTAGGAGTGGGGTTATGGATCAGGGGGCGGAGATGGGTAGGATTAGGGGTGGGGTTACGGATCAGGGGGCGGAGATGGGTAGGATTAGGGGTGGGGTTAGGATAGGGTGGGCGGATATGGGTAGGATTAGGGGTGGGGTTAGGGATAAAGGGGCAGAGATGGGTAGGATTAGGGATCAAGGGGCAGAGATGGGTAGGATTAGGGGTGGGGTTAGGGATCAGGGAGCAGAGATGGGTGGGATTAGGCGTGGGGTTAGGGATCAGGGAGCAGAGAAGGGTAGGATTAGGGGTGGGATTAGGGATCATGAGGCGGAGATGGGTAGGATTAGGGATCATGAGGCGGAGATGGGTAGGATTAGGGGTAGGGTTATGGATCAGGGGGTGGAGATGGGTAGGATTAGGGATCAGGGGACAGAGATGGGTAGGATTAGGGGTGGGATTAGGGATAAGGGGGCGGAGATGGGTAGGATTAGAGCTGGAGTTAGGGATCATGAGGCGGAGATGGGTAGGTTTAGGTATGCGAGATGGGAGGAGTTGGATCTTGATTGGCATGAGAACATGTTGACAATACTGTAAAAAGAACTGCCACTTATCCAACTGTTTAACTACTAATATTTTATGGTCAATTTATTTGATTGGTTTGGTATATCCCTGTCACATAGAACAATGTTACATACCATTACATAAAATTTCCTTTCTCAGTCTTGAAACTCAAACCATTTTCCGATGCCACCCCAATGTATAAATTCAAGTAATTCAATGAATATCATAAACATGCGATTACTAGACTGTTGGCTTAAATGAACGACTACTATTAAAGGTGGACCTATAAATTAGAGATCTTTTCAAACTCCAATACAAAAATCGACCTGTTTTAGGTCATATCCAACAGCGTCATTAATACAGAGGTTACATGTCAACTTGTTAGCAAACAAACGCTAACATATGAAGTTGATCCACTCACATGATGTGAGGCCTCTTGTATCTCTCGGATAACTGCTTTGCTGTCGGTCTTGAGTGGACAGGACACGACCATGAACCCTGCGAAGCGCAGGTCACACTCCAGCACCTCCCGGCTCAGCTCTCTCACCTGCACACAAAGAGAGGGATTACAACAGCGTTCAGCCTTTCATTCAGGGGTCACCAATGAACACATACCTGCTGATGGCTAAGGTGGCCCATCTCTTTGTATCCCAGCGCGAGAACTCTTGCTCCCTCCCGGGACATCTCTCTGTGCACCTCGTCATAGCTGGCTGGACACTCACAGAACTGAACAAACAACAATCTCTTAATAAACTATTTATGAACAACAACTTACAGTGAATGCACAAAAAAGTCAAAAATGGCAGCAATGGATCACATTCATTTTAGGTGTGATGTAACCCTCACTATAAGCAACAATCAGTCGATCAGAACATTTGTGGAGCAGGATTTTGGACCAATGAGATTTCCCTTCAAGGCTTGTTTGACCCTTGTGTGACCCTCTTAAAGGGATAGTTCACTTTGAAATTAATTTTTGGTATGTTTTATCTTACCTCAAGGGCATCCAAGATGTAAGTGTCTTTGTTTCCACGGTATTTTCAATTTGGATATTTTAGGGGTCAAGTCGTTCTTGTCTGTCAGTCATATAATGGAGGTCTATGGTCACCACCTCAAAGAGCATGCACAGAGAAGTCCAAATTAAACATGATTTAATGACTCGTAAATGTAAGTACACATTGATGGCCTAAGACACGAAACGAGCGGTTTGTGTGAGAAAACGAACAGTATTTATATCGTTTTTACCTCTTGTAACCACAGCCACGTCCAAGTACTCTGATAGTGCGGGCGCTTCTGGGGCGGAAGTGTTCTCTTACGCGGTTGTTAAAGAAAATAATCAACGTTGTCTGTTGATATATCGAAATCGTCTTCCATTGCCCTGTATATCTAAATATGTTTTGATCTTCACATTGAAAGGTAACACTTCTGAAATCTGTGCAAACTATGAGTGACGTCCACGCGCACAAGACCAGTTCAGGTGCTTTTTTTTGGAAGTTGCTGTGGTTACAAGAGGTAAAAAAGATATAAATACTGTTCGTTTTCTCACACAAATTTTTGGACTCATTTTTGGACTATTTGTGTGATTTCTCACACAAATAATTTGGACTTCTCTGTGCATGCTCTTTGAGGTGGTGACCATAGACCTCCATTATATGACTGACAGACAAGAACGGTTTGACCTAAAAATATCAAAATTGAAAATACTGCGGAAACAAAGACACCTACATCTCGGATGGCCTTGAGGTAAGATAAAACTTACCAAAAATTAATTTCAATCCCTTTAAACCACTAAAACCCTATCATGAGCTGAAAACGATCGCTTCTCTCTGAATCTCGCAGCGCATATATTTTCAATTGTATATTTTATATTTAAGGTATATCTTGGGCGTCACATAGTCCAAAGACATGCAGGTTAGGTGTGAATGCAAAGCCATGTAATAAGGCGGTGGTTCGGGAAAAGACCTGGCAACCTACCCCGGGAAAAAAAAAAACATTGAGCAAAAGAGATGCTCACCATGTCCTTAAGGGTCTCAGGTGCACCTTTAACGGTCGAGATGTAGCAGAGCTCAGTGGAGCCCATTCGCTCAAATGACGCCAGCACTGACATCCTCTTCAGAGCACTAGCGAAATGAAACCTCTGGTGGATCTTCAGCCCTGGAGTCTTTATACTGCGCGGAAACACCTTCTCGTCTAAACAAAGGGACAGAAAGCATGCAATACATTGAGAATTTATGTGAACATCATTCAAAATGACTGCAATATTAACAAAACTTGTCAAAAGTGGATGAAATCACACACAATGATCATGAGTTTAAATCGGACCTTTAGTGAGCGTCCAGTCCGCTGCGGTCAGCATGGCCTTCTCCAGCGGATCACCCACCAGCTGTCCATCATCTAGCGTGACCAGCGAATGACATGTAGCCACCACCCGATGAGTGTCCACTGGGATCTCTGACACGGGCATCACTTGCTTCCCATCTCTAATGAAAGAAGGAACAGGAAAAGACAATGAAATATTTTCGTCATAGGCCACATACGCACTAAATTCAGTTGTCAGTTCACCTTTCAATGCTTAATCCTGTTCTGTACGCACACAGTTCTGTCATTTACTAGATTGAAAACAGCATTCTTCAACCTAAAAGCTCAGAGGCCAGACTTGGAGGCTTTACCTGAGCCCTGCGACGCCACGGACTACCAGGCTGTCGCTTGTCAGGGTGCCAGTCTTGTCGAAACAGCAAATCTCAACTTTCCCAGCAAAGGGGATCCTGAAAGGTTCTGTGCAAAACACGTCTGGAAGAGAAGAATATTAGAGGATACGTCTGAGAGGGGAGAGGACAGTGAGATGAAGTCATGATGATCATGTTGAGGTCACTCACAGAGTTTGGCCAGCGCTATGAGAGAGGTGTTAACAGCCAGTGAGAGCTCTATGGGTAATTCAGGAGGCACTACTGACGTGAGGATCAGAGTACACTCCAGAAACAGCTTATACTTGTTTCTGCTCGGGTCTTTCGTCCCTGAAAGAGACAGAGAGTGAAGTATGAGACAGCTGATACATTATATCTAATGCTCCTCCAGGATCACAGATAAAACACTAAAAAAATTATGCGATATGCAAGCTATTTTATATCACTTTTATGTAAATAAGACACACACTACCATTTTGGGGTCAGTAAGACTTTAAGAAATTAACACTTTTACTCAGGAAGGATGCATTAAACTAATCAAAAGTGACAGTGAAGACTTTTCTAACGTTACAACATATTTCTATTTAAAATAGGGCTGGGCAGTGATTAATCGCGATTAATCGCATCCAAAATAAAAGTTTGTGTTTACATAATATATGTGGGTGCACTCACTGTGTGTAATTATTTTGCATATATATATATATATATATAAATACACACACATGCATGTATATTTGTAAGAAAAAATATTATTTATATATAAAATATTGATATTTATATATAAATCTATATACAGTATATACATGAAAATATTTCTTAAATATATACAAGCATGTGTGTATATTTATATATATAAAATAATTATACACAGTGCACCCACTTTTACATATTATGTAAACACAAACTTTTATTTTGAATGCGATTAATCGTTACCCAGCCCTACAAAATATATGTCTGGTCCTGTGTTTATAAAATTAATTTTGTATATAAAAATTCACACACATGCATGTATAGTTAAGAAAAATGTGTTATTAATATATAAAATATTTATATTTATATTATGTATAAATGTATATACAGTATATACGTACAAATATTTCTTAAATATATACATGGATGTGTGTATTTATACACAAAATAATTACACACACTACACACACATATATTATGTAAACACAAACTTTTATTTTGGATATGATTAATCGCGATTAATCGTTGCCCAGCCCTAATAAAAAAAAAATTTTTTTTAAAAGAATTTTTGTTATTTTGGTTTACAGGAAAAATTAACATTACTTTTTTAAATTATTTTTTAACTGAAAATAATAAGAAATGTTTCTTTAAAATTTTCTCTCTCTCTCTCTCTCTCTCTCTCACTCTCTCTCTATTTATATATATATATATATATATGTGTATATTAAATATATATATATTTGTTGTTACTGTAAATTTAATTAAATAAATGTAGCCTGGGTGAACATAAGACTTCTTTAAAAAAATAATACAAAAATCTTACCAACCCTAAACTTTTCACTGGTGCTGAAACTCCAAAATTGAAAAAAAAAAATTTAGAAATGGAAAAACCAAAATGTGTGTAATGTACAAATATCCCACAAGGGCTTGTAAAGTGTACAAAATTAGCAATAAACATAGATCAGGTGGGCTTTTTTAGGGGCAGTTGACACAAAATATGTTCTTGAGTTCAAAAACAACTATTTTAAAATATTTAACGTATCCTAAACTGTAATTAAGGAGTTATTAAAGGAGATACATTCCCAGTGACATTTTGGAGCAGGTTTTAGTGTCTAACAATATTAATCCCATAAAAATAAAACTATAAGACTAATGAACCACACAAATTAATCAGTTGAATTTTAGACAACTAGTCAACCATCCTGTCTGTTTAAGGAGATTTTACAGATAAACGTGACTCACCCTCGACCCAAACATACACAGCTGCTGCAATGGCAAAAACCAACAAGAAAAGGATAAAGATAAAGGTCTCCAGGTTGTTGGCCGTTACCCTCTTCACGCCAAACAGAATCGTTCTCAATAATTTGCCCTAAAAAACAAGTTCAGACAACAAGTTTAAGACACAGGATTAAAGGAGAGGGCTTGTGTGGTTGCGACTCATTTTTCCAACCCTATCCCTCATTCTTCTCTTAACTGTTTCCTGTTAATATTCCACTGTCCTACACATAAATAATGGCAAAATGTCCAAACAAATAACTTGCCACTTGATGAAGCACCTCACCTGAGAAGTGTAGAATCCCGTCCGCAAAACATAAGCAACACAGCCATTGTCTACAGCTGTGAAAAGACAGAAAAAAGGAGGATAATTACACACCAATTTCAAACTGTGATATTAATCATATTTAACCACTTAGAACTATTAAAGTCACCATGAAATCAAAATTGACAATTCTTGTGTTCATAATAAATTATTTTATCCGTGCATATCAGTTTTTAAAATTCATATGCCTTCGTAATCTTTAATCAAAATAACTTTGCAGCTCATATCATCTCTTCTCTGATAATGCGTTTACTGTCTTGAGGGCGGGATCAACCTGTCAGTCACATGACATCACAGCAACAGGAAACCACAACCACCCAACAATCCAATTAAGTGCCATCCTACATTTTTTTCTTGTTCAAGAAGTCAAACCAGAGTCAAACACCGCCTTGCTTTAGTAGGAAATACTGCCTAGCAAACTTTTAGTCATAATGGTGTCGACTTGTGTTGTTTCCGTGTTCAAGAATTCAAAGAGTGTTAGGTGTTAAAATGAACAAATCCTTTTCCGAGTCATTTGGTTCATTCAACGAACGAAACGAAAGAACTGACTCGGAAAAAGATTCGTTCATTTTGATAAACGAGTTTGAACAGGAGAGTCATGAACACGCATCACAACAGAGCAAGGCGAGCATTTGAGCTTATAAAACTTAAACTTTGTTTGTTTTTTATTAAATGAGTGATCGTTTCGCTTGATAAGACCCTTATTCATCGTCTGGAATCGTTTAAAGCCCTTTGAACAGTTTGCACTGAAAGTGTCTTTTGGACCTTGATCATTTTGGTTCCCATTGAAGTCCATTATATGGAGAAAAATGCTGGAATGTTTTCATCAAAAACCTTAATTTCTTTTCGACTGAAGAAAGAAAGACATGGACATCTTGGATGACATGGGGGTGAGAAAATTATCAGCAAAAGTTTTTTCAAAAGTGAGCTATTCCTTTAAAAGGGTCTTGGAAATATATTATGAAGGTTGAAAGACTACATTGTGTTCCTTGAATAAATCTAAGGTTTATCAGGCTAAAGCACATGTTCACAGCTGTGAGTCGTACTAACGTTTCAGTCCAGCGCTGGTTCGCAGAGGCGGGCTGTGCTGAACCACTTTGGTGCCTCCTGAGATGATGTGAAGTCGCGAATCGGCCTGCAGGTCCAGGATCCTGTCGGGTTCCAGATCCTCCACAGGCTCCTGCAGACACAACACAGCCAGTTACAGACAGCAGATTCGGCGGAGGTTTGCTGCCGATTCTGTGGAGAGAGCAACCGGACGCACCTTCATCTGGGGCACAGACTCTCCCGTGAGCATGGCCTCATCCACGATGCAGCGGCCTCGCAGTAGCAGCACGTCACAGGGAACCAGGTTATCCTGAGGAGACCGGCCTGCCACCACACGACAAGTGAGTGTTAGATTAGCATTTGGATGTATGAAGTCAGCACTAGAAACATGTGACAACTAGAAGCCAAATAATTTTTAACAGTATAAACTACCTTTCAAAAAGTCTGTAAGATTTATTTATGGTTTGGAAAGAAGTCTCTTATGCTCATCAAGGCTGCATTTATTTTATCAAAAATATTGTGAAATATTATTACTATATATATATATATATATATATATACTAGGACTGTCAAACGATTAATCGCGATTAATCGCATCCAAAATAAAAGTTTGTGTTTACATAATATATGCGGGTACACTGTGTATAATTATTTTATATATATATAAACACACACACATGCTTGTATATATTTAAGAAATATTTTTATGTATATACTGTATTTAGATTTATATTATATATAAATATTTTATATATAAATATTTTTTATTAAAAAAAAAAAATATTCATGCATGTGTGTGTATTTATATAAATACAAAATAATTATACACAGTGTACCCACATATATTATGCAAACACAAACTTTTATTTTGGATGCGATTACTTGCGATTAATCGTTTGATAGCCCTAGGATATATATATATATATATATATATATATATGGTTGACTGTTTGAGTATATATTAAAATTTAATTTATTCGTGTGATGCAAAAGCTGAATTATTCCTCCAGTCAAATCATTCAAATATGATTAAGAAATATATATATTATTTTATATATATATATATATATATATATATATATATATATATATTTTTTTTTTTTTTTTTTGTTGTTTATTATCAATATTGAAAACAGATGTGCTGCTTCATATTTTAGTGGAAATTATGATATATATTTACAGGATTCTTAGATGAATAGAAACTTAAAAAAAACAAAAAAAAACAGCATTTTTCATTTTGTAACATTATAAATTTATTTATGATATATGTTTACAGGATGTTTACAAATTTATGATATATGTTTATATGATGCATTCTTGCTGAATAAAAGTATTAAATTCTTTCAAAAAAAACAAAGCCCTTTAAAGCTGCACTGAAACTGTCTTTTGGACCTTGAACCGTTTGGTTCCCATTGAAGTCCATTATATGGAGAAAATCCTGGAATGTTTTCATCAAAAACCTTAATTTCTTTTCGACTGAAGAAAGAAAGACATGGACATCTTGGATGACATGGGGGTGAGTAAGTTATCAGCAGAAGCATTTCAAAATAATAGACCTGACACTTTTTGACAAGTTTTTTGTTCATTTTATCACTAACTTTTCAAATTAGTCACTTTTTACGAATACATTTGCATATTTTTAAATATGAAATAGTTTTTAAGCACCTTGTTTGATGATCAGTCCTGACTGCGATTGTCATTCATTTCAAGAACAAATAGGATAATTAATTTTATAACCTTTCTCTTTTCATTTATTTTGGATGTGTTGTCAGTACTGGGCTCACAGTTCACATGGGTAGAGTACTTTTTACTGTGTGTGTGTGTGAATGTGTGTGTTCATCCACCACCATCAAAGACCATTTGTGACCCAGATTAATGAATGAATGAATGAGGCATTTATATAGCGCTTTACAATGGGCTACTGTACATCCAAAGCTCTTTCCGAACACATAAAAACTCACCAACTGAAACAATGTCTCCAGGGACTAGTTCATCACTGGATACAGGCCTCCATTTTCTGTTCCGATAGACCTGTTAGAAGTGGAAAAAGCTCAAATTATACATATTGCTCTTATTCTAAATCTCGTTTTTAAAATTAAGCAATAAGGCAAGACATTACTTTCATAAAATAGTTACAATGTAATGCATGTATACAATAGTTACTACATCAAACATTATTTTACTAAGCATATTCTTTCGTACTGCTCATACTTTCAATAAAATATATAGACCCTGACAAGCACACCATAACAGAATGTTTCATAAATATGGTAGTTATTGTGGATGATGTCACAAATGGAATGCTGCATTGACCAATCAGAAGGCAGAAGCAGCACTGTGTGCTTTATAAAGAACATTTCGATAAGAGTTAGTAGACAAACATGGGCGTTTCACAAAAGATGAACAAAAACTGGAGCTGGAAGCTGAAAGCAGTCGCGGTTACCTGAATCATGTAAGGTTTGTTCCCCATCCTGCGGATTTCTGACATGTTCCTCATCTGCTGCTGCACCAGAGACGCTTCAAACGCCACAAGCATGAAGAGCGTAAAGACACTGTAGTACCAGTACTCATCCAAACACCACAGACCCACACAAAACACCTGCAGGAGAACAAAGACATGCAGGTCATTCCATACCCACCTTCTCAATCCGGGACACAGGATGAATATTTGACACATTTACAATGTTAAAAAGCCAAACTAGGATTGAGAAACCCTGCCATAAGATGACACATTTACAGTATATTCATACATTTATAATGTACAGGGATAAATATATGAGTAGTAACTGATTATAACTGGACAGCTTCCAAAAATGAAGTACTTGTAATTGGATTAGATTACATTTTAAATTTATAATCTTGTTTTTATTGATCACATATTCACACAGTGTTACTAAATGATACAGAATTGATTGATTCTTTTCAATTCTTCTTTTTTAATTCTTTCTCCTTTCTAAAAAAGCCTATCATACAAACACACACACACACACATATATATATATATATATATTAGGCCTGTCAAAGGGCTGTGGGCATCCAAAATAAAAGTTTGTGTTTACATAATATATGTGGGTGCACTGTGTATAATTATTATATATATAAAAAAGCACACATGCATGTATATTTAAGAACAAAAAATATTATTTATATATAAAATATTCATATTTATATATAATATAAATTATATATTAATCTATATACAGAATATACATGAAAATATTTCTTCAATATATACAAGCATGTGTGTATATTTATATATATATATATATATATATATATATATATATATATATAAAATAATTATACACAGTGGACCTACATATATTATGTAAACACAAACTTTTATTTTGGATGCGATTAATCGCGATTAATCGTTTTGACAAATATATTCCCAAACTAAAATATAAAAATATATATATATATATATATATATATATATATGAAGAGTTCAGATGCAAAAGCCTCTAAATGCCATTTGAAATTTTCTTCTAAAATGATCATTTTTATCAAGCCTGTATATTTAAGTTCAGTAATT
The DNA here is from genome assembly GCA_038021265.1 of Cyprinella venusta. Classification (NCBI taxonomy): domain Eukaryota; kingdom Metazoa; phylum Chordata; class Actinopteri; order Cypriniformes; family Leuciscidae; genus Cyprinella; species Cyprinella venusta. Next base: position 21,539,113 of record CM075863.1, read on the forward strand.
TCACTTAAATGACAATTAATAGATAATCTTCATTGCCATTTAAGTGAAATTACTGAAATTTAATATACAGGCTTGATAAAAATGATCATTTTAGAAGAAAATTTCAAATGGCATTTAGAGGCTTTTGCATCTGAACTCTTCATATATTTGAAGAAAATATATATATATATATATATATATATATATATATATATATATATATATTTGACGTTTATATATATATATATATATATATATAAATACACACACATGCTTGTAAATATTTAAGAAATATTTTTATGTATATACTGTATATAGATTTATATTATATAAATATTTTATATAAATATACAATACATGCATGTGTGTGTATTTATATATACAAAATAATTATACACAGTGCACCCACATATATTACGTAAACACAAACTTTTATTTTGGATGCGATTAATCGTTTGACAGCCCTAATATACATATATATATATATATATATATATATATATATATGTATACACACACACACACACACATATATACATTAATATATATATATATATATATATATATATATATATATATATATACACACATACACATTTGCAATCTGTAACTGACAACAATTTGTGAGTAATCTACCCAGCACTGCATATCAGTAAAATAAAGGCACATGCACCGCAGACGTACCTGGAAGACAAAGAAGGGTGCTGTGGCTCTCTCCTTGAAGAGCTCCAGGAAGTCCGGCACCATCATCTCTGCACGGTTGGTACCGTAGAGCTTCTCTGCAGCCCGCAGCTGAGCCTCTTCCTGATAGCCTTTCCAGTCCTGGAAGTGACTCATGGGAAAGTTGATGGGAAACGCCACCTGCAGAAAGCGCTTCTTCTCCTTGCTGTCGTAAATATAGCGGATCTTCTGGAACTCAAAGGACAGGCTTTCCACTCCATCCTCATCCTGCACAAAAAAAAAAAAAAAAAAACACGACACTTCACATATAAACCTACATTTAGGGTTTCAACACCTTTTGACCAATCAATTATCATGATTTACAAATAAAAAACTTCTGAAAATCTGAAATCTAAATACTGGAAAATCATACACATTTAAGATTTATTTATTTCCAATAATACCCTGTATAAAATAAGGAGCATTTTTATGGAAATATACATTGATGACATCTAAAAATAGGCTTATATCCAAATGAAAACCTGATAAAAGTAAGAATTTAAGTCAGAAAGCGATCTTATACACAACTAGGGAATACATTGTGTTTATTTAGGACTACATATGCATCTACTGGTTGTGGAATTACATGATTTTCTTTATTTTTCCCATCAGATGGCACAAATATGTGTTCTCTGCAATGAATGGATTTGTTCTATTTTTAGCTTATACCATATTGATTGAAAATTATATAAAAATATTACAAAATCTACTACATTAATTTCATTAAAATGGTTACATTTATTGCCTGGGGTTTATTTTGAGGATAACAAATGTGACCCCTAAACACCGGGGGAAAAAAGCTCTCACCTTATCCCTCAGAAGAGGCACTAATTCAGCTGAACCATTGTTGGGTGTTGGTATAACTTTTGCAAATGTGGCTTTGCCTGGATCAGACTCCTGTTTGAAATATAATTGCATAATTACAGTCAGCTTACTGTGCATGAGACACAACAAACATATGTTTGGATTTTTGATTTAGTCAACCCACCCCCCAAGTGTGTTAGTTTTTCAAAACAATGCTTATATTGCACATAATATGTTTTATGTGTCATCTATCACCTTTGAGCAAGTGAGCCAGCAGTGCGCGTGCACGGACCAGTAGCCAGAGAGCACTGTCAGGACGTGCGCGATCCCGAGAGCGGCGAGCGCCAGCAGGCCGGCTTCAGCGTACTCGGATGCCCCGTAAACCCCAAACCACGTATATAAGCAGAGTGGGTAGAGGAGGAGGAACGGGAACACCGTACCGTGCAGGACGCGTGACCTGCGGCTGTGGAGAGACACTGATCTCACCAGCTCATCGCTCGGCGCGCGCGTCTGCGTCCGCGTCCCCCCTGTTCCACCAACGCCGTCCGCGGCCATATTTCCCTCTTTTTTAGCTTCATCCATTCTAGAGTGTGCCTTCCTCCGTCGACCCTCCTACTCTCCACCTCCTCCTTGCAGGCGCTGATGGTAAAAAGTCAGCTTCGCACCGGCCTGTTGTCTGGCCACTCTTCAGATTTCTGAAAAATATCAGACACATACGACAGTTTCCGCATACGCAAGCACGTATGCCGGTGACGCAATATCCGGGAGATTTTTTCGAGTTGACAGAAAATATTATCAGGAGATTTAAAGTGGAAACAAATGATATATTTTAAAAACAACATCATAGTAAAATCATATATTACACGATTATTGATTTTATTATAGAAGTCCCATATACATAAATAAAATGATCTAGCTCCAAACTATTTTTTAAAATTTATTTAATAGATGACTTTAAACAAACTGTAACGTTTAATGATATTAAATGCAAATTTTATATAAAAATAAGTATATTAATACATAGATAGGTGGCGTCATCTCCCATTTTATATTAGAAACAAATACATTTTGACAACACGACAAGTAATGAAGATCTCTATGATGGCACACAATCTGCTTTCCTCTTGTATGAATGAGAATATATTTGTCGTTTCTTTTTTTATTGTTTTTCTTTGGAACTTCAGTATATCACATGACAATATTAATTTAAATCTTGTTGTACTGAAGTGACTTCGGTAAAGAAAAACGATTTTTAAAAACAAATTATGACGATGAACAGTAAACGACGATGAAATGTAAATAAAAATGAATGTTCTTTTAAAGAAGTGTGTAGCGTAAAGCCACGCCCATTCTTTCACGCGACCAGTGAAACGGCCAATAAGATAACGGTAAGTGTAAACATTGACCAATCGAATTCCTCCGGCGGCCGGGAGCGCGACGCAGACGTTCCCTCTGCACACGTGGTGCGTGTCTCTGTGGTGATGTGCCGTCGAGAGTAACCTTCAGGAAACCGACTCAAAATCACATGTGTTCAATATGTAAGTAGTGCTCACTGACAGCTGTGTGTTTAAATGCTCGTTTTATATTACATCTGTCATGCTTGCGCTGTAATACGATGCCAGCAGCCTGATAGCAAACCAAGCTATGTTTAAACTACATTATCTAAAATGATCGGTGCATTGAATGAACTAGAATATTTATTTTGTAATGATAACATTCTCTAAAACTTTATTTGACAGACTGTCGTTGAACGCATTAGTCGTTCTTGCTAATTTATTGTAATGTGCATTTAGGCTAATAAAACATATGTAACTGCATAATGACAGGCAGGCAGCGATGGCCATCACAACCAAATACTGCCAGAAGGAGCTGGAGGAATATGGGGGATGTGTCGCGTCTCATCCAGCATCATGGCAAGAGAAGTGTCTAGACCTGAAGCTGAAGGTGGCACAGTGCACTTCATCACAGTATGTCCAAATGTCATACTTGCAGACAAATGCATTTCCATTTCTTTTACCCTATTCTCATTCTTATTTGATCACACATTGATGTAAATATGTTTCTTCAACTTCAACAAACACGTTTCTTCTGTCCCAGGGGTTGAGTTTTGTGAGATTTTTGTTATACGTTGGTCACATTGAAACTGTCCTTTTACAATTTCTTCATTAAAGGAGTAGTTCACTTTAAAAAAAAAAAATCCTGATAATTTACTCACCCCATGTCATCCAAGATGTCCACGTCTTTCTTTCTTCAGTCGAAAAGAAATTAAGGTTTTTGATGAAAACATTCCAGGATTTTCTCCATGTAATGGACTTCAATGGGAACCGAACGGTTCATGGTCCAAATGAGAGTTTAAGTGCAAACTGTTCAAAGGGCTTTAAACGACACCAGACAATGATATAACTACAAAGGGCTTTATTGATGATGTATTGATGATGTCTCAATGCAGTCCTGTGATAAGGAAGATCCGAACAGACTGTGCCGGTGAGTTTTCTGCGTTCGAGAGCTGTCTGCGAGAGAACCAGACCTCCGCCGAAGCGTGTCAACCTCGCCTCAACCGTTTCCTCGCCTGTGTTGAGACCGTCGACCTTTCAGGAATAGGTAAGCAGTGAAGTATGTGTGTTTATATAATGCTATGGTCTGACATGCAGCTAGAATTTATTAGTGAGAGGAAAATGCATTAAAAATATACATAAAACTTTTTTTTCCCAACAGAAAATGCTGCGCCTCAGCCCACGTAGATGTATTCGCCATTGTTCTGTCTAATGAGGACAACAGCACCGGTGTTTTATACTCAATACTGGGAAGAAATGGATTATGGAAATATTGTATTTGAAGAACTCCAACACACACACACACACCAGAACAGACCTAAATATTTTGCACTGAAAAGATGCAAGAAAAGACAGTAATGTGATTTTAGATTTTTTTTTGTTTGTTTGTTTTTGGAACTTTTCACACTATTTATGAGAGAAATCATTTTTAAAAGGTTTCCATGATATTAAAACATGAAGTTGCAATAAAAAATATGCATTTGAGTTTTTTTCTCTGCAGCTCTCTGCACTTTTGAAGATTGAATAGTTGCCAACAAAAGATTTTGTTTCACTATTAAATCCCCCAAAAATATTTTTTTCACACACCAATATGAAATTCTTCTGTGAGAATCTAATCGCGGAGGACTACAGATATTAAAGAAAACAATGAACCTCTATTTAAATCAGTTTTCTAATTAGGAAACAGGAAAATGTTACATTCTATAACTATTTTTAGATGAACATGCAGTTTTCTTTTTAACATATGTGAGTATTTACATGTCTTTATATCTTTTATAACTTTTATAAATTTAGCTTTAGCTGTCACTGAAACATGGATTAATTTTAGATCTATATTAACATTCTTTACTGCAATGGAAACATAATTATTATGATAATATATGTTTATCTTCAGTTAAAGGGGCAATATGTAGAATTCAGGCCCCGTCCACACTACTGCGTTTTCGTTTAAAAACAGAGACCTTTTGCTACGTTTGCACCTCCCGTCCAGACTAAAACGGAAAAAACGAAGACCTAAAACGGAGAGGTTTAGAAACGCTGCAGCTCCGTTTTGCATTTTGAATCTCCGGAGGGTGTTTTAGTGAAGACAGGACAAAACGGAGGACTTCAGAAATGCTGACACAGAGGCTCACCCTCGGATCTATTATTGGGTGACATCAGTCATGACTAGGGTTGGGTGTCGAGAATCGAGTATCGGACTAACTTTTCGTTTTTCCCGGAATCGTTCAAAAGTGAAAATTTCGATTCCTAGTTTCGATATTCACAGTCCGCCGAGCGGAAGAAGAAACCGCTGAACACCAATGAAGAAGCGTCTATCGGAAGTGTTGGCATAACCGCACGAGTCGAACATGAGTAGCTTACGTTGGCGGTCCAAAGTGTGGCTTCACTTTTCTAAAAATAACGAAATCTCGGCAAAATGCAAAATTTGTGACAAAAGGAGTATTTGTGACAGAAGGAGTATTTCCTTCAGAAAGACCGTTGGTTAGCAAGGTTAGCTAAACTTTTTTGACCCTGCCTCTTAAAAGAATCGGAATCGAGAATCTTTAGGAACCGGAATCGAAACAAGGAATCGGAATCGGAATCGTTCAAATTCAAACGATACCCAACCCTAGTCATGACGTGTCCTTCCCTGATTCGTCAGCCACTGTTTACACCGGCACGCACATGCATGGTCACGTGATCCGCATTTTCAGTCGTTTTAATGTGGACGGAGATCAAATCTAATACGCAGATGCTGGTGTGGACGGAAATCGTATTCGTTTTAATTATTTTTTTTAAACGAAACCGCAGTAGTGTGGACGGGGCCTCAGAAACCCTTGTTATTAGCGACACCGGTGGTCGTTAAGTGAACTGCAGCTAGCAACTTTTCTCTCATGCTCGACTTGTGCAGATAATATATATATATTTTTTTTGCTAGAAGTTAAAAAGTTGTAAATACATTTGCAGCGATACACTTTTAACGAACATCCCAATGCCGTCCAGGCTGCTGAGAGTGACGGTTCGATGAATATGACAACAAAAAATAAAGCGGTGAATAAACGGCATGCATCTGATAGCGATGTGGATGTGTTTGGACGAGCTCTGCAATTCACAGGCAACATGTCGACAGATGAGGACATTAAAATTACACTGATTATAAAGTATAGGCTATTTGAGACAGATCTGGCTATGTGAGACTATAGTTTGAATCCATTTTGTTTGCATGACACATTGACATCACATTACAGAATGGCTCTTTCAGCATTGCTTGGGATAATAATGGGACAGCGCATAACCGTAACAGTCCGTAACATTATAGATGCTTTTATAGACAACCTATGAAGTTTGGGAAGGTCTCTTAAAAAAAAAAACACTTTGTTACAAGCTGTTTACACAAAACATCGCAATGAAAATGCAATTAATACATGAAAATGATGTATGATTAAATTCGTTTATGCCTTTATGCCAATTATAAATGGTATTTCTTGTTCTCTGTTACTCACCGTTTGAATGTTTTCCCCCTTACCTTGGCGTCACAGTATAATATTAAACCAAAGAATGCAGACATGTAATATCTCCCCCTCACATGCCCACCGGTTCCCCGCGTCCAGGAACAAAAGACTGTAGGGAGGCATTAGATTAGGATTGGTTTGACCGCTGGTTAAACGGGAGGGAGGACACCGGGTTCTGAGCCTTTGACCACCGAGTTGAGCAGATCTTTTATCAGAAGTGGAAAGAAATGTAACTGTTTTACCAGAATCACATACTTATCAGAGTGCATGAGCCATAAATCACACAGCCAGGCGTCGATGTTTGAAATGACGAGTTATATTGGAGAACAACGTTCACAAAAACACGTTCACTGAAAGTCATCACACTAAAAGAAACCCATCTGTCATCACCGCAGTCCTTTGGAGAAATATTATAACACCAAATAAAACAGTCCAGTATCACAAAATGGTTCATGGATATGTGAGCACACTTGATTTAGCAGAAAGTCATGTCCAGTGTACTAGAAACTACATTCCAGTCAGGGTTTTCATAAGCAGATGGACTTACTGTACATTCTTCAATATAAATAATACATTTCACATAAGTATCATGCTGCAACATAAATATTCCAGTGCTATTGTTGCCATTAAAAATCGTCAATAAGAACAAAATGAGTAAAAAGAGGTGAATACACGAATAACAATAGTGCTAATTACAACAACAGTCATATGACCAACACATTTAGTATATTACAATAAAGCACAATTTGCAACACTTTGCCAAATGTACACGTCCTGTAACATTTAGGGGGTCTTCTTAATACTTTGTGCTATTTTTCCTGTCAGTACTAAACAGATAGATGTCATTTTTATGATCAACCCTGTAACTGTAGGCTAACTGACCCTGTAACAGCAATAACCCTGATTATTTCCTTATCTCAGTTTAGAGATTAGAGCACATCCCTACAATTTACCTGATGCCTAACAATCTAAAACCTACATGTTTTTCATAGTCGTCGTCGTACCATCAGTTTTGCGGAGTACAAATCAAGGCCCTTGATATATAGATTTTTTTTTAATCAGAGAAACTTTTACCCTGTGTCCAAACGTTATACTGTTTAAAAACCTGAGATTTATATGAAATAATCTCGTTTGTGGTTTTGGTTACTTCAATTTTTGACATTTCATTGTTTTATGGTGTACTATTTTAATATTTTGTCTTTTTAATTGTCTAATGCACAGTTAAGACGGCTTGAAACATTAAACAATGAATCTCTTTCTGAGAAACTGCCAGTAATTAAAAAAACGAACAAATGAATTCCAAATTAAATTGCTTTATAAAAACTAAATACGGCACTAGCTGTTCTAATTTGTGAAAAGGAAATTAAAATGTTAAATGTGCACTCAGATTATTATCTTATTAAGAATTTTACTCTTCAAAAAAAGTCTTCAAAATAAAATACAAATTAACAGTTATTTAGCTTTCTTAAAAAATATGTCTATATAGTATTTATTATTTCAAATGTTGTTTTTTTTTAATCGTTAACAATAATAACCTTGGTCCAAACGTTTGTGTTTGTGTGATGCTGCATCCACGCCAATAGGTGTCAGTGTAAGTCCAAGACAACTGCTATATCGGTCGGCTTGACATACACAAAACTACTGAGTGCACCTTTAATAAACATTTTTACTTGACAAGAAATATTAATGTACATTGACTTCTAGCCAGCCCAGCATGCTAGACTATTTTGGTTTTCACGTTAGATTGAATTAAAAGCTGATTCCTTTACATAAGGAAGGACATTAAGATTGCAAAGCAATATGAAGAGAGTGGAAATAGGCTTGGGCTGTGTCAGAAATCACTCCTATATCCTTTCATAATTTGAGGGGACAGCCATTTGTAGGGCTGTTTGTATTTTGTCGTCCAAAACCCAGACACGAGTTAACATTTTAGCACTTTTAGTCCCATCATCCTAAAAGTTAATGGGTTTTTTGGTTATATGCCTGAAATAAGGTCTGTGGCTAACAAGCTCAATTTGACGTATTATACAAAATAAAACAGATCATTAATAGCTTTTACTTGTCTTGAAAAGGGTGTTTACTTAACAAGTGCCTAAATGGGACTACAGAGGTTGTTTGGCACATTAAAGGTGCAGTAAGCAATTTCTGAGAAACACGCCCCTCCCTTCATTGCTCCGCCCCCAAAATGCACAAGAGTACAAGCAAGAGTTTGTTGTTAGTTGTCAGCAGCTCCAGACAAACAATAACACTCAAAACTGTCTTGTTATTAAAGCTAACATTACAACAACAGCATATGTTGCTGTACCAACAATACCAAAGTTACTCGCATATGGAGCAGAAACAACACAACCTCTGCATCTGTTTTCAGGCCTTACTGCTCAAGTCTCTTCAGCGCTGGACAGCTTTTCTAATAGTAAGGCGGGTCCTACAGCTCTTACCTTATCATAACCCTTATTTTACCACTGATATTCATTTGACCTTGGACATGCCCCCTACTGCTGATTGGCTCACTCTCTCCTACTCATCATGAGTGGACACGCCCCCTACTGCTGATTGGCTCACTCTCTCCTCCTCATCATGAGTGGACACGCCCCTACTGCTGATTGGCTCACTCTCTCCTACTCATCATGAGTGGACACGCCCCCTACTGCTGATTGGCTCACTCCACATCATGAGTGGACACGCCCCTACTGCTGATTGGCTCACTCTCTCCCCCATCATGAGTGGACATGCCCCCTACTGCTGATTGGCTCACTCTCTCCTCATCATGAGTGGACACGCCCCCTACTGCTGATTGGCTCACTCTCTCCCCCATCATGAGTGGACACGCCCCCTACTGCTGATTGGCTCACTCTCTCCTCATCATGAGTGGACACGCCCCCTACTGCTGATTGGCTCACTCTCTCATCATGAGTGGACACGCCCCCTACTGCTGATTGGCTCACTCTCTCTTCATCATGAGTGGACACGCCCCCTACTGCTGATTGGCTCACTCCACATCATGAGTGGACACACCCCCTACTTCTGATTGGCTCACTCTCCCCCATCATGAGTGGACACGCCCCCTACTGCTGATTGGCTCACTCTCTCTTCATCATGAGTGGACACGCCCCCTACTGCTGATTGGCTCACTCCACATCATGAGTGGACACGCCCCCTACTGCTGATTGGCTCACTCCACATCATGAGTGGACACGCCCCCTACTGCTGATTGGCTCACTCCACATCATGAGTGGACACGCCCCCTACTGCTGATTGGCTCACTCCACATCATGAGTGGACACGCCCCCTACTGCTGATTGGCTCACTCTCTCTTCATCATGAGTGGACACGCCCCCTACTGCTGATTGGCTCACTCCACATCATGAGTGGACACGCCCCCTACTGCTGATTGGCTCACTCCACATCATGAGTGGACACGCCCCCTACTGCTGATTGGCTCACTCCACATCATGAGTGGACACGCCCCCTACTGCTGATTGGTTCACTCTTTCCTCCTCATAATGAGCGGACACGCCCCCTACTGCTGATTGGCTACAAGTGTGTCATGCCGTCATGCTACTCGGTTTCTCAAAAATCGCTTACCTTTAAACGTCATCACACCAAACGGGTAAACTCTTCTACACATTAATCTGCTTTCACAGCCTCTGTGTTTTTATAATCAAACTCTTGTAAACTATTCTAACTCGGACTTTCAGGGAAAAGTGTTTTAAAAACAAAGACTGATGTATTTGTTGGAAGCTTAAAGGTGGTGATGTTGAAATCATGTGACCATGGTGTAGTTTGTTTACACGGTTAGATTTTTACCTTCACCGATTATATTTAGGTTTCAACATTTAAAAAAAAAATCGATGAACAAAACGTGTAAGAATCACAAACTCTCACAGAGCATTTTCTGCATTAATCCAATAGAATAATCTTTTTATGGAGGTACCGCTAACTTTTTGGTTGGCCTACAAAACACATCATCATTCAAGCACTGAATGAGAATATAGGGGGGGGGGATTTTGGATACAGCCTTGATCAGTTTGTTAGTTTTACACTGAGTAGAGGGTGAGGTAACACTTGGACTTCATGAACAGCTGCCTGTTGATGTCTGCACCTATGACTGTCGAAACATTTTTGCGCAATACAGAACAAAAGAAATAGTGCATATACCGTATGTGATGTAAAACATGAGATTCCAGTGAATTCCTATTCTGTCCATGTCATATTGAATTTTTAGGGTCTGGTCATGTCCTAGTTTGACTGGTTAGAGCTTTATTGGCACGACTAAGATATGATTGAGGGACTTGATTAGTTCTGATATGACTCTATTTGTTGCCCCCTGCAGTGGTGGAGGAGCGCTTTAGGTAGGTGGAACCAGGGTCATGAGGTAAAGTATGAGTTTTGCATCGAGTAGAGGCGATCAATGGGATTTCCTATCCGCCCCGCCAGAACTCCGCCATCTGCGGTCGACAAGAGACAGTCCCCGAGATGACTGAGACTTCCATCACTGTCCAAGTCATGGAAAACTGTCTCTGAGTCTGAAATAAATTCAGCGTTCAAACAAACATTTCAGTTAACGAAAACGAAATAAGCAATGCCGAAGCTTCTACAATCCTTACCGTAGGAGTGCATCTGCTCGGGGCCGAGCTGTGGTGGCGTGAGCCCGTGTCGGAACTGCTCGCTGCCGTATATGTTCGGATCCAAGGCCAGCAGTTGTTGCCGTGGCAGAGAGGAATATGAGAGCAACCCATCCAGTCCGTGACTGCTGGAGCCGTCTGTGAAGAGATAGAGCTGGGTTTACACCTTTCACCAAGAAGCCATTTCACACAGTTGTCTTTCCAGTCCGCCGTCCGGCCGTGTCTTACCCTCACTGTCATCGTTACTCTGGCGCCCCCCTCTGCTCGGGCCCCTCCTGGTGCCGCCCATCTGCTCCTGTTCCTGCTGTTGCTGCTGCTGCTGCTGTCTGCGAGCGATCTTCTTCATCTGAACACACAACAATGCTCAGCTCCACGAACAACACTTCCATCTAATAGCCGTCTGTCTGTCTATCCATGTTTGTTCTTTCTATTGTTCGTTCGTTCTTTCTATCTGTGTCTGAATATCGTTCTATCTATCGATGTTTCTATCAATCGTTCTGTCTGTCAATCTTTCTATCAATCCGAATGTCTGTCTATTGTTATCTCTGTCTGTCGCTATCTATCTATCTATCTATCTATGTTTGTTCTTTCTATTGTTCGTTCGTTCTTTCCATCTGTCTGAATATCGTTCTTTCTATCAATCGTTCTGTCTGTCAATATTTCTATCTATCTGTATGTCTGTCTATTGTATCTCTGTCGCTATCTATCTATCTATCTATCTATCTATCTATCTATCTATCTATCTATCTATCTATCTATCTATCTATCTATCTATCTATCTATCTATCTATCTATCTGCCATTCGAATGTTTTGATGATTTGATTGATTGATTGAATGATCTGTAAATGACCAAACCGAATAAATGAAATGAAATCTATCTATCTATCTATCTATCTATCTATCTATCTATCTATCTATCTATCTATCTATCTATCTATGTTTGTTCTTTCTATTGTTCGTTCGTTCTTTCCATCTGTCTGAATATCGTTCTTTCTATCAATCGTTCTGTCTGTCAATATTTCTATCTATCTGTATGTCTGTCTATCGTTATCTCTGTCTGTTGCGATCTATCCATCCAGCCATCCATCCATCTATCGGTCTGTCTGTATCTATCGTTCTCTGTCTATCTTTCTATTCTGTCTATGTCTGTTCTTTCTGTCGTCCGTTCGTTCTTTCTAAATGTGTCTGAATATCGTTCTGTCTATCTTTTTTCTATCAATCATTCTGTCTGCCTGTCTATTTATCGTTTTTTTCTATCTATCATTCTGTCTGTCCGTTTATCTATCATGTCTCTGTCGTTCCTTCTGTCTGTCTGCCTATCTATTGTTCTGTCCGTCTCTTCAGGCCTGTAAACCTTTAAAATTACAATCAGGGCTTTGTCAAGCCACATTTAAAACTTTTTGTCAAAAATTATCTTTTTTTTGTGGGTCAAATTTAGTTATGTGATTTTCAGTTTATTTTAATTAAACTCCCTTTTAACCCCTAGACATAACACACACCCTAAAAATGGTCAATAGATCAAGTATGTTGTGTTTTACATTTCTTTTTTTTTACCTGGGTAAATCATAAGATGGTATTTCAAACGTGAACATTTTCAGACCATATCAATAAATGTCGCCATCCTACCTTTGCTCTCTGATTTTGGAACCACACCTGCACGACTCTGACCGTCAGTCCCGTCTCAGCGGCGAGAGTTTCTCTGACCTGCGACAACAGCGCATGCATGAGATGGACATCAGCGCTGTGTTTCCACATACACTGCACACCTGTGACTGCTGACCTTTCGGCAGGGTTTGGAAGACACCTCGAAGGAAGCCTTGAAGGCGCGACGCTGTTGCGTGGTCAAGATGGTACGTGGTCTCTTGGACCTCTTGTGATCCTTCCCATCATCCCCAGCCTTCCCCCCGACGAGGACGCCACCACCCTCCTCGTCCTCGCTCTTTACTGCAGAGGGAAACTGAGCATTGGCTTCAAGGTGAACTGTGTCATTTCTTAACTGTTTGAACACCTCTTCTCCTTAAATATCAACCTTCAATTGAGGTCAAGAGGGTTACCAGACTCGGTAGGGGCCGGGCTGATGGCGGCCAGCATCTCTCTCTCCTTCTCATAGTCTCCCCGGCAGAGCAGCTGTCCCTCCTTTAGCACAAACTCATCACCTCTCTGCAGCCGGCGCTCACACTCGCAGCAGCTGAAGCAGCCCAGGTGATACACCTGCCCCAGGACACGCATGATGAGCTCCGAGCGCCCGATCGCCTGCAGGCACGCACTGCACTTCCGCACGAACAACCTGACACACACACACACACGTGTCACTGAACGCTCACTTTATGCAATGTTTTGTCTGTGACACTGGGTGGCAATATTTGACAACGCACAAGATGTCACAAGCAACAAAGCAAAAATGTATTTAATCCTATAAATAACACTCTTTCTGAAACAAGTTTCTAGAAACAATATGATCAAAATTCGCACACAGTTTATTACATGCCTTCTGTCGTCTGATTGATAGTAATTGTGTAAGTGTAAAAACGTCCTCCTTTAGGTCACGACACACATCTTTGCTGTGACATCTTTACGCGAAGAACGTAAGAATAACTTTTACCCCCGCTTAAGCTAGTCCCAGACTAAAAATTTGAGTTTGAGCTGTGTTAAGATCAAATCTATATATCAATCTATATATCAATAACAAAAATCTATAATCAATCAAATCTTATATCTTAAAATATGAAATATACCAGCGCCATTGTTTTGTCTCATGATGCTTTTCTAAGACACATTTATAAAATCTATAAAATACTTAACCCTCAATTGGATTATGAGGTATATACGACCCTAATTGACTTTTACTTAATAAAAAAAAGGTTCCCTTCATCTCAGTGGAATAAGATTTTGTGACTTTTCATAAATTATCTGTCTATACACACACAAAAACTGGGCTTGATTCGGTTGTTCTGAAGGTATGTGAAAAAAAATGTTTATACTTCTGGTTTTCGGGGTCAATATGACCCCACATTGAAATGGGAAATGTGAAAAAAACTAAATATATTTTCTTCATGCGTCAAAAAAACAAAAATTGGGCATAAATCTGATTTTTTACACAGAAATGAAGGCCTATACTAGAGCATAAATGCAATGTATGCAAACATTTCATATGCTAATGCTAAAGCTAATGGTGTAGTTGAGGAATTGTGTGGTATATGGATACAAAAGTACTTTATATCTCCAAAAATACAGCATTAATGAATAGATGAGAAGTAAACAAAAAAAATTATATATTATTTGTATGATTAAAAATGTAAATTTTTAGTACAATTACTCAATTAATTGTTGGGGTCGTATAGACCCCGAAGCCTAGAAGTGTAAACAGGAAACAAAAACCATTTGAAGGTTAAATATCCTAAATGAACTAAGGCCTAATCCTGGCCTTAATAGTTTTTATTGTTATTTGATGATGTTTTAATAGTTGATGATGAACATTTACTGGACTAACGCAACTTAGGTTTACTTGATTATTGATATTGAAAATCGTAAGGTTCAAATATGATCCATCAGGCTTCTGTCAATAATCATAGCATTATAGTTTTGCCCCTGACAATAAAATATTACAAACTAAGATTTTGAAAAATGATTGGGAGATGTAGAGAGACGACTGACATTTTATATAATTAGCTTGTTTGTTATACTGCCCTAAAAATCTCATTGATTTACATTACAAAGCTATCAGAAATCCAGGTGTTTTTTTCTCTTGAGTTTGAGAACCATATAATTTTTGTCTAAATGTAAAAATTTTAGGCTTTACAAGGTAATTTAATTTGTACATATTCATTTGACAGAAACTTTTCCCAACGCCGCTTACACTGCATTTAAGCTGTACATATCGCCTGGGAATTGAACCTGTGATATTAGTGTTGCTAGCATTGTACGCTTTGCTGAATGTTTTAATCTTACCAATGATTTTCTAAGATGATAAACAGTTACAGTACAGGGCAAAAGTGAGCAAATGCATTAAGAAGGTCATTCGTCCCACTCCCAATGCCCGCAAACGGCTCTCTTTAAACGGTGTGGCTCATCAACATCACAATTGGTTTTAAAGGCACTCTCGCTCTCCAAACTCCTTGTTTTTTCCCTCCTCTCTCCCCTCCCTCACCGCTTGATATTTTCTGCCAGAATTCCCTGTCCTCCCTCCCGTCCTCCCTCCCCAGCTCCGTGAAACTAATAAAGACAGGATTAATTAGATTGTTGTTTAAACAGTGCGATGCCCAGACAGACGCTGTAAACTCATAACCAGGGATTGAGGATAGCATGGGGTTAATCTCTCCTCTCTCTTTTTCACACACTCGAATAAACACACACACACACACACACATTTACCAGCACCTATATTCGGCCGTGCTCATGTACTCTCATAATTATTGACAGGTACCCACAGATGGACCTGTAGACGCTCGATGACAATCTAATCCTTATGTACATTTCATTAAGCCAAAGCAACAGTCACCATTCACCCAGAATGTGGCATGAACCTGTGAAGTTACTGTCATACACCTGATTTTTCCATCAAATGTGGCGTTTGCACATGCTGGCGTGATTTTAGACTGTTGCTACGTGGTTGTTAGGGTGTTCTGGGCGATTGCTTTCCCATTACAAAAAAAGACCTGTGTCAGTCCCGTTTGATGCATCATTCTATCACAGTGCAGGACAAGCGATCATTTCAAGGAATAGTCCACCCAACAAATGAACATTATGTCTAGAACTAACCCTCGTGCTTGAGGGTTTGATCAGATCCCTAACCCTAAATACACTCTTAAAGGGATACTTGACTTTAAAATTAATGTTTGGTATGTTTTATCTTACCTCAAGGGCATCCAAGATGTAGGTGTCTTTGTTTCCGCAGTAGTTTCAATTTTGATATTTTTAGGTCAAACCGTTTGTCTGTCAGTCATATAATGTAGGTCTATGGTCACCACCTCAAAGAGCATGCACAGAGAAGTCCAAATTAAACATGATTTAATGACTCGTAAATGTAAGTACACATTGATGGCCTGAGACACGAAACGAGCGGTGTGTGTGAGAAAACGAACAGTATTTATATCGTTTTTACCTCTTGTAACCACAGCCACGTCCAAGAGGTCTGAGGGCACAGGCGCTTTGTGGTAACAAGAGGTAAAAACGATATAAATACTGTTCATTTTCTCACACAAACCGCTCGTTTCGTGTCTTAGGCCATCAATGTGTACTTACATTTACGAGTCATTAAATCATGTTTAATTTGGACTTCTCTGTGCATGCTCTTTGAGGTGGTGACCATAGACCTCCATTATATGACTGACAGACAAGAACGGTTTGACCTAAAAATATCAAAATTGAAAATACTGCGGAAACAAAGACAACTACATCTTGGATGCCCTTGAGGTAAGATAAAACATACCAAAAATTAATTTCAAAGTGAACTATCCCTTTAAATGTAAAAGATAGGGCTGTCAAAAAGATTAATCGCGATTAATCGCATCCAAAATAAAAGTTTGTGTTGACATAATATATGTGGGGGCACTGTGTATAATTATTTTGTATATATATAAAAACACACATGCATGTATATTTAAGAAAAAAATATTATTTATATATAAAATATATAATATAAATGATATATAAATCTATATACAGAATATACATGAAAATATTTCTTAAATATATACAAGCATGTGTGTGCATTTATATATATATAATAATTATACACACTACACCCACATATATTATGTAAACACAAACTTTTATTTTGGATGCGATTAATCGCGAGTAAAAGTACATTTTTGGCATCAATGGTGTACTCTTTCCATCACACAAATGGTTGTGTAGCTTTTAAAATGTTTTACACACTAAGAAATGGTTCTGTTGACTGAAAGGTTTCTTTGAGAAAACCAAAATGGTTCTTCTATGGCATTGCTTTGAAAAAACAAAAACAAAAAAACATTTAGAGTGTATAGGCAGAAAATAAAGCAGAAACCTACTTTAGCATTAGCAATGACCACTAATGAAATTAAAAGCACACGTATAAGAAGCACATTCAATTATTAGATGCTGTCACATGATAAGATGAAAACAAAACACGTTGGAGGCGTTAACACAGACTTCATGACAGTTGCAGAGACGGATTGCCCCAGTTTATGTGTGTGTGTGTGTTGAGTGCAGGAGATGAAGGTGTCATATCAGAAATCTGCTGAAGGAAAAGCCAGCCAGGTCCACACATTACAGCCTCTAATCTGCACAGATATGATGATCCTGTCCGAAACGCAGCTGCTATGGCTAATCTGTCTCAATCCATCTGCCAAAAATGCCAAATTACCCAAATCACCACCTACTCCACCCAGATCAAAGACGACCAACTCTAAAATCATTCATTCAGCAACTGACCGTAAGAGAGCGTCGCATGAACATTCCCGGCTCTTACTTCACAAAAACCAAAATAAATGAGAGAGAAATTATATTTTTGACATGTGATCATGTGACACTCAACACAAACTTTAAAAAAGGGGATAAAATGTTCTTGGGGGGGAACAAACCGCAAACAGACACATTAAACATGATTACAGAAATAACAATAACGTTCATACTGAGAGTTAACTGAGGATGAAACTACCTTGGGGGAAAGAAATTATGGGTGCAAAAAAAAAAAAACAGGCGATATGTACGAACAAGTTGTGTTCATGATGTCAATTCAATAAGGTTTTACATAAATCTATTGCCAAATCATAGCGTGTGGGCCTAATCCATGCACGAACACATAATTTTGCATAATCAAACACTTACTGTCATAGTTGCAAGGTTTATCCCACAGACTTTGCTGCATCTTTGTATATATAGGGAGTCAGTATATGTAAATCATACATGTACACATAATTGCAAGGGTTGGTGCTTGTGTGTGTGTGTGTGTGTGTGAGCGAGAGAGAAAGAAAGAGAGCGGATATTGCTGTGAGGGAAGGTGGCTCAGAGCCAGGGTTCAGTAATCACATCATCTTCTTTTATTAAATCTCACTGCACTGCTTCTGCGTTATTAAAATCTCCCAGCATTCCCCACAACCCACTCCCGCCACCCTCCCTCCCCGGCACGCACGCACACCAATATTCACAATGATGAAATATGAGAAAACCAACAGGTAGCTGATAAAAATGTACACACCAGACCAGTCGAACGCAAAAGAGAAAGCGCAGGTGAGCAGCTAAACTGACACATTTTACACTGACCCAATCACGTCACACACTAGAAAACCAGCTGAACATGTGATGAACGCAGTCCTCAAACATGTACAAAGTACAGGAATGATAATCTACGGGTGGCATGCAGGCTTTAATTGTCTAATTATGTTTGATTGCGTTGAGACACATCATTTAATGCCAATAAAACAACAAATAGTGTCATTGCACACCATCGAATATTGTTTACCACTCTCTGCTGACTTCAGATGGCTACTTTAATGGCTTATGAAGAACACCTCAACAGGCTCATTAGAAAGAGTACTGTCTATCAAGGTTGCAATAAAGTAAAAATCACATTTCGTATGTAGTGAGAATAATGATCATGTAGAAATCATGCGGTAACACTTTGATAAGTTAACTTTCGAAAGTTAAAGGAGTAGTTCACTTTTCAAAAAACTTTTGCTGATAATTTACTCACCCCCATGTCATCCAAGATATCCATGTCTTTCTTTCTTCAGTCAATTTTTGATGAAAACATTCCAGGATTTTTCTCCATATAATGGACTTCAATGGGAACCAAACGGTTCAAGGTCCAAAAGAGAGTTTCAGTGCAGCTTCAAAGGGCTTTAAACGATTCCAGACGATGAATAAGGGTCTTATCAAGCGAAACGATCGCTCACTTAAAAAATAAAATAAAAAAGTTTAAGTTTTATAAGCGCAAATGCTCGCCTTGCTCTGTTCTGTGATGAGCGTTTGTGACTCTCCTGTTCGAACTCGTTCATCAAAATGAACAAATCTTTTTCCGAGTCATTTGGTTCATTCAACAAACGGAACGAACAAATTGACTCTTTTGGACCTTGAACCGTTTGGTTCCCATTGAAGTCCATTATATGGAGAAAAATCCTGGAATGTTTTCATCAAAAACCTTCATTTCTTTTCGACTGAAGAAAGAAAGACATGGACAACAATAAAATTATCAGCAAAAGTTTTTTTTAAAAGTGAACTACTCCTTTAAGTACATTAGTTAACTTGAACTAACAATGAAAAATAATTCTAAAGCATTTATTAATCTTGGCTGATATTAAATTCAATATTTACAAACACATGATTAAAATCAAAAGTTTTGTCTGTTAATATTATTGAACAACATACTACTAACAACGAACAGTTTTTTTTTCAACTAATATTTACAAAGATCAATAAGTCAAAGATTAAAGCAGTTATAAGTCTACTGTAACAATTTTTTTAGTTCATGTTAGTTAAAGCATTGAAAAGAAATTAAGCATTAATTCCAGGATTTTTCTCCATATAATGCACTTCAGTGGGAACCAAACGGTTCAAGGTCCAAAAGACAGTTTTAGTGCAAACTGCAAACTGTTCAAAGGGCTTTAAACGATTCCAGATGATGAATAAGGGTCTTATCAAGCGAAACGATCGCTCATTTAATAAATAAATAACAAAGTTTAAGTTTTATAAGCTCAAATGGTCGCCTTGCTCTGTTCTGTGTGACTCTCCTGTTCAAACTCGTTCATCAAAAAGAACGAATCTTTTTCCAAGTCAATTTGTTCATTCCGTTCGTTGAATGAACCAAATGAAAAAGATTCGTTCATTTTGATAAACGAGTTCAAACAGAAGAGTCACGAACGCGCATCACAGAACAGAGCAAGGCGAGCATTTGAGCTTATAAAACTTAAACTTTGTTATTTTTTAAATGAGCGATCGTTTTGCTTGATAAGACCCTTATTCATCGTCTGGAATCGTTTAAAGCCCTTTGAACACTTTGTAGTTTGCACTGAAACTGTCTTTTGGACCTTGAACCGTTTGGTTCCCATTGAAGTCCATTATATGGAGAAAATCCTGGAATGTTTTCATTAATTTCTTTTCGACTGAAGAAAGAAAGACATGGACATCTTGGATGACACATTAGATGTAGAGAAAGGAACTTTTTGCCTCTGTATGTTACACTAATAAGAGTCATTTTGAAGGGTCCAGGCCAGGCAATTTACTCATCCGCCATTTACTCGCCTTCATGCCCTTTCAAACCTTTACTGGCTTCTGGCTTGCTGAGTTGGGATATCTAACATTATTGATCTGCCATTATATGAGAACTGACCTGAGCTGGACGATGACATCACTGTTTTCTCCAGAGCGGCTGTATAGATAAAATGAACCAAATTAACAACTTTTCTACAACAGAAACTTACTTAAGCTGGACTATGAGACAAAACGTGTAAGGATCACGACTCTTTGTTGAACACAGATCTTATTTTTTGCAATTTTCCAAAAGACTATGTGGAAAATGCAAAGCTTTTCGATCGAGGGAACCCATGCGCCACTAACTTCCGAGTTATCCTACAATGAGACGTCATAACTTCGGCACTAAATAGTCGCGTAAGCGTCACATGACTAAACACGCGTCATCGTTTTCAAATATCTACGTTTTCACAGTCCACAAAACGTTTTTTTTTTTTAATTTACCCACTTACAAAAGTTCAGTTTTCACAAGATATCTATAAGCGTTCAGCATATCTATAAGCGTCACATGACTAAACATGCATCATCGTTTTCAAATACCTACGTTTTCTCAGTCCACAAAACATTTTTTATTTTTTTTTTTTTTTCAAATTTACCCACAAAAGCTCAGTTTTCGCAGAACTAAAATCACATCTCAGTGTGGACGGGCGATCTTATCGGAGAGAAAAAGAGGCATTTTCATTTGCCTTTTTTTTTGGCGTCTGTACAGTGAATGTCAATGGGGTCCAAAACAACCCTGAGTATTTTTTTTTTATCAAAATATCTTCTTTTTTGTTCCGTAGAAGAAACAAATTCACACAGGTTTGGGATAACATCACAGAACTGGTGACAATTTTGTGGGGAACTATGCCTTCGACACATTTCCACTGTAGCAATGATGTCTCATTCCTCCGAAAACCTCCAAAAATGCATGGTAATTCACTTTCCACTTGTCAACAGACCAAATACTGATTCATAACATGCTACCGTTACATATTGTACAGAGCATTTCACTATTTCAAGACCATAATGCACCATTGATGTGCTGACGTTCTTATTGTGATACATTTCCTGACTGACAGCAAGACCTGACCGTACATTACAAACACACACACACGTCGGTTTCCAGCATCCCTCGTGTGTATGTGCGATGCTCAAGGGTTCAGGGACCGACAGGATCGATGTGTTGAGTTGTGTGAGGCGAGAGTGAGTCTGCGAGTGTGTGTGTGTGTGTGTTTGGATAAAACAGCTAATCCCCAGGCCACCAGAACGCAATATCCTGTCAGCCAGATTCTCATTTCCTGTCTCTCTGTGGCAGGGCGAGAAGAAAAAAAAAGACGCGTCGAGGGGGGACGGGGGATTCGTTGCCCCAGAAACAGGAGATACGGCAGCCCTGTTTGAGGATATCTATGGCATTTTTCCTATCTCTCCCCCTCCCGCTTTCATTTTTTTGCCGTTCTTCTTTTATTATCTCAGATTTAATAAAGCCAAGGCGAGCAGCTTGTTCTGCCATGAAACATTTATTAGCCGTCTGTAATGAAATTGTTGTGCGGGAGGCGAGGTGATGGAGACTCATCACGCATTATGCAAAAACAGTGGCAATATCACGAGAGGAGACACCTCGAGCTCATCTCTCCTCTTCCTCTGTCATCTTCCTCTCTCCACCTCTGTTTGTCACCTCCATGGCCTTCTGGATTCCCCTGAGCTCTTCTCTCCCTCCATCATTCCCTTACAAGTCTGATACGTACACTCGTAAAAATAGAGGTTCTCTATTGGAATTTATGGTTCCATAAAGAACCTTTAAAATCTACAGAATCTTTACATAACACAAAATGTTCTTTATTGGAATTGATGGTTCCATTAAGAATTTAAAATCTATGGAATCTTTACATAGCACAAAAGGTTATTTATAGTGGAGATAGTTAGATTATTAAAATGTTCTTCACACCAAGAAAAAAAAAAAAGCGGTTTATTGAAAGGTTCTTTGGCACCTTTATTAGCTTCAACGGGGGCTAATGGGAGCTACATGTGTAGAAAAATGACAACTAATGTTCCTATACTTAATGCAGTCGAGAAAATATATTACCGAACACCTAATAAGCCTTGACTACCACAATGTGTTTACATATACAAAACATATTAACCAACAGGACTAAACACAAGAGGTTCTGTATGTTTAAAACTAACACTCGGTTTGGGGTGGTCCAGTGCCATTGACCTTAAACTAAAGCTGGTTTTTCATATTTAGGAAACGGCTCGCCATGCCACTCTCAGAAAAAAAGGTAAAAAAGCTGTCACTGGGGCTGTACCTTTTCAAAAGTACCTAAAGGGTGCATATTGGTACCTTAATGGTACATATTAGCACCTAAAATGTACATAATAGCACCTAAAATGTAGATAATAGCACCTTAAAATGTACATTTTAGCACCTAAATGTCCATATTAGCACCTAAAATGTACATATATTAGCACCTAAAATGTAGACAATGGCACCTAAAATGTTCATAATATCACCTAAAATGTACATTTTAGCACCTAAATGTCCATATTAGCACCTCAAATGTCCATATTGGCACCTAAAATGTACATAATAGCATCTAAAATGTACATATTAGCACCTAAAATGTACAATTAGCACCTAAATGTCCATATTAGCACCTAAATTGTACATATTAGCACCTTAATGTCAATATTACCGCCTACAATGTACATAATAGCACCTAAAATATAAATATTAGCACCTAAAATGTACATATTAGCACCTTAATGTCAATATTAGCACCTGAAATGTACATATTAGCACCTAAATGTACATAATAGCACCTAAAATGTCCATATTAGCACCTAAAATGTACATAATAGCACCTAAAATGTCCATATTAGCACCTAAAATGTACACAATAGCACCTAAAATGTCCATATTAGCACCTAAAATGTACATATTATCACCTAAAATGTCCATATTAGCACCTAAAATGTACATAATAGCACCTAAAATGTCCATATTAGCACCTAAATGTCCATATTAGCACCTAAAATGTCCATATTCGCACCTAAAATGTACATATTAGCATCTAAAATGGACAAAAGTTTTCCCTTTTGAAAAGGTACAGCCCCAGTGACGGCTTTTGTACCTTTTTTTCTGACACAAGGGGTTGCGATGCAGTTGCTAAAGTGTGCTAAGTCCGCTTCTATGCCTTCGACACATTTGCTTCAATCTTTATCACATTGTGTCTGGTTGTATAGCCCACAATATAAGTATAAATGCTAATGCTAATGGCCTTAACCAGCAAGCACCACTAACTAGCTTATTGACTCTGTAGCGAATCCAAGGTACGGTAACGTCCTCCATCAGAGCCCGTGTGTCATATTCCTGTCTGACAGTGCTACAACTCTCTAACCACAACACAGCTTGTAGTCACGTCTAGGAACATAATTAGCAGCGTTCCCAATCAAGAAAGACCCCTCCACCCCCCCTCCCTGTTCCCACAGACACAAAGAGACAGCGAGCAACGAGATGATTAAGCGAAAATGTGGGATAAATGGAGAGATAAACTGATTGGTGTCATCACGGCTATAAATCTCAACAAGTAGGAAATGAAGTTTGGAACAGAAATATTATTAGAAATCAGACAGTGATGGACGAGCTGGAGACGAGATGCATGGGGAGGAAGAGAGACTGAGCAGAAGAGCGTTTCTGTCAACTTAAAAGCTCACAATAATAACTCCGACTGAACATTTTGGTGGAGTGTGCGACTGTAAATGGTGATTTCCATAGAAAAAAAAAATATTAGGTTGCTCTTTCAAAGTACAGGTGACCTGTACAGTACAGGTTTTTTTTTTTCAGAAATGTGAAAGTGATTATTTTACAAAAAGAGCTTTCTTTAATTCTTCTGTTGTTGTTTTTTACTTAAATCTGTAAATGTGTTTTTGTCATTTTTACAGTTGTTTTGGGTTTTAGGCCATGTGTCCACCAAAGCGTTTTTCCACGCGCCTGGGGTATGTTTTCAATTGTTTTCAATGGGAGCGCCGCGTTTTTTAAACGCCATGAGCGTAACGAGGCGCTGAGCGTTTTTTTCGTTCGTTGAATGAACCAAAGAACTCGTTGAATGTTCGTTGAATGGAAAAAATATGTATGATAGTCAATGGCGAGTAGGGATGGCTCGATACCAATTTTGGCACGATACCAGAACATAATACCTCGGTATCGATACTAAATCGATACCCCAGCCGGGAAAAAAGTCTCAATTTAAGTGAATTGAAACAATTTTATGAAACACTCCTTCGAACTGTCCACTATGTGCAAAAAAAAGTATCAAAAAACAAAAACGTATATCAATGTAAAAAATAAATAAATTCAATCAAGGAACCCTGAAATTTTACAATTAAAATAGGTTAATTATCTATAATAGATTAACATATGATAATAATAATAATAGAATAATGAAATTACATGTAAACCATTTGTCATGCATCAACAGAGAATTATCAACATTTACAGCATTTATTCATCTTTGGTTACTGTTTGGTTTGTGTTTGGGTTCATATTATGCTACATTGCATAAAGTAATGTTAAGATGCTAAACATGTATTAGTATATAACATTTTATAGGTCACTTTATTACTGATTGATCTAGATTAATAAATGCTATATTGTTAGGCTAGGGTACCAAATGAATGTTGACAAATGTAGCTTAATTGTAATATTAGTAATATTATTAATTTCTCTCTCTCTGCCACAGTGGCAGTAATATGCCATTCGTTTTACTATAACTTGTATTCTTTATTCATTCGAATTGAATTAATATGTTTGCTTGTTTGAAAGTGCAAAAATTACGAGACCTAGCTAAACTGATTTGGTTCTAGCGTATCATGCAAGATTTGAACTTTCATGTTTACCATATATCATGTTATGTATGTGCGATGTTCAGTGTTCAATAAAAGTCTAAATTAAATCAGTTAAATGATGAACTCACTTGACGATCTCTGAACAAGTCAGGATGAGCAACTGACGAGCACTTCGGCAGATTTGATGTGTTGCCTTCCATGGCAACACATTTAAAAGCAATGTTTGCAGAGTGGTGCATTGACTATTCTCATTACTTTAGTAGGCAAAGTAATGCCTTATTTCACTCAAACTCTCTCTATTTATTGATATCAGGCGCGTAGAAATTCGAAAGAGCTTCGTTTGATCCAACTCGTTCCGTCGTCAGCGTTTGCCGGTTTCGCGTGACCCGCGTCAGTTTAGGTAGCGCACTGCCACCTAGTGGAGAACTCCGAAACAGCAGCGCATCAAATTTCGAATTCGATATTAAATACCGGTATTTTTGCAGTACCGGTATACCGCGCATCCCTAATGGCGAGAGACGACTTATCTTTTTAATCCGCCTGAATTGTGCCCTGAATTACACATATTATGTTTGTCAATTCAAAAGATAATTCTGAAAGTCAAGAAAGTTGCAGTTTGTCATAAAACAGAAGAGTAACATTTAGTTGTGGAAAATCGCAAAACAATTCGCGAGATCCGTTGCTCGAACGTGTGCAGTCTGGCACAAAACACTCAGGCATGACGGCGTAACGTTACGATTATAACTTAAGACTAAAAACAATGACAGACGTTAGCTTCAGTAAAGTTAGCTTCATTCATTGAGAGAAAATGTGCGCCTTTGGGGTTTGTAGTCTTTGTATTTACGTATTTTCACAGTCTTATCCCTCAAAGGATTTACATCAAACTGCGACTTTCTTTACTTTAAAATGTCTCTTTTAAATTGACAAACATCATATGTGTAATTCAGGGCACAATTCAAACGAGATCAAAATATTTGTTGTCTATCGCCATTGACTAGCATACAATATTTTTCCGAAATAAGGTCCCATGGTGGTCGACCGGAAGAGGTCACCTTCCCCAGCTCCACCTGTGTAGATCTGCTACGGCTAATTCAAGTTCGCTGTATTGGCAGCAGCAGCAGTGTAGCATAGGCCTATCTATTTTACCAAGAACAAATATATCAACATTGTCATTTCCATTACCATGCCAAACTCTCATTACAGAAAAAAAAATAGTAAGGGATGTTTTCAGACTAAAATCGTGTTAACACACAGATATTGTTTACATCTGAAATAGTGAGTATTCTAACATTTATGGATTGCACTTACACTTCCCTCAATGTAAAACAGTTTTTATGAAATGGAGGGACAAAATAAACTTTTGTGTTTATGCAACAAATTCTGTCGACTGAATCCAAAAATCCCAAATCCGAATTTTTTAACTTGAATCTGAAATATTAGTAGCATCAAGTATGCAATATAAGTATCAACTTTGTCTCAAATGCTATTTCCTAAAAAATATCTTATAGAATATCAATATTGAATACAAATTACGATTTTGGCAAATCTACGCACAGTTTAGGACATTATTGAGAAATTCTCAAAAGCACACATGATAATCTGGGTTATGGGTCATCTCTTTACACACTGGGGGCTGTTTTCGTTCCGTTCCCCACCCCGCAGAGTGATCTATTAAACTTGGGGTGTCTTAAATATCCACTCCCCTGTCTCCACTCTATAGGCCTCCAAGACCTTCGCTTGTCTAATTTTCTGCCAGGGATCCAGGCACCGTACCCTGGGGCTGAGAGCCTTTATTGGTCTGGGACTGGTTTCACTTGGTTGGGCTGCACGTGCTTTATCTACTGGCTGTGTGAAGTCGAAGTCAGCCAGGAAGACGTTGATGTAGAGTATTTGGCCATTTCAGGGGCTTATGTGGGTTTAATGAATAGGGGTTTGGCTTTGAGTTTGGTTTCGGAAAGTGTGTAGGTGTTGCTGGAATGATCGAGAAATGAATAGTAAATGAGAGTCAGATTTGTGATAGCAAGAACTTCAGGGACTGGAGACTGAATGGATGCAATCTTAAGGAAGGAAAGATATAAATGAAGTTCCAAATGTATGTAACTTCGGGAGGAGCCTAATCATTCAGTACAGTCAATCATAATTTCTAGCCGTCCCAATGACAATCCTTTCTCAGAGCTCGAGCCTCCTTCGAGGACAGCAAGCCAAGTTCGTTTAATATTAACTATCAGGACTGGATGAACAGGCAAACTCGTGAAATACATATAGGCCTAATCATTTGTGATCTAAAAATGGATTCTGTTTGCATGCTTGTTACATTACTGTGTGCATTGTTCCAAGTTAAAAAAAATTCTTAGTAAATATTTTACTGAAAAAACGTCCTTTGAAACAAATCCCTTTTACAACCCCTTTTCTCAATCATTACATTTTGGCATTTTAAGTCAACTTTTGATGATCCAATTAAAGTCGGCTATTTACTAAATGCATAGACGCGTTTGATTTTTTACTTGTCTCTGGTGACGTTTACAGAACTCCCCCCAATCATTTTGTCCGCTCAAACTCCACCTCTTTCTTACAATCGACTCACATTCATATCTCCCTTCAACCAATCAACAACCGACCAAGTGCCCAAGCTACTTTTTATCTTTTCCGATAAACCGTTTCACTCGGATACGCGGCACAATACGGAAGTATTTTCACTTGTAAACACATATTATGAAACTAAAATGAGCAGACAGTGCTGTTTAAAGGAGAACTCTGGATCAAAATGAACCTTTGGTCTAATAAAACATTGGTAGCTTGTTGACCATTCTCTGAGATTTGTTTTCATGATAATCGAATGTAAAGAGTTTTATCTCTAAAAAACTGTTTAGTGTATAATACTAGTATATGGGGGCATATAATAAGTAAAAAGAAATCGCTAGTTTATACCACTAACAAGGCTCAAAATAGCCCCACACTAACACAGTAACATAATGAGGCTCCTTACATGCAAAACGAAGCATTGAGAACTTTGTAAGTGTACAGACCGTTTAATAAGAAGATACTTCATAAAGACAGCACATTTCGTCTATACAGACAGGAGAAAACAGTCTCGACAATTCGAACCACAAACGCTGTTCATACAGTTCCAACCCGATCTCACGAGAATTCGTACGAATTTTACAAGGTGGCTAATTCGTAACAATTCGTACGACCTCACTCGTACGAATTAGTACGTTTTTGCTAAATCGTACATTGGCCAATTCGTAAGAATTCGTACGAATGACCTACCCCTTACCCCACCCCTAAACCTACCCATCACATGGGTTTGGACAAATCGTAGGAATTCGTACGAGTGAGGTCGTATGAATTAGTACGAATTAGCCACTTTTTAATCACTCGTACAAGTTTATACGAATTGGTCGTGAGATAGCGTAGACAGTTCAGAAGTTCGCTGAACTTCATAGGCTTCAGTTCACCTCACTTGGCAAGTCGTTCATGGTTTGACTTATCGAGACTGTTTTCCAAGATGGTTCCTGTCTGTGGACTCTTTATAAAGTATCTTCTTATTAAACGGTCTGTACACTTACAAAGTTCTCAATGCTTCGTTTTGCATGTAAGGAGCCTCATTATGTTACTGTGTTAGTGCGGGGCTATTTTGAGCCTTGTTAGTGGTATAAACTAGCGATTTCTCTTTACTTATTATATGCCCCCATATACTAGTGTATACGCTAAACAGTTTTTAGAGATAAAACTCTTTACATTCGATTATCATGAAAAGAAATCTCAGAGAACGGTCGACTAGGTACCAATGTTTTATTAGACCAAAGGTTCATTTTGCGCCAGAGTTCTCCTTTAAGGGACCATTTCTACCTCAAGTAACTTTTACAAATGACTTTTGTTGGCATTATGATTCAGTTAGTTTAAATAATATTTTCTAAGCCAATCTAAGTTTTTTTTTGTGCCCAAATTCCTTTTTTTTACTCATCAAAGATTCCTTGGCACCCCCAAAAATGGAGCACACACCTGCTGTAGACCGAGCAGGGGTAAAGAGGCAGGTGTGTGCTGACGGACAGACCGCAGAGAACACAAGGAGACATTGTTGTGGATTCACTCAAGGTCAGCCGCACAAGAGTGTGCCAAGTTTCCTCCACAAATACACCACATACCACGCGGCAGCCTCAATATCCACAAATAACATCTGCAAACCAAACCTTTCCCTGTACCTTTCTTACTTTCTCAACGTATGGGATGAGATTAAGAAAGTCTATAAAGAGGCCGTAAGATGCTTTTTTATGCTTTCCTTTTCCTTTAGTGTGGACTGTATCTGATTGTGGATGTATCAGATCTGCAAAGTTATAACACTCCTAGTCTCCCAGAAAGAGGTTTACTCACTATGTAACAGAGAACCATTGATCCAGACCTGCCTGAAACGGATTCTACTTTGGTGAACGTCTACGCCACAGTGTGACATATTAGCATAATGCCCGTCCAGAGGCATATGGAAAGAAAGAAGGCGAGTAAGGCGAGGCCGATACGTTAAAACCAACGACATTGTTAACTGTGGGTTTACAGTTGCTTTAGAAAGGAAGCTGAGGTTCGCGATTATGGTAAAGGTGTGTTACATATCTGACACAGGCTTGAAATATTTGACCAATCACAAACCATGGGGTCAGCTAGCCAATCAGGACATTTTCCGAAGGAGGGGCTTTTTTCTGAACTCAATCAGAGCGTTTCTGACAGACTGTGAATAGAGGTGCTGCAATAAAAATAATATGTCTTTTAGCCATTAAAGGGGTCATGAACTGGCTTTTTAAATTTTATTATATTGTTGTCTGAGCTCAACTTATGACGTTTGCTTGGTTTTTGCATTCAAAAACATCAAAATTAATCAGTAATAGGCTATTTTCTACTCTGCTTATGAGCCTAGCTGAAAAACGCTCGGTTTTTATGGGCGTCTCGAACTGAAGACTTAAGTAAACGCCCACTCCTGTGAGTGGATAACAGTTTTGCATATTATAATGAGTTTCAACTCACCCGTCGATGCACTTGGGAAAATTGTTTTGAAAATGTCCAATGTTGTAAAATGGCAACCGGAATGATTCGCCCATACATGTTCGACCCAGAGTCCGTGTGTTGCACAATTCCTGTCAGATCCAATATAGACGGCACAGCACCGTTCTTTACTCTTAATTGGTCTGCAAATCCAGTCTTGTTTACAGAACAATCCTCAGTGAAATGAAGCGAACAGACAGAATGTTTTACCTCATCAACTGGAACGTCATTAAAAATAAAGTTTATCCATGCAGTCCTATTGGAATCCAGAGGAAGCTTATGCAGCGACTGTCTTCTTCCATAACCAGGCACTGCACAATATTCTGTATTGCTCGGTAGCTCAATCCGTTTGTCATCACGAGGTAGGCATCTATGTTATTTAGCTATGCGTGTAATGTGTGAATCGGTGGACGGGGCTAAACCGGCTGTGTTGATCTTCTTCTCCTGCGGGGGTGGTGTTTTATCCTCTTTGACGTCATAGTTCTCCACTTTGAAAAACGAGTCGTTTGCTGAGCCTGGTGTCAATAAAAGCTTTTATTGGGCTAACAAGGACATTTTCAGTTCTGAAACTTACAGGATATTCTTATAATATGATGACCTCGTAGATGTCAAAAGCTCAAGGAAAATTTGATTTCTCAGTTCATCACCCCTTTATTAGCATCTTATGACTCCTTTAAGGGAAACTCCACCATTTCAGAATAGTGGAAAAAGTCTGTCTGATCTCATGGGAATAACAGTACCAGCCTGCACAAGAACACTTTTACCGTGCCGCGATCCCAGAACAACCTTCTCATTTGTAATCGTTGATCACTTTTACCCTCATTATGACATCCTTGCTGCAAGCCCTTATGCACAACGATAATCAAATCCATTCTCCCATTTTTCTTCAACGCTGACAAGAAAAGCAATGTCAGTTAATATGGTGATTTCGTTCCCTGGATCTCAGGTGATCTATCTTTCCGGGAACATATAGAATTATTTCATATTCCCATTGGGAATTCTTCCACCTTACTTTTCCATCTTCTTTCATCCTCTCCTGTCCTTCTTGTTTCTTTCTGTTGGCCTCCAGATGCCAGCAACAGAGGGAGTGTCCACACTTCTCAGCAGTGTCTGACACTTCTCATAACAGTGATAACAGGCCACAAAATCGCCCTTCAACTGTCCGCACTCCTGGTGATGTCACTGACAAATTATGGTTGCTGGGAATCTCCCTCTGACCCAAACAGACACAGACTGATTCATCGGAGAAAAATGTCAATTCTGTCTTTATTCACGTCCCTTAAGTCATTCCAGTGACTTGGAATATAGTGTACGAATCACATGAACTGCTTTAATGGTTCATCAGATTTCTCCTTTGTTTCCCACAGAAATTTGTGGAATAATATGAGGGTGAGTGTTTACATGCACTCAAATAATCAGTTTATAATCAGACTAATGGCCCATTCGGACTGTAAAGCCTTCATGTAAACATCTTGATTGAGTTTAATCTGAATGAAAGTGAAAGGTATGATGGGATTGAAAGGGTTGGTATAGATCTAAAATAATCCAATCATCGGGAAAACATTAAACATATAAACACTTGATTCTGACTATTTTCTCAAAAATACAGTGCCCTGATGTATGGAGAAAATCCTGTGATGTTTTCATCAAAAACCTTAATTTCTTTTCGACTGAAGAAAGAAAGACATGGACATCTTGGATGACATGGAGGTGAGTAAATTATCAGCAAAAGTCTTTTTAAAAGTGAACTACTCCTTTAAGTGACAGATTTGAATACAGCCTTGCTAATACATCAACTAAACGTACCACTAAATTTTAAGAGCTCTCTAAAGTCACAGCTCCTTCAAGACACATGAACGCACACAGCGAGAGTATCTGCAAGCGTCATGAGAGACGGTGTTACACTAATAATGAAAGTAAACAACTCAAACCGCCCTGAATTGTACCACCTGACTGCTGCAGATTCATTTTGCCGTTGATGATGCTGCCGTTTGTTTGAAGTGTCATGACAAATCAAGTCCTCCCTCGAAGTCGGGTCTCTAACAACTAGTTGATGATTATACTAGATTATACATACGTACTATATTAACCTAAAATATGTATATAGTTGCACTTAGTTTAACACATAATTACATTAAAAATACATCTAGCGTAAGTGCAAATAAGCTATCAGGCTAATCGGGTATCTGTATGCTATGCTAGTACATACGCTAATCAGTGATCATATTAACGTAGTTCAAACAGCATTTAGCAAAACACGATTTTAAAAGATTTGCAGGCGCTAAAGAGAGTACCTGTTAAAAGTGATTTGAGCCAATGGGATTGCTTGGGGTCCTAACGGAGACCTGGTGCACGTTCAAGTTCAAAACGGTGCGCAATGTTTTGCTACGGTTTCCGAGTTGAACGTCATGTGTCCTGGAAACGGCGTGCACCGGTGTGCAACGGGGTTTGAGATATGTTTTCTCTTGTTTGGTGGGTGTTATGAACTGGACTAGTTAAGTGCTATCAAAGTGTCTCACGCGCCAGAGCGATTGAGTGCACGCACTGAGACGACAGTGGTATGTATCAACTCGTCTTAGTTAAAGGATTAATTCACTTTTCAAAAAAACTTTTGCTGATAATTTACTCACCCCCACGTCATCCAAGATGTCCATGTCTTTCTTTCTTCAGTCGAAAAGAAATTAAGGTTTTTGATGAAAACATTCCAGGATTTTTCTCCATATAATGGACTTCAATGGGAACCAAACGGTTCAAGGTCCAAAAGACACTTTCAGTGCAAACTGTTCAAAGGGTTTAAATTATCAAGCGAAACGATCGCTCATTTAATAAATAAATAACAAAGTTTAAGTTTTATAAGCTCAAATGGTCGCCTTGCTCTGTTCTGTGTGACTCCTGTTCGAACTCGTTCATCAAAATGAACAATTTTTTTCTGAGTCAATTTGTTCATTTCGTTCGTTGAATGAACCAAATGACTCGGGAAAAGATTCGTTCATTTGATAAACGAGTTTGAACAGGACCCAGATAGCAAACTGACATTGAATCAACGTGGAAACATGACATCGAAACAACGTTGATCTGACATTGTTTTGCTCATCGAATTAACGTTGAACCAACGTCAGACACGTCATTCTTTCAAAACTAACAGAAAATCAACTTGAAATCAACGTTGTTTCAACGTTATGAAAGCAAACCAATTTTCGATTTTCATTTAGCTTTGAAGAATGCCGCGTCTGACGTTGGTTCGACGTTAATTCGATGAACAAAATCAACGTTGTTTCAATGTCATGAGAGACGTCGTTTCCACGTTGATTCAATGTCAGTTTGCTGTCTGGGGAGAGTCACGAACGCGCATCACAGAACAGAGTAACACGACTATTTGAGCTTGTAAAAATTAAACATTGTTATTTTTTTTTTAATGAGTGATCGTTTCACTAGATAAGACCCTTATTCATCGTCTGGAATCGTTCAAAGCCCTTTGAACAGTTTGCACTGAAACTCTCATTTGGACCTTGAACCGTTTGGTTCCCATTGAAGTCCATTATATGGAGAAAAATCCTGGAATGTTTTCATCAAAAACCTTAATTTCTTTTCGACTGAAGAAAGAAAGACATGGACATCTTGGATGACACGAGGGTGAGTAAGTTTTTCCAAAAGTGAACTACTCCTTTAAGAGAATAACATAGTTTAATATGAAAAAACGGTGGAGTATCCCTTTAAACACATATTTATACCGACTTCATCAGGCTCCGAAAATTCTTCACAAAGAACGGCCTTCTCAGCTGCAGTAGTTGCAACTCTTGCGTCATCAGAACAGTGCGTTCAACGCGTCACCGTTTCTGTTTAAAAAACTTGCAACGTTTTGTCGAGGCTGAACGCAGCCCTGGTTTTGAGGGAGGACCTGATTTGTCACTTGTTCACTTGATAGAAACTGTTCATACACTGATGCCGTGTGATGTCTGCGTGTGTGGAGGTATGGACATACATATGTTGATAGCAAGGCGGGACATCGTATGATTGCATTTGGACCGAATGCAATGATTGGACAAACATAAAAGGCTTCCACAAAAGATTTGTACATGTTTCAATATTTCGACCACTTCTATTATAGATTGCTATCACAACTTGAAGAGCATTTCAACCAAGTCTACCCAACCTTTAACTACACTTGCTAAAGGAAATGTGTTATATTCCACAATAACATCACAGCATGATCGGACTCCATACTAGGACTTTGATTCAGTGTATACAGGTGCAGGATGCAGATCGAACCGACTTACTTCTCATAATCATGCTTGCAGTAAAGCAAGCGGTCCCGGCAGTAGCAGGTCCCACTCAGCGCGCTGCGACACACCGCACACTTCACACACGTCTCATGCCAGGACAGTTCATTGACGCGCAGGAGGAAGCGGTCGGCGATGGGAGACTCGCACCCTGCACACACCTCGCCTCCTCCCACATGCTCTGATGGAGAAGAACAGCACAGGTGTCAGATGGCAGCCACCAGAGACTCAATACACACACATTAGCATCCATTTATGATACCCGATTAATAAAACAAAGCTTTGTGTTCTTTAGTATGTCGTGGGTCCATTAGGCAGGATATTCACCGTAAGGCGTGGCGGAGGGGGCCTGCTGAAGACATGATTGGTTTTCTTCTGTTTTCATTCCGGTCCTCCCGTCTTTCGAGTGCTGACTGAAGGCCAACAACGCAACAAAGAAAACTCACATATGGAGAGTGCAATCAGATGTGAAATTATTGTGAGCTGCTTGTAATTGCTCATAGTAATTGATGAAAACTGTGATTTGAAGATATCTATATGTGTGAGGAAACAGAGCATCATTGGTTTCATTAGCAAAAGACTAAATCAGGTCCGGCGTGGGTTCGTTTTTAATGTGTACTGAAATACATTAGAAATTTTTGTTAAAAAAAAGGGTTTTAGGTTAAAAATTGGTTGACTAAGTTACCATACCATTATAAAATGAAAAATATAATATTTGAAAAAAACATGCAATTTTATTGTCAAAAGGGGTTTCTACTCTGCAATAGATGTATGTATGATTCACATTACAGATGTGAAATATATATATATAGCCATACAAAAATAATACTTTCTTGGAACAATATTGCTGAAGTAAAATGTGTCTTATAATTTATGGGGATATTCCCTTCAGGAAGGATACATGCATTTAAATTGGTCAGTTACATAAAAAAATCGTATTTTGTTATGGTTATGTAGGCTATAAAGGAGTGCTTTATGTTGCATGTGTGACGTTTAATTATTTTTTTAAGCTACTGCGATATTTTAGACATGTTTAACACTGAAGGTGTTTTGTGTGTGTCAGTAATGTTATCAATGCTCACGATTGCTGGAGAAGACAGTTGTGTTGACCTTTAAGTCACTGTTAATTTCAGTAGGTTTTACACAAATATATATTAATGTATATAACCTACTAACAATAGCATATATGGTTTAAAGACATAATAAGGTCAAGAACAGCTATAAATGGCATCTAAATGCTTGGAACAATGCCAAGTTCTGCGTCGACGCTGCCATGCGTTTTTATTTTAGGCTACACAGGGTACATTTATTTAATACAGTAGTGTATAGGGCTACTCTTTTTCTCGATGTGTTTGGTGCATGTTTTTTTTTTTGTTTTGTTTTGTCTCACTGCTCAACATGTGTTATCGGGAGCTCGCGCAGGTGAAGTGTCCGGTCCGATGGAGAGGCGCGCGGCTTAGGGAAAGCTACTGGCTCAAACGCTTTGCTATTTGGTAAATAAAACAATACAATAATAATAATTAAAAAAATCTAGTCTTTTCCGCGGACCGAAGCCGTCGCACTCAGATTTCATAATTATAATTGTTGTACTTTAGAATTAAAAGGCGTTCATTCGAGATTTACACTAAATTAATCTGATGCCTGCAAAACGTCAGAAAAAGAGGGCAATCAAAATCCTAATTTGTGAAGGCTATTTCGTTGTGCTTAATTGATTTTAGAATATTGTAGTTATATTTTTTTTGTTGGTGTTTAAAAAAATAGGCTATATCACCATCATTCTGTTTATTTCTGCCAATCCTGATAATTGAAAAGTTTCATTTTCCCCATGGCTGAAATCCCGTGTTTCCCCATTAATAATGCAGTTAATTGCATGAGTTGATTATTAAAAATACAGGCGTTAATCGCGGGTCATCAGTCTCTCCGTGATAGGCTATTCACGTTCACCTGCAAAATGTCAACATTTTTATTTTACGTAGGGCTATAGCTATAAATGTGATCAAACTCTGTACAATGTATTTTAATAGCCTAGGCAATTGTCTATTAAATGTAGATAAGCTATAGCCTAACTTCTGTCGTATGAGAATAGGATATTTGATTTAATTGCTGCGATAGGCCTGTCTATAAAGGTCTAATAGTTTGACAGAAAAATAAACTAATGACTCAAAGTATTTTACTAAGCCGATAAACAATTATTATTTTACGACATAATAACTGACGACGCAAGTTGACAGGCTATTGATGAGATCGTTTGATATGCCTGTTTTGATAGCGTCCATTTAATTTGGTAAAGTTTAGTTTAAATTTACAATCGAAGATGGTCCATGACATGAGCGCTGTTCTGTGATAGCGTAGCCTAAATATGAACAATATCGATTTTTTTGTTGCTAATGAGTGAAAAAGCGGCGTTTATTCAAATTTTAAAAAAGTCAATTTTATAGGATATAAATATTTTTTTACTTGAAACCAGATAATTTACAAACGAACGGAAACCAAAACGTGATTGAGTGACGTAGCCTTGGCTATAGATCTATAACATGTGCTCATTTTTTTTAAACAAGTTTTAAAAAATAATATTTTTAGGCTAATTATTGTCTACCAAATAAAAAAATAGCTAATGAAAAATATGTACTTTTTAAATTATTACTTATTCAGTAAATGTTAGGTTTAAAATTCACACTCTTTAATTTTTCATATATTCTTGCCTGAGCTGAACTCATAAAATAGCTGTAAGAGAGAAGTTTCCCTTTGCCAAGTTTTTGACAGTTTACTACATTCTTACTCAGTATGTCTATTAAAGTAAGCTACCGCGAACATGTTAGAGGCAAATTAATAAATTCGTTATTCAAATTAAAACTTGAGCATTTCTGTAAAATGTAGATCGTAGAATATTTGGTAGGCTTTGTTAAAAGTGTTTAATAAAGCCGTGCAGGTTTCTATGTGAACAGTGTGAAAGAGCCGACAGAGAAAAGTTCAAGTCTATCATTTGTCTCATTCTGTGGAGCAGGTGATGCTCAGATGCGTCTCGTGCGCTTACCTTGCGCTGAAACACACTCCTCCAGAGATTTCTTTTGGTAACATCAAAATACCTTTGTAGAAGAGGACGGGCAACAGTGCATCAAAAGCCAAACTTTAGTGTTAGCTATAGTCCAGAATACACGCAGCGGCGCAAAACCATCGCCAGACTGTGAGTGTGTGACGTTCAGGCGCGCGCTTTATGTGATGATGGAGTGAAGACTGGGGCTGCGCGCGCACAATCAATGACTGCTGAAGGAGGGGTGCAAGAAGAAGAAAACACGGGCATTTACAAAGTAGAAGAGACCTATTGTATCTGGCAACGGTTATCTCGCAGTTTTCCCTTCCGAGAAATAGTTAATTGTCTGAATGACAGGATTTTTTAAATGAAAAGATTGGTAAACTCCATAACTATAATAGGCCTACTCACTGTATAGCCTAAAGTACAATAGACTTCGAAAGTACGAAAGACATATTTTTGTACATATGGTCCAATGAAAGTTACAAACAAACGGGTGTTCAAGTTGTGAGCGAACTTGTCATTTGTACGGTTGAAAACGGATGAAAGCCAACAGGCTAATTATTAAAAGTGTCATTTGTTCTCGTAGTCTGTATATGCCTTATATGTATAAGATTATCGTGTAGTGTAGCCTATAAAAAATCAATGACAGAAGCATGTAGGCCTATTTGTAAAATAGCTAGCGTATGGGCTACAGTAGGGAAATTGGTAGTACAGGCAAATTTGACAAAGCAATGGCTAGTATGGAAGTTAAAGTCATTTTTTAGGTAATTAATATGCCCAATTATACCTAGCATGTCATCAAAAGCAATGCAGGTCAAAACGTGTCGCGTCTGCCATCTAGTGGCGTCATAGGCTAAAGTAAACTAGCATGATAAGCGGTAAGTTCCTAATATGGTCTAAAAAGTGCAATACTCACACACTCTTTAGTGCAAGATCTTAAACTCAGGTGATATTTATATGTAGATAATTAATAATATTTAAAACACTGTACGCTCATAATCTGTAAATGCCTATCCTGACTAAACCCAACTGTGATACTTTTATTCTCATATTTTTTATATTTTAATTTTTTTAATTATTATTTGTATAACTATGTTTCTTGTTGTATTTGTATATGTGCAATGGAAGCCTCAGCACCAAAACAAATTCCGGCAACACTTTACAACACGGGTGCACTAATATACATAAATTCATAACTAATGCACAGATACTCATGAGTTAATATATAACTCATGAAGAACTAAAACATTAATTAATGATTACTGCATCAGCAACTAATGAAGAGTCTATAGACCTTAAACACCAGAGAAACGTGGGCGCCGTCATCTTTAGAATCTTTGAACTTCCGGTTCTGTATAGTTCTATGGCATCGCTGTTAGCTGGTGAAGTGGATTTACTTATTGTAGAGTTAACAAAAGTTATCATAAGCATTGCAATGTTTATCATAAGCATTCTAAAGTAGATGTCTTAACAAATGTCGAACGGGAATTTTTTTACGAGCTGTTCATTCATACCTGCAAGATCGCTGTGGAAATACAGACCGGAAGTCAAAAGACAACGAGCGCAACGCTGAAAAGGGGCGGGGCTACATAAGGTCTATTAATTCCTTAATAACATATTTTATGAACTAATAGTGTAAATGAATGTGTTAATTACCACAATTAGTCAAAGCTATGCACTTCAACTTCCAGTTGTCTGCTTTAATTAATCATTACCTAATGATTTGTAAAAGCATCATTATGTTATGACTTTACTTGTTGGGGCACATCATTATTAACTGTTCATTTAGTATTTGTAGTAATTTGCACATGAATTTGCACTAACAATGAAATAATTAATTATGTATTAATGCATATTAGTGAACCTATCATATTATCTGGAAGTTGAAATACAAGGCTTTGGCTCGTTCTGGTAATTAACATATTAATTAACGCTATTAGTTAAAAAAATGAGTTATTATGGAATTAATCCACAATTACATATTTAATTAAAAACAATTCACGTAGGAACTAATACATTAACCCTACAGGCTCTTAATTAGTTCCTAATGTGGTAATCATTAATGAATAGCTTAAATTATCATTACACTCAGAAAAAAAAGGTACAAAAGCTGTCACTGGGGCTGTACCTTTTGTCCATTTAGGTGCTAATATGTACATTTTAGGCGCTAATATGTACATTTCATGTGCTAATATGTACATTTTAGGAGATAATATGTACATTTCAGGTGCTAATATGTACATTTAAGGTGCTAATATGTAAATTTAATGTGCTAATGTACATTTTAGGAGCTAATACGTACATTTAAGGTGCTAATATGTACATTTTAGGCACTAATATGTACATTTCAGGTGCTAATATGTACATTTTAGGTTTTAATATGTAGATTTTAGGCGCTAATATGTACATTTAAGGTGCTAATATGTAAATTTAATGTGCTAATGTACATTTTAGGAGCTAATATGTACATTTAAGGTGCTAATATGTACATTTTAGGCACTAATATGTACATTTCAGGTGCTAATATATACATTTCAGGTGCTAATACGTACATTTAAGGTGCTGATATGTACATTTTAGGTGCTAATATGTACATTTCAGGTGCTATCTTAGGTGTTAATATGCACATTTTAGGCGCTAATCTGTACATTTCAGGTGCTAATATGTACATTTAAGGCACTAAAATGTACATTTCAGGCACTAATATGTACATTTCATGTGCTAATATGTACATTTTAGGTTTTAATATGTACATTTTAGGCGCTAATATGTACATTTAAGGTGCTAATATGTACCATTTAAGGTACCAATATGCAGCCTTTAGGTACAAAAGTGTACCTTTTGAAAAGGTACAGCCCCAGTGACAACTTCTGTACCTTTTTTTCTGAGAGTGTAGTTACACATTAATTCAGTATTATCTGTGCATTAGTTAAGCATGAATTAATGCTTAACTAATGCTTTTAATGCTTATTAGTGCTTAACTAAGGCAATTAATGCTTATTAGTGCACCCGTATTGTAAAGTGTTACCCAAATTCCTTGTGTGTGACACAAGCACACTTGTCAATAAAGCTCTTTCTGATTCTTCTGAATGTATTGTCGAATGCCAGTTTTAAAGAATCCGAAAAAACAAAGCAAAAAAAGCCAGTTTGTTGTTGTTATTTCCATATATTGCATGTTCATCCCAAAGGAGTCATGTTTCAGCATCATACAT
Source organism: Cyprinella venusta (assembly GCA_038021265.1). Taxonomy (NCBI): domain Eukaryota; kingdom Metazoa; phylum Chordata; class Actinopteri; order Cypriniformes; family Leuciscidae; genus Cyprinella; species Cyprinella venusta. The sequence goes on from CM075863.1 coordinate 21,579,901, forward strand.
CTATACAAGACAGGCTGTCTACGAATAACAAAACAAACACAGGTAAATCTGTGCCAGATTTCCAGTGAGAGTGGAAACTACCATCTGTACTGTGATTGAACTACACTGTACGTCATACGCCACAAAGCAGGGAAACTAAAAAAAAAAATGTACAGCGCGTAGCCTACTAAAATACGACCGGCAACCCCATTAGTGAAGTAAACATGCTTCACATTGTCAAACAAAATGGAGCTTCTCGGCCTTCCCCGAATCACTGCGTTTCAGCCTCAGTCCGGACAGGCCCTTCTGTGCCGTTCTCTCCTCCGTCGGACGCCTTCTCAAGGATCGGATCAAGCGCTCTCTCCCGCCCAGGGTGTTGTTTGACTGGTTGGTGTTTCGTTTGCCCATTACACCAGAAGTGACTGGTGTAACCCCCTCATCCGATACTGTCCTCGTCACCCCTGTGTGAGGTGCAGTCTCACTGCATCCAGTCTTATTCTGCGGGCTAGGGGTCTCGTGTAATCGTGAGTGAGTTGTTATGGGGGTCTCGGGCTCAGGAGAGGAGCTGCGGCTGCTGTCTGCACTTCCTGGCACAAGTCCTTGCCCGCTCCCAGAATTGTCCTCGTCCCGCGATTGAGAGTCTGCTTTGTGTAAGTGTGTTCCTGCCGAACCCTGTCTGCAGTACTTGACCGGCTGCCTGCTGAAGTGACCCCTCGACTGAGTCTGTAGATGACTCTCTGCAGCCTGCTCCGGATGCCCCTGAGGAGACGCTGTCGGCCTCATAGCCAGGACTGGATGATGGACAGAACAAAATAGAATGTTTATTTACAACAATAGAGTTAAAAAATGTGATTTTGTATTAATCAAAATGCTTTAAAAAGGAGTAGTTCACTTTAAAAAAAAAAAACTTTTGCTGATAATTTTCTCACCCCCATGTCATCCAAGATGTTCTTGTCTTTCTTTCTTCAGTCGAAAAGAAATTAAGGTTTTTGATGAAAACATTCCAGCATTTTTCTCCATATAATGGACTTCAATGGGAACCAAACGGTTCAAGGTCCAAATGAGAGTTTCAGTACAAACTGTTCAAAAGGCTTTAAACGATTCCAGACGATGAATAAGGGCCTTATCTAGCGAAACGATCGGTTTGGTCCCATTGAAGTCCATTATATGGAGAAAAATCCTGGAATGTTTTCATCAAAAACCTTAATTTCTTTTCGACTGAAGAAAGAAAGACATGGACATCTTGGATGACATGGGGGTGAGAAAATTATCATCAAAATTTTTATTTTAAAAGTGAACTACTCCTTTAACAAAAAAAAAAATCACTTGTTTGCGTGTGACAACAGGAAGAAAAAGGATCGGCAATGCCACAGAAACACAGAGCAAAAAGTGTGCGCAAGCAGCCAGCTGGTATTCAATTTGAATGTCTTTTAAAGCCCTCCTACCTGCTCTCTCATTGGCTTCTGGGCTCAGCTGGTCCATTGCTTCATTGGATGATGACTTGTCAGAAATATAACCCTCGCTTGAATCTCTCTTGATAGTGCGATTCTGTTAAAATGATAAAAATTCTGAATATAAGTTGACTAATGGATCATCTAGATGTTTAAATTACTGTCATATTGTAGTAATATACTATAGATAAAGTGTCAGTGACACATTTATAAGATTTATAAACTGGTTACAAACAGGTATCGCTTAAAAGTTTGGGTTTTTGGAGCTTTTTTAAATGAAATAACAGATTTATTCGGAAACAACAATGCATTAAATTGAATATATATATATATACACACACGTTTCCCCATAAATGTCAAGCAGCAAAACTTTTCAAAATTGATAATAATTAATGTGTCTTGAGCAGCAAATCGTCATATTAGAACGATTTCTGAATGATCATGTGAGTAATGATGCTGAAAATCCAGCTTTGATCACAGAAATAAATTACATTTAAATATAATATTTTCAATTATAATACAATTAAATTATACTGTTTTTACTGTATTTTGATCAAATAAATGAAGCCTTGGTGAGCTTAAGAGACTTAAAAACTTGAAAAAAATGTACAAACCCCAAACTTATATAGGAGTTATTATAATAAGATATATAACTGCCAGTTAGTGTGTGTTAGTCCAGCGCTATTTGTGAGAAGCCTACTAAAACAGTCTAAACATGTGGAAAACTCGCTAATCAATAAGTTAACGGGATAGTTCACTTTGAAATAAAATTTTGGTAAGTTTTATCTTACCTCAAGGGCATCCAAGATGTAGGTGTCTTTGTTTCCGCAGTAGTTTCAATTTTGATATTTTTAGGTCAAACCGTTCGTGTCTGTCAGTCATATAATGGAGGTCTATGGTCACCACCTCAAAGAGCATGCACAGAGAAGTCCAAATTAAACATGATTTAATGACTCGTACATGTAAGTACACATTGATGTTTGTGTGAGAAAACAAACAGTATTTATACTGTTTTAACTCTTGTAACCACAGCCACAAAGTGCCCGCGCCCTCAGATCACTTGGACGTGGCTGTGGTTACAAGAGGTAAAAACGATATAAATACTGTTTGTTTTCTCACACAAACCGCTCGTTTCGTGTCTTAGGCCATCAATGTGTACTTACATTTACAAGTCATTAAATTATGTTTAATTTGGACTTCTCTGTGCATGCTCTTTGAGGTGGTGACCATAGACCTCCATTATATGACTGACAGACAAGAACGGTTTGACCTAAAAATATCAAAATTGAAAATACTGTGGAAACAAAGACACCTACATCTTTGATGCCCTTGAGGTAAGATAAAACGTACCAGAAATTAATTTCAAAGTGAACTATCCCTTTAAACTGTTCTAGTTAGAAGAGACTCGACTAATAGTTAATACCATCTTCCAGGCTTTTCTGTAGTTGCTAAGGAGCCTCGGCACTGACTAAAATCACCTTGCGGCAGAGGTAAGACTCTCTGACATAAGCACAAGCACACAGGCAAGCAGAAGTAATCTTCACAGAGTAAGCGTTTAATCCCTCCCGGCCTTTCCACGGGCACGGCGGGACAATTCAGGCCCAAGCAGAGCAATAGCGGCTCAAGCAGATCAAGATGAACTCTTTCGCCCGCACGAGCACGTCCACCTGAGGCCAGCTTTCAGCATCAGTCACACTGTGTTGATTTGACTTACGCGGTGTTCTAACCAGATGCAATGCCTCGACACACAGCGTCTTTTCAGAGTTTTTGTTCTAACCAGCCGCGATGGCGATACTCATTAAACGATAGACTGGAACCACAACATAAGAAACTATGACGGATAATGTGCTTTATATAATCCTCTAATGTGCGATTGAACATCATTTTGTGTGACTTTTATAGCAAAATGTCTGAAAGCAATGGATAATTCAACTCAGATCTTGAAAATAAATGAAAGGTAACAATGTGAACAAACAAGTGTATTCAACGACAAAGATCGCTTCAGTCACTCAGTATTTATTTTGAATGCTATTAAAATGGTTTAATTTCTATCTAGTTGATTGCAAGTAAAGTCACCATGAAATCAAAAATGACAATTGTAATGTTGCAGTATTTATTGTAAATGATTCATCTTTTTTTTTAAATATGCTCTCCTATCTTTAAAGAGTAACTAAACCAACTTTTTTTAGTTAATGATCTGTAAGAATGGATCTTTATTAATACCAGTCATTTATTCGAGTAACTTTTTTGACATTTGTGTATAAAGTGTTTTATTTCTACAATATATGGTGTAAAACGTTTTAGTGCTGCCCTCTTCAGGTTGAACGATGGCTACTGCAGTTGAATTTTCCTATTGGATGTTCCGCACTTCGTGACGTACGCAGGTTTCAGCTCACCACGCGAGCTACGCCCTTGGCAGTATAAAAACCAGCTTGTTTCTTCAAAACCAGTCAGGAGTATTGAAAACGATCAGGATAGAGTGTTTTAGCATCTGTTTCGTCCTCTCTATCTCCGCTGGGGTCTGCCCACTTTTTCAGCATTTTTCAAATATTGCCAGTGGGTGGAGTCAGGCTCTGACCAGGGGTTTAGTTACCCTTTAAATCAAAATAAACCTCCCTCTGATGTTTACTGTCATGAGGGCGGGGTCAACCGGGGACTCACCAATAGCAAACTACAAACATCCAATCAATTCACGTCACTTTAATCAGAGCAAGATGGCAGTGTACCTTCTCTAAATTAGCCACACAAAAGCACAGCAAGGTTTTTAACTCAACTCAACGAAGAATGCACATCAGGTAAGTTTAGCTTTTTTATGTTTTTATTTAAAGGTACAATATGCAAGATTGTTTCGCCACCAGGGGTCGCTAATCTCTTACAATAACAAAGGCGCATATTAATGACGTATATTCCGCATCAAGCGGAATTATGGATCTTGTCGTCAAGATGATGGATCTTTTATGGATGAGTGAATACACTGATGTTTGTAACATGAAGCAGGGCGCGATAGCTAGACGTATACCAGCGCCACACGCAACACGAGTCCCGCGGATATAAAGGAATAAGGACATTTCATTCTACCGAACTACACACAAGTGCTGAATTACTCACACAAGTCAGTTTATTAGAGGAATTAAACTTGAGGAAAAGCAACACTGCTTCACTTGCTCTAACAGTTTCACTATCACACTAAACGGCATTTGAGTTTGTTGAATGTTGTTAGTTTGGTCGTTTGTTGGCTGTGTGAGACTACGCTAGATTAACATTAGAGAATAACATACAGATCATATTCTAACTTTTTATGTTTAACTATATAACATTGATTAGTTTTATAAACATTGATAACATGCAACACTCGCGTCTCTAAGTCGAAGTTAGTCGCGGACGTGGAGCTCTCGGCATCTCGAAAAGGTGTTGATCTTCATTTTAGTCCTCTTTTTGTCTCAATGTCTGCTTGCCATGGTCCGTAATGTTTGAACAAAACCCTGCTAGTGACGCTCACGCTGTTGAGCACGAATAACGGGCATAACCGACCCAGTTGTCCACGTCTGTCGCCATGGTTACTATTGCAGTACGAGGTCAAACCTGGTGGAAACCGGGGGTAACGCAGATATGACGTCATTAACTGGCGACTCCCTCACCCCTGCTTACACGCCCCGTTTCCTTGGTTAAAAATCGCAATTTTCTTACGATTTACAAATAGTTGGAAACATTTGGGATATTTTAAGTAATAGGGGTGTAACGATATTCGAACCAAACCAAAAAAACGCGATACAGAACTCGCGATTCGAATCGCGATACTGTCATTGCGTACCAAACACGCCCCGCCCCCTGCTACCTCGGCCCCGCCCAGCCCGGCTCAATGGACCTCATACCTTATGTGTACAGTACACAACGAATTCAGTTTTCTAGCCTAACCACCATTAACACCAAATAACAAGATCCATGTTTTGTTACTTTCGATAATAAGCAAGGTGTAATCTTTCAAATCTGTCTATTTGATCATGAAATTCAAACAATAAATGGCGTTTTGGCGCTCTTTGATGTGGCGTGACAGATCGCTGTAGGCTCACTAGGCTCCTCATTTCAAGCGGCAGCGTGGCGCGCGAGTAATCGCGGTCATCTCTTCGCGTTGATTATTCTAAAAAATAATTAGCATCTGAATTTAGGTTAAAAGTCTAGGCTACAACCTTTAATGTTATAGTAATGTACGGCTCCCTATATAGTTTTCAGCATTAGCAGATTTTTAATCCTTGTGAAACGTTTAATTTTAATTGAATTAATTTAAAGACAAAGACAATTTTTCATTAAACCACTTTTAGAAGCAATTTTAGCTTTCTAAACCGAACCAAATCGAACCGAATCGAGACGTCAGTTTTGTGTATTGTTACACCCCTAGTAATCAACTCAACAAAATATATAACATTGGCCTAGTGGGTTTTGGATATTTTACTGCAAAAATCCTACATATTGTACCTTTAACTTATGAAAATTTTAAATTACGACGTTTGCGGTGGCGTCCATGCGCATTCAACTCGTAAATAATGCACCAACTCTCCCAACCATTGCATGCCGATTTCAAATGTGTGCACTTGCAGAGAGAGAGAGAGAACACACCCACACTCTCTTCTGATTGGCTGTGATATTTGATTAATTTCGACGCCTATGGTAGCCGTGTCGTGTCTAGTGTCTCGCTGAGATCTTATAGCAACGCTTCTGGTTAGAACATGATGTTAGCGTGGAGCTACAGATTGTGTGACGTCACGTTCGGTTCGTATTGCCTACCTCCAATGAGCGTGGGCGTTCCCTGGACGCGGCTCCAGGGTCCTGTGAGGAACTGCTGGCAGGAGAGATGGGACAGGAAGCTCTTGGGGGGGTGTCTGGGAGGGGTGCCGTGGGAGGCGGTGGCGGAGGTGTGCTGGATCTCATTGGGGAACCGAATACTTGTTCATAGTGTGAGATCATGAACTCCACGAGAAGAGCCTGATAGCTGGTTTCTAGGAGAGCGATCATCGACACGTCCCCCGACACCAGGGGCCGCAGGAGCGTGGGGCCAAACACGATGCCCAGGTTTCCAGGAGACATTTTGTTATCTTCATATTGTTCTGCCACTCTGAAGAGAAGAAAGTGATGGATTAGTAGCGAACCACGTCATTTAGATGAGCGTTAATGTAGTTTCAGACAGCATGGTACCTGTTCAAGTGGGCGGTCATGTGCTGAACTGTTTTGTAGTTACACAGAGGCAATCGACATGTAAGCTCTCGGAGTTTGAGCACAATACTCTCCACAATCCCAGCAGTCTCGGCAACATGATCCTTCTCACTAAGCCTCTGAATCTCCTTACCCACGTTGATAAAGTCGTTGTAAAGTTCAAAGGTGAGTAACGGCTCTGGAAGCTGTGAAAGAGATAGACGGGGTGATGACCACATGAGGGGATTAATCCCAAAATATTTTTCAAGGAATGAGAAGATTACTGTAAATAGAGTGTAACCGTCAGGTACGGGTTGTAAAAATCCTGTTCATTTTCTCTATAGCGAATTAATTTTGAACAATAACTTTTAAACCATTAAAGGAGTAGGTCACTTTTAAAAGTATTTGTGGTGATAATTCACTCACCCCCATGTCATCCAAGATGTCCATGTCTTTCTTTCTTCAGTCGAAAAGATATTAAGGTTTTTGATGAAAATATTCCAGCATTTTTCTCCATATAATGGACTTCAATGGGAACCAAACGGTTCAAGGTCCAAATGACACTTTCAGCGCAAACTGTTCAAAGTGCTTTAAACAATTTCAGAATCGAAAATGAACGAATCTTTTTTCGTGTCATTTGGTTCATTCAACGAACGAAATGAACGAGTTGACTCTGGAAAAGATTCGTTCATTTTGAACAGGAGAGTCACGAACGCGCATCACAGAACAGAGCAAGGCGACCATTTGAGCTTATAAAACTTAAACTTTGTTTTTTTTTTTTTTAAATGAGCGATCGTTTCACTTGATAAGACCCTTATTCATCGTCTAAAATCGTTTAAAGCCCTTTGAACAGTTTGCACTGAAACTGTCTTTTGGACCTTGAACCGTTTGGTTCCCATTGAAGTCCATTATATGGAGAAAAATCCTGGAATGTTTTCATCAAAAACCTTAATTTCTTTTCGTCTGAAGAAAGAAAGACACAGACATCTTGGATGACATGGGGGTGAGTAAATTATCAGCAAAAGTTTTTAAAAGTGAACTACTTTAAAGAAAACTAGGATTATTTAAACTGGCGAAAAATTACATTACCCATGATTCTGCAGAAAAATACCAAATGATCAGAGAATCAGCAAATCGCATATTTTGCAATAAATGTAAAACATACTATACAAAATATAAATCTTTAGATCAATACTTTTCGAATTTGTTATATTTTAGCTTGTCATACGCAATGCTTCATGGGATTGTAGTTTCACAGTATTGTAATTTTCTTTTTTTTCAAGTCAAAGTTTGTAATGTGATTCCCCATGTAGCTGGTTGATTTTTTTCATGGCTTATAACTCTTTAACAAAGAGAAAAAAAGGCCTTCTGGGAACAAGGTTACTGAAAAATTGGGCGAGATCTGTTGTGCTCCATTTAAGACTCGATATTTGTTTCACTTGAACTCACGTTAAAAAATGTGAACTTTACTCAAGAATCCTTTTTTACCTCTTTGAAGAAGTGCTTGAGTACGGAGGTGATGTCATGTGGTGAGAGGTCACTAAGGTCAACTTGGTCTTTCTGGATTTCAAAGGCCTGACATAACTTGAGAATGCGAGGTTTGGATCCACTGATTCTGTACACTCCCTATATACAGAGACAAGAACAAGAGAGGGAACACAACCAGATCATTTTATCTTCTAAACAAAACATGATTGTTTGCTTGTCCATAAATGGCTGCCATGATGCCGGTCGACAACTTGCCCCAATCATTCAAGTCTGTGGTAAATCTTTATTGAAATCACTAACCACAAACATGTTTGATATTTCGAGTCGATTTTAAAACGTATTATTTTCATTTGTCACATGTCTCCAACAAGCAATGAGGCACATGTTTCTGTTTTATGAGTTCAGAACCTCTGTAACCAATTCTGAAGTCGGCAAGTCTAGTGTTTTAAAATCTTTTCGGATTTTAAAAGCCGTGTAATGTAATCCAGCCTTAAAACTTAAAGCAATAGTCAAAAGTTGCCTTAGCAAGCATTAAAAATACAGATCGGTGTAGGAGTGAGTCAACTAGTCAAACTTCTTGTGTGTCTCTCTTTTAAGACAATTTAACAAGATCATTGTTTTTACCTGGACTCCGAGAGCCCTGCTCTCAATCTCTTCAGTGCAGCGCAGGACAACGAAGGGCACACAGTCCTGACTCTCTTTGGGCAGCAGGGATAACTCCATCCCAAAGATGAAGCCCCTCCTGTGCTCACACTCCAGCTGGCAAACCTCCAGGCACTTCCTGTGGACGGCAAGGCCACACTGGCAAGAGAGGAGCAACAGTCAGTCTGCCATGTTCATTCTTTTACCAACCAGTCATTTAAAGGGATAGTTCACCCAAACGAATATTTGGCGTATTCGTTCATCTTCAGAAGGCAGCAACGTCATTTTAACTTTCATGGCCCAGAAAGATAGTAAAAATAGTCCAAGTGAGCCGACGTTCTGACGTAGAACCAGGAAGCATTGCACTGTTAATACTGTCAACAGCGTAGGAGAATGACGTGGAAGAGAAGAGATTGTAAAAAAGTATTCTCGTCACTTCATAACATTAAGGTTTAGGGCCGCAACAAACGATTACTTTGATAATCGATTAATCTAACGATTACTAGGCCGATTAATCGACTAATCATTGATTATTTTGCCGGCTAATCAGTAAGTTTGGAACGATTATTCAGCTTTTTCAATTAGTTAAAACACTGAGTTATACATATTCTTACTGTAATATAAAAAAAGACAATCAGTTCAGGTTTTGAAATAGTTGTTTTAATGAACTTTGAGCCAACTAAACTAAAGGTCATTCAAGGTTTCAGATTTCAGTCCAACTCAAATCACACACGAATGCTCTGTGTGATGCTCTCAGCATTGTTGGTTTTAAGTTTTGTGAAACTTTCTCAAACCTTGCTAGTTCGTATTCGTTTGCACTCCGTCATAATTTGCGCTGTTTTTTCTTTTACTACAATAGCATTTTGTAAAGGGCTGCATTACACTCTAGCGCCACAGCGCCATAGTGGTCAAATCGCGATATTGCACGCCCTTTCATTAGGTCAAGTGAGATCAACTACTCAACTATTCGACAAAAACGATAATTGTCCACAATGTCGACTAATCGTTTCAGCCCTATTAAGGTTGAACCACTGAAGTCACATGGACTATTTTAGAGATGTCTTTACTACCTTTCTGGGCCATGAAGGTTGCAATGACGTTGCTGCCAATGGCTGGTTCAGAAACCTTTCAGATTTCATCAAAAATATCTTCATTTGCATTCCGATGATGAACGAAGGTCTTACGGGTTTGAAACGACATGAGGGTGAGTAATTAATGACAGGATTATTGTAGGACTTATCAGATCACCAGTTAATTGCTTTACTTAAGTGAACAATAAATCACAATTCTATTCATTTTTCTTATTCATAGAGAAATTGATTTTCTTGTGGTAATGTTAAACCTTTCAAAGAGTAACTTTTGCAGCATTTCACGCAAGACTTGGCGTTATAAAAATGTGGTGTCACCATGAAATCAAATTTATTGTTTTTTATGGAATATTGCAGTATTTATTATAGATGACTAATCCACGCACATCTTTTTTATTATTATTCATGTGTCCGCGTAATCTTTAATCAAAATAAATTCTTCTCTTCTGTGATGATGTGTTTACTGTCATGAGGGCGGGATCAACCTGTCACTCACATGAGATCCACCAATAGCAAACCACAACCATCCATTCAATTCCCCATGGACAAAATCAAGTCCTGCCCAACATTTTTACTTGTTCCAGAAGCGGTTTCACTCGGGTATACTAACTAATGCCTGGTTCAGATTACACGATTTTAGCCCGATTTTGGCACGATCCGTTTGATGTAGGGTATGGTGGGGATTCGTAAACGACAACGGGCGTCGGGACGCAAGATTCGATCGTATCGTCTCGTATAGTGTGTCATAGTGGGCGACAACCTACGTCGCGTCTGCGATGCTTCGCGACATCACGACAAAAAGACTAGCATGTTTAATTTTTTTAACGGTCATCCATGACGGTTCCGTCACATGTATGAGGTTGACCAATAGGAGCATGAGCTTTTCCGTACACAACTTTCAAAAATGCCGAAATAATAGAGAGACGATGATGCTAACGTTAAAACTAGAAGTAAAAATATATAAGAAAACAATATGTTACCTCAAGTTCTCTTTGGAGGATTGACAGCCCATACTGTCCTCTTCGAGCAGGGTTCCCCAAGTCTCACGCAATGGCCGTGAGAACCACACAATTCAACCAGTTTACAAACTCACGCCACACCGTGTATTTCTCACGCTGAAAAGGCAATGCCGAGCAATCCAGGAACTCACTCGCTACGAGTTTCGCCCTTCTCGATGACATCACGCGCGCTGTTAAACACGGCATGCGATGACTGGTCAGGAAGTAACGTGTAGTCTGACATGAGTCTTGGCCACAACACGACAAGATTTTAGGAGCCAAAATCGTGTAATCTGAGACAGTGACTATCATAACAGACAAAAAAATCGTGTAATCTGAACCAGGCATAAAAGTAGGGCCCTATGATTTCCGCAATCACGGAATCGTGGACGGATATCTAGTGTTAATGCAGAATTTCATAGATTCTTACATATTTGGTTTGAAATTCTGTTTGTGTGTGGGAGAAGAACGTATGTCTGGTGAAAATGCAGACCAGGGGAAGCAAATCTGGGCAACACAAACCCCCCAACCCGTCATTTCAGCTACAGTGATGAAATCAAAACAATAAAAGCATGGCGAAGCGGCTCTCGACGGCTTTACTTTAGTCGGCAAAAAGTTAAGAAACTAAACGCTATAAGCAGTCAGGTGCCGAGCCGAGAAGTTCGCATGTGACTTTATTGCAGTGTTTCCCACACATAGACTAATTTGCCGCCACATATTGCGTTTAGTTTTTTAACACTATTTAAAACACGCACTATTTAAATTTAAATTTATATAAACCAGACTGGACAAAAGCGAAGCGAACTCTGTGAGGGACACTGGGCGAGAGAGAGACAGAGTGTGACTTTGTTTAAACTTATATAAACTAATATAATTTATATTACTGGACAGTTTACAGCTCATAACCATATTTTGTTGTTACTGAAGAGTGCAGTGTTATGTTGCATCATGCAGTATTCGTCCTGAAAAGGCTACTGAGTAAATGTCTGTTACCTCAATAAATTAAAGGTCATTCCTAATTTATATGTATTTTTTAATACATTTTAATCATTAACTTAAAAAAGCACACTCTTTTTACGACTAAAATAACAGTCAAGGGTAAAAAAACTAATTCCCAAAAATTAAAACCGAAAAAACGGAATTTGGGAAGAAACAAAACGGATTTCATAGGGCCTTATAAAATCCATGGGCCCTTTTCTGACACTCACCTCCTCACACTCAATCCCGTTGACCAGGATGTAGTTGTCACATTGCTTACACTTGACCATCTTGCTCTTCATTTTTCTCAGTCTGTGGGTCAAAGCGGCACGAGATGCAGTTCGTGGTTTACACGTCATTCCGTTGCTATCAGACAAACCCTCTTCGCTCTCTGCACACAAATGAAGAAAAAGTCAACAACTGCAGTGTCTGCCATTGAAATGCAGAGAGAGTAAAATATACCCGCTTCTAGCAGAACATCTTTCTCATCAAGATCATCTGAAGACATGGTTCCCGTGGAGGAGGCCTTGGGCAGCTTACGGCTCCCGTGAGCTTCAGGGAGGAGAGGTTTTAGTCACTTATTTACAACATCTAGATAGGACAGTAATAAAATGTTGCAAGAGATTTATTTTTTTCTACCTGGACTGGACAGCGATTCAAGACTTCCTCCAGTGCTGTCTCGGTCACTGTGGCCAGGCCGTCCTGTACATCAATAAATCACATGACAATTTTCAGGTGCTCATCAGCTGGACGGGTTAAATGCATGAAAGTTTATGACGGAAATCAGACGTACGTCCTTCTACTAAACTGCTGCTGTGTTTCAGATCATCCGGTAGCGCGTATGAATCTTGTAGGTAACTTGTAGCACTGCTTTGTTTACGTCGACCTGTTGGTGGGGATCTGTGGAAATTGGGTATACAGAAATTAAACTCAAATGAAGCGGTTGCTAGTTTAGTTGTTCACACACGTAAAAGAGCTTCGGTTGACTGCAGAAGCATTGAGACAAAAATGCTTAAAGCTACACTGTGTGATTTTTACCCCCATCTAGTGGTGAAAAGGTATATGACCATCCAGTGAATATTAGTTTCTGTTCCTCTCAATTCCGATTTCGTTTTAACTCCTACGGTGGCCAATGTAGTCCAAGATTAACATGGCTTCCAGTTCGACCTCGTCCATGAGTGTTAACTCAAACGTAAACGCGAAAGGCGAAGCTTGAATTAACGGGTGTGTCCCTCTTTGGCTAATGTACTTTCAAGATGGAGGGGCAACATGGCGACCGACATTAGAACCCCTCACCCGTATGAGTTTTCAATGGCATATTATACACTCACGAGAATACTTTATTACTTGAACGAAGTAAATATACATTAATGAGCACATATACTTTTGAAAGAACTAAGTGTTTTTAGCAAAGAATAAACTAAAAGAGTTACACATTGTAGCTTTAAAGGTGCATTGCGCAAGTCTCTGAGTTTTTGCAGAACTATGCCCCCTCTGGCGACAAGCGAAACTGCAACCAGAGGTGTGCACGCTCATGGATCACACGCACATGCACGAGCTGTTCATAACCAAAGGAGCATCAGCCGCACAAATCTTTTGTTACAGTCATAATGTCTTCAGAGGTAATAAAGTTATAAATCTGCAAGTCATTTTAAATATATGAAAGGAAAGGCATTTGAGTAAATTACACACTTATGTGTGTCTGTGTGTGTGAGGGGAAAACGGGGGTAGTAGAAAACTTCGGATTTTGTTTCCACCTATCTCCATGTTGAACTGTTTTATGTGCTGACTGTATCCACTTATGAGTGTATCCATTATGAAAACACGTTCATGAACAATATAAGTTATTATTTTGTATAGGATCCCGTTTGAGCCCTAGAAGAGACCGGAGATCTCTGAAAAAGTGATTCTTGTGTGCCCTCACCTCTTGCTCTGGGGGATGAACTCCTGGAACGTGAAGTTCTGGAGAGGATGGTCGGGCATGTGCTTTCCCAGGACGTACTGCAGGTAGGGCTCACCCGGCTCACAGGGCCTGCAGGTCAGCTCCAGGTTCTGGTAGCCCAGAGGAACCGGCTCAGTCTGCTGCCGCTGGTAAAAGAACATGTTCACCGTTGCCTGACAGAGGAACAAGACAGAGACTTTGATGGAGAAGCCATGGATGAATATACAAACACAAGTGGATACGCTGAACACTTGATGACTAGAGCTAGCCGACGCAAAAGTGAAGATGCTAGTGAAGTTTCAGTTGTTACTTAATGGTTCTTATCAAAAGAGCCCACTCTCTATACTACACTCTGCTTTTTATTGCATTTTTTGATAGACTCTCATAGACTGGATAGACTGGATATAGCAGATCTTCCTGTCATTCTAAGTAAAGTATGATCGGATCACAAGTGGACGACGCTAAAAACAGGTGTAAACGGGGTCTAAAACGTTTTGAGCTTAATTATCCACTTTCGACCACTTCCAGAGGTGGTCGGAAACCCGTTTGACCGGATTGCTTTCATAGTGTAAACTCTAATGTGGTCGAACAGCCGCAAAAGACTTTCCTCATAGTGACCGAACATGTAGACATTATGAGAAGTGTGCTAGCCAGACTGGATTAAAACTTTCACGGCTAAAGACCTGAGTTTGATTTGAAGACGAAAGACGTAAAAAGCACGACGTTCTCTCACCATTCCTGATTTCTAACACACACTGACAGTGTTCGGCTGGTCTTGCGATGAATAAGGGTCTTATCAACCGAAACGATCGCTCATTTAATAAATAAATAACAAAGTTTAAGTTTTATAAGCTCAAATGGTCGCCTTGCTCTGTTCTGTGATGCGCGTTCGAACTCGTTTATCAAAATGAACAAATCTTTTTCCGAGTCAATTGGTTCATTCAACGAACGAAACGAACAAATTGACTCGGAAAATCATTAGTTCATTTTGATGAACGAGTCGAGTTCGAACAGGAGAGTCACGAACGCGCAGAACAGAGCGAGGCGAGCATTTGAGCTTATAAAACTTAAACTTTGTAATTGATTTATTTAATGAGCGATCGTTTCACTTGATAAGACTCTTATTCATCGTCTGGAATCGTTTAAAGCCCTTTGAACTGTTTGCACTGAAACTGTCTTTTGGACCTTGAACCGTTTGGTTCCCATTGAAGTCCATTATATGGAGAAAAATCCTGGAATGTTTTCATCAAAAACCTTAATTTCTTTTCGACTGAAGAAAGAAAGACATGGACATCTTGGATGACATGGGGGTGAGTAAATCATCACCACAAGTTTTTTCAAAAGTGAAGTGATTCTTTAAGTGGTGATTTGAATGTTGGCGATGAAAAACCTTCAAAACCAAGAAGGACGAGAAAGCCCGACTGGACAGAGGAACAGTGTTTACTGTTAGCCCAGTTAGTGGATGAACACAAGGCCATCCTTAAAGGAACATTCGACCCGGGTTTCAATCTATAGCGTCTTATTAACTCACTGTCATCCATTTCCACCACATTTCTTCTCCCTCTTTGTCTTTCTGCCATTTTCTGCTCTGCTAAAGAAACTCTTAAGCCTCTTAAATGTCCTCGTCCGTACTCCGAACAATTTTGACCTTAAGACCCCATTTAAGGGTTAAGATACTCTTTGGATTTTCTTTGATTTCAAGAGTAAACGCCCACATTTCTAAGAATTTTCTAAGAATTTTGTCACTAGGAGCGACTCTTTGCATTAAGATTCTTTATGAATACAGGCCCTGGTGTAAACGGGAATGTGTCTCCCTCGTCTACTTGTGATCCGATCGACCTAAAGTTTCTCCTTCATATGTAAATATTTACTTGTTGCCTTTTAGACTCCCAATCGGTCTCTAAAGGCTGGTGAACCCACCTCTTTTAGCACAGTGTCTCCTTGACAGATGAGCTTGCGGATGTGGACGATGATTTTGCGCTTCACCTTCTCCAGCTCTCTTTGATGGTTGTTTGCTTCACACACACACTGCCTGTACAGCATCTCAGTCTCTGTAACCTACACGGTAACAAAGCAAGAGATCATTAACACAACACATAATTACACTTTTGGTTGTCTGCACTATTAAAACAAGAAATACTCCTTTATAATCTCACTGAAATGTTTAGGGTACATTTCATGTGCATGTTGATAATAGTATTTTTCAGAACTGACATATTTTATTAATGGAAAGCATATTATAATCTGAGGTAGTTTAATATCTAAATATCTTAATTTAATACTGTATGTCTAAATATCCCTTAAATTGCAAATTTGGCAGGGTCCATTTTTAAAGTGAGTCAGTCTCAAGTTCGTGTAGTCAGCATTATCCATATAAAATGTATTTCCTTTAAATAAAGTTCAAATATTTTTTTCTTAAAAACAAGTACATTATTTAATAATTAAATGATATATATATATATATATATATATATTTGATGTCTTTAAAAGTTCTTTCAACTATGTTACTATCCGAACAACCCCCTGCAACTTAAATATCACAGGGATATCTGCAAAAAAATGTGATTCTTAAAATTATTTTATAACAATCGGATATAAACTGAACACTAGAGTAATGTTATTGCGAAAAACATATTGTTTTTGTCATTTTTTTGTTAATGTTATACTATAGAATGAGCCATGTACTCGGGATGACCTTAGTTTGGGCGTCATCTCTGGACTTCCTCCTCTTGTCCAGGGTCTTGAAACCCCCGGTCTCCTCTTCAGCTTTGGCTGTCATGGCTTTGGCCTTCTCCAGATCCTCACAGCGCTGCATGTATTGCTGTCGAGCCCTCTTCAGCGCAGACACAGCATCATGCTGATCATCAAAACATATGTCACATTACTGGACTGATAAATGAATGAATACAGTATCAACCTCAGCACCAAGAACTGACCATCCTCTTCTGTTCTTTTGACCACTGCTCTTTGAATTCCCGTCGCCACTTGTCGATTTCGTTCTTCTTGGCTGAGAGAGCCTTTGGGATAGATAGATAGTTAGGTTACATGTTATATGTTTCAGATTTCTTTCGTCTGTCATAAACATTGATCAGATGGATGTTTGTGCACCTGGTAGCAGCGTTGTTGTATGAGTTCAGCAGTGTATTTGGCTGATGTGCTGCTTTTGAGGTCATGTTCCAGGGCCTGTGTGTAGATATACTGCAGAGGCATCATGTCCTGTGGAGAGTGTCCAAACTGATTTAAGAGCATTATAAAGTGGGCGGACAGTAAACAACATGTTCCTTATGCAACAGAATAGTTGCAGAAGGGTGTTTGGTAAATTCTGGATTACTTACAGGGACTGCTCTTTAATACATTTTATTCAGTTTTAACTTTTTTTATATGAAAGCCACCATTTTACCTTGACTATTTATTTTTGAAACTTTTATAGGCCTATATAGATTTTTGTAAAACCCTAGCTTAGATTTCAGCATAAAACCAATTTTCCATTTTTCAGCAATTATTAGATGTATAAAACTATAGTAATTGCTTAAGTTACGGTTATACACTATTTATTCATATAAGCAAGTTAGGGGCTAACGTTATAGCCTATCAGGTAAGAATTTCATGAATTTTTATTGTCAGCTTTATCAACGATAATGATAAAACAAAACGTAGGTTGTCTCTGTGTAAGCCTGTGTAGACAGTTTTTTTTTATGTGAAGGAGGAATAGGGACCCTTTTGCCGGGAAAATCAAAAGGATGTGATGTTTATGTGCACGAGCATACATGTTCAGGATAACGTCGTAAGAGAGCCATTTTGTTCTGTAACGTCCAAAGAAAAGGGATTTATTCAACTATAGTCAGATATAGACGTACTCTCTCAATACTTTACAGTCAGTGTCATTTTAATTACCTCATCTGTCAAAAGTCGACATCATGTTGCCTGTGAATTATAAAGCTTCTGCAAACATATCCACATCGACATCGCTGTGATAAGATGCTTTCTAGACGGCTGCTTTTTTACAGCTTTGTTTATTTTGTTATAAAGGGGAAAGCACATATTTACATATTCTAAACGTCACTCAGTCTCAGCAGCGTGGACGGCGTCGGAATGCTTCAGTATCTCTGCAAAGGTATTTACAACTTTTTTTTTACTTATAAACGAAGAAGAATGAAAAGGAACGGTTTATCGGGACTTAGAATCGCATTCGTCGTTCACGTGTGCAATTATGTGCACGTTCGAGCCATGGTTCGAGCACGAGCAATAAGTTTAATTTGCTGGCTGCAGTTCACTTAACGACCACAGGTGTCACTAATAACGAGAGTTCTTTTAATTAATTATTTTGATACTTTTATTTATATATTTAGTTTTAAGCTTAGCTTATCTTGTGTTAGACTTCCTAAATAACAGCATAAAAATCCATTCAGCTGTTATTTTAGCATTAAAATTATGCAAAACTGTCATTGTATAATTTTGTGCATTTAAAACCTTTTTTACAGTCTATGTTTCAAACGCCACATGAAATTAACCATAGCAAGACAATGGCGTCAGCCATTTTATTCCCTAATGTTTTAAAATGTAATTTCTACCAGCATTATTTCCATAACAGAATGGATGGATGTTATTCAATGTTCATGATTTTCATACAAATTAATAAATAAATAAAATAAAAAAATGCTCCTGAATTCCCATGCAAAGAATGTTAAACGGCTGAATATCGTCAATATAGAATGTTAATAAACTAATTAGATTGTGAAAAGTGTTTTAAAAGAGTTTTAAAGAAGTCCACATGAGCAAAAGTGCCAATAAACTCTCATTACATGTTTTGCACACACACACACACACACACACACACACACACACACACACACACACACACATTTGATTATTTTATTTGGAACGACCAATAAGATAACAAAGAGCCATGTCATGTCTCACCAGACAATACCCACATTGACAATAGTCACAACCACATGAATATAGACCATTTCACAAGATGTAAACAACACTGGTCCAGAAGCACTTCCTGTTTCAGTTTTTTTAACACTGCATAAAAGCTGGGATAAAATACAACCAACAGAACATTTTAAAACTGAATCGAAAAGTTAAACAAACATCAAGATGTTTTCTTTACATCTGAAATAAAGAAAACAGTTACAAACTGAAACAGGAAGTGTTTCTGGACCAGTGTTTTTTACATCTTGTAAAATGGTCTATATAAATAAATAAATTATGGATAAAGATGACATCGCCTCCTCCACACACGCAGACTGCCTATATGATTGCCGATACTGAACAGTATCTGGCTGTTTTCTTAGAGATCTTTTTACTCAGTCCAGCAATTGCAAACCGCTTACACATAATCTATGCACACGTCCTAGACTACCAAAGATCAGAATGATCAATTTTGTTCTGTAGCCACACACTGATAAAGCATTTGTTAATGCCTGATATTTCAACATTTTCTTGGAAAAAACATGTAAGCGTCAAAACAACAGCCCACACACACACACACACACACACACAAACACACATTTACCTGTTGAGCAACACATGACTTGGCTGCCTCTGCCGCTCTCATAATACTCTTTGCAAACTCTTGCTCTGCAAACAAACAATCATTTTCATAATCATATAATGCTCAGAATCATAATGGTGTCTGTTATGCCAAATTGTGATTATTTGCTGACATGACATACATGTAGAAGAAAGAGGTTAAGCAAAACACCAGATGGAAAATACGATTGACTGATAGAAATAGTTTGCATCTGTATTGATGGACACACAACAAAGTGCTTCAGAATATCAATACAACAGTGAGCGGACATTAGGTGACATAACTTCATCGGGCCATAACCCATTAGCATTAGAGCTCAATGGAAAATAGGATATTCATCATCACCAATTCCAGGAATACCACACCGGGTAATGTATTGTATGCTTCCCTCTTCTGTTAATTCATTATTAGGCTATTGATGTCTGCCATGGCCTCTGTTATATATTCTGCCTCTTTTTGATCTAGCCATTTATCATACATTATTGTGTTTCTTAAGTACACTTTTAAAGAGTATACTTTGTCAAATTAAAAGCTTTACTTGCTAATAAAAGTTTTAAATGCTAATAATCTTTTGTTGTGCACATATTTTGATGTGGTAAATTTTAAGGTTTACATAATATACGTGTGTGTAGTGTGTATAATTATTTTGTATATATAAATACACACATGCATGTATATACTATATTTAAGAAAAATGTGTTATTAATATATCAATTATTTAGATTTATATATAATATTAATTTTGTATAAATATATATAAAGTATAAACATGCAAATATTTCTTAAATATATACATGCATGTGTGTGTATTTATATATACAAAATAATTATACACACTACACACATATATTATGTAAACACGAACTTTTATTTTGGATGCGATTAATCGTTTCACAGCCCTGAGTAATTACAAATAGATTTAAATATGTGACATACACATTTAAATAGAAATAACATTAAAGTATATCTTAGTTTACCATAAATGCACAAATGCTTGTCAGTACATTCGACAGGATAATTTAATCACATAATTTTGTTAAATAAAAGTAAATAAAATGTAAACGTATTTAAATCCTACTTCAGTGGGTGAAAATAAAACACTCTAGGAGAAGTTGAGCTAATTGCATTTAATATAAATACTATAAAACATTTTCATTTAATTGTAAATAATATTCACACGATTTTCCAAAAACATTACATCAAGTTCGCTGTTCGCACTTAAGTATATTGTTTTAAAGCATATTATTTCTGTAGTAAATGAAGTATATTCTGAAGTGTAGTACACTAATCAGTGTCCTTCCACTAGAGGGCGCTGTGCGAGATGATGACGTGTTAAAGGTTACTTCATCCTATTACAGGTGTTGTTCAACACAAGTCATTTTCTATCAGAGATCCAATTTTAGATTCTCATGCTATTTCCAGGAAGAGATCCCTCAGCTTTTCTTCCAGGCAGAAACGATCTATAATTACTAGCAAACAAATCCAGCCGTCAGCACATTAAAAACATGAGTCTAAATGCTGGGTTTCTAATATTTGTCTGACAGTTGTTGGATGTGTGTTCTTCTATGTTACCCCTGTGACTATTTGACAGAAGTTAGTGTAGTCAAAGACTAAATTTAAAGCACTCACCCAGGCTGATTCTCTTGTCCATCCAGGTCAGCAGGTCTTTGGCATAACGGCACCACATTTTGGCGTACTGAAGGGCGAGCTCCACGCCACCCTCGCAGCGACACAGGGTCAGGTCGGCATCCTGGGCTGAGGTGGAAGACATCAGCATCAACGGTGCGTGTGCATGCCTTACTCTATGTAAACTAAACCCCGCTCGGGACTAACAGAGGCTTGTCCTCAACCAGCTTTAACGATTCTGTTGGCTGTCACTCATTTACTCAGAGGATAAATCTCCCGTATTTTCAAAGGATGTAAAGGCAAAGCTTTGGAAAATGCTGAGTTGCGGTATATGTCCATCGTAAAAAAGCAACTTGATTGTTAAAAACAATGTGGAAAGACACATTATTCTCCAAAAGTCTATTAAAGGTGTCGGAAAACGAGCACTGAATCACAACATCTATGTTGAAAAGTCAAATCCCCTGCACAATATTTCCAGATTGGCAATTCAATATCCATGCAAAAGGCTTGTATAGGGAGCAACTGGGCTCGCTGTAAATGTCCTAAAGGCTTTGGGACTCAGCAGTGAGTGAGCGGGTGAGGATTTGACAGAGTCCGAGACTGTTCACCCTCCCTCTGTCTGCTGTCTCCTCCCTGTGCGTTAAATGCTGATCAAAACATCAGAACTAAAAACCGGGATTTTCTCCATCATTTCATCAATTTCTGAGTGCCACTATCCCACTTCCATCCTGCCGTACGTCTTGACTTGTCATGTTAAAGCATATGTGTATGTGTGTGTGTGTGTGTGTGTGTGTTCACTTTTGGCACAGAGGGGAGGGGAAATAATCCAGGACAGTAGCAGACTGTACAGTGATGGTCTTTAGATTAGGGTGGGGCTGACTTCCTGATATAACGATATAGATATCTCATCATTACTAGACAGTCTTCTAAACACACTCTCAATAAATTTAGCTTGACGTTACTGTCACACATATTTTTAATGATTTTCTCAGATCAATTGTACACAGGTGAATTTCATGGCAAGAACATACCCTGGTCATATTTCAACACAAAATTAATAAAAAAATATATTAAAAGATATAATATAAAAAAAGAAAAAACCCTGTATTGTGACAATGTAATAAATGTCATTGTCATTTCCATGATGTAGGTGTGTGGTGTGGTGATGGTGATGGTGCAGTGTATAAGACTCATGCCTTTGGTGTGTCCCTGAGCAAGACACCTAACCCCTAGATGCTCCAGAGGCGTGCGACCTCTGACATATATAGCAATTGTAAGTCGCTTTGGATAAAAGCATCAGCTAAATGAATAAATGTAAATGTACTGTGAAAATCGTAAAATCTCATTTTCATCACCGTGATGCTAAAACATTTCGCATTCTCATTGCTGTGATATAGAGAAAAATATAATTCTTACTATGATGCGAAAAATCATTACCGTGATGCTAAAATATATATAATTTTCATTACTGTGATATAGAGAAAAAATATATAACTCTCATTACCGTATTGCGAAAAATCTCATTCTCATTACCTTGATGCTAAAACATTTCGCATTCTCATTACTGTGATATAGAGAAAAAATATAATTCTTACTATGATGCAAAAATATATTTCTCGTTACCGTGATGCGAAAAATCTCATTCTCATTACTGTGATGCTAAAATATATATCATTTTCATTACTGTGATATAGAGAAAAAAATATGTAATTTTCATTACCATGATGCGAAAAAATCTCATTCTCATTACCGTGATGCTAAAACATTTCGCATTCTCATTACTGTGATATGGAGAAAAAATATAATTCTTACTATGATGCAAAAAAAATCTCATTCTCATTACCGTGATGCGAAATAATCATGATACATTATTGAATTTTGTAGAGTAAATTATTACTACTGGTATTTAAAATTGTAGTATTTGGCTTAAATTTCAGTTATTTTGATTTAAAAAAAAAAGAGAAACGTTGCATTGTGGTCATGAGTATTTCAAAATATAATTTCTTTTACTTTTCATATTACTGTCTTTCGATATTGGAGTGAAATATGGAACATTTTTGTTAGATTATCCCACCCAAACTGGTGAATCTAAAATGAATATATATGATTCATTGGGATATTTTAATAGGATAGCAATCATTAAACACAGTTTCCTCCAGGTAACTCACGAAATGCCTCTGCTTAGTCAGTCCATTTGGCTGATCAGATTGCTCACAGTGGGGGTTGGAGAACTAGGCTAAGACGGCATAGGAATAAATTGTTGATACTGAAGGTCTGTACGTAATGACGATGATGTGAGTACAAGCTAAGAGATTGCCTCGAAAGGTCGCCATGCGGATGTTTTATTTAAACTTTTGAGTGTTAGCGTAATCCCTAATCTCAGCTAGCAAACCGCTATATACTGTACTCACAGAGCAGACACGTTTCACCAAGTTAGCACCCATGGAAAGACAACATCAACATATTTAATATTCAATGCAGCATAGCTATTACCTAGTCAAAATATATCTCATCTCATCTTCGGTTACTCATCCCTTCTTTATTATTTATATGTTATACCTCATTTTTTTCTACTCCAACTTTATATGAAGATCACAGTTCTAATGCTAACATTCTTTCAAACCTATACAGTTCTTGAAGAGCTGGATCATCGGGAAAAACAGAGAGCAGCTGTCTGCCGATTTAATCTGCTCTCTAACCCCCGTCCGGTGCTAATCTTGTTAGCAAGGGGCCATTAGTCCATGTGGCTAATTACACGTAAACAGTTGCTGGTTGAAGACAAGAGATTTAGTGGCGTGACATGATGCTTCCGAGCCTGATCAGTCACTCTTGCTTTGCTCCTCTCAGATATCTCGAATGATGGACAGAAGGCCATATGTCTTCTCTAGGGTTCAATACGAATATGGCTGGATGTAAGATATTCACTCTAATAACTAAAATGTGTCTATCACAAATCTAATTAGTCCTCCACCCTGTTAGTCTTCCTCGAAATGTCCCAACAAATAAACACTCAAACACAAAGATGTTAAAAAGAATTACCAGTTACGCCTCCGTCCTTTTCCTCCTCTTCACGGCAGATCTTCAACGACTCCACATCTTCACCCTGGAAAACACGCATCTTTTAATATTCGCTGTAACGCGTTCTTGCTCGAGAGAGATTGTTGACCCCAGAAGAATGAAGACGTATGACATAAAGACGTATGAGTGTGTGAGGGGAAAAAGAGTGGGAAGAATAATTCATCAATCATGTCTCACTGTAATATCGTCCAGATCGGCGTTCAGTGTGGTGTCTGCCGAGGTGTCTGTTAAAGACAGCGAGTCTGCTTCTTGGAGAAGCTCATCCACAGTCCTGAGAAATCAAATCAGCAGACACAACGATATTAAAAATGAAACATGGCGGTTCTCACAGAGCTAAAACAGCTTATAGTCTTAAAAATAAAGCTTATTTGGCATTGATGGTGCCATCAGTAACTTTAAACATCCTGGCCCAGATATCACAAGTCTATTTGATGTGATGTTTACATCTGCAATACGTATTTTTAAGAGTGTTTGCTCATCTGCAATAGGACGTTTCCTGTCAGATGTCAAATAGACGTTTAGAAGATGTCTTGATGTAATGATTTAGAATGCGTGTTAAACTGACATCTTATAAACGTCTATTTGACATCCGACAGGAAACGTCCTATAGACGTATATTGCAGATGAGCAAACACCCCCAAAAATATGTCTTCCAGATGTAAACATCACATCAAATAGACTTGTGCTATCTGGGTTATAGTGGAAGATGGATTATTAATCTTTCAATTATTAAAAGTTCTTCACACTTAGAAACAAACTGTTCTTTTTAAGAGCAGTTCACTGCAAACCAAAATGGTTTTTCTACGGCATGGCTGTGAAATCACCCCTTTGGAAGCTTTATTTTCAAGACTGGACTCCCACAACAGTTTGAAGAGGTCTACGTACGAGCATGTTAAAGACAGATCCAAATTGGCATCAAAATCGCGCAGTATCTCACTGTAACGCTTGATTTCTGAGTGACGGACTGGGGTACCACCATCTGAAACAGAAGAACATGTGATGAAGCCACGTGTGATTTTTTTCAATGAAAATCTGGTTCTAAAAAAAAAAAGTGGCAACACTTTTTTTAAGGTGACCTACTTGCACGTTACAACATGTGCTTATAGTAATTACAGTAAATTATGCATAATTACAAGTAACCTTAACCAAACCCTAACCGTAACTCTATAGTGAGTACATTACTCAGTAGGCTACTTATTTGAGTAAGTACAATGTAACTACGTTATACTTTATTTTACAGTGTCCTTGGCTTGTTACACATGTTAAATGTACTTACCATAGTAATAACAGTAAATTACGCATAATTACATGAAACTAACCCTCAACCAAATCCTAATCCTTCCCAAACCCTTTAGCAAGCACATGCAGTTGCTTATTATTACTCAGTACTTAAAAATAGAATTACACCGAAACAAGAACACCCTAAAATAAAGCGTTTTAATACAAACACATTGGTTTCTTTGTTCATTGATTTTATATTACTTCTACACTATACTTGTAATGTAATATATAATGTGTGTAACTTGGACAGTGTGAACTAATCCAAGATAAAGCACGACAACACACAGGTTTTTGATTGTGGTTAAAGTACGTGAACTTTTGCAGGAACTGGAACCTAAGGCTAAAGTAATGACAATTAATGGCACCGGGAAACGTACTTTTGACATTAAGACAGGAAGTCACACTACTGAAGTTGACACAAATGTTTCGTGACAGAGGCAGTAAAGAGAAAGCAGAGAGACTCATGTTCATGTGTGCAATCACATTCAAATAAAGCATTTATGAATCACCTCGCACAGATCATTGGATGATTTAAGGCATGGGTAAATCACGGCATCGATTCAGATCGTTTAAAAGCTCATAATGCTATGGGTCTAAACTTGCAACGTGCCACTCTTGTAGTGCACTAACAAAGAAAGCATCACCGTCATCTCTCTTTCTCTCTGTGACATGCACCATTTAGGTCAACCACATCCTGTATAGAGGTTTTTAACATGCTCTGCTACAGGGACAATAAGGACTTGTTTTTGATGAAGAGATTAGTTCAACTGTATGGATTAAGGTTTTTCTTTTTTATCGCCATTTTGCTTGACTAAAAATCACCCACCGGAAGACAAAATCATCTCAAAGATGGCCATGCAGTGACACTGTCAGTTGTTTTGCCAAAATGATATTGTTAAATGTCATGTGATATACACAATGTGGTACAAACGAGAAGAACTGCAGCTATTACAAATAGTTTGAAACCAGTCCATGTGACTTCCTCCCCCTGAGGTTTTATTTAGGTTGTTTATTTCCACATCCCGGGCTCATTAAACTTATACATTTTTTGTATTTATGAGAATTTCTAAATGAAAAAAAAAGACTAAAATAAATTAAATTAAATTAAAAAAAAAATCCCGAAAAATATATATATATTTTTTTTATCATTTACCTTTTTTTATTTATTTTACATGTGGAAAGAAACAATACGACACCCCGAGATGCAGTTATTTTGTACATTTGTCCAAATTTCTTTAAAAAATACAGTGTACATGAAACCTTCCTTAGATGCAACTTTTGCACAAAGGCAGATTGAACAAGACAGGAAGTGCTCTGATCATGCACTTAACAAACACACAAGCACGCATATCCAAAGAAAGAGAGCACCATAACTAATAAATCACACATATGCAGCCTAAAGCTGTGGTGGGGCACAACAACACATTTCCCCTCAACGTCTGTTGTAACTCACCCTGGACTTTTGGTTGCCTCAGCTGTGCAGTCTCTGCTGCCTCCTCCATCTAGTCTCTCCTGATAAACCAGCAGCTCACAAGAGACGTGTTGGTGTTGTCATCCAGCAGTCAGTCCATCCAGCGCTGCCAGAATCATCACCTTTCACTGGACGGCGCAGGACGTGAAGACAGGCGGTGTGGGGTTTGACAACTGCCCTCTCTTCTCTCACAGCGCCACTTCTCTTCCTCTAAAAGTGGAGGTTGGCCAATGTTCTTTCACCATCGTATGAGGAGGAAGTTGTCTCACTATCACTCTCAGGCACACCTAACACCCCCAACTTCTGCTAAGGCCTGAGATATTGCCGGTATTCTGTGGCTGCATTTGCATTTTTGTTTGTGGCCAATCGAAGGCCTTTGAATTTAGAAATACTGTGTTTGTGCAGCAACTTTAAACATCATGCCGAATTGGAAATATTATGAACTTTTTATAACCCAGTTACTCCCTAAACATTGTGTTTGGAAAGTAATGCATTACCGTATTTTCCGCACTATAAGGCGCACTTAAAAGTCTTTAATTTTAAAAAAAAAACGACAGTGTGTCTTATAATCCGGTGCGTCTTAGATATGGATCAATTGGTTAATTGAATCGCGCTTTTAGTCTTCCCCATTTCTTGCTAAAGAAAACACAGTTTTACTCAAATTCATCAAAATGGATTTATAGCGTTTTGGAACCAAACTCTTCATATGTAGCATAGGGTTCTTTACTCAACACCAAAGGACATTTTATGCTAAAAAGGGTTCAATAATGACAAGAAAGAACACTTTTGGCACAAAGGATCTTTAAAGGCTATTATTCATTCATATTACATTATTCTACACCATTTTGTAGTTGTAATTAAATTGTTGTTTATTAAACTGTTGTAGTAACTTAATATCACATTTTAATTAATTATGCTTTTTGAAGGATAAAAACTGAAATGGCATTCTTCGTGTGATATTCATTAATTACATTTCTAACCCCCATATCTTGAATTTTGTGATCATTCACATACATTGCATTTTAGGGGTTCCAAATATGTAGCACTTCTTCTAAGAGTATAGTTTCTTATGCGCCGTATAATCCGGTGCGTCCTATATATGAAAAATGTTATAAAATAGGTCATTCATTGAAGGTGCGCCTTATAATCCGGTGCGCCTCATAGTGCGGAAAATACGGTACATTACTTTTCTGACCTGGGCTAGGCTTGCTTTTTTTGTATTTTAATGCCAAAAAAACAAGCGTATGTTTTATTTTTGGCTAATGTAAAGGCTCTTTCACACCAAAAGTGACATGAATAAGCCACAGGCTGAAGGAAACGCAAAGTTTTAAAGTGTAAAACTCCTTTACACTTCAGCAGCTAAAACGAGACACAAATGTAATGTTTATTTAAAGTCAATAAGAATCATGTTCACACAGAACACACATTTCTCTCAACAAGGGGACGGGTCAGTCAATAAATGGTACATAAAAATAAATATCGACCAATACAATATTGGCATGGTGGTAGTGGGGAGGGGGGTGGTGATGGTAATGACAATGGTAATAAATAATAAATGGTTACTTTGTTTACGCACATACCCACACTCACATACACACTTAGATCAAACACTTAAATCACTCTTGTCACTTCTGGAATTATGGATTTACAAGATTGCTCACTATTGCACTATGTTGGTTTATATGTCTGACTGTTAAATAAAAAAAAAATGGTGCATAAAAGTTACTTGCGTTACTTATTTGAACATTGTCAATTTAAAAGATACTTTACTAGATATTTGAAAAAGTAATCTGATTACATAATCCGTTTCCCCCCCAACACTGATTGAGGCAGAAGTACATGAACCTGAATCTGGCTTTAGCATTCAGCCAATGAAATTCAACCTCACATCATTGCCCCCTATTGGCTGATTGAGACACAGGAAGAGCATTAAGGAGCTGACTCACTTTCACTCACATATACACCTAGCAAAATGGTTTCATATTGTCAATAAATATTTAAAATGACTCTAAAAATGTATTTTGCGGTAACCATTAAGTAAAAAGTAGTGCAAAAACTATTATTTCTTACACTTTGAATACATAGCACATTCATTTTCAAAACATTTTTTTTGTATATGTATTTTTCCTGACCTGGTGATCTGGTGGGTTTGTGCAGAAAACACTCACAGGTCCAGGTCGGCTCCAAAACTACAGATAACTGAACTCTGAAACACATATTAATCATAATTACTCATAGGCTACTGTACAGGTTTGGGGTCAATACTCAGCAAGGAAACATTTAACTGATTAAAAGTGACAGTAAAGATACAAAATATTCAAATAAATGCTGCTATTTGATTCATCAAAGAGTCTTTGACATT
This sequence comes from Cyprinella venusta, assembly GCA_038021265.1. Taxonomy (NCBI): domain Eukaryota; kingdom Metazoa; phylum Chordata; class Actinopteri; order Cypriniformes; family Leuciscidae; genus Cyprinella; species Cyprinella venusta. Next base: position 21,609,011 of record CM075863.1, read on the forward strand.
TATTTTCATCTTGGTTTCCACAAAAATATGAAGCAGCACAACTGTTTTCAACATTGATAATAAGAAGAAATGTGTCTCGAGCACCAAATCAGCATATTACAATGATTTCTGAAGGATCATGTGACACTGAAGCCTGGAGTCTGCATTAAAATAATAAAAAAAACATTTTAACCCTCTGGGGTTCTTCGGGTCAATAATGACCCGAAGCGTTTAAATAAAAAATTTTAAAAATCGTAGCTTCATCGGAATGGTCCGAAACTTGGTGACTTTATTGGTACTTGGTATATGAACACCCAAACAAATTGGGGACAGGATTTGAAAAGTCTAAGTGGTCGTAAAAAAAACAGTCACACTCAGGAACTTCGGGTCAAAAATGACCCGCATAGGAAATGATTGGGAAATTGGCAAAAATGTGAAAATACTGAGTTTTTTTGTGCGTACAATCTACAAATCAGCAACGATCTTGAAAAAAAGCACACAACAGTGAAGGGGTGAATCTATAAAACATCAAGAGTGCAAAACAGACACATCCACACACACACACACACACACACACACACACACCTTTATACACAAACACACCAAAAAATTCAGATTATACATGTGTTTTGCATTTTTAAAAAGCTCAGTTTGTCCATGAAATGGCATCCATCTAATTTCAAAAATTGCTTTTATGAGGCCTAGGCTTGACTCCAAAATGAAATACAGCTTTAAAAAAAACAAACAAAAAAAAACATTTTTTTTTAAATATTTTTTTCTATTATATTCAATGGGGGGAAATTTGGTCATAACTATTGCATTAATACTAGGGCTGTCAAACGATTAATCGCGATGAATCGCATCCAAAATAAAAGTTTGTGTTTACATAATATATGTGGGGGTACTGTGTATAATTATTTTAGAAATATAAACACACACACATGCTTGTATATATTTAAGAAATATTTTCATGTATATTCTGTATATAGATTTATATATAATTTATATTATACATAAATATAAATATTTTATATATAAACAATATTTTTTTTCCTTAAATATACATGCATGTGTGTGTATTTATATATATACAAATTAATTATACACAGTGCCCCCACATATATTATGTAAACACAAACTTTTATTTTGGATGCGATTCATCGCGATTAATCGTATTGACAGCCCTAATTAATACTAATTATATTTTTTTTTATTTTTTAAGTTTTCTCAAAACACCAAAAAAGAAAAGAAAAAAATATTATAAAAAACAAGTAAAAAAAAAAAATTATGATTTTCTTTTTTAAATATGAATCCCGCCCTTCGGGTCAATTTTGACCCGAAGACTCCGAGTGTGACTGTTAAACGAAGAACCCCAGAGGGTTAATAAATACTCAAAAAGAGTTATTTTTCAGAACATTATGGTTTTTACTATACGTCTGATTAAATAGATGTAGCCTTACATCCGAGCATAAAAGACTTCTTATATTATCTTACATACAGACGCCAAACTTTTGATCGATAGTGTAACTCTTTAAGTTTTATGGAGTTTGCTCTGTAAAGGACTCTGCACTTAAGTTAAAGTGTTTAGTGACACAGGTACGCATTTCAGTGCAACATAGTCTCAATATACACTCACCTAAAGGATTATAAGGAACACCATACTAATACTGCGTTTGACTTCGCCTTCAGAACTGCCTTAATTCTACGTGGCATTGATTCAACAAGGTGCTGAAATGTTGGCCCATATTGATAGGATACCATCTTGCAGTTGATAGAAATATACCTTAAATCCTTTAGGTGAGTGTCAATACAACATACACAAGCATGCTTTGAAAAACTGAACTAACAAATAAATCGATAAGCACTATTGTGCTTCACGGCACTGGTATAATACTCATGGAAAGCCCCTGTTAAATATGCAACAAATGATTCAGCATCTCAGGATCAAGTGTTCAAGCTAAATTTACCCACCCACGAACACTAGAACATCTATCTTCATTCAGCATGCAGGATAGTGGTTTGGAAGCCTATGCCAGCATCATCATTTTTGTCTAGTGGCTACGCAGCTGTGATATAATTAACCCTGGAAGATAGATATAGATGTTGATATGATGTCGAATTACAGTCAATATCTCTACAGAAACGACATGCGGCCTCCATCTAACAATAAAAAGAGACATAATATTCCTTTCAGTGACACGTTTTTAACCATTCTTTATATTTAAGGCACAGTTGGTGAAATACAGGAACAGTCGCAGTTACATACTGACAGTGTGACTAAACAGCGCATTCGCAAGGATTCACATCAAGCACACTGGAAGCCCGCTAGGCAAAAAAAGCAAAGAAGTGAGGACCGATGTTGTCGTGTGGAATGTGCGCAGACCTTTCATTTCTGTCCTGATGATACGACAGCAAAACCACAGAGTGAGGCGTGTGTACGGATGTTGGCTTTGAGGGGAAGTTACAGCCTGAAACGCCAACAAAGGTGGAAATGGTATCAAGGCCTAAAAATAACAACATCCTTCATGTTAATATAACATGCTTCATGCCTTAAAATAGCAACATGCTTCATTAAAATGAGTCATGACTATGATCATGTCTGGAATGTGAACACTGCAAAATAAAAAATAAAAACTTGTAAAATGTGCTTATTTCAGCCTTTTCCCCACGGACTGATTAAAAGGTAATACTTTACAATAAGGTCCATTAGTTAACGTTAGTTAAAACATTAACTAACAATGAGCAATACATTTGTTACAGTGTTTATGAATCTTTGTTAAAAGTGTAGTTTACTTTTAAAAACACTTTTGCTGATAATTTACGCACCCCCATGTCATCCAAGATGTCCATGTCTTTCTTTCTTCAGTCGAAAAGAAATTAAGGTTTTTGATGAAAACATTCCAGGATTTTTCTCCATATAATGGACATCAATGGGAACCAAACGGTTCAAGGTCCAAAAGACAGTTTCAGTGCAAACTACAAACTGTTCAAAGGACTTTAAACGATTCCAGACGATGAATAAGGGTCTTATCAAGAGAAATTCTCACTCATTTAATAAATAAATAACAAAGTTTAAGTTTTATAAGCTCAAATGGTCGCCTTGCTCTGTTCTGTGATGCGCGTTCATGACTCTCCTGTTCGAACTTGTTTATCAAAATTAATGAATCTTTTTCCGAGTCAATTCGTTCATTTCGTTCGTTGAATCAACCAAATGACACGAAAAAGATTCGTTCATTTTGATGAACGAGTTCGAACAGGAGAGTCACAAACGTGCATCACAGAACAGAGCGAGGCGAGCATTTGAGCTTATAAAACTTAAACTTTTTTCGGTTCCCATTGAAGTCCATTATATGGAGAAAAATCCTGGAATGTTTTCATCAAAAACCTTAATTTCTTTTCGACTGAAGAAAGAAAGACATGGACATCTTGGATGACATGGGGGTGAGTAAATTATCAGCAAAAGTTTTAAAAGTAAAATAGTCCTTTAACATTAGTTCACTGTAAGTGCGTCAGCTCAAGTTTATTAAAGAGGACCTATTATGATTTAGTTATGCTCAACTAAAATGTGTTTTCATTCTTGAATGTAAAAAAACCCACATATTTCTATTTATTACATATTTAAATTGTTGCAGCACCTCTCTACCCAGTCTCTCAGTAACACTCTGTTTAGTTCCTGTCTCTATGAAGCCCCTCCTTATGAAAAGCACAATGTGGTCTGATTGGTCAGATGGACTAAGTGTGTTGTGATTGGTCAACCACTTCAGTGTGTTTGGCATCTTTATCGCAGGATGAACAGGTGCTGTGTTCACTTTTACCAATTTGATAATCTACAAATTAAGGGACAAACGTTTACAACAATAATAAAAAAGAAATGTCTAAAAGGTGCTTCATCTGCTCACTCATATTGTGCTTATACGGTGTAAAGTCCCCCAGAAGGAAGTCCAATGTCTCTCATAGTTCATCTCGGGCCGTCCTGTCCAGAGGAGACTGGAGCACATCTGAGTTTTGGGCCTCTGTGCTGATCTCAGCCTGTTCCCGGGTCTTACCCGAGCGCTTCCTGTCCCAGTCTGTGCGCACTCTCTCATTGTCCCACACCGTGGAGGTTTCAGTGTCACTGATGTACCCGGGTTCGCCCGTGTAGTGCGTAGGGAACACAAGCAAGGGCTCGGCTGAGAACGCTTTCAGGTCCCTCGTCTCAAACTGCTCCATGTAATCTGATCTGAAGGAGATGATATGACATGTGAAGGGTTATATTAAACAAAAGCAAAACGTATCATGATATATGGTAATGGTAAATGGACTGCATTTATATAGCGCTTTCATAGACCTAATGGCCACCAAAGCGCTTTACATATTGTAATGTAATTTAAATATATGATTATAATATATGATATTTATATATGATACGCATTAATTCATTTACAAATGAAAAGATTAGTTCACTTCAGAATTCAAATTTCCGGATAATTTACTCACCCCCACGTCATCCAAGATATTCATGTCTTTCTAACCATTTAATTTTTTTTGTAAAGGGTGTTTGACAGTCTTTACATGTTCGCTATGTAAACACAAGGTCGGTACTTCTGCCTACGTCACGCGTGACCTTTCAACGTACGATTACGTGACATGTGGCGCATCACAGCTATAGAGCATTTGTGGTTAAAGCAGCATTATGTTACTTTTGAAATTTTGCTCTCGGGGTCCCCCTACAGTTGGGAAACGGTATTGTCTTCTACTACTGTCGTAAAATCTGTCATGGTTACACTGGGGAATACGCGTGTGCATTTGTTGACAAGCGATACCCCCGAACTCTGCAGAAGGAAGGAGTTCACACATCTTGGGCAGACTCCAGTGTTGTGTGTGAAATGTCTTCATCACAGGTACATTGGTATATATTTCAGCATCTCATATGAATATAGTTTCACGAGCTTTATTTTTTTCAAACGTCAAAAGATCGCGTAGCTCACGTTTACAAGCCAGCGTCTTTATAGTAACGTTAGCCTATTGGCTAGTGTTTGACATAATGGATATGCTAATTCAATTCAATGTTTGTGTGGTAGATAATAGGCATATATCGTCAATATTATAATATCAAGCTACCATGAATCTGCAAATTTGAATATAGAACCGAAATGGTACGGGCGTCACGGTTCAGTGCACGAATTTACACGGTATAAAAATATATAAAACACGCTTTAGGGACACATAATCTGTACCATCGGCTAGCTCTGAACGCGCGTTCTCGTCAAACGTTGGCTTAAACTCGCGTCCTATTCGCTTTGGACTAGCGTCGAACTAGACGCGAATTTGACGCTCTATTCACGAAAATTCGAGAAAATTATAGTTGAGCCACGGTAGTCACATGAGATATTTAAACATTTTCTTCATTGACTCTCTGGGCCGTCAAGTTTCAATCCCTTAGACAGCCTATGTAGCAGTGATCCACCTCTCAGATTTATTCAAAAATATCTTCATTTGTGTTCCGAAGATAAACGGGGTTACCGTACGTTCACACCGCCGCCGGCGAGAGCGGCAAAATTCGCTCTTGCCACTCTGTCAACGACGCCGTGGAAAGATTCGTGGACGCTCTGATGCTCTGACGTAGATCAAATGCGTGATCTTTTTCAAAACGGCATTTAAAGGGGCCACAAAGTAAACAAGCATGTCAGTCGTTATTTTTGCAGAAAATTGATCGATGGAAATAACTTTAAAATTATAGTGACATGTTTTCAAATTAAAAGCCATATGTGTGTGGTGTGGCTTTTGTGTTCATGGTTAAGTGCTATTATAATTTGCATTCCCGCTGAACAAGTGTTCTAGCACGAAAATCTTGCCTATAAATAGTGTTGCGCGCCAAACACAATCAAATTCAAATGATCAACCTCCTCTATTTTGCTTGGGAACTAATGTGGCCGGAACCAAAGTTTACAGGACTGCGTTCTCTGGAATTCTCTCAAACAGCGTCATTGCTCATTACCATAAAGTTGAACTGATTTCTACTTTCCTCGCCGCTCTCACCGTCCAAGACGCGCCGCCCTCGCCGGAGCTCGCCGCCGGCTCTCATTGAAAATGAATGACTTCCGGACACTTTGAACTAACCCTTTAAATGGTATATAAATGTTAAAACCGATGGTTTGGCTACTAGATAAGACCCTTATCCCTCAACGATAGGGTATATCGCAGCCACCACACTTGGCTGGAGTTTCCTCCTGCTCCTTATGTGGGTGGATAGCATACAATGCTAGAAGGCTAGCATAGAGTGTAATGGCTCTTCAACGTCAACCTGTTGAAGTCCACTATATGGAGAAAAATCCTGGAACGGTTTCCCTTAAAAAACCTCAATTTCGACTGAAGAAAGAAAGACATGGATATCTTGGATGACGTGAGGGTGAGTAAATTGTCGGGAAGTTTTAATTCTGAAGGGAACTACTCCTTTAAGCACTGGTTTTAGCAGTTTTACATTATAAAACTTGCTTTAGTCTATAAATCAACTATAAACCATAAAAAATAGTATTTTGCAACTTATATTCCAGTATTATAAGCAATGTTATTGGCATATATGGGATGTATTTCTCCATTTGTAGTACTTACACAGGATGCTTATTAAACATAATAGGAAGGAATTCATCCACAGGCAACATTTTTTGGAGTGGTTCTGCTTTGAGGAGCTTTTTGGCTCCTTGCAATGACATCATGTAACCCAAGGTCCAGTAGGAATAGTCCGCCTCCACCAAGTTGCGAATTTTTGGTACTGCTTTTTCAGGCCGGTCCACTTGCATCCTCTTCCTCCCAATATAACTGCAAGGGTTCAACATACAAAATGAACTATCTCCCATCAATAAATGAACCAAAATGTAGAGTAGACCCACTCACATGAGGTCCCAGTCCAGACCCTTACTCTTGACCTCACTCATTAAATTCTGCAGGCGTCGCTTGAAGAAAATCTCAAACCGCAAATCATCTTCAAGCACCAGCGAGGTCTTCAGGCCTCTGTCTACAATCTGCGTAGCACAGCACATAAACAGATGCTCACAAAAACCCTTCAATGGAAACCAAACAGTTCAAGGTCTCTTAAATTGTATTTTTGATCAAATAAATGCAGCCTTGGTTGAACGTAAGAGTCAGCTGTGCCAGACCTCTTTCCAGATGTTGTAGTGGGACAGGAAGCAGCCCAGCTCTCCTCTTGTGAGAGGTCTGCCGTGGTACGGGTCACTGTAGCCGGGAAGCATGTGGATTCCCATCGCATTGATCTCACTCTCGTTCATAGCTCTGGTGTAGAAAGAGAGGCTGTGTGAGCTAATGTTTTGTCGCGAATTTGAACGCTGCAGATGTAACAGAAGTGAACTTACTTGCCGTCAACAGCAGCGATAATCTTGCAGTCGATCTCTTGCTCTCTCAAAGCCCTCAGCATGCGCTCACGGCGGTCGTCCCGTCGCTTCAGGTTGATTATAAACACCTATTAAACACAGAAAAGCGTTCAACGAATACAACATCACCAAAGAACCATTTAAAATCGACAAAGCCCATTTTGATGAAATAAAAGCCCAGTTACCTCATCAAAGCCCATTTTGTCAGGGTTTTTGACGGGTTTGGGCAAGTATCTGGAGGGCTCAACTGGAGGATTTCTCACTGTAAATGAAAAAAGTTCATTTCGATGGTCAATTATAGACGTTCTTCTAACTACAAGTAACGTTGCAACAACATTTCAGCTAACCCCCACTCTCTAACACTATTTGACTTTAACTGACTATGGCCCCGTTCACACTGCAGACAAAAGTGGCCCAAATCTGATTTTTTTGGGGTCAAGTGACCAGGTCAGACTTTTTCAGAGATAATGTGAACACTCAAATCTGGCCCAGATCTGATCTTTTTAAATCAGATTTAGACCACATTCATATGTAGTCCTGAATCAAATACAGATCTGATTTTTTTCAATGTGACCGCAGTGTGAACAACCAAAGCGGATTTAATGCGACTCTGATGTCAATCTACATCGACATTTGAAACAATTATGCACCGGCGAGTAAGCACTAGACACAACAGACACAGACAGTAACATTAAAAACTTGAATACATATGGAGAACAGTGATGGAGCGAGTCAATGGAGGGAGAGTGAGGTGTTAGACCTAAATTAATATATGGGCTAATTAATAAAAAGTCAATTTTGCTTTCTTTCTCTTCATTCTTCTCCTCATCATCACCTGCTCATTAATTTTACGGCTTCCATTACACAGACATTTTGAAATAAAAGCGCAAATGCTTACGTCCTCCATAACCACACGAACATTAGTGCAACAGCGTGCTGCGTATGATGTCATTGTTGTTCTTTTGCGCATGCGGGTTACTTTGAAACATGCAAACAGTTCACACTGGAATCGGATATAGGTCACATTTCAAAAGGTAATGTGAACAGCCAAACCAAAAGATCGGATCTGAGCAAAAAATCAGAATTGAGCGGTGTGAACGGGGCCTATAAGTAACTTTGCAAGTACATGTCAACAGTGCTGGGTAGTAACTGATTACATGTAATCTGGATTACGTAATCAGATTAAAAAAATAAGTACTTGTAATTAGAGTATATTACATTTTAAAACACTCATGATCAGACTAGTTACTTTTCTATTGATTACATTATTACAATTTGTAAGTAATCTACCTAGGACTGCATGTCAAATTATTCTACCAACCCTAACCCTAACCAAACAGTCCACTAATAATCTAATGAGAATTAGTTGACCTGTAGTTGTAAAGTTACTTACAGTTATTATATTGATTTAAAGTGTAACCATTCGATAAAACATAGGCAGACCCTTTTCTACTTTGTAGAAACGTACCATTGACCTCCAGCAATGTATGAATGAAGCTGTCGGCCTCGTCTTGCAGAGTGCTGTGGGCACGAAGAGGAACTGGGAGATAGCCGTAAGTTTCCTTGTTACAAACAAACATTTGAACCTCTGCAAAACCACAGAGAATGCAAATTAAAATGTGGAATAATATGCACGATATCCTCTTAAAGGGGTAGTTTACACAAAAATGAAAAGTCCGTCATCATTTCCTCGCCTTCATGTCTTTCTAAACTTCTGTAGGAACAATGTTTTGGACCCCACTGACTTTCATTGTCAATATTTTATGTGTATTTAAAATACACTGCCCGGCCCAAAATAAAATCTGGTCTGGACTCTGGAAAAGAGAGAAAGTCATGAAGGTTTAGAACGCCTCCACTTTTGAGGGCACACACACCTCCCATGCGGGCGGAGAAAGAGAAGACTATGATGTCATCAAAGGCCCAGGTGTAGTCTGAGTGTGGTGGATGAAAAGCCAGCGTTCTGGAAGCTTCTTTCCGCAGGTCCACCAGGAAAGTCGAGTGCACCATGGGAACGGCAAAGCAACCCCTACGCACGTGCTTACGCATGGGCATGTAGGCAGGAGTTCGCTTATAGTAGCCCTAGTGTAGATTGATGAAAAATATAGACTTTTTTTCCATATTTCGGAAGGAAATGTTATGAAGCATTACATATACATATATAATTATATATATATATATATATATATATATATATATATATATAAACACACAAGACTTGTACCTGGGATGACATTCCACACCAGAAGTTTGAGTAGGCAGCGCGAGACTCCATCATTGGTGCCACGATTGTCTTGTTCTCATGTATTAGTTTCCATAAGACGTCTCGGTTGATCAGAAGATTATCACAATCAATCATCTGAAAAACAAAAAAAAAAACAATTGCTCTTGCAACAAGATGAACACTTCAACAATATTACCACACTATTCATACTGACAATTCTTAACAGTAAATAACAGTCGAGAACTAAGGTGTCACATTCAGCCGCGCTTGAGATATGAAAGAAACGCTGGATGAGCGTTGCTGGAATAACTGACCTTGTAATGTCACGACTGACCAATAAGAATCAAGCATTTTTTTTCAATAAGAAACATAATTTTCTGTTTTGAATTTCTAAAAATCACAGCTTCATCGGAAGGTTATGATACTTGGTGAGTTTTCTGCCATTTGGTATGTGAAAAAAAAAAAAAAATTGAGGTCATGATCCGAGCATACTAAGTGGTCGTAAAAAATAGTCACACTCGTGGTCTTCGGTCAAAAATGATGAGCCATAGGAAATGAACTATGGAAATGAATGGGAAATTTACAAAAACAAAAAAATTTCTCTGAATTTTTGTCTGTACAATCTACAAATCGGCCACGATTCTAAAAGAAAGTACACCGCAGGAAAGGGGTAACACTCTACAACATCAAGAGTGCAAAAAATTCACACCCAACCACCCACCCACACACATACAAACACACTTTTATACACATACACACTAATAAATTCAGATAACAAAAAATTTGTTTTCAATTTTTAAAAATCACATCTTCATCTGAATGTTACGAAACTTGGTGACATTTCTGGCATTAGAGATGTGAAAAAATTAAGAATAAAACCAAAAAAAAAAAATTAAGTTCATGATCCGAGTATGCTAAGTGGTCATAAAAAAAGTCACAATTTTGGTCTTCGGTCAAAAATGACCCCCATAGGAAATGAATGGGAAACACTTTTTTAATCACTATTTAAAAAAAATAAAAATAAATAAATCTAAAACTTAATAAGAAATCATTTTTGAGACTGTTTCAAATATATATTCAAATCCACCACCACTAAAAAAAAAAAAAGTAAATGTGTTCATAAACAGCTGGGGAATTCACATGCCTCTCTATAGAGAGCTGTACATGCTATCTAGTAGTTACACCATGATTCTATGTGTTTTCTCTATACTGTAACCAGAAGGTGCTAATATTCTTCAAAAACTTTATTTTTCTGAAGGCCTAGACTCTATATTACATTAAAACGCTGCATTAATTTTTAAATAATATATATAGAAAAATCTATATATTTTTCCATGGCAAAAATAGACAATAAATATTGCATAAATATTAATAAATTCAATCAAATTATCTCAAAATACTAAATTAAAAAGAATATATATTATAAAACAAAAATAAATTGCATTGGTTTTTACTGGGATGGAGGAAGTTTCATTTTTAGGTGTCCGGTCACTTCTGATCGGGAAGGCTCAAGATGTGACTCCTCAGCGAAGACCATCAGAGGGTTAAACTCATCAATCCTTATTTATTTTGTGATTCCAGAAGTGTTTTCAGTTAATAATAGCATTAATTATTGAGTCCTCTTGGAAGTTGCTTCAGAGGAAAACACACATTTTCACGAATTACTCCAATGGCCACAAGTCTTAGAGATTCAAGCTCCTAACAAAGAGAACGGACTAGCAATCTCACCATGAGATAGTCTGCCCACATCTCTCGTGCAGACTCCAGCGCTGCCTGCCGCAGCTTCATGACGTAGGCGTAGCGCTCGTTCGTCCAATCCTTTGGCCCTTCCTCGTTATGATACTCTCTGAATAAGTGAGAGAAATGCCAGGAAATGCACAAATACACTAATTCCACGAAATCGCAAGTGAAGAAACATGGCAAACCTTGGTTCCTCCTTCGGCCTCCACTCCACATAATGGTAGAGTTTCTGTACATTGATGAGCCAGTCTCGCAGGAGGTATGTAGTGTTGTCAATATTGTGGTCGGTTGCTACCCTGTCATTAGTGAAACAGAAACATAGAGATGATGCTCATTATGTGACAACATCGGGTAAAAACTAAACATTACATGAGTCAACCGCAAGCTTATGATTCCCTGCACTAGTATAATCACACCATCTTTTAAGAAGATCTTTCCATGCATAAGGTATACTTCAACCAGACATAGGGAAAATAAATCAATGAATTTTTACAAAAGCTCTAAATTGTCATCCAAGATGTCCATGTCTTTCTTTCTTCAGTCGAAAAGAAATTAAGGTTTTTGATGAAAACATTCCAGGATTTTTCTCCATTTAATGGACTTCAGTGGGAATCAAACGGTTCAAGGTCCAAAAGACAGTTTCAGTGCAAACTGTTCAAAGGGCTTTAAATGATTCCAGACGATGAATAAGGGTCGTATCAAGCGAAACGATCGCTCATTTAAAAAATAAATAACAAAGTTTAAGTTTTATAAGCTCAAAAGCCTTGCTCTGTTGTGTGATGCGCGTTTGTGACTCTCCTATTCAAACTCGTTTATCAAAATGAATGAATCTTTTTCCGAGTCAATTTGTTTGTTTCGTTCTTTGAATGAACCAAATGACTCGGGAAAAGATTCCCGTTCGATCTCGATCATCAAAATGAACAAATCTTTTCCCGAGTCATTTGGTTCATTCAAAGAACGGAACGAACAAATTGACTCGGAAAAAGATTCATTCATTTTGATAAACGAGTTTGAACAGGAGAGTCACGAACACGCATCACAGAACAGAGCAAGGCGACCATTTGAGCTTATAAAACTTAAACTTTGTTATTTATTTATTAAATGAGCGATCGTTTCACTTGATAAGACCCTTATTCATCGTCTGGAATCGTTTAAAGCCCTTTGAACAGTTTGCACTGAAACTGTCTTTTGGACCTTGAACCGTTTGGTTCTCACTGAAGTCCATTATATGGAGAAAATCCTGGAATGTTTTCATCAAAAACCTTAATTTCTCTTCGACTGAAGAAAGAAAGACGTGGACATCTTGGATGACATGGGGGTGAGTAAATTATCACCACAAGTTATTTTAAAAAGTGAACTACTCCTTTAAACTACTTCCTTACAGAACAACTAGACTAAAAGGGTTGCAGAACAAGAGAAGTGAAACTGCAAAGTTATCTGGTTATCATAGAAACACAGGAGCAGAGATAAAGTAAACAGATGAGCTAGAGCATGTGTCCTACTTTTCTCTGTCTTAGCAAGACTCGAGATTCTCATTACAACATGACTTCACCAGTCCAGCTGCGTCTCCTGCAGCAGCGCACAGCTGTCTACAAATCCAAGCGGACCTGTGAGAACACAGCTCTGGCCAACAGATACTACAGTACGGACGGATTCAGGACATAGTCCACTTTGAAACAGTTAAATCAGCGGTTCTCAACTTTTTAAGCAACACGATATTCAAAGGCTTCCCAATATTAGGTCTTGCCCGGTATTTTTTTGCTGTTTTTTTTATTATTAACAGAAACTAGGAGTATTGATATTAAATTAATTAACCACCATTCATGTGTGACTTTGGAAGTTTCAAGAAACGGTGTATTCTTCAATAAAAAAAAAAAAACAGTTATTGAGGGGAGAAAATACATATTTTTTTTATTTTATTACATAAGAACTACATTTAATTTACACTTGCAATTAATGCGTATTTTTTTGTTGTTGCATTTTTATGTAGAGTTTGATTATGCTAATATACAAATGTCATCTTGAGGCCCCCTGGTGGATTATATGGGTGACAAAAAAATGCTCATTAAAGGAGTAGTTCACTTTAAAAAAAAACTTTTGCTGATAATTTATTCACCTCCATGTCATCCAAGATGTTCATGTCATTCTTTCTTCAGTCGAAAAGAAATTAAGGTTTTTGATGAAAACATTCCAGCATTTTCTCCATATAATGGACTTCAATGGGAAACAAACGGTTAAAGGTCCAAAAGACAGTTTCAGTGCAGCTTCAAAGGGCTTTAAACGACACCAGACGATGAATAAGGGTCTTATCTAGCGAAAAGATTAGTCATTGAAAAAATAAATAAAAAAGTTTATATAGTTTTATAAGCACAAATGCTCGGCTTGCTCTATTCTGTGAGGAGCGTTCGTGACTCTCCTGTTCACACTTGTTTATCAAAATGAACAAATCTTTTTTTTGAGTCATGACTCGAAGGGTCCTAGATAAGACCCTTATTAATTTATTTTCAACTGAAGAAAGAAAGACATGGACATCTTGGATGACATGGGGGTGAGTAAATTATCAGCAAAAGTTTTTTTAAAAGTGAACTACTCTAAGGTTTATGAAGAGTTTTGAGGGTAACGCATTACAAGTAATGTGAGCAACGTAATCAGATTACTTTTTCAAGTAACTAGTAAAGTAACACATTAATTTTACTTTTACAACAAAACATTTGAGTTACTTTTTCCACATAAGTAGGCTAGTGCAAGTTACTTTGTTTTCTCATTTATAGACTGACGGCTCTGAGAAATCAGGAGTAAGTGCAGAGGTGTTGTGTGAACATGACGCTTACTGTAGATCTGGACTAATGTGAGCATTTACTCTTATCACTCACACCAAAACAACTCAAAATGAGTGAAAACAGTGAAATGCAAACAGAATATGAAGTAATGCACAGTTGTAATGGATTACTACAATGTTTATGGACATAAATTCCCCCTTCAGTTCAGCTGTTACCCTTAAGCTATTTAATCTAAACTACTGTTTTCGCTTGGGGGTGTCAGGTGAATTCAATCATATTAAATTATGTTGTTGTTTTTTTTCATATGAATGAAACAAATTAATTTGGATGGACTTAATTACAACATAAAGAAAATATACAGTAAAGTCTGGCCTTTTGTTCATACGGTATAGATAAAACAGAGTAAATGGTGCAGGTAAGAGGTTTTTATTATTAAGAAAATAGCTTAATCTACTTTTAGAGACGTTTAATAGATCCATACGCTAAAACAAACTCACACACACACATATGATAATGCACAACACAATGTATGGCAAGCCGTTTTAGCTTTTATTCATTTCCAGGACATTCTTGATATCAACAACTACATTTTTGGTAATTGATATCAGGAATTCACATTTTTACTAGTAACAATGTAATTATTGATATCAAAAATGATATTTCTACTAGTAAAAAAATCAATTCTTGATATCAACAATTTATTTTGAATGGCAGCCTATGGTGACATTTCACTAGTTAAAATACCATTACAGATATCATTATTTAAATTATTGATATCTAAATTATTGATATTTAAATTATTGATATTTAAATTATTGATATAAAGAATTCATATCCTGGAAATGAATAAAAGCTAAAACGGTTTGCCATACACAATGCTATTGTCCATCTGATTAATATTCCTCTAACATGGTTACTTACCAAATAATTCAATTATAACGTCTGGAATGCTTAATTCTGATTGGTCAAACTCTTCATTTAGAGGTTAAACGTTTTAGAATGATAAGTTTATAATAATTCTAAAACATTTAAACTTTAAATGGAGAGTTTGACCAATCAGAAATATTCCAGACGTGTAATAATTCAATTATGTATTAAAGGGTACATATCGTGCTTTTAAATCATTCAATTTTACTTATAAATCATACATTTGTGGTCTATATAAAGCATAACTGCAATGCTTGGGTCTGAATTCCTCATTATTATAGCTCAACAGGCCCCTTTTCTACCCCTTTTCTGATGTGCTTCTGTGAGCAACCCGTTTCGATGCGTCCCCTTTAAATAAAAAGGAGTTGCGTCTTTCCCCGCCCACTCTCCAGGTCGCTGAGTTCACGGTCGGTTCAACTCCCCGCGTTCAGCCATTATTGTAGTTTGATAAGAGATATACGTTTACTATAGTTTCAAAGAACATTTTTATTCACACGTTAACAAAATGTCAACAACGGAAGACTTGTCCATCAAGCGTTACATATTCGAGCCAGAGCGAGCGATTTGAAAAAGACGACGACAAACCTGCAGAACAACGTCTTCATATGGATGCAGTGGTATGTAAAGTTAAGTTAACTATGTTGTGTTATTAGTGAAAGTCGACCATTTCTCTTAATCTGTATGATAATAATATGATAACTTGCGTTTAGAACGCGTCAGAAAACACAGCAGCTAAATGATAGAAGGAATTTACCCAATTTACCCCTCATTCAGACGAAGTCGATCGGCAAACTCTTCTGTATACTGGCGGAGGTTGTTGAAGTGGGAATCCTTGAAGTGCTTCAGGTCACTACATCCAACAACCGAACATTTTGACTAGCCCTCCCGTAACTTCTGCATCATTGAGCTTGGACTACAAAATCGGAGCGAGAAATAATAATGGCGGATTGCTCGAAGTGTTGGACCGGTAGTCAATGTCCTTATTTGTAAGTTCCGCTGCAAATACTGTGACGTAATTGTTCAAAAAACGTAATAGACAACAGGAAAATCCGAACAGGTTGAAAAATATGACCAAAACAGAATATAAAGATATAAACGAAGCACCTGAAGAGAATAATTTAATCTTTTCTGTACTTATAAACACTCCAAATATACAACAAAATGCATTTAAGCGCTAAAAAAGTGGATTTTGCAAGATATGTCTCCTTTAATACAGTGACCAAGAACATTAAAATCTAAGCTAATGTTCTACATTGCTCACTCTGCCTGTTTCTGCAGAGCCAAATAGGAAGTTGAACACAGGTATTCCCATTCAACCAAGGTCAAGATGTTCGTTTTGGTAATTGACACCATTTACGACAAATTCAATCTTGGTGGGGATGAATGAGTCTGGACAAACCCCTCCCATCTTTTTTCCCCTCTCTCTCCAGTTTGTCCCTTCAAGCCTCCATATTGAGCTGGTGTGAACGGATGTTCACAGACATCAAAATTGGCATTGATTGATATTGATATTGACATCAAAATTGATATTAACACAGAGACGGGCATTATGACGTGTTCAAAGATTCTAACATGACATCAGAAACAGAACGCGCCGTTACACACACACACACACTTACCAGAGCGCGATTCGGTCTTTGGGGTAATTGAGGCGTTCAATAGTTCCGAGGAAATACGGCAGAGAGTGTTGTGTGTTCCTGCAGATGAGAGCGATCATTACTCGGGGAGCTAATATAGGAGACTCCGGGCTCCAGCGCTCCTCGTGGAAGTATCCTCGAGCTGGTCCAGTGTTCATCAGACTGCACCACAGCACCGACACGAACAACACGAACCCGACCATTCTGCAGCACACACTCTCTACAAACCTACAGGCATAGAACCCCTAACTGATAAACCAGAGTCACACCCAGTTCATGAGGAGGAAGAAATTTAAAAAGGGGTAACTTTAGTTTAAATAATTCCGCCGACCAAAATCAGCCTGCATTGACAACACTGCAGTTGACGAGCGAGTTAAAGGGGATGTTACGCTGACGTTTAAAGGGGAGGGACTCAGTTCACATTCTCGTGTCTCTCCTTACAGTCTCAAACATGAACCATAATGAACTGCACTTCTACAGCTTTTATTAATCTCAGTTAAGGTTAATTTCAGCATTTATTAATAACACATTTTATCATGTAGCTACTTTAGCTAGTTAATGTTAACAAATGAAACCTTATTGTGACGTGTTACCATAATATATTTCAATTATAAGCTATTGTCAATCTTTATAACAAATTAGTAGTCTTTGCACATTCTATCATAAATTTATTTCCACGCATTTAATCCTCTTCCATCAATATCCGTGGCATAAGCAGTAGGCATGGTACCTATTTCTACAGAGTCCCTAAAGGGACAGTGGTGGAAAAAAATATGAGATGGGAGGAAAACTAATAAGTCAATGCTTTTGTGTTCTTTCACAAATGTTTTGTGTTCTCCCAAGAAACTTTGCATTCACTCAAAACCTTTGTGTTCTTTCTCGGGGGGGACTCAAACATTTTGCGAGGGAACGCAAAGTTTCACTGGGAAATGCAAACGTTTGCAAGAGAACACAAAAGCATTGACACATAATAATTTCCCCTCCCATCTCATATTGTTTTCCTTCCCTGTTTCCCTTTAGGGGCTCTGTACTGTACTAAACCTTTAACAGAGGAAAATTAAACAGGAAGTGTTTGTCCGAACTTACAAAAGGTTTTGTGAGAGAACGCAAAAGTTTTGCAAGCAAACCAAAAGATTCTTGAGGGAAAGCAAAAGTATTGCGAGAGCACACGCTTTGAAAAATATTCACCATATGTCCTTTTATGTGCTCTGCATATTACAGCAATATCTGTCAAATATAAAATGTTAACTAATAAATAATGTTAACATTGTAACAGTATTCAACAATGAAAGAAAATATTAGCAAAGTCCCTTTAAAGCAAATCATTTCACTCGGCGGCCATCTTTGAAACGCCTCTCGGGCAGCTATTTCAGTCATGCAGGTATGGCTCCTTTCTCTTTGAATGGACAAACATTTAATTGCCCAAAGCTGTTCACCAAGTTGATAACAATTGATTTTGAATGGCAACCTATAGTGACATTTCACTAGTGAAAATACAATAACAGATATCAGCAATTAAATTCTTGATATCAACAATTTATTTTTTTGATATCAAGAATTCATATCTGGAAATGAATAAAAGTTCAAACGGTTTGCCATAAAGGTCAACCCAAGGGCACGGGGACCATCAATCATCATTAACTTAAGGGCCATCAATCATTTTGACAGAAGCACCATCATATTACTACTACAGAGGAACCATGGAGTGATGTCAAACGGCCTGCATACCGTTCATTTAAGGGTAGAGGCAAGGAAGCTAAAACAAAGCTGCTTGGAGCGGTCTGGGCATTAATCTGGGCATCCTTCGAATGACGCAAATCTACGGCGATTGGTTAAATGACCCAGTCAGTTGTTATTGGTAAACCGTAGGCAGAGATTGTCGGAAATGGAACGCCCATCACTATTAATGGATTATAGCTTGTCAAGTGTTGAAAATTGTTTAGTGCAAACACACTGTACCTTCCATGAGAAATTTAATTCTCGTGTTTTGATCAAACTGCAATTGAATACAATATAATCAAGATATTTATGCCAAAATTTTAATTTTAATAAATAAGGATTTGTACACATTTGTAAGCCTGTAAAGTTGTTCATACATAAATAATTTGTTATAGTGCCATCAGAACATCAATATTGTAAGGTTTCGGTGTCTATGGAAACATAATGTACGTGTGGTAAAATACATACAAATATTCATGGTTACATGTTCTCCATTTCTATTGGCAAAGTATCTCAAATGGTTTTGCATTGATTTTTGCAATGTTTTTCACTTGCCCAATAAACTTTAAATTTGATCAACCATGTACTAAATTCTTTATTTGAATCAATGGGCAAACGAATGGATATTAATAGATTTGGCATCAGTGCAAAAACGTTAACATCTGAGGTTCTATCCTTTGAATGTAGCTCATACACAAAACAACAACAAAAAAAGCTTTGTTACAAACATTTATTAGATTTTATATTCTGGAAGACAACACTTTGCATAAGGTTTCTGTTTTATAGAGTCCCTTAGCCCTTTACAGCGTACAGCCGATTGAGGAATGGTTTATTGGATAGCTGGACACCTGACCCAGATTCACGTAGAGCCTGTGCAGTCTGTGGGATACCAGAGAACATGCCAACAGATGATGCTTGGGCACTCAAGCCTAGAGATGGAGTTAGGTTTGAACCTGTGGGGCGTTGCATGGTCACAAAATGCTCAGATATTTGGTTACTGCTTGTAGAGTCAGAAGGAGCTTGAGATGAGAGTCTAGAGGGTCTTTTAACTACACCAATGAGACCCTGGGTTCGCAGAGAGTCTGAGTCATACTGGCCATTTGACCACTTGCCACTGGTAGACTGGCTAGAAACAGCTAGGGGAGAGGAACCAAGCTTTGCATATGCAAGAGACCCAGGGGTGTACTTGCTATAGGGGCTTTGAGAATGAAGAGAAAAGCCACCGCTGCTACCACCATGTGCAGAAACAAATGGTCCAGGATATGCTGAAGATGAGCCTCCTGCTGATGACAGGGAAGGAAACAAACTCTGCATTGGAGAGCTTTGAGACAGAGAGCTACCCTGTGCTGCAGCTGCACCTGAGGTCGGAATACCTTGTGAAGGCTGCCATCTTTGAGACTTCTGGCTTTGGGACCCAGAATGGCTTTGAAATGATTGGCTGGACTGGTCGGAAAAACCTTGGGGTGAGGAAAACGGTACACAATGACAATTATAGGACGATGGAGACCCAGAGCCAAACTGGGAGGTATCTTGAGGCTGGAGTGATCCACCATAAGTGGTGCTTCCCTGCAGGGTCAATGGCTTAGTGGACCCTGACTGGGTTCCGTAGCTAGAGACAAACTGCTTCCGTGAACTCTGGACTGCAGCAGACTGACTGTCGGAACCTTGGGGTGAGGATGATAAAATTGGATAGGAAGATGAAGACCCAAAGGCAAACTGACTTTTGGGATCTTGAGGCTGGATTGATTCACCATAGGTTGTGCTTCCCTGCCATTTGAAGGGACCAGAGGGCCCTTCCTGTGTGCCAGAGTTGCCTGTGAAGGTAGAAGTAAACTGCTTCTGTGAACTCTGGACTGCAGCAGACTGACTGGAGGCACCTTGGGGGGAGGAGGGTGATGCACTTGGATAGTAGGATGGAGACCCAGAGGCAAAACGACTTGTGGTACCTTGAAGCTGGAGTGATTCACTATTAGTGGTGCTTCCCTGCAGGGTCAGTGGATTAGAGGTCCCTGCCTGGGTGCCATAGCTAGAGGCAAACTGCTTCCATGAACTCTGGACTGTAGCAGACTGACTGGAGGCACCTTGGGGTGAGGAGTGCGACACACTTGGATAGTAGGATGGAGACCCAGGGGTAAACTGACTTGTGGTATCTTGAGGCTGGAGTGATCCACCATAAGTGGTGGTTCCCTGCAGGGTCAATAGCTTAGAGGAGGCTGACTGGGTGCCATAGCTAGAGGCAAACTGCTTCTGTGAACTCTGGACTGCAGCAGACTGACTGGAGGCACCTTGGGGGGAGGAGAGTGATGCACTTGGATAGTAGGATGGAGATCCAGAGGCAAATTGACTTGGGGGATCTTGACGCTGGAGTGATGCACCATAGGTGGTGCTTCCCTGCCATTTGAAGGGACCAGAGGGCCCTTCTTGTGTGTCAGAGTTGCCTGTGAAGGTAGAGGTAAACTGCTTTCGTGAATTTTGGACTGCAGCAGACTGACTGGAGGCACCTTGGGGGGAGGAGAGTGATGCACTTGGATAGTAGGATGGAGATCCAGAGGCAAATTGACTTGTGGGATCTTGACGCTGGAGTGATGCACCATAGGTGGTGCTTCCCTGCCATTTGAAGGGACCAGAGGGCCCTTCTTGTGTGCCAGAGTTGCCTGTGAAGGTAGAGGTAAACTGCTTCTGTGAACTCTGGACTGCAGCAGACTGACTGGAGGCACCTTGGGGCGAGGAGAGTGATTTACTTGGATAGTAGGATGGAGACCCAGAGGCAAACTGACTTGTGGTACCTTGAGGCTGGAGTGATTCACCATAAGTGGTGCTTCCCTGCAGGGTCAATAGTTTAGAAGACCCTAACTGGGTGCCATAGCTGGAGGCAAACTGCTTCTGTGAACTCTGGACTGCAGCAGACTGACTGGAGGCACCTTGGGGGGAGGATAGTGATGCACTTGGATTGTAGGATGGAGACCCAGAGGCAAACTGACTTGTTGTATCTTGAGGCTGGAGTGATCCACCATAGGTGGTGCTTCCCTGCCATTTGAAGGGACCAGAGGGCCCTTCCTGTGTGCCAGAGTTGCCTGTGAAGGTAGAGGTAAAATGCTTCAGTGAACTCTGGACTGCAGCAGACTGACTGGAGGCGTCTTGGTGCGAAGAGAGTGAGACACTTGGATAGTAGGACGGAGACCCAGAGGCAAATTGACTTGTGGTACATTGAGGCTGGAGTGAGTCACCATAAGTGGTGCTTCCCTGCAGGGTCAATAGCTTGGAGGACCCTGACTGGGTGCCATAGCTAGACATAAACTGCTTCTGTGAACTCTGGACTGCAGTAGACTGACTGGAAGCACCTTGGGGGGAGGAGAGTGATACACTTGGATAGTAGGATGGAGACCCAGAGGCAAATTTACTTGTGGGATCTTGAGGCTGGAGTGATCCACCATAGCTGGTGCTTCCCTGCCATTTGAACGGACCAGAGGATCTTTCCTGTGTTCCAGAGTTGCCTGTGAAGGTAGAGGTAAACTGCTTCCGTGAACTATGGACTGCAGCAGACTGACTGGAGGCACCTTGGGGTGAGGAGAGTGATACACTTGGATAGTGGGATGGAGACCCAGAGGAAAACTGACTTGTGGTACCTTGAGGCTGGACAGAACCACTGTAAGGGCTACTCATTCCCTCGGTGGCAAAGCCAGTAGAGCCCCCAAACCAAGGACCAGAGTTACTTTTTGACTGGCTATAAAAAGCTGGGTGTGATGACATGGGAAACCTCACATATTTGGTATGGGACGCAGGGGCATACAGAGTGCCCTGAGGCTTCAGATATAAGCTAGTAGAACTACTACCTCCCTGCACAGGTAAAAAATTACTGGAAGTTAATTGAGTGGCAGACCTGCTCTGGGTGCTTGTAGACACACTAGGTGAACTTTGAACGCTTGTGGACTGGCTAGAAATGCTTTGAGAGGGACTATCCTGAGTGTCTAGAGGTGAAGCAGGACCTACTGACTGTGATCCTGAACTGCCGTCAGAGCCAGGCATAAACAAGTTGGGAGTGCTTAGACCATTAGTAGACTGGCTAGAGACCTCCAAGGGTGAGGGTAGAAGCTGACTTGAGTTGTCTTGTGATGGGGGAGACAAGTCAACAAGAGAGCTAACCCCTGCCACTTCCCCTTGAAAAGAAGAGCCAGAAGCTTCCAGCAAACTGCCTGAACTTCCTTGAATGCTAGAACTAGACAAACTAGGGGTACTCTGGTCACTGGTACTCTGACTAGAAACAGATGAACTGAGCACATTATTGGAGTCTGGGTTATATTGGCTCGAGGCCCCTTGAGACTGAGACAAGCCACTGGAACTACTTTCACCCTGAGGGGAGATGGCTTGACCAGGGCCTTCTGAAGCCAGCACTGGGCTACCTTGAGAAATGTACGTGGCACCTGGAGAAGATGAACTGCTGGAAGACATACTCTCCTGAGAGAACATGGGCAAAGTGGCTTCTGCTGATTGAGCACCAGAGGTTTCCAGGGAGCTGGACACGTACAAACTAGGGGAGCTTTGATCACTGGTTGACAGACCAGAAGTGCCAAGCATGGCAGGGAAGCTACTTTCTCCTTGCGTAGAAACACTAATAGTATCTGTAGTGGCTGATCCAGAGGAACCCTGGAGCGATGTCAAATGGCCTGCATTCCGTTCATTTAAGGGTATAGGCAAGGAAGCTAAAACAGAGCGGCTTGGAGCTGTCTGGGCATGGGACATTGATCCATGGCTGCTGGAAACACCACCTTTAACAAATTGGTGCAAGTTCAACCTTTTCAGGGGTCTGTTAGTGAATCTACTAGAGCCCACTTCTTCAGGCAAAATCCCAGTCACAGGGACCTCTGACAGAGAAGACTGGGCCGCACGAGGTGAGAAGGTTTCGTATGAAGGTTGGCCCCACCAGTGGTGGGCATCTGAATGAGCCCCAACTGTGAATTGGACAACATATAAGACTTGTAGATAAAGAAAGCTCACAATTTAAAATTCTTTGCAAGAGAGAGATAAAAAGATAAATAAAATCTTACCTTTAAAACCATGAGTATTTCTCAAAAAGAGCAGGAAGATTACAAACAAGGGTAACCTAAAAGTAAATCTATAAAATATATAGAGTAAATTAAATATTTGCTGAATCATTCACAAACTGAGATTGAAATAATAAACTCACTGTATCCACCCTTTGTCCATGGCAAACAAAAAACCCTGAGTACTCCAAAGCCCCAACATTCAAGTTCTCAAACCACCACATAGACACTCCAATTGCAAACAAATGTACCTGGAGATAAGTGTATGTTATAGGCCTTCATCAGTCCAATTAGGGCTAATAACTAATTACATGAAACACTGTTCACCTGGGAAACTAATTGGCTTTTAAAGGATAATTGATGATTGTTTTATGTAGGCTCTGATTCCCTGTGCTGTTTAAACATTGTGTAACTGTGTTTTGTCTACATAGGATATTCTCATACACTTTACACAAAATGTGTCTGATCACATCAGGTTGACCTTTAGATATAGTTTTGTTTAATTGTCATAATGTAATACAAACTGTGCAGAGAGACAATTACGGATATATGGGGTATGTAAGTTTTAGGATTGGGCTCGCAGAAGTATGAACAAAGCTCAGATTATGCTAAATTGGGGGGAATTTAATGCTAAATTCAGTCTAAAAACAATCCTGTACCTTTTACCAACTTACAGAGTTACATGAATATGGCTAGGCATAAACTAATATATATATATATATATATATATATATATATATATATATATATATATATATATACAGAGAGAGAGAGAAAGAGAGAGAGAGAGAGAGAGAGAGTTCAACAATTTAACACAACGAGCAACAAAAAACGTCCACACTGCAGGGCAGCAATGATATAACATGTTTGCTTTAATAAAAGAAATAAATACCAAGAATAGCAATGAAAACTACTTTGCAATCCATCAGTGTAGTCTTGGTGTACAAGATTTGAGCAGAGAGATAGAGTACAATCTATTTGATAAATTTGTGCAGAGAGATTGAGTCGCAATCTAGTGCCAAAATGTATTTCCATCATGCCAAGGTTTGATGATTTGATTATCAGACAGTCACAGCTGATTGAAAGACAAGTGACTGAACAAGGAAGTAAGACTAATGTTTGGAGTCTCGGGGATAAAGCTCAGCCAAAATGCTCTGAGGACTCCTGTTCAACTTCTCTTTGGGGAAAATTCTCAAGGTTTTGATACTGTTCACCAGTTAATTGAGCCAGAAAATTCATCATTTTTGATAATTAAGTCTGAAAAATTCTCAGCAACAAGGCTTTTTGTCCAACCCTTTTTTAGGCCTGTGCTGCATTCTAGTGGTTAAACTATGCAATACATTTTAGTTCTTTCAACCAGATAGCACAAATGCATTTTATAAAAAAATAATAAAATATGTTTTTTACCTATTATTTGTAATATTTTCTATAGAAATAAATGGTGAACAATTTATTATTTAGAAGATATGAGACTCTTCCTCTTTCCCTTTTTGTAATTATTTTATTTCATCAACTCCATTCAAGAAACCCATTTGAATTTTAGCCTCTTCAATATATTGGCATCATGTCCAGAAAGTTTGGTGTGAATCTTATGAGGCTCCTTGATTCCAAAATTCCACATTCAAAAAAAATAAATAAATAAAATAAAAAATAAAATAAAATCTAACTTCCTATTGGTCGGAGATAATGACTCTAAATTAGAAAGTCGTCCGGCTCGATGAGAATATTATATAGTATGTACCAAGCTTGTTTTGAATGTAAAACTAACCACCAACTTTAGTTAAAAGGTGATGCTACTTAGCCCATCACACCCTTTGTCCATGTCTACTGGCTGACAACTGTGATGTGTATGTTTCATGCAATTTGAAGCATGCTAAGAATCTCAGAAATAACCAAAAGAAATATAAAAGTTTGATGCGTTGCCATAACAGTATTTAAGATACCAAGAATTCGGTCGCAGGCTCACGTCTGGTGTGTCTTGGCATGATTCTGATGCAGTTTGAAGCAAATCAGGTACAAATAAGGTGATTTCAAAGCAGTTTGAAAGTGACATGCTTCCATCTGGTGGCTCTATGACTTTGACTCATAATAATCACATCCATGACCATGTCATTGGCTTCCTACAGAAAACACATTTCGCACCACGTAGTACTAGGAACTAGTCACCATGGGGTGGCTCCCCACGGACGAATGGTTCCCCTAGGAACGTTTTCCTGGTTACATTAATGAAAATTTGCAAATTTACACAGGCAATAGGAACTCTGAAGTGATGAAAGCCTTGCTTGTGACTTACTATGACAATGCCAGAGCATGAGCACAGTGCTCACATGCTCAAAACCCTTTAGTTTACGATTGTTCTAACAGTCCTGTCTCATTATACATTAGAAAGAACTGTAACTTAATACATAGAAAAAAAAAAAAAACATGGACCTACACACGTCCAGTTTTGCAAGCGGAGCAGAAATTCATAGTGTCATGCTTGGTCCCCTCAGTTGCATTGGATTTTCTCCTCAGTGTAAATGTTAAGATGCACATCTAATCACAGTTTATGTTTGTAAAGGTTCTTTTTAAAGTAAATGGCTACAATCTATGAGCGTTTACTAAGCCATTACATTTAATAATGGTAAGTGCTAGTTTTTCGCGTGCATTCGGCCAATCAGATAGCTCGTGCTAGTTTAGACCCAACTCTAAAGGAGGAGCTAAATTAGTTCCTAGTTCCTGCGGTACGAACACGCCAAAATCCAGGTACTTTCACCAATAGTTCTAGGAAGGAACTATGAAAATGTTCCTCTGGTGCGAGAGCTCTGGTTATACTAGCATCCCTCCTCTGGTTATACTAGCATCCCTCAAAGTCGTTACTTATTGTGTTGTAATAGGCCAAGCCCCACAAATGACATCGCCCATGTAGGCCTGTTTGTGGTACATGTCTGAACAGAAAAGTAAATTGAACAAATATGTTTGAAGTGTAGTATTTTACAAGACAACAAAACCCAAATATATTAACAACATTTATTTAAAAATCACATGACATTCACAGTTATTTTTGGCTATGGCCATATTCTTTAACATTGATGGGGCCGACAGATGCTTTCTCCCAGCGTAGATCTGAGGAACAAATGATTAGTAAGAACTAAAGCCATGTACAGTATGACAACAACAACTTCTCAGAGTTAGTTCAAACCTGTTAGCAGTTGATCACTTCCACTTCTGATGCTACACGTTGTGTCACAGCAGCCACACACCTGGTCAGAATCATCTGCAGACACCCACCTGACAAAACAAACCCTCAAATAAGTTAATGCAACCAATTCACCTGTACACTTATTTAGAAGGAGACATACCCATTAGCAGAGAATGAACACGCTTTCTGTTCAGAACTTGACGTTGCAGCCACCTTCAAAATGCATGTGATGTAGACCTGCAGAGACAATTGTTTGTACACCATGGCAGCATATCATACAAAGAGTTGCACAACTACATGACATATACATACCAGCCCACTGTCTGCTTGCTGGAACCTGAACGCCTCTAGCTGAAACCTTAGCTTATCACCTTGAGTCCGGGGCATGAAGTGAGATGTGGAGCCTGTGAGCTTGGCGTCAACCAGGCACCTGTGAAAAGAACCCAGTTAGAAATCACACAACCCTTCTGGAAGCTGGGATACACGAGGTAGCACCTCTTACCCATTATTCTCAATAAAGGAGTATCTGGGGACAGAAGCGACATCAGGGACTGCAGTAGCCACGCAGCTGTCCACAAACACACGGATGGGAACATGGCTGTACAAATGGACTGATGCTTCAAGATTTATCATGTCACCCAGGAAGTACTGGTTAGAAGGTCTCTCAAATCTCCAGTCATCTGAAAAAGTAAATAATCTTAACAGATGAATCACAAGCATTATACAAATCTGTATGGGCTATACCAACCAGTCATGAGCTTGAGGGAGAAGACAAACACATCCTCTGCAACCTCAGTTGAGGCATATGGGATCCAAGTGGGCATTAAGGCGTCGCTGCTCACATTATGTGTTCTGCAGGAGTTAAACAAGTTGTCATCTCTTGCCCATAAATAGCAGGATTAGAACATCTGGTGAGCCTGAATTAATTGAATCCTCACCTTGGATAATGACACTCAATAGCAACCACTGCACTACTGCTCCTGACAATAGGAACACCAAATGAAGCGTCTTGTGGAGTGTACATAATGTTGAACCTATAGACAAGCTCATCCTCAGTCACCTAAATGGTTAATAGAAGAACAGATTAAAAGAATTACAGTCACATGGACAGTTCAGAACACCTACTGTATGATTAAGGTCACAACAGAACCTTACCATTGATGTGCTGCTACATCCATGCAGTTCAGACTCAAAGATAAGCACTTGAGCAGAAGAATCCTCTCCAGTTGCAGTACAGCCTCCCAGTGTAAAACCAGAGGACAACAGTGGGTGCCCAGTCCCAAAAAAGTCCTTCATCACTTCCACATATACTGAATTCTCTCTACACTGAGCAGCTACACTGTTGGCAGGGACAGGATTAGGCAACTCAAAAGGAACATCTGGCTGCAGTGGTTCCTCTGGTAGACTCGGAAAGCTCCACGTCAGTTTTGCCACTGGACCCTGCAACAGCTCTTTTAATTGAACACCCATAAGATCTTGAGAAGACTTTCCTAAGTCAGTGCTGACTGGTGTCTGGACAGGAACCTGAGCGGGAAACCTTTGTGGTGCAAATGCATTGTTACCGGGAACCAAAGACATCCAGGATTCAGACTGTTGAGAAGCTTGAGTTAATGTTCTAGGCCTAAACTCACTTGGACTCTGATTTTGTGCTGCTCTTGCTCTCCATTGCGCTTCAGAAAATCCAAGTGCAAGAATAAACACCAAGCCAAATCCAACCAGCCAAAACCCCATTATTGCTAAGCTTGTTTCAATGACACGTTAGGGTGCTACCATCCATATTTATGCAGATGTAAATCAGAATGGCTCCACCTGCACCTGGCAATTTGCTCAATCAATATGTCACAGGTGAAAGTCATTGATTCTTTACTACGCCGAATAAAATAAATTAACATATAATGGCATGTTATTAGTAGCTAAACCAAATGATTGCTTATTTTAAATAACAAAATGAAACGATCAATTCTCTGAAATACAAACAACCTCAAGTCTTTTTGTGACTACCTTTTTTAATTAATTCAGAAACATGGCCACAGACTGAAGTGCACACTAGAGTATCCAGAATAACAAAGTTTAGTTTGTTTCAGGTTTAGATTATAACGTTCTTCCCTCACATCAACAGCAATCTTCACAGGGGTTTGAAATGGAGAAATTTAGTTAGATTAGGTTTAGTTAGATTAGATAGTTAGATTTAGTTAGACATGATAGATTCTCTGATATGTTTTCTCCCCATTGCAACTGTTATGTTTAGGTTGATCAGAGTGTTTATTCATTGCAGACTTCATTATTTCTTGAACTAGGCCTACACAATATATTAATGGTGCACTGGTCTACCCAGAGGAGCAGTTGGACTTTGTAGTAAGTTTAGGAGAAACCCCTTGATGCTCGAAACAATAATTGTGACGCTGGCGTCAAATAGCGATATTTTTATTAAGAAAATAATGCGCTCTAAATAGATTTCCCTGCTCCCAGTGTCGCTACTTCGTGGGTCCTCGAGGTGGCGCTCATCATGGAAACGTTAATCGTGGACATACGTTAACTAACCTGAGAAAAAGAGGTTTTTAACGGGATGGTGGAAATCAGTGCGAGTAGCCTACAATAATAGATGCCCCAGCCATGTTTAAGTTCAAAGTCTATGTAGTTCAAAGTAGCAATGTGATTTCAGAAGGAGCCTTATTTTTTAAAATGGTTTAAAACAGAACAACCATAAACGTTGTATGTTTAATTCAGCAATTTATGCTCCGTGATCACAGAAATAAAAAGCTGTTATTGTATTTTTAATTCAGTTTTGTGTAAAATGTATTTACTTCTGCAGTTGGATGAAATCATGAGAATTAAATTTCTCATGGAAGGTACAGCGTGTTGCATTCTGGGTATTGAAAATTCAATCGAAAAGTCGTTTGGCCCGATGAGATCAATATGTGTATGAAGTTTGTCTACTTTAGGTAAAAAGGGGTACGCTACAGAGCTCAAGGGCATCCAAGATGTAGGTGTCTTTGTTTCCACAGTATTTTCAATTTTGCCATTTTTCGGTCAAACCGTTCTTGTCTGTCAGTCATATAATGGAGGTCTATGGTCACCACCTCAAAGAGCATGCACAGAGAAGTCCAAATTAAACATGATTTAATGACTTGCAAATGTAAGTACTCATTGATGGACTAAGACACAAAACGAGCGGTTTGTGTGAGAAAACGAACAGTATGTTTTTACCTTGTGTAACCACAGCCACGTCCAACTGATCTGAATCAGTTGTCCAATGTCCAACTGAATCATGTCGAACGCTCTGCCGGAAGTGATCTCTCGCGCGTGTACGTCACTCATAGTTTACACAGAGATTTCAGAAGTTTTACCTTTCAAAAAACATATTTTTACCTTTCACTAAACATAAGATTTTAAACTTCCTGCAGGACAGCAGTGCAGCACAAGAGAAAAATCCTGCAGGATTTTACAATTCCTGCAGGATTCCTGCAGAAAAAAAAAAAAATGAAAATCCTGCAGGATTCCTGTAGGATATTTTTGTAAGGGTATAAAGGCTGCTCACGTTATATCAAAGTAAAAAATTAGATAACTTACTTTTGATAAGTTTAAGACAATTACTTTCAACAAGCTTTAAACTCAACCAATTACATTTCTGCCCCTGCCAACATAGTTGTGAAGTTAAAACCTTAACTTCACATATAATTTTTGTTCATTTTAAGACAATATAATGTAATGTTTATTAGTAAAAGTCTACAAATGACACTTACTAGTTTTTGTTTATCATATTTAACAATAAAATTAGTGCTGTTTTAAAGGAAAAAGAAAATACTTTGGTGAATAATAATTAATGCATCAGAAAGTTACACTATATATTCAACAACATAAACAGTCATTTGTTACACAGAGATTTTATTACTTATTGCATATTTATCTCTACAATAAGATTAAATTGATTTTAATATTAACAGTGGTCTATGTACACTGCAAATAAAGCAGATGGATGTAACATTCAATGACAAACACCACAAACAATCTTGAATATTGGACTTGATAATCTGAAACATTTACTGAAACTGAAGTAAAGAGTCCACATCCGTTTGTGAATCACTTCATCTCAGAAAATCCGAAAACGAAAGAACTGACTACGTAACACCTTAACGTAAAATTACAGACCATTGTGGTGCGAAGGCTGACATCACAATGTTACGGGTAAGACGGGTGCATGTGCGTAAATCATGTTCCTTTGAGATTGAGGATTCAGAATCTTTTCTTAGAAGTCAATGATAGATCCAGAGCTCTTCACTGCCACCTGCCACCATCATGTGTAGTTTCTGATGAGGGGTCGAGATGAATTC
Source organism: Cyprinella venusta (assembly GCA_038021265.1). NCBI lineage: Eukaryota > Metazoa > Chordata > Actinopteri > Cypriniformes > Leuciscidae > Cyprinella > Cyprinella venusta. Next base: position 21,639,935 of record CM075863.1, read on the forward strand.
AACGCTGCATGTGTCCAACAACAGAAGACTCGCCTCCTCCTCTTATATGTCCATCTGGTTTTGCATCATCACTAGCAAAAACAAGTCTCTAATTTCCAGTGGATCTTTTACCTGTAAAGACAAACAAATGGAAGAATTAAACTATGAAGTGCAAAAGATCAGGAGTTTTCAATCTTTTAAATACCATGAACCTCTCAAAATGAGACCCCGTCCTAAAATTTAAAAGGCATCTATACAGTTTCTTTTATAAAGAGCCCATTAATCCAGTGTAAGTAAGTATTTAAATGTCTAAAATATTATTTGGAATATTTTAGACAAAACTAGTGCAATGACCAATCAAAAACAGGCCAAAACTAGCGCAACGACCAATAAAAAACAAGCCAAAACTAGCGCAACGACCAATCAAAAACAGGCCAAAACTAGCGCAACGACCAATAAAAAACAAGCCAAAACTAGCGCAACGACCAATCAAAAACAGGCCAAAACTAGAACAACGAGCAATCAAAAACAGGCCAAAACTAGCGCAACGACCAATAAAAAACAAGCCAAAACTAGCGCAACGACCAATCAAAAACAGGCCAAAACTAGCGCAACGACCAATCAAAAACAGGCCACAACTAGAACAACGAGCAATCAAAAACAGGCCAAAACTAGCGCAACGACCAATCAAAAACAGGCCAAAACTAGCGCAACGACCAAATCAAAAACAGGCCAAAACTAGCGCAACGACCAATCAAAAACAGGCCACAACTAGCGCAACGACCAAATCAAAAACAGGCCAAAACTAGCGCAACGACCAAAAAACAGGCCAAAACTAGAACAATGATCATTTAAAAACAGGCCAAAACTAGCGCAATGACCAAATCAAAAACAGGCCAAAACTAGCAGTTTATTTAAACTTGTTTATTGCACAGACCGAAGCACCCGCGCCCTCAGATCAGTTGTACGTGGCTGTGGTTACAAGAGGTAAAAACAATATAAATACAGTTCGTTTTCTCACACAAACCGCTCGTTTCGTGTCTTAGGCCATCAATGTGTACTTACATTTACGAGTCATTAAATCATGTTTAATTTGGACTTCTCTGTGCATGCTCTTTGAGGTGGTGACCATAGACCTCCATTATATGACTGACAGACAAGAACGGTTTGACCTAAAAATATCAAAATTGAAAATACTGTGGAAACAAAGACACCTACATCTTGGATGCCCTTGAGGTAAGCTAAAACATACCAAAAACTTATTTCAAAGTGAACTAGCCTACCCTTTTAAGTGAGTTTCAGGTGTCCAAATGCTATTTTGGAGAATTGGCAAAGACAGCCGCAAACCAGATACTGAACCATGGTAATAACAACTTACTTAGGCTTTTCCAATCCCTAAAATCACTCAAATGGTTTTCCGGGAGTCGTATCTTAAAACAAATGATCATACCTGCGTTGTGGCTGTCAGGAGGAGCTAAACATTTTCTTTAATTTGGAGAAAAAGCCCTCGTCTTTCTGTTTGTGCCCTGTCCCAGTCTGATCACTGCCCCCTCCTGGACAGAGACAGGCACTGGTTTTAACATGACCACTGTGATTGTGATTAAACTAAGTGGATGGGATCATAGACTGATGCTGCTAGTGGGTTTGGGTCTCATGTTGCAAATTCAATGACTCTTGTATGATTTTCTCTGACCAATCAGTGATCCGCAGTGTTCACACATTTTAGTATCGGTACGGCTCGCTTGGAACCTCAACCGAGGTGGTATTATTTAATCGAGCCGTGGCGTGGAAAAGCGCAATAACACTACCTGTAGTTGTGCTGGTCACGCCATTGACGGTTCCCTCCACATCGGTCTCGTCCTCCGCGTAGCTCATCATAAGGCCTCGTTGTCGGTCTGTCAACATCCTGGACAGGAGACAAACGGATGGATCAGTCATTTTAAGGTTCAACAGTGACATAAAAACATTTGTAAGAAGTCTTACTTGGGGATTTTGATCTTGACATGGACGTAGTGGTCGCCGTAACCGTAGCCGCTGACCCGCGGGATACCTTTTCCAGAGAGCCGGATCCTCTGGTCGGTCTGGATTCCAGCTGGGATCTACGAGAACATCCACTGAGTGAATGACTGTGTTTACATGCATAAGAATACGGTCACAATAACGTCAACAAGATGTCCCACCGAGAGATTGACGGTCTCGTTCAGTCCTTGCGCTCGGACCGTGCCGCCCAATATGGCCTGAGCCACAGAGATACTGACGTCTGAGTGGATGTCAGCGCCGTCTCTCCTGAAGATCGGACTCTTCTGGACCTGAGAACATCGACACGGATGATTAGCATAGAGTACACAAGCTGGATCTGGGATTACAGATGTAATACAGTCTATTCAATGGAAACAGACACTTGACTATGAATGAACCATCATTGAATTTACTTAAACTGTACTGTGATGCTATTATTATTAAATTTTGATTATTATTATTATTATTATGATTATTATTAAACTTTTTGTCTCAGAAGCATTTAATTATACTCACTCTGAACGTAATGAAGATCTCTTTCTTCCCCACCGGCATTCGGACTGTCTGCCCATCTTCAATTCCTGAACAACACAGCAAACAAAAGCTCAAAACTCAACTCCTCCGCTCAACCGGGCTCACTTCCCCAAAGACGACCGGCTAACTCACCAGCAGGGACAGGCACGGTAACGGTCCTCCTCTGTTTAGTCTGTCCAGTTCCTCGACATGCCGTACAGGGCGACGTGATGACCGAGCCCCTCCCGCCACAGCGCCGGCAGGTGGACCGCATCACGAAAGGCCCCGTGTTCACCGTCTCCTACGAGGACAAACACTAAGTTGAGTTATTGGACATGTCTAAATGACTGGACGTGCTCGCGGGCGTCACTTACCATGCCGGTCCCGTTGCAGTTCCCGCAGTGCTGGACTTTAGATCCGGGCTCATGGCCTCGGCCGCTACAGCGCTGACACGTGGCCTCGACGCTGACCGTAATCTCCTTATTCACTCCTTTGGCAGCCTGAGCGAACGTGAGCTCCATGACGTACTGTTAACAAACAGAATTGAGTGTTTACGGATATATAAGAGCATCAACTGACAGAATCTAGGCATAAAAAATGGAATTTATTGAATAGCGCGGAATGTCGTGGAGTTTTGATTTTGATTAACAAATAAAAATTAGGTCTGTATAATAAATCAAATTCAATTTGTGATAAATCTGCAAAAAGAGCTGCTATTGAAATCTGAAGTCTGCATGTTTTGTGTGTTTCTAAGTGAATGAATGGCACAGTTTGGTCTACTATACACACTCAAGCACGCTAATGCTAGTGGTGTTTTCAGCGTCTCGCTATATGAACAAATGAACTTCGATTTTCATTCTTGGATCTCCTTTTAGAGAAACTAATTTAGCTCCCATTTCAGAGTAGGGTCTAAAACAGCACTATAGGAACTATCCGTGACGTAAGTTTGAGGGGACCAGCTAATCATGATTATATTTCTGCTCAGATAGCAACTCTGGACATCAACCACACAGCATAAGCTAATACCTTTTCATTACGGTCTACTTTCTAGGTATAATAGTTAATAACTGATCAACTATTAATAACTAGTTAATGTATAATAGTCTAACATATTAGACAGGACTGTAAGACAGATTGTAAACTAATAAACACAGAGATTGTGAGCAGTGGGAGCTGTCAAAATAAAAGTCCGCCACGCTGTCAAAATAAAAGTCCCGACAACAAGCGCGGCTTACGTCACTTCAGAGTTCCTACTGGCGGTACGAATGTAACCAGACAATCAGTAAACAAACAAACAAAAAACTGTTAACTTGAGGAAATTATCATAAAATGTTATTATTGCATTGTAAAATCTAGTTATCAAAGTAATAAACATACATTTTTTTAAATCATTATGATATATTTTCATTATTATTTTAAAGAGAATTATAAAAGATTTTTATATTCAAGTTTTAATTCACACAGTAATGTTCTGTTGTGCAGCACTTATTTGACAAGGACAATAAATGGTAGAAAAATGGCCAAAAAAAGGCAAAATGTTACTTTTTCTTTCGATTACATTTATAAAGACTAGGGCTGTCAAACGATTAAGCGCGATTAATCGCATCCAAAATAAAAGTCTGTGTTTACATAATATACGTGGGTGGACACTGTATAAGAATTTTATATATATAAATACACACACATGCTTGTATATATTTAAGAAATATTTTCATGTGTATACTGTATATAAAATATATATAATTTATATATAAATATTTTATATATAAATAATATTTTTTTTTCTTAAATATACATGCATGTGTGTATTTACATATATACAAAATCCACCCACATATATTATGTAAACACAAACTTTTATTTTGGATGCGATTAATCGTTTGACAGCCCTAATAAAGACCAACTAAATTGAGTTTTAAGAACTAAAATAGACATGCTTTTTAATGACTGAAATTGAATTAAACCATCAAAACCGAACATAAAATCGAACAAAAATAAAAGTCCAGCTTCCGTAACATCGGCCACACAGAAAATCTATCTACAGAGGAGAGCATATCTGACCTCTTGTGGCTGATCGAAGATGGCATTGAAATCCCCGAAGCCTCGCGTTCCGGAAAACTCCCCAAAGATCTTGCGGAAAAGCTCCTCTGGGTCGACGCTGGCTCCCCCGCCCCAGTACTGCTGATGTCCCGCGCCGGCCTGACCCGCGTCAAACCCGGCGGAGCCGTACGTGTCGTACTGTTTCCTCTTCCCCTCGTCACTGAGCACCTGACCACAAAACATCAGCGCATTAGGTCAAACCGGACTCAGATATCAGCACAAGCTTTCACAGAGACGCTTCAAACCTCGTAGGCTTCAGCCAGCTGCGCGAACTTCTCCTTAGCTTGAGGGTCTTCCTTGTTAGTGTCTGGATGATACTTCTTTGCCATCTGAATGGGGAAAGAACGAACTATGGTCAAAACTAGACATTACACCGGGGCTAGTTGTCACACTCCACTCCAGTGATTATATAGTCTAAATTTATCACAAAAAAAGCTATTTAACATTTCTATTGTTACTTTTCAGGAAAAGAGATACCCGAATAGTCGTGACAACTGGCCCTGGTTCTCACTAGTCAGGTGTTTTACCTGGTAATAAGCTTTCTTAATCTCCTTCTGTGTTGCAGAGCGTGGGACTCCTAAGATCTGGTAGAAGTCCTGTTTTCTAGCAGGAGAGCTGGTGTGGAACGACATCTTGGACGTGAGATGAGAAGAAGAAGGGCCCACGGCTGTGACACACAATACTATAATTACTTATGATTCCAGTTATGAACACTATGGTTTTACTACTGTAACATACAGCATTTTTACAACAAATACCAACTTCAGGTCAGGTCCTTTTTAAGGAACCCAATGGAAACAGAGATCTACCATTGTAAACGTAGCAAAACACCACATCAGGACATAACTGTCATAAGTAGGGGATATTTTGAAAATGCTTTAATTATTTTACTACTATGTAGACTCGTAAAGTGTGTTTATTACTCCAGTTCGACAGTCAGTGCTGAACTACAACAAGGTCAGAGAAGTTTCTGGAAACTGAGCCAAACCAGGTCTCTGATTTCACATCAGATCCAAACTCTTATTGACACATTATCGATTAGGTAGTTCTTGATCAATGTGATTATGTGCATGTATTGATCAGTGCTCCATGTTTGCTTTCTGACCTACATGTTGCAATTGAACGTATCTATGGTAACACATCATCATATCATCTAGTAACATATGAAGCTGAATCTATATTGATCAGCTTGGACCTGATTTTTAAACGCAGAGTTTATATGTAATATGCAGTTGGATGCTCAGGCCTTCTCTCTCACCTGTCATGCCTCTCAATGTCACCGCGCTCCCGGCTCCTCCAGCGACCCCGACGCGCGTTGCCCAGAGCTGCCGGCCCGACAGCGTCGAGACGCGCCTGTAGGCGTCATGCACCCCGGAGATGAAGGGTGAGCAGGCCCGTGTGTGGCTGCAGGACACGGCCACAGTGATCCAGCGTGCCGAGCTGCGAGCCGCGGAACACGCCATCTTTGCTGCTCAAGTCACTGACAAGAGAGCGACTGCGCATGTGCACTGCGAGCGGCACACGCATGCGCATTACTGTATAAAGGCAGATTCTTGGTTAGCCTGGGCATTTCTTTATGGACGCATGTGAACTGAAATAGAGTGGACGGGCTCGTGCACATGTTGTTTATGATTTGTTGCTCATGGTCTATCCACCCACCCATCCATCCATCCATCCATCCATCCATCCATCCATCTATCTATCGAAATGTTTATTTATTTATTTACTGTTCGCTTGATTGAGAAGTTAAAATAGTGCAAATCTTTTCCAGTGAGAAATTCCTTTTATGATGTGCACAACTGACTAAATGATGTGGTTGAACAAGTAGTTTGAAAATTTCAGTTGTGATCTGAGAAATGTACCTGAGTGACCGAGAAAAACTGTACTACAGCGTATAAACATTCCATGTCATGCATGTCTATTAGATTTTAATAACTGAATGGATAATAATTTTGATGGCTCACACAATGAAATAATGTTTAGAAGTTGGGAAGAGTTTGAAAGTTTGTGCATGTTTGACATGTATTACTGTTCAAATTGTAGATAAACTTAAGTTTTGTGCAAAAGTGAAGAAAATAGGCTTATTGTTCAGTGATAAAGAAATAAAAAATTCGAGAATTTAGCCAATGCAATTGAGAAAAACAAAAAAGTGTCTATTTTTTTCCAAACAGGGTAAAAAGACATGCCATTTTTCATTTTTTTTTTTTTTTTTTTTGCCATTTATATATACAAAATTCTTTATGGTCTCCAATAGCTATGCCCAATAGCTATATGCCCATATATATATATATATATATATATATATATATATATATATATATATATATATATATATATATATATACTAATTAAAGGCATATAGCTATTGGAGACCATACAGCATTTTGTACCCTTTATTACAGTAAAAGCACCGACTGCGTTTTTATTTCGCAGAAATAACACAATCCTGCGTGATTTCCTGAATGACCCGATGTGCGCGTTTATGATTTGTAAATCAGCGTTTGAGCGACGCGTATCGCGCGCGCCAGCTCTGCGTCACAGAAACGCACTCATTCAAACGCACAGGATCACAACAGCGAGACACCCGGAAGGTTCAAGCGCGCAACCAGGAGCTCAGAATGAATCGCTTTAAGACGTCCAAATATAAAAACACCACTCCGAAAATCCCCAAGAAAGATGTGAGTACAGCCTCTCTGCGCCTCAGACCCAGCTGGGCAGCGCGTGATATCACTGAGCGTCTTGTGATTTGGGTTTCGAGCAGAAGGAGTGGTGCCGATGCACTGATGGTGTCTTAACTTCCTCTGTCCTCGACTGAAGCTTCATGCACTTTAATGTGCTGGATCTTAAGGCATTGCACGTGAATGTGTTGTGTATGAGTGATGAGGACGCTGTCATTTCATGCTGAATATGTTATGAAGATGCAGTTCGTTGAGATTGATTGAACTTGATACCGTTTCATTCTGATCTTGGTGGAAGTGATTTCGTGTTTTGCAAAATGCCATAAATGCGCATAGTGCATTCAAAGATGTGTAGAGTCGATTCACGTGACACTTAAATGTTGCTGTCATTAAGAAATGTAGGTGTATAACAATTGCAAAAAGTTAAAAGATATAAAAGACTGTGCATTCAAAAGCTTTTGGTGATCAGATTCACTGTGATAACTAACGACTAAAGCCATCAAGATGATGTCATTGATTACTTTAACAAAAGATAGATTTTGAGATAATTAATGACAATTAATGTTTTTTCCCCACAATAGCCTACTCTATGACCCCCCCCCCCCCAAAAAAAAAAAAAAAAAAAAATTCACAGCAAAAAATAAAATAAAAAAAATTCCAAATGTAATTTTTTTATAATGGTTAATTTCGAAGGTTACGTCTACACGACAGTGTTGTACTAAAAATTAAAACATTTTTCCTCTGTTTTTCGTGGACAGACGACAATGTTGTCAACTCTTAACAAAGCATGCAAATGAAGTTCAGATTTCAGCCCAATTGACGCAAGTCAGCAATATTTCTGATGATTTACTGGTGTGAAGTTTAGTGCAATTACACACCATGCAACATTCAGGGATTGAAATAAACACCCTCCAACCCGCCAAATGAGGGTAAAAATGAACTTTAGCAAGTTACGATGTCAAATCACGAGCCAATTTGGCGTGATTCTATGTTTACTTACTTTGCTGGGGAAAAAGTACTTTGCCGAGTTGCAAATACGCAACTCGTGAGTCCTCATGATATACAGCGTATTACACAGAATCTGTGCATTTCTGGCATACTTGAACACACGAAACTTTCTTTCAAAACTCGTGTTGGTTTGGTCCGATCGATTGTGCAATCGATTTTCGTATGTAAAGTGACAGCCCTAATAGATGCAAATCCAATCAGCCTAAATATTCAACGACTTTAACAACGACATTAAGACAAAGGCTGAGAGTCCCTAATCTGATTTATTTAAATTACAATAGAGAGAACAGGACTGGCAGGAATCTCTCGCTGGAAACTGTGCTTAACAGATGATATTACCACCATCATAACCATACTCTACTTTCTCAGATCGAATAACCTAGATTAATATTCTATAAATTTGTAGTCCAACGACACGGATCCGCGAAAACGACTGAAACGTTGTATTGTCATGCTAGGCCAGTAGATGGCGATACCACTTTGTAAAGAAACACTACGTCGCCGTTTTCACAAATCCATGTTTTTGTAGTTTACATGCAGACTCGCATAGTTTTCACTTTGAAACCAGTTTTCAGGCCCCCAAAACGGCCAAAACGCATAAAAAGGGTTGGGTTGAAAACAGTGTCGTGTAAATGGCCCCTAATTCATTAATTATTTGCCACTTTTTCGTCTGCTCACATCGTTTTGAAACGACTACAACTTGTGATGCTGTAGAATGATTTCCCTTCATTTCAGACCGTCTTTCCAGCAACACATCGGAGCTCCTGTTTCTTATCTTGTTGTCATATGTGGTGTTGTTAAATAACAGCCCCGTCAGTGGGAATTCTTCACATTCCTGAGCTGTGTATGATTTGTGTGTACGTCACATCATGTAGAAGTGATGTGTGAATGTCATAGGTAACAATATATCTAATCAAGTGCCATTTTGTCACTGTTGTGATCTCACATCATGATAAAGCACTGTGATTTTCATCCGGCTTTGCTTCAGGACCCAGTTCTGACATCAAGTGGCGACTCAGTACAGTGTTTAAACTGTTTATCAATGAAAAACTCTTACGGTCACACATTTAATGTATTGAAACTACCATATTCGGTGGATTTTGATCTCATTGAGGCGTTGGGAGCATGCTTTCCCAAAGAATGCATCAGATACAGTGTTTCATTGTTGTCATTGGTGTTCACCTCTACCTGATAGTGCTTAGGACTAGGTCACATGACAGGAGGTCACACACCGTTAAAGATTGACAGACAAGTGTGTGTTTTTAGCTGACGAGTGTGTGTTTTTAGTTTTTAGCTGCAAGTGGAAGATGAGATCAGAAAGAAATGAATACTTCTATTCAGCAAGGTTGCATTAAACTGATCAAAAATGACATTACTGGCGTTTATCATGTTACAGAAGGATCGTCTGATGTCATGTCAGCAGTTTTATCATCCAGCATGCAGCTGATAACTGTGTGTATGGCCAGAACTGGAGGGTTTGGTTTTGTGTCAGGTTTAGAGTTTCATAAGCATACTCTGTGTTTTTGAAGGACATATTGTCATGTTTTATCTCGAATGTGCCGGCTTGTCACCTCATCATGCCTGTGTTCCTCTGTAACCCTGTCCAGATGATGCAGCAGGTGTGTGTGTGTGTGAGGTTGTCAGATTTTCTCGCAGACGTCTGTGTCGGGCTCATGCTGCTCGAACACGTTCATTCTCTGCGTGTTTCTTCTTGTTGACATTTTGGAAGGATTTGAAACCATACAGCTACCCTTTGCAGGAGCTCTTCTGCAATTCTTCAAGCGCATCTGCTGCTTCTAGTGTGTGTGTGTGTGTGTGTGTGTGTGTGCCCTTGGTTGGAGAAAGTGCTGCGTTTCTATCCGTTTCCTCTTTCCTGTTTGTGATGATGTCAGATGTATCAGCTGGTTCGATTCAGTTGCGTTCAGTGTCGTTTTTTTGTCAACATTTGTGTTAGTTTAGTATTATGCATATTTTACTGTATTTGATACTATTTTAAGTTAGCTTTGTTTTAGTTAAGTTTTAGTAATTTTGTTGTGTGATTTTTGTCTTTTTAATTTTTCTTTTACGATTTCTGTTTAATCCCAACTTATATTTATTTTAGTTTGTTTAAATTTATGTGCTTTTGTCATTTTTATTAATTAAAACCTTTATTAAATAAAATCTTTCTAAAATATATATATATATTTTTTGAATTATATTTTATTATTGTTATTTATTATTCTAATTAATTATTATTATATTTTGTAATTTAAGTTTCATGTTTCTATTCAGTGTTTATTTCTGATAAATTAATCAGAGATTCAGTGATTTTTTTTAAAATTTTTATTTATTTTATTTTATTTTAAATTTTTTTTGTGTGCCGGTGTGCTCTTTCTTTAGCACTGCTGTGCTGTCCATCTGAAGTCATTTCATTTCGACTGTCAAGTGAAACATTGTGGCTTTTAGGTTTAGCTGTCACGACCTCATATCAATCCCCGATCCGACAGCCAGTGAACCACATTAAAGTGCATGCTACTCTTTCAGTCCACAATCACAGGTGTGAACGCATGTCAGACAGGTTGCAAGCGTGCCGTCCTATTGTGCACGTGTGTTACTATTGCAGAACAGGACTCGGGACTCAAGGAGGCAATGAAGTTTCCCTGAAGTGTGTGTTATTGTTCTGGCAACATTAACTCTGAAGCACAGGGATGGTTTAGTTCTAAGGACACAAACTCTAAGGACACAAACACTTGTGACACTGTTTAGGGTTGCCACTTGAATTCAAATCTAAGTAAAGAACAAATCTCGAGTAAAGAACTCGAGATCTTCAGAACATTTTCCGATAGTTGGAAACTTTTTTGTTTGGCGAACCAATTTGACCTGTAATTTGTCCTGAAATTGTCTTTTAGTGACAATTTCAATCATTTAAAAATACATTTGCATGTCATGGGTCTCTGATGTTGGTTAGTGGTCACATGATTTGCAGGTGCACAAATTTGAAAAATATGTAATATTTTTGTTTTTAAGTGTTTATATATAAAGGCACAGTTAAGTTTGTTGTTATTTTAATTTGACAATTTTTAGTGTTATGCTTTCTTTATTTTATTTGGAAAAAATTCTTACTTTTTTCAGTTTGTATTATTTTAAAATTATTTATTGATTAATTATTACTGGTTATTGGATTTATTGGTTAATTATTTTAATTTTACATTATGACTTTAATATATAACAAGTTTCTGTTTATAAAATTACTTATTTCATATGATTGTATATAAAATATTTATTTAACTTTTACATTGGTTTAATTTTTAGTGTTATAAACTCATTATTTAAAAAAAATAATTAAATTTATTATTCTTATTTTTTGTAAGTTTTTATGATTTTCATTTTTTGTAAGTTTGTATTTAAAAATGATTTCTTTATTTGAATTTTACATTATGCTTTCTTTTTATTTCTATTTTAACAATTCCTTTTCACTTTTTATGATTTAAAATTTTTGTAAGTTTTGATTTAAAAAATATTTATTTAAATTTTACATTATGCTTTAATTTAATTTTTTTTAAATAACTTTATTTTACATTTTTATGATTTCAATTTTATATGCTCACAGTTGTATTATTCAGTTTTATTTTCATAACAGGAATTTGCACGCTTTGATAAGTTTGAGAAATCCTGTCCCGTGGTTGACACATGTATTTTTCTAAAATGATTTCTCTAGTAGTGTCTCAAATATTCACGTGTGGATGTCTAAGGCATTCTGATTTAATAACTCTGATTTAACAACATCTGTTCAGGGCTGGATTGCAAACGTACGAGGAGGTTCCTTCACTTCTCAGGGCAACCACATCAAATCCAGCTGCGGCTTCGTGGCCTTCAACACGGATCAGGCTGGTACGACCCCTTGAACCCGTCTGCCCCTCTGATAACGTCTGCACACTAAACAAATGCAGAAGATTAAACACAGTCCGTCTTGAGTTTGGTAAATGGTGTTTTTGAAGGTAATCGTGTGTTTTCTGTCTCTGGAGGAGGTGGAATGGTCGGCCTGTCTTCTGTGAACGCCGGATCTGACGGGAAGTGGACCGTGACCCAGATTTCATGCCATGCTGGTGAGACTCAGCACTGTCGGTTCAACTAACATGCTCATACTCGGCTCGTTTAACTTCATTTGGAGGAAAACGGATGTGTGGAGTTAATAATAGCGCTGTGTGAGATGTAGTCAAGCCTATATGACTTTGTCCTAATTCTCCTTCCGATCTTTCTGTCCCAGACCTGGTGACCGACCTGGACTTCTCTCCATTTGATGATTACCTGTTGGCGACCTGCTCGGCGGATGAGACCGTAAGTTTATTCTGAGCGAGATTTAAATCTGAATCTGATGTACACAATAAAATGGTTAATCACAATGCATAGTAGGCTATATAATAAAATTATTTTTATTTCGTCAGAAGCTCATAGTAGCAGCCTGCAAACATATTAACATGATTGTTTCCTGGTATATTGATATAAGTAAACCTAATTATACATATTGACTTTTTGTGTATTTACTCAAACAACTTGAGAAGTTAAAAGGAATATTTATTTATTTATTTTCACAGTTTTGCATTTATTTATCTATTTTTTTTACATGAATTAATTTATGTATCTATTTTTACATGTATTTATTTTTTAGTGCTGGAAAATTATGTATTTATTTATTTATTTTTGATATATTTTCAGTTTATTTTAATTGTAAATGCACAGGTGAAACTTGAAATTTGAATATCGTGCTAAAGTTCGTTTACTTCAGCAATTCAACTTAAAGGGAGAAACTAACATTAATATAGAGTTTAAGATGGTGTGTAATGAGTCTATATATATTATATATAGTTTCACCTTTCAAGTTGAATTGCTGAAATGCTGAAATAACTTTTGCATGATATTCAAATTTGTCATGTTCCACCTGTATTTTATTATTAAATTTTAATTAGCTTATTTTTTTACATGTATTTATGTGTTTAGGTTTTGAAATTAATTTATTTAAATGTGCTTATTTATTTTAATTTTATTTATATTTAATTTTATTTTTTGTAGAATTTTTTTTTGAGAATTATTATTTTTTTTTTTTTGCTTACCCACTAAACCCTAGACCGTAAATGTGTTTACTGGTTACATAGGTTTCATTTTAATTGGAAAGTGTCTTTTTCTTGGTCTTTTTATGACTTTATATTGGTTTTCTTGGTCTTTATGTGACGTACACCTTGTCTTGGTCTCAGTCTGTAAGAATGGGCATCATTCATTGGCCATCAGTAGAGAGCAATGCATTTATTAATGTCATCTGCTGATCTGTTGAGTTGTTTTGTCTGTTCATCATGACAAACAGAACAGCAAATACACACACAATCACGTTACTCTGAAGGTATTGATATATCATCTTCTATAAATATGATTTTTAGCAGCTGTAAAGCCACACAGATGTCGAGGAGGTTGTCACTTGGGTCAGGTTTTTCTTTCTCGCTTTAAAAGCTGTGTATTTGAAAGCTCAGCAGAATGAAGAGACAAACACAGATGAGGCTCTTGATGAATCTGGCTGCTGATGCCTTCATATTTCTGCACAGCTGGCCTCCACCTGACATCTGTTCCAGTGTATGTCTGAGTCAGTGGAATTTAGTGTTTAGTAGTCCCAGCACAGCACACTCCGACTGAGACCCGCTCCGCCTTCTGCCAGAAAACCGGCACTACTTTTGCTTCAGTTAAACTGCTGTAAATTGGTGTTTGCCACTTTTAATATTAGAAAATAAACTGACTGAAAAATCCTCAATGCTTTTTGTAACTTTTTGTAACTTTGTCTGTCCGTCTGTCTGTCTTTTGTCTGTCTGTCTGTTTGTCTGTCTGTCTGTCTGTGTGTATTTTGTCTCTGTCTGTCTGTCTTTATTTTGTCTATCTTTTGTCTGTTTGTCTGTACTTTGTCTGTATTTTGTCTGTCTGTCTTTTGTCTTTCTTTCTGTCTTGACTGTCTGTATTTTGTCTGCCTGTCTGTCTGTATTTTGTCTGTCTATATTTCTGTCTGTCTGTCTTTTCTGTCTGTCCTTTGTCTTTCTTCCTGTCTGTCTGTCTGTCTTTTGTCTGTTTGTCTGTCCTTTGTCTGTCTGTCTGTCTGTCCTTTGTCTGTCTTTCTTTCTGTCTGTATTTTGTCTGCCTGTCTGTCTGTATTTTGTCTGTCTATATTTCTGTCTGTCTGTCTTTTCTGTCTGTCCTTTGTCTTTCTTCCTGTCTGTCTGTCTTTTGTCTGTCTGTCTGTCCTTTGTCTGTCTTTCTTTCTGTCTGTATTTTGTCTGTCTGTCTGTCTGTTTTTTGTTTGTCTGTCTGTCCTTTGTCTTTCTGTCTGTCTGTCTGCCTGTCTTTTGTCTGTCGGTCTGTCTGTCTGTATTTTGTCTTTCTTTTTGTCTTGTCTGTCTATATTTCTGTCTGTCTGTCTGTTTTTGTCTGTCTGTCCTTTGTCTTTATTTCCGTCTGTCTGTCTTTGGTCTGTACTTTGTCTCTCTGTCTTTTTTTATTAGTACACACTGACAAACTGTGCACCATTAGACCATGAATATTGTTTAAAGGAGAACTCCGGTCAATTTTAACAAATTTTTTTCTACATTTGGAGTGCTGTCAGTACAGACAAAATTCGGTGTTGCCTACAGCATTTTCGGTCGAAGTCCACAGTAGTCGATTGTGGAGTTTGCGCACGCGATCATTGGTGAATATCATCTAAAACCTCCTCCGTGTGTTCAACATCTGATTCGGATGAACTATCCGCTTGAGCTGATATTCTCTGAACACCACACAGCAACGTCATTGGCTGACAGTCTGAATCTCCACTGTTGCTTAGTTACCAATGATCGCACGCACAAACTCGACAATCAACTACTGTGGACTGAAAACGGGAAGCAAATAGAGGTATGTGAGCTGGCTGAATTAACATCATTTTTATTAATATCTTTCACATCTACTGCAGTCAGATTGACCGTGGTCACTCTTAATAACACCACTCACAGAGCTGTGCACTCGTAATGACAAATCAAGGATGTTAAGAGGCTAAAAGCAGGTTTAGAACATGCCCCATTGAAGTCAACAGGGTGCGGATTTTAAAAAGACAATAACACGGTGTAGGCAACACCGATTTTTGTCGTTTTTGTCTGTACTGACAGCACTCCAAATGTACAAAAAATGAGCTCAATGTTAAAATTGACCGGAGTTCTCCTTTAAGACCGTGAATGGAGATTGATGTTATTTTTTAGGGTTTTTAAAAAGAATTTAGCACATGTATTTAGGAATTACCACTATATAGTGTTTAATAATATCCTTCTTTTCATTCAGGTGAAGCTGTGGCGTGTGTGTGATCCGGATCAGGATCAGCCCAGTAATGCTGAGGTCACTCTGAGCCCCGGAGACGGGCGACTGGAGGTCGTTCTCTTCCACCCCGCGGCCTCGAGTCTGCTCGCTGTGGCGTCTACGAGGGCCATTCAGGTGTGGGACGTCACACGAGACTCCGCCTTGACAGGTAAACACACCTTTTGCTTTCCTACGTACAACCATCACTGCTGTTAAACACCTGATTTAGTCTTGTCTTTAATTACTTTACGTGTACACTTAAGCCCTATTCAGACTGTAATTGTTTTTCATTTCAATATGGTAGGCCATGTCTGGGGTGCTAGATTTATTTATTTATCCATTTATTTTATTTTCTATGTTTTTTTCAATTTATGTATTTGTTTGTTTATATTTATTTATTTAAATTTATTTGAACAATTATTTTGTTTAAATGTACTTATTCTTTAATTGACTTATTATTTAATTTAATAAATAAATGAAGTAATTTATTTGTTTGTTTATTTATTTCATGTTTATTTAATTAAGTAATGTTTTAATCAATTCATTTATTTATAAAATGATGTGTGTTTTTATTTATTTATTTAGTTTTATTTAATTTATCTTTCACTTACTTACTAACCTTTTTTAACATGCAACATGAGGGTGTAGTAAGTTAATTCACACCCAAACTGATGTATCAAGACAAAATTTACAAGGCCCATAAATCTGTTTATTTAAATTAAATATGTTTTGACTAGTGACAAGTGCTGTTGGAGCACAATATTGAAAAAAGTCCAATCAGGTCAACTGTAAAAATGGTCTCGTCCCTCGTCTGAACTCATGACTTATGATTACAGCCTGAATAATGCAGTTCATGAAGGTTTTGTCTGCAGCTTTTTTTGTCTCTGCTGTGTTTCTTTTTTGTTTGTTTTGTCTCTGTGTATTTCAATGTGTGGTTTGATCTGCTGGGCCTCTGGTGGTTGTTACAGTCCTCTGGGGTCTGACGTGGAGCGTCTGAGGTAAATGCCCCTCAGCGCTTTGGGCCCGTGTGTCCCCGGGGCCCCATGATGGCTGCTGGTGCTTCCCAACCTCACATCTCACACCGCTGTCTGCCTTCATGCGTCTTCATGTGTCAGCTGTGTTTCATTCACTCCTTCTGTCGTTTTACACTTACAGCAAATCCAGCGCCACGGAATCAGATCTCTGAGAAAACGAGAAGCGTTTTAGTATTAGTTAACTTTATTAACCCTGGAATGCATTTCCTAATGTTTGGCCCTGTTTACACCTGGTATTAAGCGGTAGAGGTGGTTGGGAACGCAGTCGACCGGTCTGCTTTTTTAGTAACCTAGTGTGCTAGCCAGATGGGATTTAACCTTGTCATCTGGAGACCCTTGTTTGGTTTAAAGCTACACTGTGTGATTTTTACCCCCATCTAGTGGTGAAAAGGTATATGACCATCCAGTGAATATTAGTTTCTGTTCCTCTCAATTCCGATTTCGTTTTAACTCCTACGGTGGCCAATGTAGTCCAAGATTAACATGGCTTCCAGTTCGACCTCGTCCATGAGTGTTAACTCAAACGTAAACGCGAAAGGCGAAGCTTGAATTAACGGGTGTGTCCCTCTTTGGCTAATGTACTTTCAAGATGGAGGGGCAACATGGCGACCGACATTAGAACCCCTCACCCGTATGAGTTTTCAATGGCATATTATACACTCACGAGAATACTTTATTACTAACGAAGTAAATATACATTAATGAGCACATATATTTTTGAAAGAACTAAGTGTTTTTAGCTAAGAATAAACTAAAAGAGTTACACAGTGTAGCTTTAAAGATGAAAAATGTACCAATCTCAATGTTCTCTCACCATTCCTGATTTCGAACTTGTGTCTTTGTCTGTCAGAGCAGAAACTAAAGTGGATGCGTGTGTTTTTTCGTCATCACATGAGCTTATTTCATCCATTAGATTAAAAGATCTTTAAAACCCCATATATTTCCCCGCCCATAGACCCTCCCCTCGAATAAATCAGGACAGAAGTGGTTGAAAGTGGACAAAAGAGACAGATTAAAACACCAGGTGTGAACAGGAATGTGTCTCCCTCGCCTCGTCTACCTATGACCCAATCGACCAAAACACATCTGGTGTAAACAGGGCCTTAGTTTTAGCCAAGCAGAGGAATCTGATAGAATACAATAGAAAAAATAAAGCTAATAAACTATAGGCAACGTGTTATTTTAGTATTATTTATTAGTACTTTAATAGAGTTTATATATTTTGAATCAGCTTGTGTGTTCAGTTTCCTCTTAATTATTAGTTTGTTTAATATTTATATTTAGTTATTTCAGTTTTAGTCATTTTAACTTTAGCTCTTAGTACTTCAGTTTCATTTTAGATGGTTGCCAAGGCAACATTCCTATTTAAATGTCTTATTTTTATGTTGTTTTATGTCTAATTTCACATATTTGGATCTCTGAGATCTACATTGGCATAAAACATAAGCTTTTCCCAGCGCATTGGTTTGTGCCGCCACACTTCCTTAACCTGTGTGTGTGTGTGTGTCGGTCTGTGTGTACCTGTGTGTGTGTGTGTGTGTGTGTGTGTTGAGCTCAAATTCCCGGCACTATCATGCTTCTCTGTAAATCTCACTGTCACGTGTGTTTCTTTTTTGAGAGATTGTAAACTTACCTTGAATGTCTGTCTGGTGGATATGGTGTGTGTTGACGTCCGTGTGTGTGTGTTTGTGCAGTTCTGGAGCAGCATGCGGATCAGGTGCAGGGTCTGGCCTGGAAAGAAGACGGATCACTGCTGGCTTCATCCTGCAAGGTAATGGACGACTAACACGCGTCTCCGCTTCTGATGTGTGCTGTGAGAGTCAGGCCGCGTCACACAGAACACACTTCTGCTGTTGAAGATGTGAGACGCAGGTCGGTAGAACGAAAGACAGCTCGCGTTCCTGAAAAGTGTAACGGCGCAGCGGTCAAACACGTTCATCTGATGGAGAGTAGCGCAGTGTGATGGATAAATACTAAGGGTCACAGTTCCGGTTTTATCATGCGATAAATATAATATAGAATTTAGCAGTGTTGTTTTATAATTAGTCTGATACTCATTAATATTTATTTTTAAGAAATAAATAATATTTTTTCACTAATTAATTTTTTTTTTTACTAAATATTTTTTATTCATTTTAATTTCAGTTTTAATTATTTTAGTATGTCTATTTAAAATAAAGTTTTTATATTTTATTTTAGTTCATATTTATTTTATTTCAAGTGTCTTTTTCGTTGGTTTTAGTGAACTGGAATTCATTTTTTCTTTGTATATTTTGATTTTATTCAAGCTTTATTATGAAACAAAACAGTTTCTATTTTACTTTTAATTCAGCTATAAATATATATATATATATATTAAAAGTAGGGCTGTCAAACGATTAATCGCGATTAATCGCATCCAAAATAAAAGTTTGTGTTTACATAATATATGTGGGCGTAGTGTGTATAATTATTTTGTATATATAAATACACACACATGCATGTATATATTTAAGAAAAATGTGTTCTTAATATATCAAATATTTATATTTATACATAATATTAATTATGTATAAATGTATATAAAGTATATACTTTCAGATTTTTCTTAAATATATACATGCATGTGTGTGTATTTATATATACAAAATAATTATACACACTACGCCCACATATATTACGTAAACACAAACGTTTATTTTGAATGCGATTAATCGTTTGACAGCCCTAATTAAAAGTAAAATAGAAATAGTTTTGTTTCATAATAAAGCTTGAATAAAATCAAAATATACAAAGAAAAAATGATTGAACTAAAAAAAGAAACCTAAATTTGAATTTCTAAAATAAGGAATAACTGAAATAAATTGATCAATAAATAGAAGTATTAAATTATTAAAGCTGAAATAGAATATCTAAATGGGAATAAGATATTATTAATAATTAAGAAACATTATTTAAAATTTAAAAATAAAAATCTAACATTTAATCAGTCTTTTTGGCCAAAAGAAAGAAAGAAATTCCAGTTCACTAAAACCAACGAAAAAGACACTTGAAATAAAATAAATATGAACTAAAATAAAATATAAAAAAATATTTTAAATAGACATACTAAAATAATTAAAACTGAAATTAAAATGAATAAAAACTATTAAAAAAATTAAATTAGTGAAAAATATTATTTATATCTTAAAAATAAATATTAATGAGTATTAGTATGTATGTGTATATATATATATATATATATATATATATATATATATATATATATATACACATATATATTATCACTAGAGCTGTTCTGTTGCTGTTTTTTGGACTTGTGTTTATAATGTTGATAATATGACGAAAAAACATGTTATAAGTTACTGTTAGGAGGCACATTTACATGTTTCTGTGAGTTTTCTGAAAAGTGCATTAGCCAACCACAGACAGTATCACATTCTCACCAATAGATGTCGCCAAAGTGTGTGTTTTCCCCCATCATGCCCCTCTTCACTCAGATGGGCTTTAGTAGCCACAGTGGTGAAACTCATAAACCCGGCTGGTCTGTCCAGCTCCCAGTGTGAGAGGATAACAGAGTGCAAGCTTATTATATTCATCCTCAAAAATCTGCCTTTTGTCTTTTGCTTAAGGTTAATTGCACATCAGCACTTACTCATGATGGAGGACAAACACTTAATATAGCCAAATGTGTCAGCTTGATCCACCTATTGGGACTCGTTTGAAACATTAAACCACCAAGTCGTCTCCTCACTGCAGATGTGTTTCTATTTCTGAACACAAAAGGTTTGTGTTTGGCAGGAACAGTGTTTTGATTGAGTTCATGGAAAGAGTTTTGTTCAATGAAGTGGATGAAGATGTACTGGAGTTTAGTGTTTGAAATGTAAATGTGATGGTTTGCGGTGTAATGTTTTCTCTCAAACCTTCCTGTTGCACATATATGTATATATACATACACACACACACACACACACTTCCAGTCAATACATACATATAAGTGTATATACAGACACTTCCAGTCAAACTTTTTGATCGGTATGATTTTTAATTTTTTTTAAAAGATTTGTTTTTTGTAATTTGTTTTTAAAAGAAGTCTCTTCTGCTCACCAAGGCTGCATTTATTTGATAAAACAAACAAAAAGCAGTAATTTTGTGAAATAAAAAGTTGGGTGAGCAGAAGAGACTTCTTTTAAAAAACATTTAGAAATCTTACTGATCCAAAACATTTGACTGGTAGTGTATAATACACTGTGTATATAGGTTTTTATTTTTTTTTTAACCTCAAAATAAGTTTCATTAATGCGTAATGACTTCTGGTGGAAGCCGAGAGCTCAAAGCGCCGCCACATCTCCAGCTCGACTCTGTTGGTGTTTGAAGCATTGAGTTCAGTCTCACCTGGCCCCCGGGAGCCCGGCGCCAGACCCCCAGAGCGCCTGATTTAGCACCCCAGAGGAGAGGGACTGAGCTGGGGCACAGAGAGGCGCGCTCAGCTGCCCCTGCAGGAGGAAATGGGGAGCAATCCATAAAGAAATAATAACACGCTGCAGAGCTTTTCCATCAGCCGCTTTAATGCTCTCAGAGGTGCAGAGCCAAAGATGCTGGAGTTTATGGCTGGATGAGGAATTTTAGGATTATTTTATGAGGAAAAATGAGGTCATTTGAGTTTGAACTGAATGCTTTGTGCTGATTCTAGACGGTAGTCACTCCTGATTTAACTCACTGACATCTTTTATATTGTGGAAAATAGTGGTTGACAGATTTATACTAGTTATATTTGTTTCTTTTAAAATTTTTATATCAATGCATTGTTGTTAATTATTTGTGTGTAATCAATATTTTTATATTATTTATTTATTTTAACATTTATAAATTAATTAATTATATTTATTTTATATAAATTTATATCATATTTATTTTTTTATAATATTTTAACTTTTTATATTAATTTTATTTTTATATTTATTCATTTTAACATTTTGATATTAATAAATGTCTATTTTTTAATATGTAATAATTTATTATTTTTTATTTTTTTAGGGCCCAAGCCCTGAAAGGGCGAAGGCCCTATTGTTTTCCTTAGGATTATTATTTTTTTTTTTTTTTTTTTTTCTAACGACTATCCGGGCACTTTTGGGGCCCTTAACATGCTCAAAAACTCTTGAAACTTTGCACACGGGTCAGAACCCGCGGCCATCAGAGCCGGGCTGAAGCTGGTACCCGGGCGTGGCAGGGCGGCTCGTCAGCGCCCCCTGGAACAGGGTCTGAACACTTTGTCCATAAATCAAACACGCTTGCATGTAATAATATGAAACTCGGTACACATGTCGATCTCATCGTTTCATATATTCATCGCACTTTTACTTTTTACCCCAGCCCAACAGGAAGTCAGATATTTACGTTTTTTTTTTAAATGCTTGCAATGGAATTTAATGTACTCCTCCTAGAGCATTCATCCGCATGGAACGAAACTCGGTCAGCCTGAAGTCAAGACATAGACGATCAAAAATTGCGAGGGGATTTTTGATATCTCGAACGGTTTGGCTGTGGCGAGGAAACAAAATTATGGTGAGAAACGTGAAACAGGAAGTGTGTCCTAACTTCAGCATACATTAACTGATCTTGATGAAACTTCAGGAGTGTGTTCGCCGTAAGAGGACGATCACATGGATGTGACTATTGTGTGTCAAAGTTATAGCGCCACCAACTGGCAGCAGAAAGTGTGTCACTTTCAAAATGCTTTGAAATCACTCTCTTATTTTAACCCGATTTGCTTCAAACTTCATCTGTATAATGTAAACATACGGCAGATGTAGACCTGTGAATGGATTCTTAATATCTTTGAAACTGTTGCCGTGGTGACGCATCAAACTTTACCATTCTTTTAGGATGCTTTTGAGACCCTTAGCATGCTTCAAATTGCATGAAACTCCTCAGACACATCACATTTATTAGCCAGTAGACATGTGCAAAGTTTCAGAAACGGGCGTGGTGAGGGCTCAGTAGCGCCACCTTTTGACAAAAGTTGGGTTGTTAGTTTTATCTACAGTTACAAAAATCAGTATGTATATTGTACTCCTCGAGCCGGACAACTTTCTAATTGACACTCTTTAACTAGGACCCACAGAAAGTAAGATATGTTTGTTTGAATCTGGTCATGCTCCCTTTGAGCCTACATCTCTGTCTCTCTCTGTGTGTGTGTTAGTAGGGGGAGGGGCTTAACTTAACCATTTCAGTGCTGTGTGTTTTTTTCTGCTGTGTAATTTCTTAATACATTTCTTAAGCCTGGTATGTTTTAAATAAGTTTTTATTTTAATTTTTATAAGTGAATGCATAATATAACCAGTTAAATTGTAGTGCATTGACAATAGTTTTATATAATTAGTTTATTAATTAAATTAACTTGGTCCATAAACTTGGTCCAGCTGCGAGACTGACAGGTCTGACTGTCTGACACTGGCCAATCGGAATCAAGAGCGGAGAAGCGGCCGCTCCCATAGGCAGTATAGTATCTCCCCGCTCTGTGGAGGCATTCCGCAGGTCTCGTGAAGTTTCTCGCCGGTTTCGTCTCTGAGACCCCTACACCTGGTATTAAAATGCGATCTGTATCCAGATAAGTTATCCGGATAATAAAAAAGAAATATCAATGCAAGGTATTACGTTGTGATCGGATTGTGATCGATTTGCCTGACCATCTGGAGGTAGTCTGGCTCGCATTGTGTTCGGATCTTTACGTGTAAACGCAATCTGGTTGTTGATATCACACATGTATATTTTACTCCTCCCAAAAATGCTAAAAAATAAACGAGTGAGAGCGTTTACATGTCGGCGCTACTGCGACACGCATCACCACCGCAGATAAGCAGCAGCTGAGCGTCAAACCAACGTGCAAACATCGCAAATAAAAGTGAAAGTAAGTCAGAGACGCTTAATCATCTACACAATCATCTTCAAGTAAAGAAAGAAATGATCTCTTGACTCTTACAAGGGCTGTTGCCACTCTCTCTTATTGATGTCTATTGATGAAATTAGCTGATGATCAATAAAATGCATGCTAATATCTGTAATAAACAACCGACAAAATTACTGTATGATGGTGTAAATAAAGAATCAGTCCAGCATCGCCATGTCAGTGTGTATTGATTCATCATTGTCTCTTCATAGTTTGCAAGAGACATTTAATAAACTGAGCGTATTTGATAAACTGAGCGTAGCCTATTCATCTGTCAATATAACCTCATTCTTTTTAATGATCAGAAGAACGCGTATCGACTACCGTTACAGTACAATATGTCCTAACTACACACGACGCCGCGACACGCGATAAAAGGTATCTTAAATCAGAGTTTTTGTCCTAACCAGACGCGACGGCGACATGCGAAGTTTTTTCTAATTTAGAAACGGTTCCTATTTCTGCGATGTCGCGGCTGACAGAATGAAGAAATTACACTGGTTATGAGTACACATTATTTATTTTTAGTTAAAAATAGGTCACTGTGCCACAAGCCATAACGGATAATTTACCTCAGATTTTGAAAGCATGTAATATTATAGTGTTCAAAATGAATTCT
This sequence comes from Cyprinella venusta, assembly GCA_038021265.1. Lineage (NCBI taxonomy): Eukaryota > Metazoa > Chordata > Actinopteri > Cypriniformes > Leuciscidae > Cyprinella > Cyprinella venusta. Next base: position 21,664,148 of record CM075863.1, read on the forward strand.
ATGCAAACATACGACTGTATTTCATAACAACGACAATAACTTGAGGCAGATGCCACCAAATGTGTTAAAATAAATGAATTATTTGCTGGACTTAAGTGAAAATGATAGCCATTTAACACCAGAACTCCCAAGGCGGTCATTTTGACCGTTTTTAAAATTTACAGTGTAATAACTTATTTGTTAAAATAAAATCAATGTGGCTGTAGGACTCTGACTTTTCCTAAATATGTGTATATTTTATTCTGGCACTGTTATTTTATTACAATCACAAAACACAAAACAGTTGCGTCCTATTTCTACCTAGAATGGCCATGGCGGTCATTTTGACCGCACGCATTATAAATATCATAAGTCCGCTATATTTCCCGCGATCAACACGCACATATTGTAGAAGTGCACAAATGAGCAAGTTTCGCGTCCATCACGCAACTGGCAAGCGAATTTCGCTCCGACAACATGAAATCAAAAGCCACTCAACTGGTGCGAGAGTCGGGTAGGCGGTCCGGGACGAAGATGATGAAGGCAGTGCCAAGTAAGGAGAAACTACAAAAATTAAATCAAGGAGTCATGTGCCAAATGTCACAAAGTAGTGTGAGGGACTGAAGCTGCACGCGAAGCGGTGTTTTCCTATGTGTGTGTGCGTAACGTCAGTGAATGAATAGGGGGGTTTCCACCGTTCAAATGAGCCCACATCTTTATTATCATCTATCGTAACATTGTAGATCTATTTATTTTTAGATTTCACATTGATTGTATTTGTATAACAGGGCTGTAGGCTACTGTATGAAGCTTTGACGTTTCCTAGATTTTTTGCATGTCTATTCACGTGGAGAGTGCGGTGAAAAAATATTTTTGACGCAAAACTTTCCTCGGCAGCACCTGTCGGGGAAATATTTTTGTATTGGCTTTATAATATGATATAATATTTTGCTTGTTTTGAGGGCGATGGCATTATAACATGACAACAGGAATTATAAGTGTCACTGGAAAACTTAAAGAGAAAGGTTCAAATGCAGATATGACATGACGAAAATGACGTTCAGTACAGCCAAATGAACGTTAAAGTTTGAACGGTCAGAATGACCGCTATGGTCGTTGTAGTAGTTATGGAATTCCGGTAGTTCTAGTGTTAATGACCATAGCACATAGTTGATGTGAAAAAAGGAGTATTTTGCATATAAATATGCACATAAATACATATTTTTTAAATTTGTCTCCCTGAAAGTGCCTGGCAGAAGCCTATACTGTCTGTGTCATAAATGTGAACATAATATTATCTACTGTCTGTGTCATAAATGTGAACATAATATTGTAACAGAATATTCTTATGCTATATTATATAATTTCATGAGGTGAAACATCACTGCCAGGAGCTACAGAATATATATTTCTGTAGGTCCTCACCGTGATGTTGCACTTCATGAAATATATGTAGCCTAAGAATATTCTATTAAAATATTAAGTGGCACATAAATTCAGACCAGTTATTTACAATAAAGCCTTATAAAATCATTTCCATTCCCTTTGTTTATTATTTTAATAGTTTTTTCTTGGTTTTGATAGTAAATAAAATCTAATCAGTAATTTTACATGCAGATTAATGCACGTATAGATTAATGCACGTGTGTGTGTGTTTGCATAGTGGGCCGGTCTGGATGAAGTGTCCAGGGCTGATTTTTTGTCCCAGTCCAGTCCTGAATGGCAATATTCACATTACTTTCAGTTTATTGCTCGAAAGTACAAAAATATTTGAGTGAAATGTAGGCTATAGTAAACCCTAAGATTATTATTTGTGACATTAGAACAAAATATGTGGATATAAAAACATGTATATAGGCTAAAGAACTAAATGAACGATCTCTATTTTCTAATTTCACGACGTCCACACAAGACCAGGCTTGGGAGGGTTACTTTAAAAAATGTATTCCGATACAGTTACAAATTATTTCATAAAAAAGGGTCCCACTTTATATTAATTGGCTTTAAGTACTTTATACTTTTTCAAAAAGTAACTACAATCTGATTACTTTTTTTGATGTAACTCACTGTAATAATATACAGTTACTGGATTTTTGTTTCCTGATTACATAATGCTGTTACATGTATTCTGTTGCTCCCACAAGACATTAGTCTGAATATTTTCCTGTATGAACAAAATGGAGTTTCCATTGTTCACACACAAACACACACAGAGTTCGATCGCGCCTCTCTCGTGACTGTGTGTGCGTGTCATGTGTTCTAGGCTGTGTGCATGCACTTCTGAAGCTGCTCAGAAAATAATAAAATGCCATGCAGAGGACTAATGCAAAATGTGTGGGAAAATCCATTTGATTGTAGTTTAAGTGAGAAATAATTTCAGTGCTCTGGTCAATAGCTGTAGAGTGAAAACTGGTGAATGCAGTATACAGCTTTCACAGAAAGAGAATGATGTGAGCACGTACGTGTTACAATGGAGGCTCCCGCTCTGTCTCCTCTCCGCCACCAGAGGGAGCCTTCACCAGAATACTGATCATTGGCTACAAACTCAAATTCCCATCATGCCGCTTACCTGGGACTGATTGCGTCACACACCTGCACGCCATTAACACACACACATAAAAGCCACGTCCACACACCACACCAGTGCGAAGTCTTGATTTGCCCCGGTGATCATTTCTGAGCGTTTGTATCCTGATTCTGGTTTTCTGGTTTTGGACTTTGGACTGTTTGATTATTCTACGACTGATATCTGCCTTGCCTGAACTTGGACTGTTTATTGACTACGATTATTGCTGCCTGCCCTGATCTTTGCCTGTCTCCTGTTTATCCTGTTGTCTGCTCTGCATTGCCCTGTCTGCCTCGTTTTGACCCTGCCTGTACGACCTTGTTTAATAAAAGCTGCAAATGGATTCCTCTGTGCTTCGTGAATCATTACAGAAGACTTCGCCACTAAACAATCCAGCAGCCGTCATGGAACTCACGTCTGAACTTACCTCCCAAGCTTCTCGTTTGGATTTACATCACCATCAGCTCAGTCACCTGACCACGCTCACTGAACAGCTCGTACAGGGTATGCAGGAGCTTCGCACTGCTGTGGGTATTGTGCCTAACGCACCTGCTACACCCACACCACCACCGAGTGTTCCCACCGAAGCCGTGAGTACAGCAGTAAATCCCCGACTCGCTTTTCCTGACAAATTCGACGGTAATCCGACTAAATGCAAGGGATTTCTTTTGCAATGCACACTCTTTGTCGACCAGCAACCGACATTGTACTCCACTCAAGCCAGTCGCATTGCATTTGTTTGTTCCCTGCTCACGGGCAAAGCATTGGAGTGGGCTACGGCAGTCTGGAAACCAGAGGGGTCTTCATTTACCACATTTCAAGAATTCCTTCAACAGTTTCGTCAAGTCTTCGAACACTCTTCTGAGAAAGGGAACGCCGGAGAGCAGCTTCTAAATCTCACCCAGGGAAAGAGTACCGCCGCCGAGTATGCACTCACGTTTCGCACTCTCGCTGCACAGACGAACTGGGTCGAAGACACCTTAAAGACGCTGTTCAGGAAGGGACTCTCTATTGAACTTCAATCTGAATTAGCCTGTCGAGATGAAGGAAAGAGCTTGAACGAGTATGTAAGTCTGGCCATTCAAGTCGATAATCTCGTGCGTTCCAGACGCATCACCCGGGCACCTACCCGTCAATCACTCGAGGCAGCTCCCGCTCACGAACCTATGCAGATCGGGTTCACGCACATCACTCCAGAAGAACGGGAACGCAGACTGCAACACCGTCTCTGTATGTACTGTGGTCAATCCGGACATATGAAGCTCTCCTGTCCAGTCCGACCACCAACTCGCACTCTTGCGGTGAGTTCAGTAACTCAATATCAAAGATCTCCATCCAGTTTCACCCTTCCCATTCGTTTCACCATACAAAACCAATGTATTGAAGCCACAGCCCTCATAGACTCTGGAGCCGCTGGAAATTTCATTTCTCAAACATTCGCCCATCAGATCAAACTCAAACTTAATCCTTGTCATTCTTTTTTGTCAGTGGAGGCGCTAGATGGTCATCCCATTGGAGACGGCAAAATCCAGTTCGAAACGGAGAAGATTCAAATGCAGATCGGTTCTCTTCATTCTGAGCAGATCAAATTTTACGTCATTCACGCTCCACATCACTCTATCATCCTCGGCCACCCTTGGTTACACACTCACAACCCACACATTTCCTGGAAGGAGGGACAAATCATCCGTTGGAGTGAAGCCTGTAACAACCATTGTTTGTCTAAAGTCAAAAGAGTAACCTGTTCCAAACCAGAACCAGACACCCAAAACCATGAGCTAGGAGAGCTACCGGCAGTCTATTCCGACCTCACAGAGGCCTTCAGTAAAGAAAAAGCTTCTCAACTTCCCGAACATCGTCCAACAGACTGTGCCATTGAGTTAATGCCCGGCGCCACACCCCCTAAAGGCAGAATCTTTCCCCTATCAAAGCCTGAGTCTGAAGCCATGAAAAAGTACATTGAGGAAGAGACAGCCAAAGGGTTCATTCGACCTTCCACCTCACCAGCCGCTGCGGGGTTTTTCTTCGTCAAGAAGAAGGATGGAGGACTCAGGCCTTGCATTGACTATCGCGGGTTAAATGATATCACCGTCAAGTATCGATACCCCTTACCTCTGGTGCCAGCCGCACTGGAGCAGCTGAGACAGGCGCAATACTACACCAAGCTCGATCTGCGCAATGCATATAACTTGATCCGCATTCGAGAGGGGGATGAATGGAAAACAGCCTTCTCCACCACTAGTGGGCACTATGAATATCTGGTCATGCCTTTCGGCTTATCTAACAGTCCTTCCGTCTTTCAGGCCTTTATGAACGATGTGTTTCGTGACATGCTGGACAAATGGGTAATCGTGTACATCGATGACATCCTGATTTACTCAAACTCACTGGAGGAACACATCCAACACGTCAGATCCGTACTTCAACGCTTGATTCAGTTCCAGTTGTATGCCAAGATCGAGAAATGTGAGTTTCATCAAACTAGCGTTTCATTTCTGGGTTACATCATCAGCCAGGAAGGAGTGGCCATGGACGACAAAAAGGTGAAAGGAGTGCTGGATTGGCCATTACCTCAGACAGTCAAAGAATTACAGAGATTCCTGGGATTCGCTAACTTTTATCGAAGATTTATTAGAAACTTCAGTCTCATTGCCGCTCCACTAACAGCTTTAACCAAACGCCATTGCTCTCGAATTGCCTGGAACCCCGAAGCACAGCAGGCTTTTCAAGAGTTAAAAACCCGATTTACTACTGCACCCATCCTACGTCATCCCGATCCAGAGCGTCAGTTCATTGTGGAGGTAGATGCTTCGAACACAGGAGTGGGGGCCATATTATCTCAACGTCAGGGAAACCCAGCCAAAATGTACCCGTGTGCTTTCTTCTCCCGCAAGCTTTCTTCAGCCGAGCGGAATTATGATGTGGGGAATCGCGAACTGCTAGCAATGAAACTGGCTCTAGAGGAATGGCGACACTGGCTGGAGGGAGCTTCAGAACCATTCATCATTCTCACAGATCATAAAAACCTTGAGTATCTCCGATCCGCCAAACGTCTCAACCCTCGTCAAGCAAGATGGGCACTGTTCTTCACACGTTTCAACTTCACTGTCACTTACCGCCCAGGCACCAAGAACGTCAAAGCCGATGCCCTCTCTCGTCAAACAGAAGAAGCAGTCCACAAAGATAACCCCGAAAACATCATCCACGAGAACCTCTTAGTAGCTCCAGTCCAGTGGGACATCATAACCGAAATCCAACAGGCCAATCTTCAGACTCCAACCCCCAGCAATTGTCCAGCCAATCTCCTCTTTGTCCCTGAAGCACTACGATCTCGCCTCATCGATCAAGTCCATTCCACACCAAGCTCCGGTCATCCTGGTATCTCTGCCACAATCCAACTACTGCAGAATCGATTTTGGTGGCCTACTCTCTCATCCGACACCATCAAATATGTCCAGAACTGTATCAATTGTCAAACTTCCAAATCCACCCGTAAACTACCAGCAGGCCTTCTATGTCCCCTTCCAACACCTCAACGACCCTGGTCACACATTGCCGTAGACTTCATCACAGATCTCCCCAATTCTCAAGGACACACGACAATTCTCACCATTGTGGATCGATTCTCCAAAGCCTGCCGTCTCATTCCCCTCACTAAACTTCCCACTGCCTTCGAAACAGCTGAACTACTATGCAACCAAGTTTTCAGATTTTACGGACTACCTGAGGATATAGTATCTGACAGAGGACCTCAGTTTACTTCCAGAGTCTGGTCCGCATTCTTCAAACATTTAAACGTGAACATCAGCCTCACTTCCGGTTATCACCCTCAGTCCAATGGTCAGACCGAACGTCTTAATCAAGATATCATCCGCTTCCTAAGAACATACTGCCAGCAACACCAACAGGATTGGAGCAGATATTTATTCTGGGCTGAGTACGCTCAAAATTCGTTGGTCAAACCTGCTACTGGTATCACCCCCTTCAAATGTATACTGGGTTTTCAGCCTCCTCTCTTCCCATGGTCCGGTGAGCCCACTGAACTCCCATCCGTTACAGAATGGTTACACAAAAGTGAAGAGGTTTGGGATCAAGCACACACTCATCTGAGGCATGCTGTCAGGCGTCAGGAACACCAGGCCAACCGTCGTCGTCGCCCAGCTCCAGAATACCAGAGTGGTCAATGGGTATGGCTATCAACCAGAGACTTACGCCTCAAACTTCCATGTCGCAAACTCAGTCCCAGGTATGTTGGTCCGTTCCAAATTATAAGACAAATATCACCTGTTTCATTCCGTTTAGACCTGCCCGCTAACTATCGTATCTCTCCCACTTTTCATGTTTCTCTGTTAAAACCCGCTGGTGGTCCGAGGGGAGAGACGGAGGAGGGGGCCGCCTCTCAGGGCCCTCCTGCCTTTCTGGTTGACGGCGAGGAGGCCTACAGAGTGCACAAGTTGCTGGATTCCAGACGTCGGGGTAACATGCTCCAATATCTGGTCGATTGGGAGGGGTACGGTCCGGAGGAACAGTCCTGGGTCAATTCAAGGGATATCCTGGACCCCACTCTCACTGAAGAGTTCCATAGGACATACCCGGAGAAACCGGCCCCTCGACCCCGTGGGAGACCCCGACGACAACCGCCTCCTCGCGTCAGGAGCCGCTCGCAGGGGGGGGGCTCTGTTACAATGGAGGCTCCCGCTCTGTCTCCTCTCCGCCACCAGAGGGAGCCTTCACCAGAATACTGATCATTGGCTACAAACTCAAATTCCCATCATGCCGCTTACCTGGGACTGATTGCGTCACACACCTGCACGCCATTAACACACACACATAAAAGCCACGTCCACACACCACACCAGTGCGAAGTCTTGATTTGCCCCGGTGATCATTTCTGAGCGTTTGTATCCTGATTCTGGTTTTCTGGTTTTGGACTTTGGACTGTTTGATTATTCTACGACTGATATCTGCCTTGCCTGAACTTGGACTGTTTATTGACTACGATTATTGCTGCCTGCCCTGATCTTTGCCTGTCTCCTGTTTATCCTGTTGTCTGCTCTGCATTGCCCTGTCTGCCTCGTTTTGACCCTGCCTGTACGACCTTGTTTAATAAAAGCTGCAAATGGATTCCTCTGTGCTTCGTGAATCATTACAGTACGATTGGCAGTGAATCTTTTATGCGGACAAAATAGCTCAATAAGAGTAACAAAATACATGTGGAAAAAATCACATCGTAATGTTTTAAAGAAGAGTGGTTTGATTAAAGTGGTGTAAATATACCCGATCCGGCAAAGATGGCAGTATCGGAGCTGATAACGATCCTGAGTATCGGATCGGCGCATCCCTACATACTATAATGTAAACACAGTACAGATGTAGACCTTGATGTACACCTGACCTTTCAGAAGGTTGCTCATGCATACTTTGTGGTTAAAATGTGCCCTCGATCCGCACTTTTGCAGAGCCTTCACTGCTGCAAGCTCTTCAGCACACTTCTTTTTGACAGTCAAAGCGGGGGTTACGTTTTTGCACGTCATGTAGAATAACCCTAAAAGCACCAAGGGTGCGGTGCCACCGGCTTTATATATATATATATATATATAAATATAGCTGCGAGCAGCGATTGCGGGCCAAAGCCGGCGGTACCGCCATCCCGGTGCCTTTAGGTAACTAAAGGCACCGGGGTTGCGGTGCCACCGGCTTGGGCCCGCAATCGCTGCTCGCAGCTATATTTAGGGCCCAAGCCCTGAAAGGGCGAAGGCCCTATTGTTTTCCTTAGGATTATTATTAGGGCCCAAGCCCTGAAAGGGCGAAGGCCCTATTGTTTTCCTTAGGATTATTATTATTATTATTATTATTATTTATACGACTATTTGGACACTTTTGGGGCCCTTAACGTGCTCGAAAACTCTTGAAACTTTGCACACGGGTCAGAACCCGCCGCCATTAGGGCCGGGCTGAAGATGGTACCCGGGCGTGGCAGGGGGGCTCGACAGCGCCACCTGGAAAGGGGTCCGAACACTTGGTCCATAAATCGAACACGCTTGTATGTAATAATATGAAACTCAGTACACATGTTGATCTCATCATTTCATATATACGTCGCACTTTTACTTTTTACCCCAGCCCAACAGGAAGTCAGTTTTTTAAGGTTCTTTATAAAACACTTGCAATGGAATTTTTAATACTCCTCCTAGAGCTCTTATCCAAATTCTACGAAACTCAGTCAGCGTGAAGTCAAGACATTGAGGATGAAAGTTTGCGAGGGGATTTTTGATATCTCGAACGGTTTGGCCGTGGCGAGGAAATGAAATCATGGCAAAAAATGTGAAACAGGAAGTGTGTCATAACTTCAGCATACATCAACCGATCGTGATGAAACTTCAGGAGTGTGTTCGCTGTAAGAGGACGATCACATGGATGTGACTATTGTGTGTCAAAGTTATAGCACCACCAACTGGCAGCAGAAAGTGTGTCATTTTCAAAATGCTTTGAAATCACCCTCTTATTTTAATCCAATTTGCTTCAAACTTCATCTGTATAATGTAAACATACGGCAGATGTAGACCTGTGAATGGATTCTTGATATCTTTGAAACTGTTGCCGTGGCGACGCATCAAACTTTCCAATTCTTTTAGGATGCTTTTGAGACCCTTAGCATGCTTCAAATTGCATGAAACTCATCAGACACATCACATTTAATAGCCAGTAGACATGTGCAAAGTTTCAGAAACGGGCGTGGTGAGGGCTCAGTAGCGCCACCTTTTGACAAAAGTGGGGTTGTTAGTTTTATCTACAGTTACAAAAATCAGTATGTATATTGTACTCCTCAAGCCGGACAACTTTCTAATTCACACTCAATAGCTAGGACCCACAGAAAGTCAGATATTTTAGTTTGAATGTAGTCATACTCCCTCTGAGCATATGTCTGAGCCTTTGCCTGTCTCTCTGTGTGTGTGTGTGTGTGTGTGTGTGTGTGTTAGCAGGGGGAGGGGGCTTAATTAACCATTTAACTGCTGTGTGTCTGGCCAGCATAAATAAAATACATTTCTTAAGCCTGGGATTTTTTAAATAAGTTTTTATTTTATTTTTTTATAAGTAAAGGCACATAGCCAGTTTAATTGTAGTGCATTGACAATAGTTTTATATAATTAGTTCATTAATTAAATTAACTTGGTCCATTAACTTGGTCTGAAAATTGGGTCCATAAATCAAACACACTTGCATATAATAATATTAAACTCGGTACACTTATAGATCTCATTAGCCCAAGCAACTTTAAGCCAGCAAAACAGGAAGTCGGTTGTTTCAGTCTGTATGTGAATGTTTTGCAAAACCAGCCTTTACATTTTTATTTCCCCCCTCTTAAGTAATTTTTAATTATTCACACACCAAACTTCTTCAAAATTATGAAAATATATTAAAGATACTAAGGCATGTACTGGCCATCGGGACTACCGGGAGATTCCTGGTGGGCCGCGGTCTGGTTGGGCCGGCGGCCCGGCGCGTTATGTATTTTGTTTTTAAATCATTATTAATTGTAATATATTATTATATATTATTATATTATTAATATATATTAATATATATTAATTGTATATTCTATCGTAAGTATATTGTTAAATTGTCCAATTCCGGACTTATGCGTCTCTCTCATGAAGCCGCATGAAGCTGACGCGAGCTGCGAGACTGACAGGTCTGACTGTCTGACACTGGCCAATCGGAATGAAGTTCAGATTCTAGACTTGAGAAGCGGCCGCTTACACCGTGTCCTAACTACACACGACGCCGCGACACGCGATAAAAGGTATCTTTTCCATGTTAATAAATCAGAGTTTTTGTCCTAACCATACGCGACGGCGACATGCGAAGTTTCTAATTTAGAAACGGTTCCTATTTCTGCGACGTCGCGGCTGACAGAATGAAGAAATTACACTGGTTATGAGTAGGCTACACATTATTTATTTTTAGTTAAAAATAGGTCACTGTGCCACAAGCCATAACGGATAATTTACCTCAGATTTTGAAAGCATTATAGTGTTCAAAATGAATTATGCAAACATACGACTGTACTTCATAACAACGACAATAACTGGCAGATGCCACCAAATGTGTTAAAATAAATGAATTATTTGCTGGACTTAAGTGAAAAGGAAAGCCATTTAATGACCATAGCACATAGTTGACGTGAAAAAATGAGTATTTTGCATATAAATATGCACATATAGACTATACATATTTTTTCGATTTGTATCCCTGAAAGTGCCTGGCAGAAGCCTATACTGTCTGTGTCATAAATGTGAACATAATATTATCTACTGTCTGTGTCATAAATGTGAACATAAAGTATATTTCATGAGGTGAAACATCACTGCCAGGAGCTACAGAATAGGGGAGCGCGGGGATAAATGTAGGCCTAACGCGGGGTTAAATGTAACACGGACATTTTACATAGTTTGTCAGTATCTAGCCGGCTGTCTTTCCGCTCTTTTTCTCTTGCTGCCAGAAGACGGTCTCCCGCGAATTTGCGGAACGTTTTGATTATATTTCGTGAAGATAATGGACAAAGAGTGTTTTGACATCATGAAAGTAAATTTTTTCATCGTAGATTTTTTTCTGTTTCCGGGTTGGATGTATACGCGTCCAAATCTAACTTTATATTGCCTTTATCACTGTCTTGTTGGCTCAAACACAGCACCGTTTTGAAACATGTCAGTAATTCCTAGCGACTGTTAGCTAGGTTTAAAATATGCAATACACAACAGTGTTCCAACTGCTGCCACAATGATAATCAAATGAAAACGGAGCCACACAACTTTTCAGGTTTGAGTATACATTTAACTTTGTTGGACTTTCACAAACAATGTTGTAATTTAAAATGTTTAAAATTTAGTGCACTATGAATGATAGCTTATTTATTTAACAAAAATATGGCCTGTTTTTAATGTAATAAACCATTTAAATTTTTATTCTAAGCTCATTTGTATTATTATTAATGTTATTATTATTAATAATAATAATTGTACATGCAGCTGCCACACAAATCTAATTTAATTGCAATTACAATATTTATATGTTTATTTTATTTTATTTATTATTATTTATTGCAAAACCGTGCAGCCCTTTTCTACGTCTCTAGCTATGATATTGATCCATAACAAAAGGATGATTGGATGAGGAACTAAAAATGTTATTATTCACCATTTATTTTCTATAAGACCAGTGTTGGGGGTAACGAGTTACAAACGAGTTTGGGTAAGTAAAGTAACGCATTACACTGAAAATATTGGTAACTACACTACTTTACTATAATAAAGGAACGCGCTTTCCTGCGTTACCCAAGCCGTGTTTGCCTGTGTGGAGAGTTCCGTCTAGTGGTGCGTGCGCGCCGTTGCCATAGAGACCGATTTGAGTGAGAGAGAGAGGGAAGTGGAGAGAGAGAGACCCAACAAATGGCAATATTCACATTACTTTCAGTTTATTGCTCGAAAGCACAAAAATATTTGAGTGAAATGTAGGCTATAGTAAAGCCTAAGATTATTATTTGTGACATTAGAACAAAATATGTGGATATAAAAACATGTATATAGGCTAGGCTAAAGAACTAAATGAACGATCTCTATTTTCTAATTTCACTAAACATTTCATTAAGTTTCGTGGACATTTTATAAAACATGGATCTTAGGCTCATTTTGTAAACATAAATAACTGATTTAGATGCGCAAACTGGGTGCCGTTGCGGAGATGTAGGCTCCATGTTCGGTGCAGGTTCGGCTTCTTGTCGTTCATCCTCGGATGCGGCATCGTGTGCGCTGTTTGCCGCGCGCACCTTTCCGCTCGTTCGGACGCGTGAAGTAAAAACAAGGCTCGAAAGTCTTGGAAAACGAAATGAACAGGATTGTTGCAGGGTTCATTGTAGAAGACATGCTTCCCCTGTCGACCATTAATTCCCCAGGTTTAGAAAAATACATTTTAAATTAGGATTAAGAATTTTATGGGATAAAGTGACCTTTATTTTATTATTTTTCATTGACATCTTTTATTTTTTTTAAATTATTATTATTACCATGAGTCGAATAAAAAGCTGGTTTTGTTCTCAGGAGAAGAGTTTTATTCTCCCAGCCTGTTTTGAAACTTCTGTGTTAAACACCATTTTAAAATTTTGAATTTTGAACCCCATTTTGTTTGTGAATTTTACAGTGCGGCATATTTATTTGTGCAGACAGGGATATTGTTCTTTCATGTCATTTTGTATACATTTTTACAATAAAATGATGATAGGGCAAAAACTGATATGATGTTTGTCCATGTAGGCTACATGGTAAATTAAGAAACAGGAAAGTAAAGTAATAAGTAGTGAAGTTATTTTTCCAACGCAGTAACTTGTAAAGTAATCTCATTACAATTTACAGAAGTAACTAGTAACTAATTACTTTTTTGAGTAACTACCCCAACACTGTATAAGACTATACCAATATTGGAACTATAGCCATTTTATTCTTTTTTTTTAATTTAAGAATTATGTTTAAATTTAAAAACAGACAGAATGGTTTAGTCAAAAAAGAAAAAAATCATTCATAGTGCTATACTGCCCTCTTCTGTTCAAAATTAGGTAGAACTACTGGATCAATATCCACACATTAATACAGTTGGCAGTACAGTATAATAGGTAATACAGTAGGATTGGGGCCTTAAAAATCACTAACTTAAAAAGAGAAATTAACGGACGTGCACACAAGACCAGGCTTGGGAGGGTTACTTTAAAAATGTATTCCGATACAGTTACAAATTATTTCATAAAAAAAGGGTCCCACTTTATATTAAATGGCTTTAAGTACTATATACTTTTTCAAAAAGTAACTACAATCTGATTACTACTTTTTTTGATGTAACTCACTAGATTTTTGTATCCTGATTACATAATGCCGTTGCATGTATTCTGTTGCTCCCACAAGACATTAGTCTGAATATTTTCCTGTATGAACAAAAAGGAGTTTCCATTGTTCGCACACAAACACACATTCGATCGCGCCTCTCTCGTGACTGTGTGTGCGTGTCATGTGTTCTAGGCTGTGTGCATGCACTTCTGAAGCTGCGCAGAAAATAATAAAATGCCATGCGGAGGACTAACGCAAAATGTGTGAGAAAATCCATTTGATTGTAGTTTAAGTGAGAAATAATTTCAGTGCTCTGGTCAATAGCTGTAGAGTGAAAACTGGTGAGTGCAGTATACAGCTTTCACAGAAAGAGAATGATGTGAGCACGTACGATTGGCAGTGAGTCCTGTGTGTGGACAAAATAGCTCAATAAGAGTAATAAAATACATGTGAAAAAAATCACATCATAATGTTTTAAAGAAGAGTGGTTTGATTAAAGTGGTGTAAATACACCCGATCCGGCAAAGATGGCAGTATCGGAGCTGATACCGATCCTGAGTATCGGATCGGCGCATTCCTAAATACTATAATGTAAACACAGTACAGATGTAGACCTGGATGTACACCTGACCTTTCAGAAGGTTGCTCACGCATACTTTGTGGTTAAAATGTGCCCTCAATGTGCACTTTTGCAGAGCCTTCAATGATGCAAGCTCTTCAGCACACTTCTTTTTGACAGTCAAAGCGGGGGTTATGTTTTTGCATGTCAAGTAGAACAACCCTAAAAGCACCAAGGTGGCGGTGCCACCGGCTTTATATATATATATATATATAAATATAGCTGCGAGCAGCGATTGCGGGCCCAAGCCGGCGGTACCGCCATCCCGGTGCCTTTAGGTAACTAAAGGCACCGGGGTTGCGGTGCCACCGGCTTGGGCCCGCAATCGCTGCTCGCAGCTATATTTAGGGCCCAAGCCCTGAAAGGGCGAAGGCCCTATTGTTTTCCTTAGGATTATTATTATTATTATTAGGGCCCAAGCCCTGAAAGGGCGAAGGCCCTATTGTTTTCCTTAGGATTATTTTTTTTTTTTTTTTTTTTTTTTTTTTTTTTTTTTTCTAACGACTATCCGGGCACTTTTGGGGTCCTTAACATGCTCAAAAACTCTTGAAACTTTGCACACGGGTCAGAACCCGCGGCCATCAGAGCCGGGCTGAAGCTGGTACACGGGCGCGGCAGGGCGGCTCGTCAGCGCCCCCTGGAACAGGGTCTGAACACTTTGTCCATAAATCAAACACGCTTGCATGTAATAATATGAAACTCGGTACACATGTCGATCTCATCGTTTCATATATACAACGCGCTTTTACTTTTTACCCCAGCCCAACAGGAAGTCAGATATTTACGGTTGTTTTTAAAACGCTTGCAATGGAATTTAATGTACTCCTCCTAGAGCATTCATCCGCATGGAACGAAACTCGGTCAGCCTGAAGTCAAGACATAGAGGATCAAAAATTGCGAGGGGATTTTTGATATCTCGAACGGTTTGGCTGTGGCGAGGAAACAAAATTATGGTGAGAAACGTGAAACAGGAAGTGTGTCCTAACTTCAGCATACATCAACCGATCTTGATGAAACTTCAGGAGTGTGTTCGCTGTAAGAGGACGATCACATGGATGTGACTATTGTGTGTCAAAGTTATAGCGCCACCAACTGGCAGCAGGAAGTGTGTCACTTTCAAAATGCTTTGAAATCACCCTCTTATTTTAACCCGATTTGCTTCAAACTTCATCTGTATAATGTAAACATACGGCAGATGTAGACCTGTGAATGGATTATTGATGTCTTTGAAACTGTTGCCGTGGCGACGCATCAAACTTTACCATTCTTTTAGGATGCTTTTGAGACCCTTAGCATGCTTCAAATTGCATGAAACTCCTCAGACACATTACATTTATTAGCCAGTAGACATGTGCAAAGTTTCAGAAACGGGCGTGGTGAGGGCTCAGTAGCGCCACCTTTTGACAAAAGTTGGGTTGTTAGTTTTATCTACAGTTACAAAAATCGGTATGTATATTGTACTCCTCGAGCCGGACAACTTTCTAATTGACACTCATTACCTAGGACCCACAGAAAGTAAGATATGTTTGTTTGAATCTGGTCATGCTCCCTTTGAACCTACATCTCTGTCTCTGTCTCTGTCTGTGTGTGTGTTAGTAGGGGAGGGGCTTAACCATTTCACTGCTGTGTGTTTTTTCTGCTGTGTAATTTCTTAATACATTTCTTAAGCCTGGTATGTTTTAAATAAGTTTTTATTTTAATTTTTATAAGTGAAGGCATAATATAACCCGTTAAATTGTAGTGCATTGACAATAGTTTTATATAATTAGTTTATTAATTAAATTAACTTGGTCCATAAACTTGATCTGAAAATTGGGTCCATAAATCAAACACACTTGCATATAATAATATTAAACTCGGTACACTTATAGATCTCATTAGCCCAAACAACTTTAAGCCAGCCCAACAGGATGTCGGTTGTTTCGGTCTGTACTGTATATGTTTTGCAAAACCAGCCTTTACATTTTTATTTCCCCCCTCTTAAGTAATTTTTAATTATTCCCACACCAAACTTCTTCAAAATTATGAAAATATATTAAAGATACTAAATCAGGCATATGTACTGGCCATCGGGACTACCGGGAGATTCCCGGTGGGCCGCGGTCTGGTTTGGCCGGCGGCCCGGCGCGTTATGTATTTTGTTTTTAAATCATTATTAATTGTAAATATATTCTATCGTAAGTATTTGTTAAATCATCCAATTCCGGACTTCTGCGTCTCTCTCATGAAGCCGCATGAAGCGGACGCGAGCTGAGAGACTGACAGGTCTGACTGTCTGACACTGGCCAATCGGAATCAAGAGCGGAGAAGCGGCCGCTCCCATAGGCAGTATCTCCCCGCCCTGTGGAGGCTTTCCGCTGGTCTCGTGAAGTTTCTCGCCGGTCTAGTCTCTGAGACCCCTACACCTGGTATTAAAATACGATCTGTATCCAGATAAGTTATCCGGATAATAAAAAAGAAATGTTAATGCAAGGTATTACGTTGTGATCGGATTGTGATCGATATGCCTGACCATCTGGAGGTAGTCTGGCTCGCATTGTGTTCGGATCTTTACGTGTAAACGCAATCTGGTTGTTGATATCACACATGTATATTTTACTCCTCCCAAAAACGCTAAAACATAAACGAGTGAGAGCGTTTACAGGCTGTTATAGTCAGAAATGACGGCGCTGCGACACGCATCACCGCCGCAGATGAGCAGCAGCTGAGCGACAAACCAACGTGCAAACATCGCAAATAAAAGTGAAAGTAAGTCAGAGACGCTTAATCATCTACACATTCATCTTCAAGTAAAGAAAGAAATGATCTCTTGACTCTTACCAGGGCTGTTGCCACTCTCTCTTATTGATATCTATTGATGAAATTAGCTGATGATCAATAAAATGCATGCTAATATCTGTAAAAAACAACCGACAAAATTACTGTATGATGGTGTAAATAAAGAATCAGTCCAGCATCGCCATGTCAGTGTGTATTGATTCATCATTCCCAGCAAGCAATTTTACGTCCAAAAGACGTCTAATAGCCGTCAAAACATAGCCCAGACGTCTAGGCTAAATCAAGGCTAAATTTGGGCTGTCAGTGAAAATCTAATAGACGTCTAACCATAGCCCAAGAATAGACATCTAACCATAGCCCAAGAATAGACTATAGTCAACAATTAGACGGCTATTGAACGACTACATTTATACGTCTAATAGGCAGTGCATATGGGTCTAGGCTAAAACAAGGCTAAATTTGGGCTGTCAGTGAAAATCTAATAGACGTCTAAATGTAGCCCAAGAATAGACTAGTCATCAATTAGACAACTATTAAACGACTACATATACATGCAATAGACAACAAAATGGTTAAAAGATTCTTTTCACTCAAATATAACAGGTTCACATAAATAACCACATAAATAACAAGCCATTCCAAAAAAAAACATATATAAAAGGCTTTATTTAGCAAAAGAACAACATTACGTAACTTCAAAACATAAAAATTACCACACCAATATTAAAATTAAAAATATAAAATTATTTTAACATGAACAACTTAAGATAATAAAATAGAAAACTCTGTTGCTGCTGGGAAGTTGGTCATCACAGCATCTGCCAAATAAGAATAAAATAATTAGCACAAGAAAAGCATTGTTGAAAGTACATGTACGTTTTGTGTGTGTGTGTGTGTTCTTGTGTTCTGTTTAGGTTTTAATGCACATCGGAGCTATTTGCATTATTGATATACTGGCGGAGACTTTTTAGATTTGCTTATTTTATATAGCCAATCATTTGTATTTTTATGCTGTATTATAAAATTAATTTGAAAGTTTAAACTTGAATTAATGAAGGCATTTTGAATGAAACTTCATCTTACTTTGCTTGTACAATAACAAACATTATTCTACTCTATTAGCTTATGCTCTCCAACAAGCCAATGTTCAGACAAATTTAATTTTATAATTTATATCAATGATGGACTTTGTCAAAGACAAGAGATTTAGTGAGGAAATGCTATTTTTATATCACAATGATCTAAAGAAAAGAGCCAAATATAATTGTGGCTTTCATAACACTTAATAATAGATTGCATGTGTTTCATGTTTACAGCTTTGGATTCAGTAACGTTAGGCCTACACGTGCATGTACCATGACACACCCGCTAAAATGTCACGATTCCAACAACACATGATAACAAATAATTTATCTAAAAAATTAACACGTCAAAATGAAAACACATATGCTTAAAAGACAAAAGTGGGAATGTATTTTACCTGTTGTCGTCGACCGTCAGCTGAATGCAATGCTCTGCCTCGTTTAAAATATTTGAGAATGGTCGATCGCGTGACCGGTGATCTGTGCTATCAAGACTCGCGTTGTCAGCAGTCATGTCTCAGTAGGGCTGTTGCCATCTAGCGGTTGAGAAATGTAATTGCATTTTTATTTAATTTAAAATAATAAAACAGTCAAATAAAACCGTAGATTTTTAATTAATGTGTGACTGTGACAGCAAACATGAAGCTGCGTGGGTGAAAAACAAGAAAACAATTTTAAGATTTATTTTGGCAATAGCCTACTAATCGCTGGTCTAAATCAGGGCTATAGCCAAGCCGTTAAACGTAGACCACTGATAGCCTCGATTTCGCCAGTGGGCTAAAAGCAGACTGCACATAGCCCATCCAATTCAGAGGATCGTGACTACAAATCGACCATGTCATGATATGACACTGGCACCTTGTAGATATGTTTACCAATGCGAACATGATGGGATATCAACTATCTCATGCGTTGCCTGCCCAACAATTCATTAAAACGACAATTAATCAGTTTCGACTAGAAGTGGGCTATAAATAGCCGGACAGACTATACGAGCTAGATCGCGTCTTCACACAGCCTACACATAGAAAATGTCAAAGAAATCAAACCAAACACCTTGTAATCACAGTTGACTTTGCTTACATGATGGAATATAATACATTTTGCAAGTTATTTTGGAAAAAATACATTTAGCCATGATTCAATGTTATTTTGGCTAGAAGTGAGTTACACATAGCCGGACTATATCGGGTCTCTATTTAACCTAGACGGTGAAATGATGGCTATTGCTTGCTGGGTTGTCTCTTCATAGTTTGCAAGAGACATTTAATAAACTGAGCGTATTTGATAAACTGAGCGTAGCCTATTCATCTATCAATATAGGCTAACCTCATTCTTTTAATGAACTGAAGAACGCTTATCGACCACCGTTACAGTACAATATGCACGTATGTCCATTTAAACTCGATTTTGGGTCAAATATGGATTATATCATGACACTGGCAAGAATATGGTTACATTTAAAGATGTTGTGCCAAGCATGAGAATGCTACGTTCAGCTGCTTTTGAAATAACATGTTTTTTTCCACTTCCTGAAAAGTAACCGTTTTGGACATACGTGAGTTTCATCGGGCAGCGACGATATATTAAAGATACTAAATCAGGCATGTACTGGCCATCGGGACTACCGGGAGATTCCCGGTGGGCCGCGGTCTGGTTGGGCCGGCGGCCCGGCGCGTTATGTATTTTGTTTTTAAATCATTATTAATTGTAAATATATTCTATCGTAAGTATATTGTTAAATTGTCCAATTCCGGACTTATGCGTCTCTCTCATGAAGCCGCATGAAGCTGACGCGAGCTGAGAGACTGACAGGTCTGACTGTCTGACACTGGCCAATCAAAATCAAGTTCAGATTCTAGACCTGAGAAGCGGCCGCTTACACCGTGTCCTAACTACACACGACGCCGCGACACGCGATAAAAGGTATCTTTTCCATGTAAATCAGAGTTTTTGTCCTAACCAGACGCGACGGCGACATGTGAAGTTTCTAATTTAGAAACGGTTCCTATTTCTGCGACGTCGCGGCTGACAGAATGAAGAAATTACACTGGTTATGAGTAGCTACACATTATTTATTTTTAGTTAAAAATAGGTCACTGTGCCACAAGCCATAACGGATCATTTACCTCAGATTTTGAAAGCATGTAATATTATCGTGTTCAAAATGAATTCTATGCAAACATACGACTGTATTTCATAACAACGCTAACTTGAGGCAGATGCCACCAAATGTGTTAAATAAATGAATTATTTGCTGGACTTAAGTGAAAAGGATAGCCATTTAATGACCATAGCACATAGTTGATGTGAAAAAGGAGTATTTTGCATATAAATATGCACATAAATACATATTTTTTTCAATTTGTATCCCTGAAAGTGCCTGGCAGAAGCCTATACTGTCTGTGTCATAAATGTGAACATAATATTATCTACTGTCTGTGTCATAAATGTGAACATAATATTGTAACAGAATATTCTTATGCTATATTATATAAACTATATTTCATGAGGTGAAACATCACTGCCAGGAGCTACAGAATATATATTTCTGTAGGTCCTCACCGTGATGTTGTACTTCATGAAATATACGTAGTATAGCCTAAGAATATTCTATTAGAATATTAAGTGACACATAAACAAGCTCTTCGGCACACTTCTTTTTGACAGTCAAAGCGGGGGTTATGTTTTTGCACGTCATGTAGAATAACCCTAAAAGCACCAAGGTGGCGGTGCCACCGGCTTTATATATATATATATATATATATATATATATATATATATATATATATATATATATATATATATATATATATATATATAAATATAGCTGCGAGCAGCGATTGCGGGCCCAAGCCGGCGGTACCGCCATCCCGGTGCCTTTAGGTAACTAAAGGCACCGGGGTTGCGGTGCCACCGGCTTGGGCCCGCAATCGCTGCTCGCAGCTATATTTATTATTATTATTTTTTTTTCTAACGACTATCCGGGCACTTTTGGGGCCCTTAACATGCTCAAAAACTCTTGAAACTTTGCACACGGGTCAGAACCCGCGGCCATCAGAGCCGGGCTGAAGCTGGTACCCGGGCGTGGCAGGGCGGCTCGTCAGCGCCCCCTGGAACAGGGTCTGAACACTTTGTCCATAAATCAAACACGCTTGCATGTAATAATATGAAACTCGGTACACATGTCGATCTCATCGTTTCATATATTCATCGCACTTTTACTTTTTACCCCAGCCCAACAGGAAGTCAGATATTTACGTTTTTTTTTTAAATGCTTGCAATGGAATTTAATGTACTCCTCCTAGAGCATTCATCCGCATGGAACGAAACTCGGTCAGCCTGAAGTCAAGACATAGACGATCAAAAATTGCGAGGGGATTTTTGATATCTCGAACGGTTTGGCTGTGGCGAGGAAACAAAATTATGGTGAGAAACGTGAAACAGGAAGTGTGTCCTAACTTCAGCATACATTAACTGATCTTGATGAAACTTCAGGAGTGTGTTCGCCGTAAGAGGACGATCACATGGATGTGACTATTGTGTGTCAAAGTTATAGCGCCACCAACTGGCAGCAGGAAGTGTGTCACTTTCAAAATGCTTTGAAATCACTCTCTTATTTTAACCCGATTTGCTTCAAACTTCATCTGTATAATGTAAACATACGGCAGATGTAGACCTGTGAATGGATTCTTAATATCTTTGAAACTGTTGCCGTGGTGACGCATCAAACTTTACCATTCTTTTAGGATGCTTTTGAGACCCTTAGCATGCTTCAAATTGCATGAAACTCCTCAGACACATCACATTTATTAGCCAGTAGACATGTGCAAAGTTTCAGAAACGGGCGTGGTGAGGGCTCAGTAGCGCCACCTTTTGACAAAAGTTGGGTTGTTAGTTTTATCTACAGTTACAAAAATCAGTATGTATATTGTACTCCTCGAGCCGGACAACTTTCTAATTGACACTCTTTAACTAGGACCCACAGAAAGTAAGATATGTTTGTTTGAATCTGGTCATGCTCCCTTTGAGCCTACATCTCTGTCTCTCTCTGTGTGTGTGTTAGTAGGGGGAGGGGCTTAACTTAACCATTTCAGTGCTGTGTGTTTTTTTCTGCTGTGTAATTTCTTAATACATTTCTTAAGCCTGGTATGTTTTAAATAAGTTTTTATTTTAATTTTATAAGTGAATGCATAATATAACCAGTTAAATTGTAGTGCATTGACAATAGTTTTATATAATTAGTTTATTAATTAAATTAACTTGGTCCATAAACTTGGTCCAGCTGCGAGACTGACAGGTCTGACTGTCTGACACTGGCCAATCGGAATCAAGAGCGGAGAAGCGGCCGCTCCCATAGGCAGTATCCACCTCTTTCTGCTCTAAACAATGGGCGCCGCCATGACGACGATGCCGGTAGTCAACTTCCGGTTCCAGTCTGGTCTATGCATTTTTGCCATTTGTTTTAGATCGCGTCATCCCCACATCGCTAAACTAAATCGAAAAAAACATTCATCAAATGTGATCTGATCACGTTATTTTTATTAAATCACAGATAAAAACAAAATGAACGTTTTCCTTTGCTTCATAACTTCCAAAGGATAGCTGATGCATGACTGCGCGATCTCCAGCAAACATCCGACAGTCTCTATCACCCCGACTGCTGCAGAATAACAGTTCTAAAAGGTTAGGCTGGTAAGCCCCTTGACTCCTGCTACCTCTGCTTTTAGAGATTCATCCTTTTAGAACTGTTATTCTGCAGCAGTCGGGGTGATAGAGACTGTCGGATGTTTGCTGGAGATCGCGCAGTCATGCATCAGCTATCCTTTGGAAGTTATGAAGCAAAGGAAAACGTTCATTTTGTTTTTATCTGTGATTTAATAAAAATAACGTGATCAGATCACATTTGATGAATGTTTTTTTCGATTTAGTTTAGCGATGTGGGGATGACGCGATCTAAAACAAATGGCAAAAATGCATAGACCAGACTGGAACCGGAAGTTGACTACCGGCATCGTCGTCATGGCGGCGCCCATTGTTTAGAGCAGAAAGAGGTGGATAGTATCTCCCCGCTCTGTGGAGGCATTCCGCAGGTCTCGTGAAGTTTCTCGCCGGTTTCGTCTCTGAGACCCCTACACCTGGTATTAAAATGCGATCTGTATCCAGATAAGTTATCCGGATAATAAAAAAGAAATATCAATGCAAGGTATTACGTTGTGATCGGATTGTGATCGATTTGCCTGACCATCTGGAGGTAGTCTGGCTCGCATTGTGTTCGGATCTTTACGTGTAAACGCAATCTGGTTGTTGATATCACACATGTATATTTTACTCCTCCCAAAAATGCTAAAAAATAAACGAGTGAGAGCGTTTACATGTCGGCGCTACTGCGACACGCATCACCACCGCAGATAAGCAGCAGCTGAGCGTCAAACCAACGTGCAAACATCGCAAATAAAAGTGAAAGTAAGTCAGAGACGCTTAATCATCTACACAATCATCTTCAAGTAAAGAAAGAAATGATCTCTTGACTCTTACAAGGGCTGTTGCCACTCTCTCTTATTGATGTCTATTGATGAAATTAGCTGATGATCAATAAAATGCATGCTAATATCTGTAATAAACAACCGACAAAATTACTGTATGATGGTGTAAATAAAGAATCAGTCCAGCATCGCCATGTCAGTGTGTATTGATTCATCATTGTCTCTTCATAGTTTGCAAGAGACATTTAATAAACTGAGCGTATTTGATAAACTGAGCGTAGCCTATTCATCTGTCAATATAACCTCATTCTTTTTAATGATCAGAAGAACGCGTATCGACTACCGTTACAGTACAATATGTCCTAACTACACACGACGCCGCGACACGCGATAAAAGGTATCTTAAATCAGAGTTTTTGTCCTAACCAGACGCGACGGCGACATGCGAAGTTTTTTCTAATTTAGAAACGGTTCCTATTTCTGCGATGTCGCGGCTGACAGAATGAAGAAATTACACTGGTTATGAGTACACATTATTTATTTTTAGTTAAAAATAGGTCACTGTGCCACAAGCCATAACGGATAATTTACCTCAGATTTTGAAAGCATGTAATATTATAGTGTTCAAAATGAATTCTATGCAAACATACGACTGTATTTCATAACAACGACAATAACTTGAGGCAGATGCCACCAAATGTGTTAAAATAAATGAATTATTTGCTGGACTTAAGTGAAAATGATAGCCATTTAACACCAGAACTCCCAAGGCGGTCATTTTGACCGTTTTTAAAATTTACAGTGTAATAACTTATTTGTTAAAATAAAATCAATGTGGCTGTAGGACTCTGACTTTTCCTAAATATGTGTATATTTTATTCTGGCACTGTTATTTTATTACAATCACAAAACACAAAACAGTTGCGTCCTATTTCTACCTAGAATGGCCATGGCGGTCATTTTGACCGCACGCATTATAAATATCATAAGTCCGCTATATTTCCCGCGATCAACACGCACATATTGTAGAAGTGCACAAATGAGCAAGTTTCGCGTCCATCACGCAACTGGCAAGCGAATTTCGCTCCGACAACATGAAATCAAAAGCCACTCAACTGGTGCGAGAGTCGGGTAGGCGGTCCGGGACGAAGATGATGAAGGCAGTGCCAAGTAAGGAGAAACTGCAAAAATTAAATCAAGGAGTCATGTGCCAAATGTCACAAAGTAGTGTGAGGGACTGAAGCTGCACGCGAAGCGGTGTTTTCCTATGTGTGTGTGCGTAACGTCAGTGAATGAATAGGGGGGTTTCCACCGTTCAAATGAGCCCACATCTTTATTATCATCTATCGTAACATTGTAGATCTATTTATTTTTAGATTTCACATTGATTGTATTTGTATAACAGGGCTGTAGGCTACTGTATGAAGCTTTGACGTTTCCTAGATTTTTTGCATGTCTATTCACGTGGAGAGTGCGGTGAAAAAATATTTTTGACGCAAAACTTTCCTCGGCAGCACCTGTCGGGGAAATATTTTTGTATTGGCTTTATAATATGATATAATATTTTGCTTGTTTTAAGGGCGATGGCATTATAACATGACAACAGGAATTATAAGTGTCACTGGAAAACTTAAAGAGAAAGGTTCAAATGCAGATATGACATGACGAAAATGACGTTCAGTACAGCCAAATGAACGTTAAAGTTTGAACGGTCAGAATGACCGCTATGGTCGTTGTAGTAGTTATGGAATTCCGGTAGTTCTAGTGTTAATGACCATAGCACATAGTTGATGTGAAAAAAGGAGTATTTTGCATATAAATATGCACATAAATACATATTTTTTAAATTTGTCTCCCTGAAAGTGCCTGGCAGAAGCCTATACTGTCTGTGTCATAAATGTGAACATAATATTATCTACTGTCTGTGTCATAAATGTGAACATAATATTGTAACAGAATATTCTTATGCTATATTATATAAACTATATTTCATGAGGTGAAACATCACTGCCAGGAGCTACAGAATATATATTTCTGTAGGTCCTCACCGTGATGTTGCACTTCATGAAATATATGTAGCCTAAGAATATTCTATTAAAATATTAAGTGGCACATAAATTCAGACCAGTTATTTACAATAAAGCCTTATAAAATCATTTCCATTCCCTTTGTTTATTATTTTAATAGTTTTTTCTTGGTTTTGATAGTAAATAAAATCTAATCAGTAATTTTACATGCAGATTAATGCACGTATAGATTAATGCACGTGTGTGTGTGTTTGCATAGTGGGCCGGTCTGGATGAAGTGTCCAGGGCTGATTTTTTGTCCCAGTCCAGCCCTAAATGGCAATATTCACATTACTTTCAGTTTATTGCTCGAAAGTACAAAAATATTTGAGTGAAATGTAGGCTATAGTAAACATATTATTATTTGTGACATTAGAACAAAATATGTGGATATAAAAACATGTATATAGGCTAAAGAACTAAATGAACGATCTCTATTTTCTAATTTCACGACGTCCACACAAGACCAGGCTTGGGAGGGTTACTTTAAAAAATGTATTCCGATATAGTTACAAATTATTTCATAAAAAAGGGTCCCACTTTATATTAATTGGCTTTAAGTACTTTATACTTTTTCAAAAAGTAACTACAATCTGATTACTTTTTTGATGTAACTCACTGTAATAATATACAGTTACTGGATTTTTGTTTCCTGATTACATAATGCTGTTACAT
This sequence comes from Cyprinella venusta, assembly GCA_038021265.1. NCBI lineage: Eukaryota > Metazoa > Chordata > Actinopteri > Cypriniformes > Leuciscidae > Cyprinella > Cyprinella venusta. Next base: position 21,690,273 of record CM075863.1, read on the forward strand.
GTATTCTGTTGCTCCCACAAGACATTAGTCTGAATATTTTCCTGTATGAACAAAATGGAGTTTCCATTGTTCACACACAAACACACACAGAGTTCGATCGCGCCTCTCTCATGACTGTGTGCGTGTCATGTGTTCTAGGCTGTGTGCATGCACTTCTGAAGCTGCTCAGAAAATAATAAAATGCCATGCAGAGGACTAATGCAAAATGTGTGGGAAAATCCATTTGATTGTAGTTTAAGTGAGAAATAATTTCAGTGCTCTGGTCAATAGCTGTAGAGTGAAAACTGGTGAATGCAGTATACAGCTTTCACAGAAAGAGAATGATGTGAGCACGTACGATTGGCAGTGAATCTTTTAAGCGGACAAAATAGCTCAATAAGAGTAACAAAATACATGTGGAAAAAATCACATCGTAATGTTTTAAAGAAGAGTGGTTTGATTAAAGTGGTGTAAATATACCCGATCCGGCAAAGATGGCAGTATCGGAGCTGATAACGATCCTGAGTATCGGATCGGCGCATCCCTACATACTATAATGTAAACACAGTACAGATGTAGACCTTGATGTACACCTGACCTTTCAGAAGGTTGCTCATGCATACTTTGTGGTTAAAATGTGCCCTCGATCCGCACTTTTGCAGAGCCTTCACTGCTGCAAGCTCTTCAGCACACTTCTTTTTGACAGTCAAAGCGGGGGTTACGTTTTTGCACGTCATGTAGAATAACCCTAAAAGCACCAAGGGTGCAGTGCCACCGGCTTTATATATATATATATATATATATATATATAAATATAGCTGCGAGCAGCGATTGCGGGCCAAAGCCGGCGGTACCGCCATCCCGGTGCCTTTAGGTAACTAAAGGCACCGGGGTGGCGGTGCCACCGGCTTGGGCCCGCAATCGCTGCTCGCAGCTATATTTATTATTATTATTTATACGACTATTTGGGCACTTTTGGGGCCCTTAACGTGCTCGAAAACTCTTGAAACTTTGCACACGGGTCAGAACCCGCTGCCATTAGGGCCGGGCTGAAGATGGTACCCGGGCGTGGCAGGGGGGCTCGACAGCGCCACCTGGAAAGGGGTCCGAACACTTGGTCCATAAATCAAACACGCTTGTATGTACTAATATGAAACTCGGTACACATGTTGATCTCATCATTTCATATATACGTCGCACTTTTACTTTTTACCCCAGCCCAACAGGAAGTCGGTTATTTAAGGTTTTTTGTAAAACACTTGCAATGGAATTTTTAATACTCCTCCTAGAGCTCTTATCCGAATTCAACGAAACTCGGTCAGCGTGAAGTCAAGACATTGAGGATGAAAGTTTGCGAGGGGATTTTTGATATCTCGAACGGTTTGGCCGTGGCGAGGAAATGAAATTATGGCGAGAAACGTGAAACAGGAAGTGTGTCATAACTTCAGCATACATCAACCGATCTTGATGAAACTTCAGGAGTGTGTTCGCTGTAAGAGGACGATCACATGGATGTGACTATTGTGTGTCAAAGTTATAGCGCCACCAACTGGCAGCAGGAAGTGTGTCACTTTCAAAATGCTTTAAAATCACCCTCTTATTTTAACCCGATTTGCTTCAAACTTCATCTGTATAATGTAAACATACGGCAGATGTAGACCTGTGAATGGATTCTTGATATCTTTGAAACTGTTGCCGTGGCGACGCATCAAACTTTACCATTCTTTTAGGATGCTTTTGAGACCCTTAGCATGCTTCAAATTGCATGAAACTCATCAGATACATCACATTTATTAGCCAGTAGACATGTGCAAAGTTTCAGAAACGGGCGTGGTGAGGGCTCGGTAGCGCCACCTTTTGACAAAAGTGGGGTTGTTAGTTTTATCTACAGTAACAAAAATCGGTATGTATATTGTACTCCTCGAGCCGGACAACTTTCTAATTCACACTCAATAGCTAGGACCCACAGAAAGTCAGATATTTTTGTTTGAATGTAGTCATACTCCCTCTGAGCATATGTCTGAGCCTTTGCCTGTCTGTCTGTGTGTGTGTGTGTGTGTGTGGGAGTGTGTGTTTGCAGGGGGAGGGGGTTAACCATTTCACTGCTGTGTGTCTGGCCAGCATAAAGAAAATACATTTCTTAAGCCTGGGATTTTTTAAATAAGTTTTTATTTTAATTTTTTATAAGTAAAGGCATATAGCCAGTTTAATTGTAGTGCATTGACAATAGTTTTATATAATTAGTTCATTAATTAAATTAACTTGGTCCATAAACTTGGTCTGAAAATTGGGTCCATAAATCAAACACACTTGCATATAATAATATTAAACTCGGTACACTCTCATTAGCCCAAACAACTTTAAGCCAGCCCAACAGGAAGTCGGTTGTTTCGGTCTGTATGTGAATGTTTTGCAAAACCAGCCTTTACATTTTTATTCCCCCCCTCTTAAGTAATTTTTAATTATTCCCACCAAACTTCTTCAAAATTATGAAAATATATTAAAGATACTAAATTGTGAACGGATATCGAATGGCGAGGGATTATGTCAAAAAAAGAATCAGGAAACGTCTCTCTATCTTCTAAAAATTTTATTATTCACCATTTATTTTCTATAAGACCAGTGTTGGGGGTAACGAGTTACAAAGTAACGAATTACAGTAACGATATTACTTTTTTGGGTAAGTAAAGTAACGCATTACACTGAAAATATTGGTAACTACACTACTTTACTATACTAAAGGAACGCGCTTTCCTGCGTTACCCAAGCCGTGTTTGCCTGTGTGGAGAGTTCCGCCTAGTGGTGCGTGCGCGCCGTTGCCATAGAGACCGATTTGAGTGAAGGAGAGAGGGAAGTGGAGAGAGAGAGACGGGTTTCGGCAAATGGCAATATTCACATTACTTTCAGTTTATTGCTCGAAAGCACAAAAATATTTGAGTGAAATGTAGGCTATAGTAAACCCTAAGATTATTATTTGTGACATTAGAACAAAATATGTGGATATAAAAACATGTATATATAGGCTAAAGAACTAAATGAACGATCTCTATTTTCTAATTTCACTAAACATTTCATTAAGTTTCGTGGACATTTTATAAAACATGGATCTTAGGCTCATTTTGTAAACATAAATAACTGATTTAGATGCGTAAACTGGGTGCCGTTGCGGAGATGTAGACTACATGTTCGGTGCAGGTTCGGCTTCTTGTCGTTCATCCTCGGATGCCGCATTGCGTGCGCTGTTTGCCGCGCGCACCTTTCCGCTCGTTCGGACGCGTCAAGTAAAAACAAGGCTCGAAAGTCTTGGATAACACAAAACGAAATGAACAGGATTGTTGCAGGGTTTATTGTAGAAGACATGCTTCCCCTGTCGACCATTAATCCCCCAGGTTTAGAAAAATACATTTTAAATTAGGATTAAGAATTTTATGGGATAAAGTGACCTTCATTTTATTATTTTTCATTGACATCTTTTATTTTTTTTTTTTTAATTATTATTATTACCATGAGTCGAATAAAAAGCTGGTTTTGTTCTCAGGAGAAGAGTTTTATTCTCCCAGCCTGTTTTGAAACTTCTGTGATAAACACCATTTTAAAATTTTGAATTTTGAACCCCATTTTGTTTGTGAATTTTACAGTGCGGCATATTTATTTGTGCAGACAGGGATATTGTTCTTTCATGTCATTTTGTATACATTTTTACAATAAAGTGATGATAGGGCAAAAACTGATATGATGTTTGTCCATGTAGGCTACACGGTAAATTAAGAAACAGGAAAGTAAAGTAATAAGTAGTGAAGTTACTTTTCCAATGCAGTAACTAGTAAAGTAATCTCATTACAATTTACAGAAGTAACTAGTAACTAATTACTTTTTTTGAGTAACTACACTGTATAAGACTATACCAATATTGGAACTATAGCCATTTTATTCATTTTTTTAAATTTAAGAATTATGTTTAAGTTTAAAAACAGACAGAATGGTTTAGTCAAAAGAGAAAAAAAATCATTCATATTGCTATACTGCCCTCTTGTGTTCTAATTAGAACTATTGGATCAATATCCACACATTGATTAGGTAATACAGTAGGATTGGGGCCTTAAAAATCGCTAACTTAAAAAGTGAAAGTAACGGACGTGCACACAAGAACAGGCTTGGGAGGGTTACTTTAAAAATGTATTCTGATACAGTTACAAATTATTTCATAAAAAAGGGTCCCACTTTATATTAAGTGGCTTTAAGTACTTTTTCAAAAAGTAACTACAATCTGATTACTACTTTTTTGATGTAACTCACTGGATTTTTGTATCCTGATTACATAATGCCGTTACATGTATTCTGTTGCTCCCACAAGACATTAGTCTGAATATTTTCCTGTATGAACAAAATGGAGTTTCCATTGTTCGCACACAAACACACACAGAGTTCGATCGCGCCTCTCTCGTGACTGTGTGTGCGTGTCATGTGTTCTAGGCTGTGTGCATGCACTTCTGAAGCTGCTCAGAAAATAATAAAATGCCATGCGGAGGACTAACGCAAAATGTGTGAGAAAATCCATTTGATTGTAGTTTAAGTGAGAAATAATTTCAGTGCTCTGGTCAACAGCTGTAGAGTGAAAACTGGTGAGTGCAGTATACAGCTTTCACAGAAAGAGAATGATGTGAGCACGTACGATTGGCAGTGAGTCCTGTGTGTGGACAAAATAGCTCAATAAGAGTAATAAAATACATGTGAAAAAATCACATCATAATGTTTTAAAGAAGAGTGGTTTGATTAAAGGACATGTTCGGTATTTTACAATTAAAGCCCTGTTTTAAGATCATCCCTGATGAAATAGAATAGTTAAGATTGTTTTTGAGACAAATGCTCCTGTCACGAGAATTTTAGGTTTCTGTGTTAGCACCCCCCCACCTTTATAATGAAACCATAGGTGCACTCGAACAATCATTCATAAAAACGCATAAAACTTTAGTTTACAAAGACGTGAAACTCACCGAGTGGTCTGGGGTGTTCACTGATATGCTCACACAAAAATCGCTGCAAAAGATGCTTTTCCAACAGGTTTTATCATCGTTTTTGTCCAAGTCTATTTTCTTCCTGTTTTTGGTTGAAGTCCACATTAGTCAATTGTCGAGTTTGCGTGCGCGATCCTTAGTTATCTAGTTACCAATGATCGCGCACGTGAACTCGACAATTGACTAATATGGACTTCAACCGAAAACAGGAAGAAAATGGACTTGGACAAAAACTACGATAAAACCTGTTGGAAAAGCATCTTTTGCAGCGATTTTTGTGTGAGCATATCAGTGAACACCCGGTGAGTTTCACGTCTTTGTAAACTAAAGTTGTATGCGTTTTTATGAATGATTGTTCGAGTGCACCTATGCTTTCATTATAAAGGTGGGGGGGTGCTAACACAGAAACCTAAAATTCTCGTGACAGGAGCATTTGTCTCAAAAACAATCTTAACTATTCTATTTCATCAGGGATGATCTTAAAACAGGGTTTTAATTGTAAAATACAATTAAAACCCTGTTTAAAAACTTGTCCTTTAAAGTGGTGTAAATATACCCGATCCGGCAAAGATGGCAGTATCGGAGCTGATACCGATCCTGAGTATCGGATCGGCGCATCCCTAAATACTATAATGTAAACACAGTACAGATGTAGACCTGGATGTACACCTGACCTTTCAGAAGGTTGCTCACGCATACTTTGTGGTTAAAATGTGCCCTCAATGTGCACTTTTGCAGAGCCTTCACTGATGCAAGCTCTTCAGCACACTTCTTTTTGACAGTCAAAGCGGGGGTTATGTTTTTGCACGTCATGTAGAATAACCCTAAAAGCACCAAGGTGGCGGTGCCACCGGCTTTATATATATATATATATATATATATATATATATATATATATATAAATATAGCTGCGAGCAGCGATTGCGGGCCAAAGCCGGCGGTACCGCCATCCCGGTGCCTTTAGGTAACTAAAGGCACCGGGGTTGCGGTGCCACCGGCTTGGGCCCGCAATCGCTGCTCGCAGCTATATTTATATATATATATATATATATATATATATATATATATATATATAATTATTATTAGGGCCCAAGCCCTGAAAGGGCGAAGGCCCTATTGTTTTCCTTAGGATTATTATTATTATTATTATTATTATTATTATTATTATTTATACGACTATTTGGGCACTTTTGGGGCCCTTAACGTGCTCGAAAACTCTTGAAACTTTGCACACGGGTCAGAACCCGCCGCCATTAGGGCCGGGCTGAAGATGGTACCCGGGCGTGGCAGGGGGGCTCGACAGCGCCACCTGGAATGGGGTCCGAACACTTGGTCCATAAATCAAACACGCTTGTATGTACTAATATGAAACTCGGTACACATGTTGATCTCATCATTTCATATATACGTCGCACTTTTACTTTTTACCCCAGCCCAACAGGAAGTCGGTTATTTAAGGTTTTTTGTAAAACACTTGCAATGGAATTTTTAATACTCCTCCTAGAGCTCTTATCCGAATTCAACGAAACTCGGTCAGCGTGAAGTCAAGACATTGAGGATGAAAGTTTGCGAGGGGATTTTTGATATCTCGAACGGTTTGGCCGTGGCGAGGAAATGAAATTATGGCGAGAAACGTGAAACAGGAAGTGTGTCATAACTTCAGCATACATCTACCGATCTTGATGAAACTTCAGGAGTGTGTTCGCTGTAAGAGGACGATCACATGGATGTGACTATTGTGTGTCAAAGTTATAGCGCCACCAACTGGCAGCAGGAAGTGTGTCACTTTCAAAATGCTTTAAAATCACCCTCTTATTTTAACCCGATTTGCTTCAAACTTCATCTGTATAATGTAAACATACGGCAGATGTAGACCTGTGAATGGATTCTTGATATCTTTGAAACTGTTGCCGTGGCGACGCATCAAACTTTACCATTCTTTTAGGATGCTTTTGAGACCCTTAGCATGCTTCAAATTGCATGAAACTCATCAGATACATCACATTTATTAGCCAGTAGACATGTGCAAAGTTTCAGAAACGGGCGTGGTGAGGGCTCGGTAGCGCCACCTTTTGACAAAAGTGGGGTTGTTAGTTTTATCTACAGTAACAAAAATCGGTATGTATATTGTACTCCTCGAGCCGGACAACTTTCTAATTCACACTCAATAGCTAGGACCCACAGAAAGTCAGATATTTTTGTTTGAATGTAGTCATACTCCCTCTGAGCCTATGTCTGAGCCTTTGCCTGTGTGTGTGTGTGTGTGTGTGTGTGTGTTTGCAGGGGGAGGGGGTTAACCATTTCACTGCTGTGTGTCTGGCCAGCATAAAGAAAATACATTTCTTAAGCCTGGGATTTTTTAAATAAGTTTTTATTTTAATTTTTTATAAGTAAAGGCATATAGCCAGTTTAATTGTAGTGCATTGACAATAGTTTTATATAATTAGTTCATTAATTAAATTAACTTGGTCCATAAACTTGGTCTGAAAATTGGGTCCATAAATCAAACACACTTGCATATAATAATATTAAACTCGGTACACTCTCATTAGCCCAAACAACTTTAAGCCAGCCCAACAGGAAGTCGGTTGTTTCGGTCTGTATGTGAATGTTTTGCAAAACCAGCCTTTACATTTTTATTCCCCCCCTCTTAAGTAATTTTTAATTATTCCCACCAAACTTCTTCAAAATTATGAAAATATATTAAAGATACTAAATTGTGAACGGATATCGAATGGCGAGGGATTATGTCAAAAAAAGAATCAGGAAACGTCTCATATCTTCTAAAAATTTTATTATTCACCATTTATTTTCTATAAGACCAGTGTTGGGGGTAACGAGTTACAAAGTAACGAATTACAGTAACGATATTACTTTTTTGGGTAAGTAAAGTAACGCATTACACTGAAAATATTGGTAACTACACTACTTTACTCTACTAAAGGAACGCGCTTTCCTGCGTTACCCAAGCCGTGTTTGCCTGTGTGGAGAGTTCCACCTAGTGGTGCGTGCGCGCCGTTGCCATAGAGACCGATTTGAGTGAAGGAGAGAGGGAAGTGGAGAGAGAGAGACGGGTTTCGGCAAATGGCAATATTCACATTACTTTCAGTTTATTGCTCGAAAGCACAAAAATATTTGAGTGAAATGTAGGCTATAGTAAACCCTAAGATTATTATTTGTGACATTAGAACAAAATATGTGGATATAAAAACATGTATATATAGGCTAAAGAACTAAATGAACGATCTCTATTTTCTAATTTCACTAAACATTTCATTAAGTTTCGTGGACATTTTATAAATCATGGATCTTAGGCTCATTTTGTAAACATAAATAACTGATTTAGATGCGCAAACTGGGTGCCGTTGCGGAGATGTAGGCTCCATGTTCGGTGCAGGTTCGGCTTCTTGTCGTTCATCCTCGGATGCGGCATCGTGTGCGCTGTTTGCCGCGCGCACCTTTCCGCTCGTTCGGACGCGTCAAGTAAAAACAAGGCTCGAAAGTCTTGGATAACACAAAACGAAATGAACAGGATTGTTGCAGGGTTTATTGTAGAAGACATGCTTCCCCTGTCGACCATTAATCCCCCAGGTTTAGAAAAATACATTTTAAATTAGGATTAAGAATTTTTTGGGATAAAGTGACCTTTATTTTATTATTTTTCATTGACATCTTTTATTTTTTTTTTTAATTATTATTATTACCATGAGTCGAATAAAAAGCTGGTTTTGTTCTCAGGAGAAGAGTTTTATTCTCCCAGCCTGTTTTGAAACTTCTATGTTAAACACCATTTTAAAATTTTGAATTTTGAACCCCATTTTGTTTGTGAATTTTACAGTGCGGCATATTTATTTGTGCAGACAGGGATATTGTTCTTTCATGTCATTTTGTATACATTTTTACAATAAAGTGATAGGGCAAAAACTGATATGATGTTTGTCCATGTAGGCTACACGGTAAATTAAGAAACGGGAAAGTAAAGTAATAAGTAGTGAAGTTACTTTTCCAATGCAGTAACTAGTAAAGTAAACTCATTACAATTTACAGAAGTAACTAGTAACTAGTAACTAATTACTTTTTTTGAGTAACTACACTGTATAAGACTATACCAAGATTGGAACTATAGCCATTTTATTCATTTTTTTAAATTTAAGAATTATGTTTAAGTTTAAAAACAGACAGAATGGTTTAGTCAAAAGAGAAAAAAATCATTCATAGTGCTATACTGCCCTCTTGTGTTCAAATTAGAACTATTGGATCAATATCCACACATTGATTAGGTAATACAGTAGGATTGGGGCCTTAAAAATCGCTAACTTAAAAAGTGAAAGTAACGGACGTGCACACAAGAACAGGCTTGGGAGGGTTACTTTAAAAATGTTTTCCGATACAGTTACAAATTTTTTCATAAAAAAGGGTCCCACTTTATATTAAGTGGCTTTAAGTACTTTTTCAAAAAGTAACTACAATCTGATTACTACTTTTTTTGATGTAACTCACTGGATTTTTGTATCCTGATTACATAATGCCGTTACATGTATTCTGTTGCTCCCACAAGACATTAGTCTGAATATTTTCCTGTATGAACAAAATGGAGTTTCCATTGTTTGCACACACACAGAGTTCGATCGCGCCTTTCTCGTGACTGTGTGTGCGTGTCATGTGTTCTAGGCTGTGTGCATGCACTTCTGAAGCTGCTCAGAAAATAATAAAATGCCATGCGGAGGACTAACGCAAAATGTGTGAGAAAATCCATTTGATTGTAGTTTAAGTGAGAAATAATTTCAGTGCTCTGGTCAACAGCTGTAGAGTGAAAACTGGTGAGTGCAGTATACAGCTTTCACAGAAAGAGAATGATGTGAGCACGTACGATTGGCAGTGAGTCCTGTGTGTGGACAAAATAGCTCAATAAGAGTAATAAAATACATGTGAAAAAATCACATCATAATGTTTTAAAGAAGAGTGGTTTGATTAAAGGACAAGTTCGGTATTTTACAATTAAAGCCCTGTTTTAAGATCATCCCTGATGAAATAGAATAGTTAAGATTGTTTTTGAGACAAATGCTCCTGTCACGAGAATTTTAGGTTTCTGTGTTAGCACCCCCCCACCTTTATAATGAAACCATAGGTGCACTCGAACAATCATTCATAAAAACGCATAAAACTTTAGTTTACAAAGACGTGAAACTCACCGAGTGGTCTGGGGTGTTCACTGATATGCTCACACAAAAATTGCTGCAAAAGATGCTTTTCCAACAGGTTTTATCATCGTTTTTGTCCAAGTCTATTTTCTTCCTGTTTTTGGTTGAAGTCCACATTAGTCAATTGTCGAGTTTGCGTGCGCGATCCTTAGTTATCTAGTTACCAATGATTGCGCACGTGAACTCGACAATTGACTAATATGGACTTCAACCGAAAACAGGAAGAAAATGGACTTGGACAAAAACTACGATAAAACCTTTTGGAAAAGCATCTTTTGCAGCGATTTTTGTGTGAGCATATCAGTGAACACCCGGTGAGTTTCACGTCTTTGTAAACTAAAGTTGTATGCGTTTTTATGAATGATTGTTCGAGTGCACCTATGCTTTCATTATAAAGGTGGGGGGGTGCTAACACAAAAACCTAAAATTCTCGTGACAGGAGCATTTGTCTCAAAAACAATCTTAACTATTCTATTTCATCAGGGATGATCTTAAAACAGGGCTTTAATTGTAAAATACCGAACTTGTCCTTTAAAGTGGTGTAAATATACCCGATCCGGCAAAGATGGCAGTATCGGAGCTGATACCGATCCTGAGTATCGGATCGGCGCATCCCTAAATACTATAATGTAAACACAGTACAGATGTAGACCTGGATGTACACCTGACCTTTCAGAAGGTTGCTCATGCATACTTTGTGGTTAAAATGTGCCCTCAATGTGCACTTTTGCAGAGCCTTCACTGATGCAAGCTCTTCAGCACACTTCTTTTTGACAGTCAAAGCGGGGGTTATGTTTTTGCACGTCATGTAGAATAACCCTAAAAGCACCAAGGAGGCGGTGCCACCGGCTTTATATATATATATATATATATATATATATATATATATATATATAAATATAGCTGCGAGCAGCGATTGCGGGCCAAAGCCGGCGGTACCGCCATCCCGGTGCCTTTAGGTAACTAAAGGCACCGGGGTTGCGGTGCCACCGGCTTGGGCCCGCAATCGCTGCTCGCAGCTATATTTATTATTATTATTATTATTTATACGACTATTTGAGCACTTTTGGGGCCCTTAACGTGCTCGAAAACTCTTGAAACTTTGCACACGGGTCAGAACCCGCGGCCATTAGGGCCGGGCTGAAGATGGTACCCGGGCGTGGCAGGGGGGCTCGACAGCGCCACCTGGAAAGGGGTCCGAACACTTGGTCCATAAATCGAACACGCTTGTATGTAATAATATGAAACTCGGTACACATGTTGATCTCATCATTTCATATATACGTTGCACTTTTACTTTTTACCCCAGCCCAACAGGAAGTCGGTTTTTTAAGGTTCTTTATAAAACACTTGCAATGGAATTTTTAATACTCCTCCTAGAGCTCTTATCCAAACTCTACGAAACTCAGTCAGCGTGAAGTCAAGACATTGAGGATGAAAGTTTGCGAGGGGATTTTTGATATCTCGAACGGTTTGGCCGTGGCGAGGAAATGAAATCATGGCAAAAAATGTGAAACAGGAAGTGTCTCATAACTTCAGCATACATCAACCAATCGTGATGAAACTTCAGGAGTGTGTTCGCTGTAAGAGGACGATCACATGGATGTGACTATTGTGTGTCAAAGTTATAGCGCCACCAACTGGCAGCAGAAAGTGTGTCATTTTCAAAATGCTTTGAAATCACCCTCTTATTTTAATCCAATTTGCTTCAAACTTCATCTGTATAATGTAAACATACGGCAGATGTAGACCTGTGAATGGATTCTTGATATCTTTGAAACTGTTGCCGTGGCAACGCATCAAACTTTCCAATTCTTTTAGGATGCTTTTGAGACCCTTAGCATGCTTCAAATTGCATGAAACTCATCAGACACATCACATTTAATAGCCAGTAGACATGTGAAAAGTTTCAGAAACGGGCGTGGTGAGGGCTCAGTAGCGCCACCTTTTGACAAAAGTGGGGTTGTTAGTTTTATCTACAGTTACAAAAATCAGTATGTATATTGTACTCCTCAAGCCGGACAACTTTCTAATTCACACTCAATAGCTAGGACCCACAGAAAGTCAGATATTTTAGTTTGAATGTAGTCATACTCCCTCTGAGCATATGTCTAAGCCTTTGCCTGTCTCTCTGTGTGTGTGTGTGTGTGTGTGTGTGTGTGTGTTAGCAGGGGGAGGGGGCTTAATTAACCATTTAACTGCTGTGTGTCTGGCCAGCATAAATAAAATACATTTCTTAAGCCTGGGATTTTTTAAATAAGTTTTTATTTTATTTTATTTTATAAGTAAAGGCACATAGCCAGTTTAATTGTAGTGCATTGACAATAGTTTTATATAATTAGTTCATTAATTAAATTAACTTGGTCCATTAACTTGGTCTGAAAATTGGGTCCATAAATCAAATACACTTGCATATAATAATATTAAACTCGGTACACTTATAGATCTCATTAGCCCAAGCAACTTTAAGCCAGCCCAACAGGAAGTCGGTTGTTTCAGTCTGTATGTGAATGTTTTGCAAAACCAGCCTTTACATTTTTATTTCCCCCCTCTTAAGTAATTTTTAATTATTCCCACACCAAACTTCTTCAAAATTATGAAAATATATTAAAGATACTAAGGCATGTACTGGCCATCGGGACTACCGGGAGATTCCTGTTGGGCCGCGGTCTGGTTGGGCCGGCGGCCCGGCGCGTTATGTATTTTGTTTTTAAATCATTATTAATTGTAAATATATTCTATCGTAAGTATATTGTTAAATTGTCCAATTCCGGACTTATGCGTCTCTCTCATGAAGCCGCATGAAGCTGACGCGAGCTGCGAGACTGACAGGTCTGACTGTCTGACACTGGCCAATCGGAATCAAGTTCAGATTCTAGACTTGAGAAGCGGCCGCTTACACCGTGTCCTAACTACACACGACGCCGCGACACGCGATAAAAGGTATCTTTTCCATGTTAATAAATCAGAGTTTTTGTCCTAACCATACGCGACGGCGACATGCGAAGTTTCTAATTTAGAAACGGTTCCTATTTCTGCGACGTCGCGGCTGACAGAATGAAGAAATTACACTGGTTATGAGTACACATTATTTATTTTTAGTTAAAAATAGGTCACTGTGCCACAAGCCATAACGGATAATTTACCTCAGATTTTGAAAGCATTATAGTGTTCAAAATGAATTATGCAAACATACGACTGTACTTCATAACAACGACAATAACTGGCAGATGCCACCAAATGTGTTAAAATAAATGAATTATTTGCTGGACTTAAGTGAAAAGGAAAGCCATTTAATGACCATAGCACATAGTTGACGTGAAAAAAGGAGTATTTTGCATATAGGCTAAATATGCACATATACATATTTTTTTCGATTTGTATCCCTGAAAGTGCCTGGCAGAAGCCTATATGTCTGTGTCATAAATGTGAACATAATATTATCTACTGTCTGTGTCATAAATGTGAACATAAAGTATATTTCATGAGGTGAAACATCACTGCCAGGAGCTACAGAATAGGGGAGCGCGGGGATAAATGTAGGCCTAACGCGGGGTTAAATGTAACACGGACATTTTACATAGTTTGTCAGTATCTAGCCGGCTGTCTTTCCGCTCTTTTTCTCTTGCTGCCAGAAGACGGTCTCCCGCGAATTTGCGGAACGTTTTGATTATATTTCGTGAAGATAATGGACAAAGAGTGTTTTGACATCATGAAAGTAAATTTTTTCATCGTAGATTTTTTTCTGTTTCCGGGTTGGATGTATACGCGTCCAAATCTAACTTTATATTGCCTTAATCACTGTCTTGTTGGCTCAAACACAGCACCGTTTTGAAACATGTCAGTAATTCCTAGCGACTGTTAGCTAGGTTTAAAATATGCAATACACAACAGTGTTCCAACTGCTGCCACAATGATAATCAAATGAAAACGGAGCCACACAACTTTTCAGGTTTGAGTATACATTTAACTTTGTTGGACTTTCACAAACAATGTTGTAATTTAAAATGTTTAAAATTTAGTGCACTATGAATGATAGCTTATTTATTTATTAAAAATATGGCCTGTTTTTAATGTAATAAACCATTTAAATTTTTATTCTAAGCTCATTTGTATTATTATTAATGTTATTATTATTAATAATAATAATTGTACATGCAGCTGCCACACAAATCTAATTTAATTGCAATTACAATATTTATATGTTTATTTTATTTTATTTATTATTATTTATTGCAAAACCGTGCAGCCCTTTTCTACGTCTCTAGCTATGATATTGATCCATAACAAAAGGATGATTGGATGAGGAATTAAAAATGTTATTATTCACCATTTATTTTCTATAAGACCAGTGTTGGGGGTAACGAGTTACAAACGAGTTTGGGTATAAAGTAACGCATTACACTGAAAATATTGGTAACTAAACTACTTTACTATACTAAAGGAACGCGCTTTCCTGCGTTACCTACCCAAGCCGTGTTTGCCTGTGTGGAGAGTTCCGTCTAGTGGTGCGTGCGCGCCGTTGCCATAGAGACCGATTTGAGTGAGAGAGAGAGGGAAGTGGAGAGAGAGAGACGGGTTTCAACAAAAGAACAAAATATGTGGATATAAAAACATGTATACAGGCTAGGCTAAAGAACTAAATGAACGATCTCTATTTTCTAATTTCACTAAACATTTCATTAAGTTTCGTGGACATTTTATAAAACATGGATCTTAGGCTCATTTTGTAAACATAAATAACTGATTTAGATGCGCAAACTGGTAGTAGCAAACTGGTACTTGCGGTAGGGCTGGGCGATATGGCCAAAAAATCATATCTCGATATTTTTTGGTCAAATGGCGATATACGATATATATCTCGGTACTTTCTACGTTTTCTAATTAAATAAAGAAAATCTTTATATTTAAAATATATATAGGCCTATATATATATATATTTCACATTCGGCCCAATGATATCCTACAAACAATGTTGATATTGAAGGATATGGAAACAAATATAATATAGGCTATGCAATATATTATGCGCAAAAGCTTTTGTTTTTATATTGACTAAAGGCTAAACTAAAAATGAAAATAAAAACAAAAACAAAAGCACAAACTAATTAGCTTAGCCTGCATTTGATTACCCTATAATCACTTTCACTTTCATTAAAAATATATACTTGTAGGTTTAAAATTCCACATATGGCACATTTATTTTCTCCAACAACAAATATTTTAGCAATATGTTTATTTTAGTCATAATTATTGCGTACTGTAGTACGTAGTACTATTCACGCGCATGCGCGCGGCGGCGCTCGTTCAAGGAAGCATGAATTTTAGCGGAGACTCGCAGAAGCTCGTCCTCTTCTGACATGGACATATTTGTTGTGAAAAGGACATACTTGCTTTACTTCTTAACATTTACATATGGAGAATATACCTGTGAAATTTAAGTTGAGCACTGAGGAAAGCACCACATCTCAAACGCATTAAACAGCGCAAGTAGGCTATATCTGTCAGTCAGCAACAGTGTCTGTCAGAGCATTTGACAGGGCGGCTAACTGCTTTAAACTTGTTAACTATATCTTAGTGATTTTGACGCAATTAATATAAGCTTGTGTCATATTTAGGACAAATTGTACTACGTAGCCTAGCTACTTTCACTGCAGCAGCTCACACTGCAACCTCCGCTATTTTTCAGATATGCTCGTATCAAACTACTGTATCGACGGTATTGCCTCATTCCATATCGTTTCAAAACAATATAACGATACATCGTACAAACTCGATATATCGCCCAGCCCTACGTTGCGGAGATGTAGGCTCCATGTTCGGTGCAGGTTCGGCTTCTTGTCGTTCATCCTCGGATGCGGCATCGCGCGCGCTGTTTGCCGCGCGCACCTTTCCGCTCGTTCGGACGCGTCAAGTAAAAACAAGGCTCGAAAGTCTTGGATAACACAAAACGAAATGAACAGGATTGTTGCAGGGTTCATTGTAGAAGACATGCTTCCCCTGTCGACCATTAATTCCCCAGGTTTAGAAAAATACATTTTAAATTAGGATTAAGATTTTTATGGGATAAAGTGACCTTTATTTTATTATGTTTCATTGACATCTTTTATTTTTTTTAAATTATTATTATTACCATGAGTCGAATAAAAAGCTGGTTTTGTTCTCAGGAGAAGAGTTTTATTCTCCCAGCCTGTTTTGAAACTTCTGTGATAAACACCATTTTAAAATTTTGAATTTTGAACCCCATTTTGTTTGTGAATTTTACAGTGCGGCATATTTATTTGTGCAGACAGGGATATTGTTCTTTCATGTCATTTTGTATACATTTTTACAATAAAGTGATGATAGGGCAAAAACTGATATGATGTTTGTCCATGTAGGCTACACGGTAAATTAAGAAACAGGAAAGTAAAGTAATAAGTAGTGAAGTTATTTTTCCAACGCAGTAACTAGTAAAGTAATCTCATTACAATTTACAGAAGTAACTAGTAACTAATTACTTTTTTGAGTAACTACCCCAACACTGTATAAGACTACCAATATTGGAACTATAGCAATTTTATTCCTTTTTTTTTATTTAAGAATTATGTTTAAGTTTAAAAACAGACAGAATGGTTTAGTCAAAAAAGAAAAAAAATCATTCATAGTGCTATACTGCCCTCTTGTGTTCAAAATTAGGTAGAACTATTGGATCAATATCCACACATTAATACAGTTGGCAATACAGTATAATAGGCAATACAGTAGGATTGGGGCCTTAAAAATCGCTAACTTAAAAAGTGAAATTAACGGACGTGCACACAAGACCAGGCTTGGGAGGGTTACTTTAAAAATGTATTCCGATACAGTTACAAATTATTTCATAAAAAAAGGGTCCCACTTTATATTAAATGGCTTTAAGTACTATATACTTTTTCAAAAAGTAACTACAATCTGATTACTACTTTTTTTAATGTAACTCACTAGATTTTTGTATCCTGATTACATAATGCCGTTGCATGTATTCTGTTGCTCCCACAAGACATTAGTCTGAATATTTTCCTGTATGAACAAAAAGGAGTTTCCATTGTTTGCACACAAACACACATTCGATCGCGCCTCTCTCGTGACTGTGTGTGCGTGTCATGTGTTCTAGGCTGTGTGCATGTACTTCTGAAGCTGCGCAGAAAATAATAAAATGCCATGCGGAGGACTAACGCAAAATGTGTGAGAAAATCCATTTGATTGTAGTTTAAGTGAGAAATAATTTCAGTGCTCTGGTCAATAGCTGTAGAGTAAAAACTGGTGAGTGCAGTATACAGCTTTCACAGAAAGAGAATGATGTGAGCACGTACGATTGGCAGTGAGTCCTGTGTGTGCACAAAATAGCTCAATAAGAGTAATAAAATACATGTGAAAAAAATCACATCATAATGTTTTAAAGAAGAGTGGTTTGATTAAAGTGGTGTAAATATACCCGATCCGGCAAAGATGGCAGTATCGGAGCTGATACCGATCCTGAGTATCGGATCGGCGCATTCCTAAATACCATAATGTAAACACAGTACAGATGTAGACCTGGATGTACACCTGACCTTTCAGAAGGTTGCTCACGCATACTTTGTGGTTAAAATGTGCCCTCAATGTGCACTTTTGCAGAGCCTTCACTGCTGCAAGCTCTTCAGCACACTTCTTTTTGACAGTCAAAGCGGGGGTTATGTTTTTGCACGTCATGTAGAATAACCCTAAAAGCACCAAGGTGGCGGTGCCACTGGCTAAATATATATATATATATATATAAATATAGCTGCGAGCAGCGATTGCGGGCCAAAGCCGGCGGTACCGCCATCCCGGTGCCTTTAGGTAACTAAAGGCACCGGGGTTGCGGTGCCACCGGCTTGGGCCCGCAATCGCTGCTCGCAGCTATATTTATATATATATATATTTATTATTATTATTTATACGACTATTTGGGCACTTTTGGGGCCCTTAACCTGCTCGAAAACTCTTGAAACTTTGCACACGGGTCAGAACCCGCTGCCATTAGGGCCGGGCTGAAGATGGTACCCGGGCGTGGCAGGGGGGCTCGACAGCGCCACCTGGAAAGGGGTCCGAACACTTGGTCCATAAATCAAACACGCTTGTATGTACTAATATGAAACTCGGTACACATGTTGATCTCATCATTTCATATATACGTCGCACTTTTACTTTTTACCCCAGCCCAACAGGAAGTCGGTTATTTAAGGTTCTTTGTAAAACACTTGCAATGGAATTTTTAATACTCCTCCTAGAGCTCTTATCCAAATTCTACGAAACTCAGTCAGCGTGAAGTCAAGACATTGAGGATGAAAGTTTGCGAGGGGATTTTTGATATCTCGAACGGTTTGGCCGTGGCGAGGAAATGAAATCATGGCAAAAAATGTGAAACAGGAAGTGTGTCATAACTTCAGCATACATCAACCGATCGTGATGAAACTTCAGGAGTGTGTTCGCTGTAAGAGGACGATCACATGGATGTGACTATTGTGTGTCAAAGTTATAGCGCCACCAACTGGCAGCAGAAAGTGTGTCATTTTCAAAATGCTTTGAAATCACCCTCTTATTTTAATCCAATTTGCTTCAAACTTCATCTGTATAATGTAAACATACGGCAGATGTAGACCTGTGAATGGATTCTTGATATCTTTGAAACTGTTGCCGTGGCGACGCATCAAACTTTCCAATTCTTTTAGGATGCTTTTGAGACCCTTAGCATGCTTCAAATTGCATGAAACTCATCAGACACATCACATTTAATAGCCAGTAGACATGTGCAAAGTTTCAGAAACGGGCGTGGTGAGGGCTCAGTAGCGCCACCTTTTGACAAAAGTGGGGTTGTTAGTTTTATCTACAGTTACAAAAATCAGTATGTATATTGTACTCCTCAAGCCGGACAACTTTCTAATTCACACTCAATAGCTAGGACCCACAGAAAGTCAGATATTTTAGTTTGAATGTAGTCATACTCCCTCTGAGCATATGTCTGAGCCTTTGCCTGTCTCTCTCTCTCTCTCTCTCTCTCTCTCTCTCTCTCTCTCTGTGTGTGTGTGTGTGTGTGTGTGTGTGTGTGTGTGTGTGTTAGCAGGGGGAGGGGGCTTAATTAACCATTTAACTGCTGTGTGTCTGGCCAGCATAAATAAAATACATTTCTTAAGCCTGGGATTTTTTAAATAAGTTTTTATTTTATTTTTTTATAAGTAAAGGCACATAGCCAGTTTAATTGTAGTGCATTGACAATAGTTTTATATAATTAGTTCATTAATTAAATTAACTTGGTCCATTAACTTGGTCTGAAAATTGGGTCCATAAATCAAACACACTTGCATATAATAATATTAAACTCGGTACACTTATAGATCTCATTAGCCCAAGCAACTTTAAGCCAGCAAAACAGGAAGTCGGTTGTTTCAGTCTGTAGCTATGTGAATGTTTTGCAAAACCAGCCTTTACATTTTTATTTCCCCCCTCTTAAGTAATTTTTAATTATTCCCACACCAAACTTCTTCAAAATTATGAAAATATATTAAAGATACTAAGGCATGTACTGGCCATCGGGACTACCGGGAGATTCCTGGTGGGCCGCGGTCTGCTTGGGCCATGAAGCTGACGCGAGCTGCGAGACTGACAGGTCTGACTGTCTGACACTGGCCAATCGGAATCAAGTTCAGATTCTAGACTTGAGAAGCGGCCGCTTACACCGTGTCCTAACTACACACGACGCCGCGACACGCGATAAAAGGTATCTTTTCCATGTTAATAAATCAGAGTTTTTGTCCTAACCATACGCGACGGCGACATGCGAAGTTTCTAATTTAGAAACGGTTCCTATTTCTGCGACGTCGCGGCTGACAGAATGAAGAAATTACACTGGTTATGAGTACACATTATTTATTTTTAGTTAAAAATAGGTCACTGTGCCACAAGCCATAACGGATAATTTACCTCAGATTTTGAAAGCATTATAGTGTTCAAAATGAATTATGCAAACATACGACTGTACTTCATAACAACGACAATAACTGGCAGATGCCACCAAATGTGTTAAAATAAATGAATTATTTGCTGGACTTAAGTGAAAAGGAAAGCCATTTAATGACCATAGCACATAGTTGACGTGAAAAAAGGAGTATTTTGCATATAGGCTAAATATGCACATATATACATATTTTTTCGATTTGTATCCCTGAAAGTGCCTGGCAGAAGCCTATACTGTCTGTGTCATAAATGTGAACATAATATTATCTACTGTCTGTGTCATAAATGTGAACATAAACTAATATGATGAGGTGAAACATCACTGCCAGGAGCTACAGAATAGGGGAGCGCGGGGATAAATGTAGGCCTAGCGGGGTTAAATGTAACACGGACATTTTACATAGTTTGTCAGTATCTAGCCGGCTGTCTTTCCGCTCTTTTTCTCTTGCTGCCAGAAGTCGGTCTCCCGCGAATTTGCGGAACGTTTTGATTATATTTCGTGAAGATAATGGACAAAGAGTGTTTTGACATCATGAAAGTAAATTTTTTCATCGTAGATTTTTTTCTGTTTCCGGATGTATACGCGTCCAAATCTAACTTTATATTGCCTTTATCACTGTCTTGTTGGCTCAAACACAGCACCGTTTTGAAACATGTCAGTAATTCCTAGCGACTGTTAGCTAGGTTTAAAATATGTAATACACAGCGGGGTTATAGTTGTAACACAGTGTTCCAACTGCTGCCACAATGATAATCAAATGAAAACGGAGCCACACAACTTTTCAGGTTTGAGTATACATTTAACTTTGTTGGACTTTCACAAACAATGTTGTAATTTAAAATGTTTAAAATTTAGTGCACTATGAATGATAGCTTATTTATTTATTAAAAATATGGCCTGTTTTTAATGTAATAAACCATTTAATATTTTATTCTAAGCTCATTTGTATTATTATTAATGTTATTATTATTAATAATAATAATTGTACATGCAGCTGCCACACAAATCTAATTTAATTGCAATTACAATATTTATATGTTTATTTTATTTTATTTATTATTATTTATTGCAAAACCGTGCAGCCCTTTTCTACGTCTCTAGCTATGATATTGATCCATAACAAAAGGATGATTGGATGAGGAATTAAAAATGTTATTATTCACCATTTATTTTCTATAAGACCAGTGTTGGGGGTAACGAGTTACAAACGAGTTTGGGTAAGTAAAGTAACGCATTCCACTAAAAATATTGGTAACTACACTATACTATAATAAAGGAACGCGCTTTCCTGCGTTACCCAAGCCGTGTTTGCCTGTGTGGAGAGTTCCGTCTAGTGGTGCGTGCGCGCCGTTGCCATAGAGACCGATTTGAGTGAGAGAGAGAGGGAAGTGGAGATGGCAATATTCACATTACTTTCAGTTTATTGCTCGAAAGCACAAAAATATTTGAGTGAAATGTAGGCTATAGTAAATCCTAAGATTATTATTTGTGACATTAGAACAAAATATGTGGATATAAAAACATGTATATAGGCTAGGCTAAAGAACTAAATGAACGATCTCTATTTTCTAATTTCACTAAACATTTCATTAAGTTTCGTGGACATTTTATAAAACATGGATCTTAGGCTCATTTTGTAAACATAAATAACTGATTTAGATGCGCAAACTGGGTGCCGTTGCGGAGATGTAGGCTCCATGTTCGGTGCAGGTTTGGCTTCTTGTCGTTCATCCTCGGATGCGGCATCGCGTGCGGTGTTTGCCGCGCGCACCTTTCCGCTCTTTCGGACGCGTCAAGTAAAAACAAGGCTCGAAAGTCTTGGAAAACGAAATGAACAGGATTGTTGCAGGGTTCATTGTAGAAGACATGCTTCCCCTGTCGACCATTAATTCCCCAGGTTTAGAAAAATACATTTTAAATTAGGATTAAGAATTTTATGGGATAAAGTGACCTTTATTTTATTATTTTTCATTGACATCTTTTATTTTTTTTTAATTATTATTTTTACCATGAGTCGACTAAAAAGCTGGTTTTGTTCTCAGGAGAAGAGTTTTATTCTCCCAACCTGTTTTGAAACTTCTGTGATAAACACCATTTTAAAATTTTGAATTTTGAACCCCATTTTGTTTGTGAATTTTACAGTGCGGCATATTTATTTGTGCAGACAGGGATATTGTTCTTTCATGTCATTTTGTATACATTTTTACAATAAAGTGATGATAGGGCAAAAACTGATATGATGTTTGTCCATGTAGGCTACACGGTAAATTAAGAAACAGGAAAGTAAAGTAATAAGTAGTGAAGTTATTTTTCCAACGCAGTAACTAGTAAAGTAATCTCATTACAATTTACAGAAGTAACTAGTAACTAATTACATTTTTGAGTAACTACCCCAACACTGTATAAGACTATACCAATATTGGAACTATAGCCATTTTATTCCTTTTTTTTAATTTAAGAATTATGTTTAAGTTTAAAAACAGACAGAATGGTTTAGTCAAAAAAGAAAAAAATCATTCATAGTGCTATACTGCCCTCTTGTGTTCAAAATTAGGTAGAACTATTGGATCAATATCCACACATTAATACAGTTGGCAATACAGTATAATAGGTAATACAGTAGGATTGGGGCCTTAAAAATCGCTAACTTAAAAAGTGAAAGTAACGGACGTCCACACAAGACCGGGCTTGGGAGGGTTACTTTAAAAATGTATTCCGATACAGTTACAAATTATTTCATAAAAAAAGGGTCCCACTTTATATTAAATGGCTTTAAGTACTATATACTTTTTCAAAAAGTAACTACAATCTGATTACTACTTTTTTTGATGTAACTCACTAGATTTTTGTATCCTGATTACATAATGCCGTTGCATGTATTCTGTTGCTCCCCTAAGACATTAGTCTGAATATTTTCCTGTATGAACAAAAAGGAGTTTCCATTGTTCGTACACAAACACACATTCGATCGCGCCTCTCTCGTGACTGTGTGTGCGTGTCATGTGTTCTAGGCTGTGTGCATGCACTTCTGAAGCTGCGCAGAAAATAATAAAATGCCATGCGGAGGACTAACGCAAAATGTGTGAGAAAATCCATTTGATTGTAGTGTAAGTGAGAAATAATTTCAGTGCTCTGGTCAATAGCTGTAGAGTGAAAACTGGTGAGTGCAGTATACAGCTTTCACAGAAAGAGAATGATGTGAGCACGTACGATTGGCAGTGAGTCCTGTGTGTGGACAAAATAGCTCAATAAGAGTAATAAAATACATGTGAAAAAAATCACATCATAATGTTTTAAAGAAGAGTGGTTTGATTAAAGTGGTGTAAATATACCCGATCCGGCAAAGATGGCAGTATCGGAGCTGATACCGATCCTGAGTATCGGATCGGCGCATTCCTAAATACTATAATGTAAACACAGTACAGATGTAGACCTGGATGTACACCTGACCTTTCAGAAGGTTGCTAACGCATACTTTGTGGTTAAAATGTGCCCTCAATGTGCACTTTTGCAGAGCCTTCACTGATGCAAGCTCTTCAGCACACTTCTTTTTGACAGTCAAAGCGGGGGTTATGTTTTTGCATGTCAAGTAGAATAACCCTAAAAGCACCAAGGTGGCGGTGCCACCGGCTTTATATATATATATATATATATATATATATATATATATATATATATATAAATATAGCTGCGAGCAGCGATTGCGGGCCAAAGCCGGCGGTACCGCCATCCCGGTGCCTTTAGGTAACTAAAGGCACCGGGGTTGCGGTGCCACCGGCTTGGGCCCGCAATCGCTGCTCGCAGCTATATTTAGGGCCCAAGCCCTGAAAGGGCGAAGGCCCTATTGTTTTCCTTAGGATTATTTTTTTTTTTTTTTTTTTTTTTTTTTTTTTTTTTTTTCTAACGACTATCCGGGCACTTTTGGGGTCCTTAACATGCTCAAAAACTCTTGAAACTTTGCACACGGGTCAGAACCCGCGGCCATCAGAGCCGGGCTGAAGCTGGTACACGGGCGCGGCAGGGCGGCTCGTCAGCGCCCCCTGGAACAGGGTCTGAACACTTTGTCCATAAATCAAACACGCTTGCATGTAATAATATGAAACTCGGTACACATGTCGATCTCATCGTTTCATATATACATCGCGCTTTTACTTTTTACCCCAGCCCAACAGGAAGTCAGATATTTACGGTTGTTTTTAAAATGCTTGCAATGGAATTTAATGTACTCCTCCTAGAGCATTCATCCGCATGGAACGAAACTCGGTTAGCCTGAAGTCAAGACATAGAGGATCAAAAATTGCGAGGGGATTTTTGATATCTCGAACGGTTTGGCTGTGGCGAGGAAACAAAATTATGGTGAGAAACGTGAAACAGGAAGTGTGTCCTAACTTCAGCATACATCAACCGATCTTGATGAAACTTCAGGAGTGTGTTCGCTGTAAGAGGACGATCACATGGATGTGACTATTGTGTGTCAAAGTTATAGCGCCACCAACTGGCAGCAGGAAGTGTGTCACTTTCAAAATGCTTTGAAATCACCCTCTTATTTTAACCCGATTTGCTTCAAACTTCATCTGTATAATGTAAACATACGGCAGATGTAGACCTGTGAATGGATTATTGATGTCTTTGAAACTGTTGCCGTGGCGACGCATCAAACTTTACCATTCTTTTAGGATGCTTTTGAGACCCTTAGCATGCTTCAAATTGCATGAAACTCATCAGACACATCACATTTATTAGCCAGTAGACATGTGCAAAGTTTCAGAAACGGGCGTGGTGAGGGCTCAGTAGCGCCACCTTTTGACAAAAGTTGGGTTGTTAGTTTTATCTACAGTTACAAAAATCGGTATGTATATTGTACTCCTCGAGCCGGACAACTTTCTAATTGACACTCATTACCTAGGACCCACAGAAAGTAAGATATGTTTGTTTGAATCTGGTCATGCTCCCTTTGAACCTACATCTCTGTCTCTGTCTGTGTGTGTGTTAGTAGGGGAGGGGCTTAACCATTTCACTGCTGTGTGTTTTTTCTGCTGTGTAATTTCTTAATACATTTCTTAAGCCTGGTATGTTTTAAATAAGTTTTTATTTTAATTTTTATAAGTGAAGGCATAATATAACCCGTTAAATTGTAGTGCATTGACAACAGTGTTGGGGGTAACGCGTTACAAGTAACGTGCGTTACGTAATAATATTACTTTTCTGAGTAACGAGTAAAGTAATGCATTACTTTATAAATTTACACATTAATATTTGAGTTACTTTTTAATAAAAGTAATGTGAGTTACTTTTCCTGACCTATAATCGTTACTTTGAAAATAAAACCCAGATGAAATAGTGACCTCTTATTAAGATGAACGCGTTCAATGAACGACGTTCACTGAACTAGTCATATTTTCGCCGAACGCACTTTTCATACAATGAACGCGAACGAGAGCGGCGCTCACTCTGTCAGGAATGAACGAGCAGCACGTGCAGTTCACGTTCACGCTCATTTGAAAAGTCAGGTTTTACCTCCAACCCTTGTTGAATCGCCGAATCCACTCCCCGACAGTATTGTGGTGGAGACTTGTCTATTATCTATGTTAGACGAGGTCGAAGCATTCATAGTACGTAACGTGAAGGCAGGGGGAGTCGCAATAGTAGGCTATGCATACTTGGCGCGCGCGTGAGGCAGATCTGGCCGCGCTCACGCTGCTCGTATCATCACTTATGATCTGCGCTTTTCCATAACGAGGGATCTTTTGAACTAAACAGGTCTTATCTACTTGTGTTTGTGTGTAATATGAATAATAAATGGAATACATGCATGGAATCAGAGTGCCTACTGTACGTAGAAGTTAAGTTGTTCAGCTGGTAGCTGTTCATTATCTTTAGACAAATATAATCAGGAAGATTGTTTTATTATAAATGAATGTAAATGGCATTTTCATCATTTACTCACTGTTTACTTCCTTTTGAAGGTGTGAAAATGTGTTGGTTGAGTATTGCACATTGAGCAGGGTAAGCCCAAGCTTAATTCACTATTACAATGGATAGTGAATTCACTTTATATAGTCTACCCACACAAAAAGTACAAAAGTAAAAAACACATTACTTTCCATAATCTGTAATGTTTATTGATATTTTATATAGCATGCCTAGCTCTGGGATCAGGAAGTTATCCGAATATAATATTATTATTCAATATATATGTGTTTTTAAAAGAACATTAAAGTCTCCGAATATAATATTATTCTATATTATTATTATTATTCAATATACTGTATATGTGTTTTTAAAAGAATTAAGGTGCTTATATAGGCTGTTGTTGAATATATTACTGCTTTAAACACTTGTACAATAACTTCTCTGTAGAAAAACACATGTAAGACCTGAGAGAGATCAAGCCTCAGCCAGGTAAAAAAAAGAAACGCAAAAGTAACTCAAAAGTAACTCAAAAGTAACGTAACGCATTACTTTCCATAAAAAGTAGCTAAGTAACGCAATTAGTTACTTTTTTGGGAAGTAACTAAATATTGTAATGCATTACTTTTAAAAGTAACTTTCCCCAACACTGATTGACAATAGTTTTATATAATTAGTTTATTAATTAAATTAACTTGGTCCATAAACTTGATCTGAAAATTGGGTCCATAAATCAAACACACTTGCATATAATAATATTAAACTCGGTACACTTATAGATCTCATTAGCCCAAACAACTTTAAGCCAGCCCAACAGGATGTCGGTTGTTTCGGTCTGTAGCCTACTGTATGTGAATGTTTTGCAAAACCAGCCTTTACATTTTTATTTCCCCCCTCTTAAGTAATTTTTAATTATTCCCACACCAAACTTCTTCAAAATTATGAAAATATATTAAAGATACTAAATCAGGCATATGTACTGGCCATCGGGACTACCGGGAGATTCCCGGTGGGCCGCGGTCTGGTTTGGCCGGCGGCCCGGCGCGTTATGTATTTTGTTTTTAAATCATTATTAATTGTAAATATATTCTATCGTAAGTATTTGTTAAATCATCCAATTCCGGACTTCTGCGTCTCTCTCATGAAGCCGAATGAAGCGGACGCGAGCTGAGAGACTGACAGGTCTGACTGTCTGACACTGGCCAATCGGAATCAAGAGCGGAGAAGCGGCCGCTCCCATAGGCAGTATTATCTCCCCGCCCTGTGGAGGCTTTCCGCTGGTCTCGTGAAGTTTCTCGCCGGTCTAGTCTCTGAGACCCCTACACCTGGTATTAAAATGCGATCTGTATCCAGACAAGTTATCCGGATAATAAAAAAGAAATGTTAATGCAAGGTATTACGTTGTGATCGGATTGTGATCGATATGCCTGACCATCTGGAGGTAGTCTGGCTCGCATTGTGTTCGGATCTTTACGTGTAAACGCAATCTGGTTGTTGATATCACACATGTATATTTCACTCCTCCCAAAAATGCTAAAACATAAACGAGTGAGAGCGTTTACAGGCTATGTTATAGTCAGAAATGACGGCGCTGCGACACGCATCACCGCCGCAGATGAGCAGCAGCTGAGCGACAAACCAACGTGCAAACATCGCAAATAAAAGTGAAAGTAAGTCAGAGACGCTTAATCATCTACACATTCATCTTCAAGTAAAGAAAGAAATGATCTCTTGACTCTTACCAGGGCTGTTGCCACTCTCTCTTATTGATATCTATTGATGAAATTAGCTGATGATCAATAAAATGCATGCTAATATCTGTAATAAACAACCGACAAAATTACTGTATGATGGTGTAAATAAAGAATCAGTCCAGCATCGCCATGTCAGTGTGTATTGATTCATCATTCCCAGCAAGCAATTTTACGTCCAAAAGACGTCTAATAGCCGTCAAAACATAGCCCAGACGTCTACGCTAAATCAAGGCTAAATTTGGGCTGTCAGTGAAAATCTAATAGACGTCTAACCATAGCCCAAGAATAGACATCTAACCATAGCCCAAGAATAGACTATAGTCAACAATTAGACGGCTATTGAACGACTACATTTATACGTCTAATAGGCAGTGCATATGGGTCTAGGCTAAAACAAGGCTAAATTTGGGCTGTCAGTGAAAATCTAATAGACGTCTAAATGTAGCCCAAGAATAGACTAGTTATCAATTAGACAACTATTAAACGACTACATATACATGCAATAGACAACAAAATGGTTAAAAGATTCTTTTCACTCAAATATAACAGGTTCACATAAATAACAAGCCATTCCAAAAAAAAAAAAAAACATATATAAAAGGCTTTATTTAGCAAAAGAACAACATTACGTAACTTCAAAACATAAAAATTACCACACCAATATTAAAATTAAAAATATAAAATTATTTTAACATGAACAACTTAAGATAATAAAATAGAAAACTCTGTTGCTGCTGGGAAGTTGGTCATCACAGCATCTGCCAAATAAGAATAAAATAATTAGCACAAGAAAAGCATTGTTGAAAGTACATGTACGTTTTGTGTGTGTGTGTGTGTGTGTTCTTGTGTTCTGTTTAGGTTTTAATGCACATCGGAGCTATTTGCATTATTGATATACTGGCGGATACTTTTTAGATTTGCTTATTTTATATAGCCAATCATTTGTATTTTTATGCTGTATTATAAAATTAATTTGAAAGTTTAAACTTGAATTAATGAAGGCATTTTGAATGAAACTTCATCTTACTTTGCTTGTACAATAACAAACATTATTCTACTCTATTAGCTTATGCTCTCCAACAAGCCAATGTTCAGACAAATTTAATTTTATAATTTATATCAATGATGGACTTTGTCAAAGACAAGAGATTTAGTGAGGAAATGCTATTTTTATATCACAATGATCTAAAGAAAAGAGCCAAATATAATTGTGGATTTCATAACACTTTATAATAGATTGCATGTGTTTCATGTTTACAGCTTTGGATTCAGTAACGTTAGGCCTACACGTGCATGTACCATGACACACCCGCTAAAATGTCACGATTCCAACAACACATGATAACAAATAATTTATCTAAAAAATTAACACGTCAAAATGAAAACACAGATGCTTAAAAGACAAAAGTGGGAATGTATTTTACCTGTTGTCGTCGACCGTCAGCTGAATGCAATGCTCTGCCTCGTTTAAAATATTTGAGAATGGTCGATCGCGTGACCGGTGATCTGTGCTATCAAGACTCGCGTTGTCAGCAGTCATGTCTCAGTAGGGCTGTTGCCATAGCGGTTGAGAAATGTAATTGCATTTTTATTTAATTTAAAATAATAAAACAGTCAAATAAAACCGTAGATTTTTAATTAATGTGTGACTGTGACAGCAAACATGAAGCTGCGTGGGTGAAAAACAAGAAAACAATTTTAAGATTTATTTTGGCAATAGCCTACTAATCGCTGGTCTAAATCAGGGCTATAGCCAAGCCGTTAAACGTAGACCACTGATTGCCTCGATTTCGCCAGTGGGCTAAAAGCAGACTGCACATAGCCCATCCAATTCAGAGGATCGTGACTACAAATCGACCATGTCATGATATGACACTGGCACCTTGTAGATATGTTTACCAATGCGAACATGATGGGATATCAACTATCTCATGCGTTGCCTGCCCAACAATTCATTAAAACGACAATTAATCAGTTTCGACTAGAAGTGGGCTATAAATAGCCGGACAGACTATACGAGCTAGATCGCGTCTTCACACAGCCTACACATAGAAAATGTCAAAGAAATCAAACCAAACACCTTGTAATCACAGTTGACTTTGCTTACATGATGGAATATAATACATTTTGCAAGTTATTTTGGAAAAAATACATTTAGCCATGATTCAATGTTATTTTGGCTAGAAGTGGGTTACACATAGCCGGACTATATCGGGTCTCTATTTAACCTAGACGGTGAAATGAGGGCTATTGCTTGCTGGGTTGTCTCTTCATAGTTTGCAAGAGACATTTAATAAACTGAGCGTATTTGATAAACTGAGCGTAGCCTATTCATCTATCAATATATATAGGCTAACCTCATTCTTTTTAATGATCGGAAGAACGCGTATCGACCACCGTTACAGTACAATATGCATGTATGTCCATTTAAACTCGATTTTGGGTCAAATATGGATTATATCATGACACTGGCAAGAATATGGTTACATTTAAAGATGTTGTGCCAAGCATGAGAATGCTACGTTCAGCTGCTTTTGAAATAACATGTTTTTTTCCACTTCCTGAAAAGTAACCGTTTTGGACATACGTGAGTTTCATCGGGCAGCGACGATATATTAAAGATACTAAATCAGGCATGTACTGGCCATCGGGACTACCGGGAGATTCCCGGTGGGCCGCGGTCTGGTTGGGCCGGCGGCCCGGCGCGTTATGTATTTTGTTTTTAAATCATTATTAATTGTAAATATATTCTATCGTAAGTATATTGTTAAATTGTCCAATTCCGGACTTATGCGTCTCTCTCATGAAGCCGCATGAAGCTGACGCGAGTTAAGAGACTGACAGGTCTGACTGTCTGACACTGGCCAATCGGAATCAAGTTCAGATTCTAGACCTGAGAAGCGGCCGCTTACACCGTGTCCTAACCACACACGACGCCGCGACATGCGATAAAAGGTATCTTTTCCATGTAAATCAGAGTTTTTGTCCTAACCAGACGCGACGGCGACATGCGAAGTTTCTAATTTAGAAACGTTCCTATTTCTGCGACGTCGCGGCTGACAGAATGAAGAAATTACACTGGTTATGAGTACACATTATTTATTTTTAGTTAAAAATAGGTCACTGTGCCACAAGCCATAACGGATAATTTACCTCAGATTTTGAAAGCATGTAATATTATAGTGTTCAAAATGAATTCTATGCAAACATACGACTGTATTTCATAACAACGATAACTTGAGGCAGATGCCACCAAATGTGTTAAAATAAATGAATTAATTGCTGGACTTAAGTGAAAAGGAAAGCCATTTAATGACCATAGCACATAGTTGATGTGAAAAAATGAGTATTTTGCATATAAATATGCACATAAATACATATTTTTTCAATTTGTATCCCTGAAAGTGCCTGGCAGAAGCCTATACTGTCTGTGTCATAAATGTGAACATAATATTATCTACTGTCTTTGTAATAAATGTGAACATAATATTGTAACAGAATATTCTTATGCTATATTATATAAACTATATTTCATGAGGTGAAACATCACTGCCAGGAGCTACAGAATATATATTTCTGTAGG
The DNA here is from genome assembly GCA_038021265.1 of Cyprinella venusta. Classification (NCBI taxonomy): domain Eukaryota; kingdom Metazoa; phylum Chordata; class Actinopteri; order Cypriniformes; family Leuciscidae; genus Cyprinella; species Cyprinella venusta. Next base: position 21,721,712 of record CM075863.1, read on the forward strand.
TCCTCACCGTGATGTTGCACTTCATGAAATATATGTAGTATAGCCTAAGAATATTCTATTAGAATATTAAGTGACACATAAACAAGCTCTTCAGCACACTTCTTTTTGACAGTCAAAGCGGGGGTTATGTTTTTGCACGTCATGTAGAATAACCCTAAAAGCACCAAGGTGGCGGTGCCACCGGCTTTATATATGTGTATATATATATATATATATATATATATATATATAATATAGCTGCGAGCAGCGATTGCGGGCCAAAGCCGGCGGTACCGCCATCCCGGTGCCTTTAGGTAACTAAAGGCACCGGGGTTGCGGTGCCACCGGCTTGGGCCCGCAATCGCTGCTCGCAGCTATATTTATTATTATTATTATTATTTATACGACTATTTGGGCACTTTTGGGGCCCTTAACGTGCTCGAAAACTCTTGAAACTTTGCACACGGGACAGAACCCGCCGCCATTAGGGCCGGGCTGAAGATGGGACCCGGGCGTGGCAGGGGGGCTCGACAGCGCCACCTGGAAAGGGGTCCGAACACTTGGTCCATAAATCAAACACGCTTGTATGTACTAATATGAAACTCGGTACACATGTTGATCTCATCATTTCATATATACGTCACACTTTTACTTTTTACCCCAGCCCAACAGGAAGTCGGTTATTTAAGGTTCTTTGTAAAACACTTGCAATGTAATTTTTAATACTCCTCCTAGAGCTCTTATCCAAATTCTACGAAACTCAGTCAGCGTGAAGTCAAGACATTGAGGATGAAAGTTTGCGAGGGGATTTTTGATATCTCGAACGGTTTGGCCGTGGCGAGGAAACGAAATCATGGTGAGAAACGTGAAACAGGAAGTGTGTCATAACTTCAGCATACATCAACCGATCTTGATGAAACTTCAGGAGTGCGTTCGCTGTAAGAGGACTATCACATGGATGTGACTATTGTGTGTCAAAGTTATAGCGCCACCAACTGGCAGCAGGAAGTGTGTCACTTTCAAAATGCTTTAAAATCACCCTCTTATTTTAACCCGATTTGCTTCAAACTTCATCTGTATAATGTAAACATACGGCAGATGAAGACCTGTAAATGGATTCTTGATATCGTTGAAACTGTTGCCGTGGCGATGCATCAAACTTTACCATTCTTTTAGGATGCTTTTGAGACCCTTAGCATGCTTCAAATTGCATGAAACTCATCAGACACATCACATTTATTAGCCAGTAGACATGTGCAAAGTTTCAGAAACGGGCGTGGTGAGGGCTCAGTAGCGCCACCTTTTGACAAAAGTGGGGTTGTTAGTTTTATCTACAGTTACAAAAATCAGTATGTATATTGTACTCTTCGAGCCGGACAACTTTCTAATTCACACTCAATAGCTAGGACCCACAGAAAGTCCGATATTTTAGTTTGAATGTTGTCATACTCCCTCTGAGCATATGTCTTAGCCTTTGCCTGTCTGTGTGTGTGTGTGTGTGTGTGTGTGTGTGTGTGTTAGCAGGGAGAGGGGGCTTAATTAACCATTTAACTGCTGTGTGTCTGGCCAGCATAAATAAAATACATTTCTTAAGCCTGGGATTTTTTAAATAAGTTTTTATTTTATTTTTTTATAAGTAAAGGCACATAGCCAGTTTAATTGTAGTGCATTGACAATAGTTTTATATAATTAGTTCATTAATTAAATTAACTTGGTCCATTAACTTGGTCTGAAAATTGGGTCCATAAATCAAACACACTTGCATATAATAATATTAAACTCGGTACACTTATAGATCTCATTAGCCCAAGCAACTTTAAGCCAGCAAAACAAAGTCGGTTGTTTCAGTCTGTATGTGAATGTTTTGCAAAACCAGCCTTTACATTTTTATTTCCCCCCTCTTAAGTAATTTTTAATTATTCCCACACCAAACTTCTTCAAAATTATGAAAATATATTAAAGATACTAAATCAGGCATATGTACTGGCCATCGGGACTACCGGGAGATTCCCGTAGGTCTGGTTGGGCCGGCGGCCCGGCGCGTTATGTATTTTGTTTTTAAATCATTATTAATTGTAAATATATTCTATCGTAAGTTTATTGTTAAATTGTCCAATTCCGGACTTATGCGTCTCTCTCATGAAGCCGCATGAAGCTGACGCGAGCTGCGAGACTGACAGGTCTGACTGTCTGACACTGGCCAATCGGAATCAAGTTCAGATTCTAGACTTGAGAAGCGGCCGCTTACACCGTGTCCTGACTACACACGACGCCGCCACACGCGATAAAAGGTATCTTTTCCATGTTAATAAATGAGAGTTTTTGTCCTAACCATACGCGACGGCGACATGCGAAGTTTCTAATTTAGAAACGGTTCCTATTTCTGCGACGTCGCGGCTGACAGAATGAAGAAATTACACTGGTTATGAGTACACATTATTTATTTTTAGTTAAAAATAGGTCACTGTGCCACAAGCCATAACGGATAATTTACCTCAGATTTTGAAAGCATTATAGTGTTCAAAATGAATTATGCAAACATACGACTGTACTTCATAACAACGACAATAACTGGCAGATGCCACCAAATGTGTTAAAATAAATGAATTATTTGCTGGACTTAAGTGAAAAGGAAAGTAACTTTATATTGCCTTAATCACTGTCTTGTTGGCTCAAACACAGCACCGTTTTAAAATATGTCAGTAATTCCTAGCGACTGTTAGCTTGGTTTAAAATATGTAATACACAGCGGGGTTAGTTGTAACAGTGTTCCAACTGCTGCCACAATGATAATCAAATGAAAACGGAGCCACACAACTTTTCAGGTTTGAGTATACATTTAACTTTGTTGGACTTTCACAAACAATGTTGTAATTTAAAATTTTTAAAATTTAGTGCACTATGAATGATAGCTTATTTATTTATTAAAAATATGGCCTGTTTTTAATGTAATAAACCATTTAAATTTTTATTCTAAGCTCATTTGTATTATTATTAATGTTATTATTATTAATAATAATAATTGTACATGCAGCTGCCACACAAATCTAATTTAATTGCAATTACAATATTTATATGTTTATTTTATTTTATTTATTATTATTTATTGCAAAACCGTGCAGCCCTTTTCTACGTCTCTAGCTATGATATTGATCCATAACAAAAGGATGATTGGATGAGGAATTAAAAATGTTATTATTCACCATTTATTTTCTATAAGACCAGTGTTGGGGGTAACGAGTTACAAACGAGTTTGGGTAAGTAAAGTAACGCATTACACTGAAAATATTGGTAACTACACTACTTTACTATACTAAAGGAACGCGCTTTCCTGCGTTACCCAAGCCGTGTTTGCCTGTGTGGAGAGTTCCGTCTAGTGGTGCGTGCGCGCCGTTGCCATAGAGACCGATTTGAGTGAGAGAGAGAGGGAAGTGGAGATGGCAATATTCACATTACTTTCAGTTTATTGCTCGAAAGCACAAAAATATTTGAGTGAAATGTAGGCTATAGTAAATCCTAAGATTATTATTTGTGACATTAGAACAAAATATGTGGATATAAAAACATGTATATAGGCTAGGCTAAAGAACTAAATGAACGATCTCTATTTTCTAATTTCACTAAACATTTCATTAAGTTTCGTGGACATTTTATAAAACATGGATCTTAGGCTCATTTTGTAAACATAAATAACTGATTTAGATGCGCAAACTGGGTGCCGTTGCGGAGATGTAGGGTCCATGTTCGGTGCAGGTTCGGCTTCTTGTCGTTCATCCTCGGATGCGGCATCGCGTGCGCTGTTTGCCGCGCCTACCTTTCCGCTCTTTCGGACGCGTCAAGTAAAAACAAGGCTCGAAAGTCTTGGAAAACGAAATGAACAGGATTGTTGCAGGGTTCATTGTAGAAGACATGCTTCCCCTGTCGACCATTAATTCCCCAGGTTTAGAAAAATACATTTTAAATTAGGATTAAGCATTTTATGGGATAAAGTGACCTTTATTTTATTATTTTTCATTGACATCTTTTATTTTTTTTAAATTATTATTATTACCATGAGTCGAATAAAAAGCTGGTTTTGTTCTCAGGAGAAGAGTTTTATTCTCCCAGCCTGTTTTGAAACTTCTGTGATAAACACCATTTTAAAATTTTGAATTTTGAACCCCATTTTGTTTGTGAATTTTACAGTGCGGCATATTTATTTGTGCAGACAGGGATATTGTTCTTTCATGTCATTTTGTATACATTTTTACAATAAAGTGATGATAGGGCAAAAACTGATATGATGTTTGTCCATGTAGGCTACACGGTAAATTAAGAAACAGGAAAGTAAAGTAATAAGTAGTGAAGTTATTTTTCCAACGCAGTAACTAGTAAAGTAATCTCATTACAATTTACAGAAGTAACTAATTACTTTTTTGAGTAACTACCCCAACACTGTATAAGACTATACCAATATTGGAACTATAGCCATTTTATTCCTTTTTTTAATTTAAGAATTATGTTTAAGTTTAAAAACAGACAGAATGGTTTAGTCAAAAAAGAAAAAAATCATTCATAGTGCTATACTGCCCTCTTGTGTTCAAAATTAGGTAGAGCTATTGGATCAATATCCACACATTAATACAGTTGGCAATACAGTATAATAGGTAATACAATAGGATTGGGGCCTTAAAAATCGCTAACTTAAAAAGTGAAATTAACGGACGTGCACACAAGACCAGGATTGGGAGGGTTACTTTAAAAATGTATTCCGATACAGTTACAAATAATTTCATAAAAAAGGGTCCCACTTTATATTAAATGGCTTTAAGTACTATATACTTTTTCAAAAAGTAACTACAATCTGATTACTACTTTTTTTGATGTAACTCACTAGATTTTTGTATCCTGATTACATAATGCCGTTGCATGTATTCTGTTGCTCCCACAAGACATTAGTCTGAATATTTTCCTGTATGAACAAAAAAGGAGTTTCCATTGTTCGCACACAAACACACATTCGATCGCGCCTCTCTCGTGACTGTGTGTGTGCGTGTCATGTGTTCTAGGCTGTGTGCATGCACTTCTGAAGCTGCGCAGAAAATAATAAAATGCCATGCGGAGGACTAACGCAAAATGTGTGAGAAAATCCATTTGATTGCAGTTTAAGTGAGAAATAATTTCAGTGCTCTGGTCAATAGCTGTAGAGTGAAAACTGGTGAGTGCAGTATAGCTTTCACAGAAAGAGAATGATGTGAGCACGTACGATTGGCAGTCAGTCCTGTGTGTGGACAAAATAGCTCAATAATATACGTGTGTAAAATACATAAAATACAATAATATAAGTAATAAAATACATGTGAAAAAAATCACATCATAATGTTTTAAAGAAGAGTGGTTTGATTAAAGTGGTGTAAATATACCCGATCCGGCAAAGATGGCAGTATCGGAGCTGATACCGATCCTGAGTATCGGATCGGCGCATTCCTAAATACTAAAATGTAAACACAGTACAGATGTAGACCTGGATGTACACCTGACCTTTCAGAAGGTTGCTCACGCATACTTTGTGGTTAAAATGTGCCCTCAATGTGCACTTTTGCAGAGCCTTCACTGATGCAAGCTCTTCAGCACACTTCTTTTTGACAGTCAAAGCGGGGGTTATGTTTTTGCATGTCAAGCAGAATAACCCTAAAAGCACCAAGGTGGCGGTGCCACCGGCTTTATATATATATATATATATATATATATATATATAAATATAGCTGCGAGCAGCGATTGCGGGCCAAAGCCGGCGGTACCGCCATCCCGGTGCCTTTAGGTAACTAAAGGCACCGGGGTTGCGGTGCCACCGGCTTGGGCCCGCAATCGCTGCTCGCAGCTATATTTATATATATATATATTTAATATTTAAAATGTTATATTTAACATTTTTATATTAGTCTTATTACTATTTTTATAATAATTTATTATTGTTTTATATTAATTTAATAATATGTATTATTTTTACATTAAAGCGATAGTTCACTTTGAAATTAATTTTTGATATGTTTTAGCTTACCTCCAGGGCATCCAAGATGTAGGTGTCTTTGTTTCCGCAGTATCTTCAATTTTGATCATTTTAGGTCAAACCGTTGTTGTCTGTCAGTCATACACTGAAGGTGCAGGGGGTCCACCTCAAAGAGCAGTCAAAATTAAACATTATTTAATGAATCGTAAATGTAAGTACACATTGATGCCCTAAGAGACAAAACGAGTGGTTTTTGTGAGAAAACGAACAGTATTTATATATTTTTTACCTCTTGTAATCACAGTGACGCCCAAGTGTGCTGAATCAGTTGTGCAGTGTCCAACTGAACCGAACTGAATCAGTTCAATGTTACGCCGGAAGTGATGGCTTGCGTGTGACGTCACTCAATGTTTACACGGAGATTTCGGAAGTTTTACCTTTCACTAAACATATTTAGATATACCGAAATCGTCTTCCATTGCGATTTCCCGTATATCTAAATATGTTTAGTGAAAGGTAAAACTTCCGAAATCTCTGTATAAACAAAGAGTGACGTAGGCGCGCAAGCGATCACTTTCAGCGCATGCGCTAACCGAAGTGCACTGCTCTGAGATCAGTTGGCCGTCGATATGGTTATACGAGGTAAAAAGATATAAATACTGTTCGTTTTCTCACAAAAAAAACACTCCTTTTGTCTCTTATGGGATCAATGTGCAACTTACACTTACGATTCATTAAATAATGTTTAATTTTGACTGCTCTTTGAGGTGGACCCCCTGCACCTTCAGTGTATGACTGACAGACAACAACGGTTTTACCTAAAATGATCAAAATTGAAGATACTGTGGAAACAAAGACACCTACATCTTGGATGCCCAGGAGGTAAGCTAAAACATATCAAAAATTAATTTCAAAGTGAACTATCGCTTTAATACATGTTTGTTTATTAATTTATATGAATTTGTTTCTTTTGTATATAATATAATTATAATTTGTTTTATAATTTGTTTTAACTTATTAGTTTACATTATTATATTTACTCATTCTCGTATAAATTAATTTTAGTATTTTTATGTTAATTCTCTTAATTTACATCTATTTATTATTGTATATTAATTTATAGTTATTTATAGTAATTTATTATATTTTATAATATTTTAACATTTTTCTTAGGGCTGTGCAAAAATTAATTGCGATTAATCGCATCCAAAATAAAAGTCTGTGTTTACATAATATATTTGTGTGTGCTGTATATAATTATTTTGTATATATAAATACACACTCATGCATGTATATATTTAAGAAAATGTGTTATTCATATATAAAATATTTATAGATTATGTATTTATATACATATACAGAATCTAAGCGCAAATAATTCTTAAATTTAAACATGCATGCATAGGTATTTATATATACAAAATAATTGTATACAGCACACACAATTATATTATGTAAACACAGACTTTTATTTTGGATGCGATTAATCGCAATTTAACTTTTGCACAGCCCTAATTTTTATATAAATTCATTACATTTTATTACATTTTTTATATTTATTGCATTTTTATATTGTTTTTATTAAATTTTTATTTAAATGTATATGTAAACAGATCAAGTATATTTATAATACTGAGCTATATCCCATCCTGAAGCCATTAAGAATAACACCTCATCATGACAGTGGACCAGAATACATCCTAAAATTTTAGATTTTAGAGTCGGAGAGGAAAATGGAAACGGGACAAAGCTATAAATGTGACACTAGATCACAGAGTCGTGGAGTCGAGCTGTAATTTAAGCTAATATGCTCTCCAATCTCCAGATCCACCGTATTAAAGCAAATAAGCTCTGCCAACATGTGCGTTCAATTCCAGCCGCTTTCCCCCATTAGGTGAACGGGAGGAGAGCGAGGCTCGGGACAGGCCTGGTTTGGAAGCATGGACCCGCATATTTTATGACACGCAAATGCCTGCCACATGAACGCTGAGGCTTTGTTCCACAGCGACGGGGGAAGTTTATGATTAAAAACGCCATCAAAGCGTTAAAGCAGGTGTTGATTTATGAGCTCGTGTCTGCGTGAATGCGACTATTCGTACTTTTGAAATACTGTTAGCTAATACTAAAACCATAAAATACATTAACATTACTTACAAAGAAAAAAAACCCACTTGAACTTATTTTGCAAAGTAGTTTTGATTTAGTTTTACTTGATGTACTAAAACAGAAAAGACCTAGTTAAAAGATAAAAAGTAACAGCAACAAAATTACAAAAATTAAAATGAAAACAAAAAAATAAAATTAAGAGTGAATTTAAAATATGAACTAAAACAGTAACACTTTACTTGAAGTGGTGTGCATAAGACTGACATGACGCCTTCATAATCATGACATGACATATGTGTCTTTGTCATGACAATATTTCAGTCATGTCATTATTGAGCGAAAGACACTTAATGACAGTTGTCATAAACATGCATAAACCCTACTTCATATTCAAGACATATGTCATGTCATGGTTATGCAGGTGTCATGTCAGTCTTATGAACACCCCTTCAAGTAAAGTGTTACCATAAAAACTATACAAGTGATAAAATAACGCTGCATACAGACATGAAGAGATGTGTTATTACTCTTCCAAGTAGACAGACTTACGGTGTAATATCTTTATTCATAGTTATTGTACATTGATAAAGTCTATATACTAAGGTATTCCACCCTGTTATTGAACAGAACTGAATCAACATTCAAATGAATCAAAGTGAATCTCGACACTTGTTTTCTGTAGAGCTGTTTTACAGCAGAATTGAACAGAACTGAATCAACATTGACCTGACGTCAGCTGAATAATGACTTGTTGTATTTTAAGTTGCCTTGAAACAATCTTTATATGAATAAATCTCTCTTGACTTAAGGCTTCATGATGGCATTAAAAATCTAGATTGTTCATGTTTCTTTTTAAAATTCAAACAAACTGTCAGTTTTGTAATGCATCCAATAATCGACAATAATGGTAATGATTTATTTTTTGTTGTTGTAAATACTATGGCGGCTGCTGTTTATAATTTTTTTGTCCATTATAACAAAGAGGCCCGTGGGAAGTTTACCTGAGCGCATTCAGATGAACGTGAGAACTGTCAATCTACACACACACACACACACACGTTTGTGTTTTTCTTTATTGCAGCATGTGCGATGTACGTCAGGGGTCGGCCGGGTCAGACTGTTTGTAGTCTAAGTTTGTGTAGGCGAGTAATAAAAGCCTCCATGTTAAATCACGAGCCCCTCTTTAAAGCCGTGCAGATTCTGATGTGCGATCAGGTTCTTCTGTGTGTTTACATTGATGTAATCTCAGCGGCTGATCTGGGGTCAGGAGTGTCAGATGCGTACGGTCTGTGGGTGGGCTGCCAATGACGGCTCCCCGTTTGCAGCGTCAAACTATAAACAGCAAATAAAAGAGCGTGACTACACAGTGCATGACATGAATAGTTTCAGTAACAAACTGGATTCTCTTGAAGGATAAAGTATTCGTTGCTGGTTTTGAAATGAGGGTTTAATGTACTATGTTGGCCCCCATATACTATGGGAGTCAGTGGGACCAGAAACTGTCTGACCCTCATATCAATGTTATTTCTAGAGCACAGTTCCAGTAGTGCGATTGAATGTGAGATTGAATAAATGCACTCAATAACATCCACAATGGTTTTGGACACCCAAATGGCTGTTCCCTCAAATATTCCCCTATTGAAAGTTTTTTGGCTTTTAGGATTATGTTAGCCTTTCTGTTATCTAAACATGTTGAACCAAAATCATTTGGATTCTGATGTCAAATCGACTTTCATTTACAACCAAAATCATCCCGTTAGTGACGTTACTACTTTCTACTCAAGGACCCTGACAGTGGAGTAGTGGAGTAAAACGTACAATATTTGTCTTTTAAATGTAGAGAAGTTCAAGTAAAAAGTTTCCATAGGGCCCGTTCTCATATCGCGCCTAAAAACGCGCAGAAAACGCTAGGCGCACGCGTTCTCCTTTTTTCCAAAGATGCGCTAGGGCGGTTGCGCTCCTGAGGCGTCTGTCGTTGCTAAGCAACCATCAGCTGCGCTATCCGTTACATGAAGGAAATTTCAGCAATGGATTTCCACCATCGAAAAGCCCTTGCTGTAACTCTGTTACAAGATTAATTTAAAGTAAGAAACGCCGCAGTGTTTGGGTGCACCCGATACTACAAAAACGCAATGATGAGCTGTTCCTCCATTTTTTCTGCTGAGGTAACAAAAGTGGCGAGGAAGCTGATTGGTTGGTTCGTGTCACGTGACCTACGGTGCGCTTGCGGCTTTCTGAAAAGTTGAGATGTTTTTATCTCGATGCGGCGCGGACGCGCATGGAAAAATCTTCCATAAGGCCCGATTCACATATCGCGTCTAAAAACGCGTAGATAACGCTAGGCGTGTGCGTTTTTATCCTTTTTTCAAAGAAGCGCTAGGGCGGTTGCGCTCCGGTGGCGTCTGTCGTTGCTAAGTAACCATCAGCCGCACTCTCTGTAGACCTACCTACGTGACCTACGGTGCGCTTGCGGCATTCTGAAAAGTTGAGATGTTTTTATCTCGATGCGCCTGGAAAAAACGAGCGCGTCGCACCGCGACCGCGTCGCTTCCATTATGAGCGCGCATACCGCGCGCCTCCATTTAAAATAATGAACATGAGCGCGCAAAAGACGCGATATGTGAACGGGCCCTAATGAGCGCACATACCGCGCGCAAAACGCGCGCCTCCATTTGAAATAATGAACTTGAGCGCGCAAAAGACGCGATATGTGAATCGGGCCTAAATGTCACCGTCCACCTCTGCAAAAATTACATATTTAAACGATTGAAAAAAAAATGTCTCCATGCCTTAAAATAGCTTGAATGTAACTCTACAGCCTCACCTCATTTAGTATGAATATGCAAATGAGCCCTGCCTCCACTCGCTCCAGCTCAGAGATCCACTGGTTGACGTTCACATGTTGATCTGATTGGTTACAAGGTTGTTTGTGACGTTAGAAACTGCAGTTTTACAAACACCCAGCAATGGTGTCGACGGATTTGCACATGGTTACAAGCTTGATTTTCACCACGGGGAACTTTAATTTTCGGTTAATAAGAAGAAGAACAGCAGAAGCTTTTTTTGTTTACTTTTTGTTATTTTGGTGGAATGTCAAATTGAGCACACTGCATTGTGGGATATAGTGATATGGTAGTATATTGTTCCAAACATACATTTTCACATTGCAAAACTTTTAAATCCATTACTACTCATTTTGCATGTGACACGCAATTAGCCAATCCTAACAGGTCATTTACATATAGAAGGAGCAGTAGTGTAACCGTCTGAGAGCAAGTGAAATAACGATCATCAATTTAACATTATAAGATGGGTAACCTGACCCGTTTGAAAGCCTCTCTCTTGTATTTGAGGTTTTTCAGCTGTAAACACAGCATGTCCCTGTGAAATAGTGTGGCTCTGTGTGAGCGCTTACTGTTTGTTTGTTGTCTTGATTTGTAGTCTTGGTTTTGTTGACTTGTGTCTGGTGTGTTTGTCTGGAGAAGAGGTGGCAGGAAGGGTGTGTTATGGGTAAAAAGCATTATTCCTTGTTTCCCAGTGTCTTTAGGGAGGGTTTGAGAGCATCTGACTCACAGGACTGAAATCACACAGTGACTCTGAAGGCAGGATTTAAAGGCATCATAGGCACATTCCAGCTCTGCTCTGATTGGTCAGATTACTACTCTGTTCTCATTGGTCAGATGGCCCAGTCTGTTGTGATTGGTCTACTCTGCTCTGATTGGTCAGATGGCCCAGTCTGTTGTGATTGGTCTAATCTGCTCTGATTGGTCAGATGGCCCAGTCTGTGATTAATCTACTCTGCTCTGATTGGTCAGAGGACCCAGTCTGTGATTGGTCTGCTGCTTACAGCATGTGTAGGAAACCAAACATCCATTACCATGAACAGAGATCCGAGCAGTAATGATGGTGTCGTTTTTTCCGTATAAATTTAGGCACGAGTCCTCATTTAGCAAAGTGGATTTGCTTTGGAAGTGTAGAAAACAGTGTCGTCTCAATATGTAGACAACACAAACCAAACTTTTCCAGTCTCAGCTACATCTACAGTGTTTGAGGGTCAAAGTAGACCCTCGAGTCGACCCTAGATCACGGGCAGCCAATTAAGAACGGCTGGCATTATAGAAAAAATTGTTACAAACCGACATAGTTTTGTGCAGGAAGTAAGACTGGTATTACTGACGACTCATTTCAGGCAGTTCATAATCGGTTCCTTCGTTTGGGAGACAATAACTCCATTTATCTGCACTTTGATCTTTGAATCTTTTCAGACCATTTATATTCACAAACAGCTCTATTACTCACCACATGAAAGGGGCACTTTAACATGTGAAGTGCTACTTGTTTGATAATGCGATAATTACGAATCTGTCTCAATAGACAGCTCCCTATGTAGACAGTGTAGTAGGTGAACATGGTTTTGAAACCCTTTGTGTCCTGATTGTAGATGATTACACTCTGTTTTTATGGTGTGTCAGGACTCTTGAGAGAGTGTGTCAGTCTCTGGTCTTCATTAAGGATTTGTTGAATTGAGTGAAAGACGTAGTGCCGGTCGCAGCCTGTTCTTATTAGTGCTCATTTCCCCTCACTGATCTGATTCTCTCTCCTGATTGGCTGTCTTTGAGTGTAATGGGGTCGTCTGATGGTCACAGATTGACTGAACTGATTTTGACGTTGAGTTCAGTCTACACCAGGATTTATACTGCCAGTTATGTTGACAGACTCATAACAAATACCACATGAAGCACATGAAGTACTTAGTGTTGATGCCTAGAGTATGTTTTTAAAACATTATATCTTTTTAAAGGTATATGCATGATATATAATTCAAATTATATAATTTTAGGAAATAATATATATGTATACATTAACAATTATATTGAAATTTAAGTAATTACTTCATATATTAGAAAACAGAAAATATTACCTTTTTTAATTAATATTCCTCATTGCAGCCTTATTTTTTTAATGTCATTTATTTATTTTTGCTGATGTTTTGATTTTGTATATACAAAATTATATGTATTGTAATCTATTGTGTAATACACAGTTATATTTTAACCTGGTTATGTTTGACGGACTCAAAACAAATAAAGCCATTCATACAACTACATAATAATTGAGGCCCTTTGAAATAAAAGCTTAAGGAATAATTTTACAATCACAAAAGTGTTCAATTAAGAATATTTGACACTTTAATCGTGATTTTGGGATAATGTGGTATGTTGTCTATAGAGAGCAGATATACTGTTTTTAAATATATAACCATTATATAATTCAGTTTACTATTTAAGGAAATTAAAATATTTTAATAATAAAATATATGTAAATAAAAATATGTATATTACTAATAAATAAACTAATTTTACCAAAAATTGACAAAAATATTAGAAAACAGAAACTTGTACCTTATTTTTGCCTCAGTATCTATGTTTTTAAAATATTTCTTTATTCTGATATTTAAGTTTGACATGCTGAACTCATGTTATTGTGATATAGTTATATTTTAACCTATGTATTTTTTTCCCCTTAGGACAAAAAGCTGCGTCTCTTTGACCCCCGGGCCCAGTCATCTGCCGTTCAGGTTGGATTTTAATCTCATATTACCTGCTACATGTTGTCATTTACCGGTAGTAATAAGTGTAATAATTTTGAGATTGCAGAAGTCCTTTAAAAGTTGCATTTTCAGTTGAATTTGGCGAAACCATTTGAAACATTTTGTTGTGTTAAGCTATTTCATATATATTTTCATATATATTTCATGTTTATATTCCCAGTAATCCTGAAATGGGATTTGAAATGGGGGTATGTATATCAAATGGAGAAATCGTCATGACTTTTCCATGGTATTTTAGGAGAATGGGACTATGGTTTGACTATGGTGTGGCTATGGGAATATAGTTTGGTATGAATTTTAATGTTTTTGAAAGAAGTCTCTTACTCTCCCCAAGGCTGCATTGATTGGTTTATTTCTTTTTCAGGATTCAAAGTAAAGATTAAAAAAAAAAACTTTACTGACCTTGAAATTTGGCGCAATAGTATAAATGTGTGTATACAGTATGTCCTTTTCACCCCTCAGGTGTCATATTCTACCTTTTAGCCAATCATATCAGACTGTTTCTTCAGTGGCTTATTCTGATTGGCCCGGTTTATTAATTCACTCTTTCTCATGAGCTGGTGAAGCCGTGGGACCCCATTCATTGAACCCTGGGAAACAATACGCCATGATGCCCTGTGTGAACATGACCATGATTGTGTTTTTGACTTTCGTAACCTGTCAGGATCATGTTTGATGGCTAATCAATGCCACTGATTTTAGCAGGAACGAGGAAGTTCAGGTCAAAATCACACCAAACATTCCCACAGTCCTCGTCAGGGCAGAGCGGTGACCTCATTGGCGGTTTCTCTGTGTGTTTGTGGTTTCTTTTGAAGGTAAATAAAGCCCAGATGAATCTGATGGGGTTAGGTGGATTAGACATTACCCACGCTGCTCTCTGAGCAAACACCCGGTAACTCTGACACTTTACTGAAAAGACTAGTGTCTCAGAAAAGCAATAGATCAGATGTGTGAAGCCTGTCGTGACCTCAAACACACACAATGATTTTCTGATGTTTGTCCAGTTCAAAGCATTTCCTCTACACCTGCTTTTTTCATGTCATCTGATTGCAAGTGGACAGCTCTGTTGGTTTGGACCGTGTATAATGTGCGCTCCCGACGCACTGATCGCATATAGTATTTATGAACAAGGTTGTGCGTGTTGTGGCTTCACAAATGCTTTGCTGCATACCTCGGTTGTAACGAGTGGTTATTTCAGTCAAAGTTGCTCTTCTATCAGCTTGAATCAGTCTGCCCATTCTCCTCTGACCTCTAGCATCACATACTGGATGTTTTTCCCTTTTCACACCATTCTTTGTAAACCCTAGAAATGGTTGTGCGTGAAAATCCCGGTAACTGAGCAGATTGTGAAATACTCAGACACCAACAACCATGCCACGCTCAAAATTGCTTAAATCACCTTTCTTTCCCATTCTGACATTCAGTTTGGAGTTCAGGAGATTGTCTTGACCAGGACCACACCCCTAAATGCATTGAAGCAACTGCCATGTGATTGGTTGATTAGATAATTGCATTAATGAGAAATTGAACGGGTGTTCCGAATGATCCTTTAGGTGAGTGTATAACCAGTCAGATCAAAGCGGTTGGTGGTCCATGTGTTCGATATCGCAACATGTCTTAAATGTAAACAAGCTCTTTGCTGTTGCACTCAAATTAAAAAGTATGCACAGTAACTTTGTTAATATTACTTAGTTTAGTGCATTTTACTTGAAAAATTTGCAAAACTGAAATAAAATAATACATCAATTTTGACAAACTAGACAAAAATATAGCTGCAAGCAACGATGACGGGCCCAGGCCCCGGTGCCACCACCACCTCTGTGGCTATAGGGCAATATGAATTTAAACCAAGTATATGTAAAATAACCATATCAGAGTTGTCTAAATATGCTACTTAACCAATGATAATGCCATGCTTGTTTTACTCTGGTGGATTCTGGGTAAAAAAAGCTTGCAGAAATTACAGTTTTGTGAGAATCTTCAATCTGATGGTTTACTTGGTTGGATATCGCAAATGATGACAAATTGAACGCATTAAACAAGACAAATGCTTAATTTCACGGTAACGGTGTAATTAATCACGGTTGATCGTACTGAAAGGGTGCGATTGATCACAATTTCACATTTTAATCTATTGACAGCCCTAATTTATATAGCTATAGTAACATGTGTAACAAGGGCACTGCAAAATAAAGTGTTTACCCACGTGCCTCAAATTAAAAAGTATGCACACTCACTTTGTTAATTTTACTTAGTTTAGTGCATTTTAATTGAAAAACTTGCAAACTGAAATAAAAAATACATCAATTTTGAAAGTGATTTCCTCTGATTAAAAACTTGACAATAAAATATAGCTGCAAGTAGCAATGACGGGCCCAGCTCTCCACCTCTGTGGCTTTAGTGCAACGGTGCACAATGGGCATTATGAATTTAAATTAATTTAACCATATCAAAGTTGTCTAAATACGCTACGTAACCGTGATAACGCCATGCTTGTTTTACTCTGGTGGATTCTGGGTAAAAAAAGCTTGCAGAAATTACAGTTTTGTGAGAATCTTCAATCTGATGGTTTCATTGGCTGGATATCGCAAATGATGACAAAAATGAACGCGTTAAACGAGACAAATGCTTAATTTCACGGTAAGGGTGTAATTAATCACGGTTAATCGTACTGAAAGGGTGTGATTGATCACAATTTCGCATTTTTAATCTATTGACAGCCCTAATTTAAATAGCTATAGTAACGTGTAACAAGGGCACTGTGAAATAAAGTGTTTACCCACTTGCTTCAAATTAAAAAGTATGTACACTCACTTTGTTAATTTTACTTAGTTTAGTGCATTTTACTTGAAAAATTGGCAAAACTGAAATAAAAAAATATATCAATTTTGCAAGTGATTTTCTCTAGACAAAAAAACTAGACAAAAAATAGAGCTGCAAGCAACGATGACGGGCCCAGGCCCCGGTGCCACCACCACCTCTGTGGCTTTAGGGCAATATGAATTTAAACCAAGTATATGTGAAATAACCATATCAAAGTTGTCTAAATACGCTACGTAACCGATGATAACGCCATGCTTGTTTTACTCTGGAGGATTCTGGGTAAAAAAAGCTTGCAGAAATTACAGTTTTGTGAGAATCTTCAATCTGATGGTTTATTTGGCTGGATATCGCAAATGATGACAAAATGAATGCGTTAAACGAGACAAATGCTTAATTTCATGGTAAGGGTGTAATTAATCACGGTTAATCATACTGAAAGGGTGCGATTGATCACAATATCACATTTTAATCTATTCACAGCCCTAATTTATATAGTTATAGTAATATTTGTAACAAGGGCACTGTGAAATAAAGTGTTTACCCACTTGTCTCAAATTAAAAAGTATGCACACTCACTGGGTTAATTTTAGTTAGTTTAGTGCATTTTACTTGAAAAATTGGCAAAACTGAAATAAAAAATACATAAATTTTGCAAGTGATATTCTCTGGTTAAAAACTAGACAAAAATATAGCTGCAAGCAACGATGACGGGCCCAGGCCCCGGTGCCACCACCATCTTTATGTTGTGGCTTTAGGGCAATATGAATTTAAACCAAGTATATGTAAAATAACCATATCAAAGTGGTCTAAATACGCTACGTAACCGATGATAACGCCATGCTTGTTTTACTCTGATGGATTCTGGGTAAAAAAAAACCTCAGTGATATGCAAATGCGAGAGATTAAAAGTCTGATTTAGGATCTTTCTCTTTCGGGCTCATTGAGTCGAATTCTTGACGGACCAGCTTGTTTTCTGACCACATCCAGCTGGCAGCTCAGGAGTTGTGTGTGTGTGTGTTCGCACCCACCACCCCATTAACATCACATTCACTCTATAGCGTCTTTAATGAGCTGTCAAGGGCCAACCCTAACAAAACCCAGCCTGACAGACCTTAACCGACCCACAGCAGAGAGTGCGAAGCTTTGTTTACTCACAAAACCCTAAAACGGCCTAGCCACGCTCCTTTGCTGACAGAACTCGAGGCGCCCGTCCCGCCAGCTCTAGGGCGAGCCGATGCCCAGGCCACAGTGTAAACAGAGGCGCTTGAGACGTGTCTGAGTCGTGTTGTTTATAGACTCGACCTCATGCGAAAAGCATCCGTTTGTCATTGTAGAGCCCGAACCGCCACACACTGACACACACACCCATAAAACAATGCTTTCATGCGCCGGGTGATGAAAGCCATCGACCGCACAGAACGGCCGCTTTTCTTCGACAGATTGTCTGATATAGACAGGTGGGGTAAAAATAGAGGCTAATTGTAGTTGTGTGTACGTGGTATTTACTGGAATAAGAGAAAGTGTGTAATTTGCGCGTTCGGACGGCACGAGTATGATCTGTAATCTACGCTTGAGCACACGGCTGTATTTAGGGAGCTGGCACCACTGTGTGTGTGTTTGTGTGTGTGTGTCTGAAACTGTGGGTTTGAGAGACGCTCGCATTGAGATTTCCTGCCGAGTCTTGATTTTTATATGATAAATGCATATTTAAGTCGCACCAAACCGCTCAAAGCTCAGACTGGGGTTTGTTTTTAGACTCTGGCTAGTGGTTTGGTGCGTCCCCATCACCATGATGTGTAAGTACTGGAACTATACATCTTTGATTTTTGTCCCAGATTTAATATAATATAGATAATATATTAAGATAATATAATATACAAGATGCGAGCCATACCAACAGTGTTTCTCGTTTTATGTTGATTTTCACAAATAATGATTTTGAGTTAAATTTATTAGTATTTCACCAATGTAAAATGTTAATTTGATATATTTTAATTTGATATTTTATTTTAATCTTTATTTATTTTTTTCTTTATTTGTTGTTTTATTATCAAGTAGAAATATTGATCTGTATTATATATTTGTATTATTTAATTTTACATTTTTAAAATTAATTTTATTTTTGAATTTGTCAAGTTTAAAATCACTATTTATTTTTATTCATTTTCATAAAAAGTCAGGTAAACTTTTTATTTTATAATTAAATTAGTTAAGTCTCATTAGTTTTCCGTCTGTTTGTCTGTTCTACCTATCTATCTATCTGTCATTCTTTCTGTCATTATTTCTATGCATCTGTTTGTCTTTCTGTCTATCTACTGTATCTGTCTGTCTGTCTATCTATCTATCGTTCTATCATTCTATCGTTCTATCTGTCTATCTGTTTGTCTTTCTGTTTGTGTCAAACTATCTATCTATCTATCTATCTATCTATCTATCTATCTATCTATCTATCTATCTATCTATCTATCTATCTATCTATCTATCTATCTATCTATCTATCTATCTATCTATCTATCTATCATCTATCTATCTATCTATCTATCTATCTATCTATCTATCTATCTATCTATCTATCTATCTATCTATCTATCTATCTATCTATCGTTTGTTGTTCGTTCTATTGTTCTATCTGTCTTTCAATATTTCTTTCTTTCTATCTTTCTATCTGTATGCAATTCTGTCTTTCTGTTTGTGTCATTCTTTCCATCGTTCTATCTGTTTTTCTATCTTTCTTTCTTTTTATCTTTCTATCTGTCTGTATTTCTGTCTTTCTATTTGTGTCGTTCTTTCTGTCATTCTATCTATCGTCGCTCTATCTATCGCTCTATCTATTGATCTATCTATTGATCTATCTGTATTTCTATCTGTCTTTCCATCCATCCATCCATCCATCCATCCATCCATCCATCCATCCATCCATCCATCCATCCATCCATCCATCCATCCATCCATCCATCCATCCATCCATCCATCTATCTATCTTTCCTTCTATCTTCTATCTGTCTATTGGTCTGTATGTCTTTCTGTTTGTGTCGTTCTTTCTGCCTATCCATCCATCCATCCATCCATCCATCCATCCATCCATCCATCCATCCATCCATCCATCCATCCATCCATCCATCCATCCATCCATCCATCCATCCATCCATCCATCCATCCATCCATCTATTTATCTTCTATCTTTCCTTCTATCTTTCTATCTGTCTATCTTCTATCTATCTTTGCTTCTATCTTCTATCTGTCTATTGGTCTGTATGTCTTTCTGTTTGTGTCGTTCTTTCTGCCTATCCATCCATCCATCCATCCATCCATCCATCCATCCATCCATCCATCCATCCATCCATCCATCCATCCATCCATCCATCCATCCATCCATCCATCCATCCATCTATCTATCTATCTATTGTTCTATCTATCTATCTATTGTTCTATCTATCGATTGTTCTATCTGTCTTTCTATCTTTTTATCTTTCTGTCTTTGTTCCAACTTAGCTCGTATTGACTCTTTTAACTGATGGACCTGAGGGGTCACTGGGTTTGATGGGAGTTTCATACCCATCATCCTCTGCCGTCACATGCTGTGGTCAGCACTTTACATTTTTGCTGTGTCGTTGTTTTTTTTTTGTGGTTTACACCAATTAGGAGAACTCATCCTGTCTTTCAGAAGAGTGGTTATTGAAGTGGGTGGAGCATGCAGGTCTTGAACAGACGCGTGTTTTCTTGATGCATGTGTCTCTCTGTCCTTATGTGCGTTTGTTTCAAATTACAGAGCTGAAAATACTCCTCATAGTTTCAGGCCGCACTGGCTGCGGAGATGCGGTCTCTGGGCAAACAGGAAAGGGAATATTTTCTGGACACAGGGCCCAGATTTCTCGATTTCGTCTTAGGCTTCTGCTGCTTTTGGTGAAATCGGAGAGGCTTTGGAACGAGCTCGAGAGGAGAGGGGAAAAAAACGCAAAACATTCAAAGCAGACTGAGCGACTGCAGGGGTTTGTGGGAGACACACAGACACTTCAGAGAAGGAAGAATGGGTATATATTAGTCCCGTGGGTTAAGGTTACACCAGGATATGCTGAAAACAAACGGCGTGCGCTTCAGCAGAAGAATGGAAACTCATAGTCCATAACTCACAACAGATAATACGAGAAACATCATAAAAGTATTACAGAAAGTACTTCTATCCTGTTTTTCATGCTAATTCATATCATTTGAGACAAGCTGGCTGTTTTAGTGGGACATTTAGATGTGAGCGTCTCCAGAGAAGATCTGCCAGCGTATTTTTGACGTTTGCTGCTTCTGATTAGAGTTGACATAAAGTAGACGTGTGGTGTGCCATGAGAGCTTTGACTGTGGCTTTATTTCCATATGTAATGTTAACCCTTACTAAAATTACAGTTTATTTCCATATGTAATTTTGGGGTTGGTATATGTTTTTTTTTGTGTGTGTGTGTTTTTGAAAGAAGTCTATTATGCTTACATAGACTGCATTTATTTGATCAAAAATACTGTAAAAACAGTAATATTGTGAAATATTACTACTAACGTCACGGATAGTTCCTATAGTGCTGGTTTAAACTGACTCTGAAGTAGGAGCTAAATTAGTTCCTAGACCCAAAATCGTTCCTAGTTCCTGCGGTGCGAACACGCCAAAAGACGACCAGGATCTTGCCAATATTTCTACGAACTTAAAAGTTCCTCCTGTGCGAGAGCCCCTTTTGTCTGCACTGCTAATACTTCCCATGGCACCAGGGTGGGAAATGTTACTTTTAAAAGTAATACATTACGATATTGCGTTAATCTACTTTTTTTTTTGGTTATTTTTATGGAAAGTAAGGCTTTACGTTTAATCTGTATTACTACTAATCTGGGCTGAGCTAGCTTGTTTGATTTTTAAGAACATAAAATGGATATTTTTGGCAAATAAAAGCCCTTTCACATCCAAAAGTGAAAAGAATAAGCCTCAGGCTGATGGAAATACAAATTCACTCCTGTCCAGTAGAGGGCGCCACTCAAACAAACCTTTCAGATGTGCTGCCATTGTGGATTAAATGAAGAAATTTCAACTCTAAAGGGAACACAAATGTGATGTTTATCTTTTTGCTGATTGTTATGGTTGAATTGGATCATCGAAGGTCAGCAGCAGATACTGGTTAATAAAGTGAGATTAAATACATAAAGTAGCCTACATTTGTGTAATTTAACATATTTAACTTTTGCATAATATTCTAAGTTTGCATTTCACTGTTTTTATTCATTTTGAGGAATACTGAATCTATTTTGTGCAAAACGAGTAAATGCCTGCTCACATTCAGTCTAAAACTACAAAAAAGCATTATGTTCACACAGAGCACACACATCACACATCTGCTGGGGACAGGAGAGCTGTCAGTCAATAAATCGGAAAACAACATAACGTGTTGAAAATCGATATTTTGTCGTAAATGTAAACGTTACTTAACTAGTTACTTGAGAAAAGTAATCTGATTACATATCTCGCGTTACAGCCAACACTGGTTGGGACATTGACTTTATTACAAGATGCATTCGTTATTTGTACTTATCTAAAGCTTTTATACTGGAAAATAATAGTGCTGTAAGGTTAGCAGTGCAAGGTCACTCGCGGTCCTTGAAATCCTGCATGTTTTCGGATTATAAAGACGAAGAGCTGTTGGAGTGAGCAGCTGGCAGCCGAAGGCAACAGCTCCAGTGTTTCTGGAACTGGAAATAAATGTAATAAATAAAATATATAATAAATAAATGAAATAAATGAGTCTGCGCACTTTTCCTACGGAAACAAATTGGTGTTTACTGTGTGTGATGCAAACATTTCTTTCTATAGTATGAATGTTTGTAAATATAATATACAAAATGTATTGTTGTACTCAAGGAAAATTTGACAGCATTGTGCAAAAATGTGACATTGATTTATGTGGAAGGGGATCAATTATTAAATATATCCCATATTCCCAAAGCCAGGGTTGTTCGTTTCTGGTTTTGCTATGACAACAGATTCATCATCACAACATCATCATCACACTGTGGATCTGTTTCTGTAAACACTTCAGAGCGGAGAATACACAGCGTGAACACACCTGGAGAGGCCAAACATGCATTTCAAATATTATAGAGTCTATTTTTATTGATTTATTTTACTCTTTTTTTTAATTTGTATATTTATTTTATGTATTCATTTACCTTTACTTATGTTATTATTTAATCATTCATTCACACATACTTTTTGGTTTATTATTTTTAAATTCTATTTTATTGTTTGTTACTTCATTTGTTTGTTTTAATTATTTAAACTTGTTTATTTATATATCTTCATTTTTCTTATTGTTGTTTATTTATACTTATTTTATGTATTTATTTCTATTAGTTTTTATGCATTTATTTACTCCTGCTTATTTTTATTTATGTTTATTCATTCATTTATGCATCCTTTATGTTTGTTTATTTTTTTTATACATTTTTCAAACATTTTATTTATTTATACTTTATTTATTTTTTACTTGTTATTAATTTATTATTATTTTATTTTAAGTATTTATTTATTTATTTATTATGTATTTCTTTTCTACTAATTGTTATTTCTTAATTTAAGTATTTATTTATTTATTTATTATTATTATTTTTTTTACTATTTTTTTCCTTTATTTGTTTAAACTGAAGTTGTATTATTATCATTTTAATTAATATATTTATTGATTTTCCTTGTGTCCTGCTCTCTAAAAAATGCTGGGTTGTTTTAACCCAATTTTAGGTCAAATATGGACAAATCCACACAGTGCTTATGTTGATTCTGTGTTAAAAGACTCCAGCATGCACGCGTTATCATTGTGTGTTGTGGTTCCTGTAGTGATGCACAACTCATTACTTGCTCTTTAACCCATTATGTTCGTGCTGATGAACCCAGACAGTTTTCATAAACGCCTCATACAGAACTGCCAGACAAATGTGTGATATGAGCGGATAATCATTTTACCAGCACATCAAACCACTGACCGTCTCTGCCGTCCAAATCTCAGTCTCAGCCGTAGTTGCGCGTAACCACATGAATATTGCTTTTGGAGAAGCAGGATGTTTTCCCCATCAGGTGTGTGTGTGAAACAGCTCTCCTGGCGTGTGTGAATGACATCTAGAGGAATGTGTAAAAGAAGAGGTCTCTTCAGTGTTACATTACCTCTTATCTCTCGCTGCAGCCGTGTGCGTGTATGTTTCATCTGTTAGTGTTGGTCATCAGGTTCATACATGCTTGTCGTGATTTCCGGCAGTGCTTTGCGTAAAACACACTATCTGAGATCTGCCTTGTATCATTTTTTTAGGTATATAAACTGGATGGATAGATTTTACGCAGATAGTTAGACCACTGTTTTTGTTATCATATTATTTATTTATTATCACATATATTTATTAAATTATACATTTGATAACATTTTATACCATTTATGCTTTTATATTATACAATAATAAATACACAGTAAAGCTCATATTTTGTAAAATATTTAATTTTTTTAAATAAAATGCATATAGGTATATTTCTTTATTTTGAATATACAAATATAGTATTTTAAAATGTTATACTTTAATACTTATAATCATTATGTTTTATTATGATTATATCTAAAAAAAATATTTATTACTATATTAATTTTTTTTTGTTATTTATTATATCTAAAAAAAGGTTACACTACACAATGATTTACATGTACATTATATACTATGATATAGATTATTTCAAAATACATTGTACATTTTGTAATATTTTATGATATAAAATAATAAATACTGTACATAGACATTTTTGTATTTTATATATTTTAGAATTGAAATAGTAATAACTGACAACGTGTACTTAAAATTAAATTGTAGACTTCATTTTCTAATATTTGATCAAATATCTAATCAATATTGCAAAAGAATAAATACATAGATGTTTTTCATATTTGATTACAATTTATTTATTTTATTTAGAATTTATTATCATTTTCATTTTTATTTTATTTTTATTTATTTATTTTTTTATAAATTATTTATTTTATTTACAATTTAAATATAAATAAATGGCAATGCATAGATTTATTTCTTTATTTTGTATCTGTCAAGATTAATAAAGTTTCTTAATGTTCATCAAGTCTGCATTTATTTGACTTCTGTATTAAAAATACAGAAAAAAAAATAATATTGTGAAATATCATTACAATTTGAAATGTTTTTCGATTTTAAAATACTTTAAAATATAATTGATTTATTTGATTATAGCAGCTTCTGTAAGCAAGCCTGCGTGGAATCTGCGATCACAACCGTCATTTAAAAATGTAACCACATAAACCCTGTTTATGAATTTAATTATACTTTCAATACCAATAAGAATGTACTCGTCTGTAATCTCAACTCCATTCCCATTCATTCTGGTGGAAAAATCGGTGGAGAAAATTGTAAAAAGTCTGACTTTAAGAGATTCAAACTGGAGAAAGTGCCATGTTAGTGCTAATGAAGAGTGTGTGTGAAGTCTGTGAGGTGTGTGTTTTTGGAGTCAGGAGCGAGGTCTCTGGCCAGATGGCAGTGTGTGTGTGTGTGTGTGTGTGTGTGTGTGTGTGTTTTCCACTGCCGAGGCCTCATTAGCAGAGACGTTCCTCTTCTAGCTGATTGTCCCAGTGTGTACACATGTGTCCGACACCTGGAGCCAAGATGGCGGGCTTTGCGGACGAATTCTGGGAGAGAGTCCAGAAGAGCACTGTCGAGATCTCGTCCCACGCCACAGTTTGGGAGCAGCACATCCCGAGGACCTTCAATCATCCGCTGGGGCCGAGAGATGACGCCCCGGATCCCTAGGGAACAGAAATCCTGACCAGACCAGATCAAGACTTGTGGTTAGTGTGAACTCCAGCTCTTCCCAAACCTCCCATCTCCGGATCTCCGTGAAGAGCTGTAGGATGAACGTTCTGGATTCATCCGGGCGCTGATTGGTGTCAGTTCTCTATATATGTGACCGACTTCTGTTCCTCCGGAGAAAATCCACCCCTTGTTTTCCTATCCTCACAGTGTTCACAGCATCTGTTACTGTAAACACTTCAGAGCGGAGATTACAGTGTGAACACTGGACACACAGGGAGGGAAAAAGATCAACAATATTATACGATTTAATTTAAGTTTTATTTATTGCTGCTTTTTATTTTTTTATACCTTTTTATATATTTATGGATTGATGTTTATTACTCTTTTTATTTATTTGACTTATTTTTTTATAAATGTATTTTTATTCATTTATGAATTTATTTACTTATTTTTAATTATTTATGAATGTTTTTATTTTTACTTATTTGTTGTTTCTACCTATTCTAATTATAATATTTGTGAATTTGTTTTACTTGTATTTATTAGTTAATTTATTTTTATCTTTTTACTTGTATTTTATGCATTTATATATTTTCACTTGTATTTATTTTATTAATTTGTTTTTATTATATCTATTTATTTTTGTTTTCTAACGTTTTTTTTACCTTTTATTTTTTATTTCTTATTGTATTTTCTACTTTTTTACTTTTGGATTTATTTATTTCTACTTATTTGTATTTATTCATAAATTTATTTATTTTTACTTTTTTCTTTTTTACTTGTGTTTATTAATTTATTTATTTTCACTTATTTATTTATTATTTTATTTACTTCTATTTATTTATTTTTATTGTTTAACTTTTTACTTATTTTTATTTATGAATGTATTTTTAATTATTTATTTATGAATTTAATTACTTTGACTTATTTTCACTTGTAGTCTATTTATTTATGAATATATTTTCTTTCATAATTTACATTTTTACATAATTTAAATAATATTTTTTTTTATTTCAAGTTTAGAAATGAATTGATAGTTTGAAAGAATTTAATTGTCATTTAATCAAAAATTTTTTTTAATCTTCTTGGATCATAAAAACATGACACACACACACACACACACACCACTCTCTCTTTCTCTCTCTCTCATGACACACACACACACACTCACACACTGTGACTTTGGTATTACTATTTCTTTAAATGATTTATTTGTTCCCCTCTTGTCTTTTGTATGCAGTGGAAGAACACCTGTGGCACTGATGTCTGTGTGGATTATTTGTAATTTTAAGTCCAGGGAGTGTGTGAAATGATGATATATGTATATATAGACACTATATATATATATCTGAACCGTGAAGAGCTTCGTCTTCAGCATCTGTGATAGATTCAGTCTGTTCACTTCTTCAGCTTGTGTGTGTGTGTGTGCGTGCGTGCACTTTGATCTGTGAGGCTCTGAGGGTGGATCTGACTGTGAAGGCTGAGGACTTGTAATGTGGCTTTGAGGAAAGGACAGGCCGGGGAGTGTGTTCAGTGACGTCTCCTCCCACAGGATCCAGACTCCTCTGATCACTTCTCCAGAAGTGTGTGAGATCAGGAGCACAGATGAGCTGGCTTGTTTTCTCTTCATATTTGACTCTGTGTCAACATGTCAATATGAAATCTCAATTGACCTTGTTTACTATTATTAATACATGTTCCTGGTGTTTTTGTGCACAGTTTATAAGTGTCTTTGCAAAGGTGGGGGTGGGGGGGGGGAGCATTTTTATCTGATTAACTTTATCGTAATCATCAAAATATAATGATTTTCTTTACATCTGAAACCTAAAGCGTTTCACAATCCAGTTCTAAATTAGTAATTAGTAATTAATAAAATACAACATAATATTAAAAAAAACCTTTATTATTAACCTATTTTTATTAAGTTAATATATATTTCCCTTTTAAATGCTTTATAATGTACTTTTAAGTGTAACTTCTAATAGTACAGTTTGTAATAATTAATAAATGTTATTATTTGAATAAACAATATTAATAGCAATATCTTGACATCACTTATAATCTTAAATTCAAATTTTATGATTCAAATATTAAAATTAAGGTTTGTATTTTTAAAATAGTAATTTTCAATATCAAAATTAACTATTTATATTTTAATTTAACTTCTAATAGTTAACTTTTTAATAATACATCTTATATTCTTTTAATAACAAATGTTAGTATCAGTATTAATATCATTATCAAAACACCAATAATAATTTTAAATTAAAACTATATAATCAAAATATTCAAATAAAGGTTTTTGTATTTTAAAATATTGATTTTCAATATCAAAAAGTATTATTCATATTTTAATTTAACTTTCTAATATTGCACTTTTATTAAGAAATGCTATATTGTTTTAATATAAAAATGAAACTATTAATATCAGTATCATAACACCAATAATAATCTTACATTTAAATTATATTATTCAAATGTTAAAATTAAGGTTAGATTTTAAAATATAGATTTTTCCATTTCAAAATTATTTATATTGTTTATTTAACTTCTAACATTAAATTTTTATTAAGAAATGCTATATTGTTTTAATATAAAATGTAACTATTAACATCAGTATCATAACACAAATAATAGTCTTAAATTTAAATTATATTATCCAGATATAAAAATTAAGGTTGCATTCAAAATATTGATTTTCAATTTCAAAATTGATTATAATTTTATTAAACTTCTAACATTAAATTTTTTTTATTAAAAAATGCTTAATTTTTTAAATATAAACTACTATTCTACTAATATAAACTACTACTACTGTTACTATTGATATTAGTATAAATATCATAACACCAATTTAAATTCTATTATCAAAATATTATTACTAAGATTTAATATTTTATATTTAAAATATTGCTTTTAAATTTTAAAAAGGAATTGTTACTGTGTTTAAATCAACTTAAAGGAGTCTGAATTAGTCTTTAAAAGAGTTCTCAGGACTAGATTTGACGTAATGTCCACTAAATAACATCACATTCCCACACTGTTATTTGTAATTCATTATTTGATTGATGTTTGTCACACTGTCCTTCTCAATGGAAACTTTTTGTCCCCTGTTGCCTTCCACATTTTGCAAGAGTCTAACACCAGTCCCCCCTGCATGTGCCCCCGCGTCCCCGTGTCCCGTCTGAGCCGGCTGGCAGTGGCAGTCTCTCTCCCCACATGTGGCCAAGGCTCTCTCCCAGTCCCGAGGCCGACCGCAGCCTGGAAAACACTTCCTCAGAGCGATTCAGCACAATTAGTGTTGTGGCAGAATAACGAGAGCCTGTCTTCCTCTTCACTGCTGGTGTAGTTTACACTGACCCATCACGTCTCACACTTATAAATACATCACTAATGGCTGAACGATCGATCATAAAAAAAATATCTAATTTTTTAAATGTGCTGTTTTTATTTGACTAATTTATTTATATTAATTTGTATGAATTTAAAATGATTTGTTATCGCATTTCATTGCATCACTTTGCTAATTGTGCACTAGCACAAACAGAAAAAAAGCCTCGCTTTGGCTAGTCGCATTCAGACTTAACAAATGTTCAGAAACCGTCTTGATGAATGAGTCTTCTGTGTTCCTGTCTGACTTGGAAACCTGCTCTTGGCTCTCCATGTACACCAGTGTGATGTGTTGTTTAAATCCAGACTAGTTATCAGTTCGTTTTGTCAGTTTTACCGTTTTCATCTCCCTGAGTGGCTACTTGAGAGTTATATGAGAATGTTGTGTTGCAGTTTTCCCTATTTTAAAGCTGTTTTTAGTCACATATACATTGCCTTAACAGATGC
Source organism: Cyprinella venusta (assembly GCA_038021265.1). Taxonomy (NCBI): domain Eukaryota; kingdom Metazoa; phylum Chordata; class Actinopteri; order Cypriniformes; family Leuciscidae; genus Cyprinella; species Cyprinella venusta. Next base: position 21,750,895 of record CM075863.1, read on the forward strand.
GGCCTTCAGTACGCCAATGAAAATGAATGCTGCGGCTGGTCTGTGGTTTTTCATGACTCGATATGACTTTCAACGACTTGGCGTTTGCGATCACTAATGCCTTTTGCACCGTGACGTTTTCCCCAGCAATCACAGGACCTGGATTGAGTTACGTTTAAGTGAGCGAGTGCGTCAGGCCCCGCTGCCCCGAACACACGGGCCTCCTCTTGGCTCGCACGTACATCGAGATTCGATGCTTGTTCCGGAAACGCAGCTTTTAAATAAAACTGTGACTGCTTTTGAAAGGTTGATGCTGAAATCCTCAAGTTACTGTCCATTTTAAGGGGTAGCACTTGTGACGTGTTATGTGTGTGTGTGGGTTATCTTACCACACAACCTGTGATGGACTATTTTTGAAAACGCCTCGTCAGCCTACGTGCGAATGGCACACGTCTGTCTGACTTTCCCACCGGTGTTGGTTGTCAGAGAAGGTTCATGAACGCTGATCTATATCATCCACTTTATTAGGTCATTTAACGGAAGCAAACAGTATATGTTCCCTGATTATGTTCATTGATCATATGTTTACTCTATACATGAGCGTATTGGTTGCATGATGAGGTGTAGAGATCTTCAGGAAGTGAGCGGGGCTGCAGGAGTTGTTTTGGAGACGAGTGCCAGACACTGTAAGTCAACACCGGTGAGAAAGAACCTCGGCGAGTCCACGTCTCTTCAGCCTCCGTCTTTCTCTCTGTATTTTTAGCCTCCCTCGCAGGAGTCTTAGAGCTAGTTAAACGACAAGCCTTCTACTGGCTGATCTCTTTTCTTAACCCACGATAGATGGATAGGTAGATAAATGGGTAAACAAATGGGTGGGTGGGTAGGTATGTATGTAGATGGGTAGATATTTGTTAGATATGGGTAGATAGATAGATACACTGTAGATAGATAGATGGATGGATGGATGGATGGGTGGGTGGGTGGATGTTTGATATGGGTAGATAGATGGATAAATGGGTAGATAGATGGATGGATGGATGGATGGATGGATAGATAGAGGGGTAGATAGAGTGGTAAATAGATGTTAGATATGGGTAGATATGGGTAGACAGATGGGTGGGTAGGTAGATAGATGGTTGATAGATAGATGATTTGATAGATAGATGGATAGATGGATGGATGGATGGATAGATGAGTGGGTAGATGGATGGATGGGTAGATAAATAGATGGATGGATGATAGATGGATAGATAGAGGGGTAGATAGAGGGGTAGATATATATATATATATATATATATATATATATGGGTAGACAGATGGGTGGGTAGGTGGATGGATGGATGGATGGATGGATGGATGGATGGATGGATAGACAGACAGACAGACAGACAGACAGACAGACAGATAGATAGATAGATAGATAGATAGATAGATAGATAGATAGATAGATAGATAGATAGATAGATAGATAGATAGATAGATAGATAGATAGATAGATAGATAGATAGATAGATAGATAGATAGATAGATAGATAGATAGATAGATAGATAGATATACAGACAGTCAGACAGACAGACAGACAGACAGACAGACAGACAGACAGATAGATAGATAGATAGATAGATAGATAGATAGATAGATAGATAGATAGATATACAGACAGACAGACAGACAGACAGACAGACAGACAGACAGACAGACAGACAGACAGACAGACAGACAGATAGATAGATAGATAGATAGATAGATAGATAGATAGATAGATAGATAGATAGATAGATAGATAGATAGATAGATAGATAGATGAGTGGGTAGATGGATGGATGGATGATTGATGGATAGATAGATGGATAGATATGTTGATAGGTAGGTAAATATGTAGATAGATGGGTAGGCAGTTAGATGGTAGATGGGTAGATAGATGAGTAGATAGGTGGGTAAAAAGGTAGATGAGTGGGTAGATGGATGGATGGATGGATGGATGAATGGATAAATTGATGGATAGATTTATATAGATGCGTAGATATTGATGAGTAGATATATAGATAGATAAGTGGGTAAACATGTAGATAGATGGGTAGGCAGTTAGATGGTAGATGGGTAGATAGATTGATGGGTAGATAGATGTGTAGGTTGGTAAATAAGTAGATAGATGGGAAGGTAGAAATGTTGGTAGATAGATTGGTAGATACATAGATAGGTAAATAAACAGATGGGTAGACAGATGAGTGGGTAAATATGTAGATATGGGTAGATAAATATATGGGTAGATAATAGGGATTAAATGGGATAGATAGATGATAGATAGATAGATAGATGGTAGAAAGTTGGGTAGATAGTTGGGTATACGTGTCCTTATGGTTAGTGAATATCTCAGCAATAGTTGTGGTCAGGTCTCTCTCCCCCTCTGTGACTGATTTCATTTCCATCGCTCTCTCTGCACCTCACAGTCAAACTTTTCCCTTTCCTCACATTCTGTCTCTTCTGTCTTTTTGGAAATGCTTGTTTGATCTGTCCTGCACTCCATTTTCCCTCTCTTTTGGATTTCCCCATCTGTCAGATGTGGCCCGGTGCCTGTGTGTGTGTGTGTGAGCAGGCAGTGACGTGTGTGTGGTGAGCGCTGCTTATGATCAGTGTGGAAGGAAGAGTTCAGTAATTGAGCCCTGTGTCAGTCAGAGACTGCGGACCTTTAATCCACGCGAGATGGCTTTCAAAATGCTCCACAAGAGGCTATTGATATAAACTCGCCATTCTGAGGAAAAAGTACGAATTGAGAGATTAAAAAGTCGCAATTATCTTTTTTTACTGTACATTTTGCTGTTTTTTTCTTTTTTCAGTTATAGGCAAATACAATTTCTCTCACAACAAAAATAATTTTGTTTTGTTGAAAAATTGCCTATTTTCATAGCTAATATTTTGTGTTAAAGTCCCCATGTGGTGAAAATCAAGTTTTTAATGTTGTTTTTAAGTCTATATGGTGCTTTTAATATGCTATAACACAAACCATGTGTAAATTCATAAGTCGACAGTATTGCTGAGTGTTTATAAAACTGCAGTGAACCAAATTTCAAACACACGGTTTGAAATCGCTGGTGTTTCTGATGTCACAAACGACCTTGTAACCAATCAGATCAACGAGTGATCGTCAACCAGTGGATCTCTGAGCTGAGTGAGTGAGTGGAGGTGGGGCTCATTTGCATATTCATAAACCCGCGTATACTAAATGAGGCGAAGGTGTAGAGTTACATTCAAGCCATTTTAAGGCATGAAGAAATTTTTTTCAAAGACATTTTTCTGATCACAGATGAGTTTTAAGGGATACAGTTATTGACTACAGGAGGACTTCTGAACAATTAATATTAACCATGTGATGAGCAAAGAAAAAAAAACATTCTCTCTTATTTTTCGTGGTTTACAGTAATTCAGTTAAAGCTTTATTTTGGGCAAAATTATTGATATACATTTTTTTACTATAAATATTTTAAATATTTATTAGGGCTGTCAAATGATTAATCGCAATTAATCGCATCCAAAATAAAATTTTGTGTTTATAATAATATATGTGGGTGCACTGTGTATAATTATTTTATATATATATAAATACACACACATGCATGTATATATATATATAAAAATGTATTTATATATAAAATATTTATATTTATATATAATATAAATTATATATAAATCTATATACAGTATATGCATGATAATATTTCTTAAATATATGCAAGCATATGTGTGTATTTATATATATATATATATATAAAATAATTATACACAGTGCACCCACATATATTATGTAAACACAAACTTTTATTTTGAATGTGATTAATCGCGATTAATCGTTTGACAGCTCTAATATTTATTAAAAAAAAATAAATTATTGATATAAATGTTTTGATTTTGAAATAGTTTGTTTGTTTCCCCTACCAGTTTAGATTATAGTTAATGTATAATTTTCATATTTTTTTATGATTTGCATATTTGAATAGTGAAAGTGTGGGATGTGGACATAAAAGCAAAAAAAAAAAAAAAAAAAAAAATGAAGGCATGGTGGAAAGTTTCTAAGAAACTCAGAGGAAATACGGTCATGGGAAAGTTTTTTGCCAAATTCATTTTATCAGTGTTTTTTTATTTAACCAGACATAGATTTTTTTTAATAACTCAAATATATAATATAACTAACTCTCTGTATCTGGGCTAAAAGAAGAGTACGTTTCGTTTCTTCATTTCAAGCACATTTGTTACTCATTTGAAATATTCCTGGCTGGTGCGGTTTATGAAAATACATAGTGATGCACGTGGCGCACTATTCACATAAGTGCGTATGCAAATATGAGTTTCTAGTTTCTACGGTATTCATTTTCCTAGCTGACATAAATCAGCACAATAATGTATTTTCATAATGTGAATTTTCATCTCCAATTTCGCATATAAATGGCCTGGTTTGGCCCCGGCCCCGTCTCTGTCTGGTGGTTTTGGCTCCTGGGATTCACTGCTCATCTCTCTGGGATGATGATTATCCAGAACTCTCTCCTTTTGGTTTTTCTCTTTTCCGCTGTCCCATCTTCATTTTCCGTCTCTCGTACTGTACGTTTATATCCTAATCCTAAGCTGATTCATATTTGCATCAGTGTCAGTATAAAGGCGAAATCTGTTTCTGGAAGAGACTTTCTGAGTTTGAGTTTTTTATTTGTTATTTTGTAACAAATTATAACAAACAAGTTATTTTGTACTGTAACTCTGTCTTACGCAGCCACAGCTAGCCTAGCTTAGCACAAAGATTGGCTGTAAATGGCTACAGCTAGCATACAAATCCCAAATAAGTGACAAAATAACACAAACATTGTAATTTGAGACTGTGTAATACCATAGACATCCAGTCTTCCAGTCTTACATCCAGTCTTTATGCTAAGCTAGGCTAGCGGTGGGTGATAATAAGCTAAAGTCTCAAAAAGTCGGATTGCTCCTTTAAAAGACAGGATGATCAGCTCAGATCCAGTCTCTGGTGTGTTTGCATGACCATGTGTGTGTGTGCGTCCCAAGCATATAAACACGCACCACGAGCCAAAATCAGGCGTTGACACGACCCACCACTCACAGAGGCTTACGACACAAGTGGATGCTTTCATAGCAGTCTGCCGTAGCTCCCGGTGTTCCCGGAAAGACTTCCAGTCAATCCGTCACGCTTTCTGTGCCATGTTTCTTGATGCTGTAGGTCAATGAATCGGGAAAAACAGCAGCGGACGGCAGGAATATGGTTTTAATCAGCATGGAAAGAGTAGTAGTAGACTGTAGAGGAAATAGAGGAATTAAATGGATGGTTTGCATTTTGTTCTTTTCCCCTCAAATTCGCTTTCCTTCGTTCCGCCAACTGAAAATGTACTAAAGGAAGGGGTCGCCATTACTGAAAATGGAGCTTGAGAGCAGGTTTATCCCAATTAAACAACAAACGTCGAAGTTCCACTGAAGAAAACATCAAGGACGTCTGATTAGAGGAACGAAAGAGAGACGGATGATTCAGGAGAAATAAGGCACAGGTTGAAAGGGAAGGACAATCCCAGATGCGGATCTGTACCGCAGCGAGTGACGTACACCAGACACAGCTCCCCAGATCACTCCGGGACAGGAAACAGAGTCGCTTTAATCAAGACATGGATCAGGTGTATAAATCCTGTTCTGGTCTTTAACCATGTCAAAGCACACGCTCGTGTTACGGCCAGAACAATAATTACGTTTTCTGAGCAACACAAGAGGACAAGTTAGCCAAAACGTCTCCATTCTGTGAGGAGGAATGTTCAAAAAAACCACTAAAATAAAGCTTCACGAAGGGGGTTTCAGCAGAAATGCTTCAGGAGAGCCATTTTTAGTTCCCCAAATAACTTTTCAACAAACTTCTAAAAAAACAAAACAAAAAACAACTAAATAACCCTTTTCCAGAATCTTTTGTGGGATGGAAAGTTTCCATTGATGTTAAAGGTTATAAACCTTCGATTCCAATAAAGAACATTTGTTTTTAAGTATATGAAAGAAGCCAATATGACTTGTGTGCTATACTAAAGTCTTATAAAGCAGTATGCTGAAAAAAAAATGCTTAATGAGTTATTAATTCATCTTTTTGTCTTAAAGACTAGGTACATTTATTAAGATTAATAGGGTGATTTTGTTTTTGGTCTACTCTGCTCTGATTGGTCAGATGATCCAGTCTGTTGTGATTGGTCTACTCTGCTCTGATTGGTCAGGTGACTCAGTCTGTGTTATTGGCCTACTCTACTCTGATTGGTCAGATGACTCAGTCTGATGTGTTTGGTCTACTCTGCTCTGATTGGTCAGATGACCCAGTCTGATGTGTTTGGTCTACTCTGCTCTGATTGGTCAGACGACTTAGTCTGTTGTGATTAGTCTACTCTGCTCTGATTGGTCAGATGATCCAGTCTGTTGTGATTGGTCTACTCTACTCTGATTGGTCAGATGACTCAGTCTGTTGTGATTGGTCTACTCTGCTCTGATTGGTCAGGTGACTCAGTCTGTTGTGATTGGTCTGCTCTGATTGGTCAGGTGACTCAGTCTGTTGTGATTGCCTTTTTCTACTCTGATTGGTCAGACGACTTAGTCTGTTGTGATTGGTCTACTCTGCTCTGATTGGTCAGATGACCCAGTCTGTTGTTTTTGGTCTACTCTGCTCTGATTGGTCAGACGACCCAGTCTGTTGTTTTTGGTCTACTCTGCTCTGATTGGACAATTGACCCAGTCTGTTGTGATTGGTTGACCATACTTACATTGCGTGTCAAAAACCAAACGCCCATTACTCTGGATCTTCCTCAGCACTTTATACACAGTGATACGAACAGTAATGATGCCGTCGGTTTTACTGTATCAATTCGAGTCCTGGTCTTCATCCTATGGAAGTTTAGCAAAGTGGATTTTGCAGCATGGAAAAGATGCCTCTTCTCAACATGTCGATAACACAAACCAAACTCTTCTAGTCTCAGCTAAAACTACAGTGTTTTAGGGTCAAAGTAGATATTGTTAAGGGCAGCCATTGAAGACCATAGGCTGGGATTTTGCAAATTTGTTACAAATTTACATAGGTTTGTGCAGGAAGTAAGACTGGAATTGCCGATGACTCGTTTCAGGCCGTTCTTTTTTTGGGAGACAATCACTTCATTTAACTGCACTTTGATCTTTGAAACTTTGCAGACCTTTGACATTCACAAACCGCTCTATTACTCACTACATGAAAGGTCATAGTCTAAAAAGCATAATAGGGGCACTTTAAAAACAGGGGGTCTATTTAGCACCAAAACAGTTCTACTTCTGTTACATATCAAACAACTCTTAATCTGGTAACATTTAGAAGCATTTTTCTTAAGCAAACCAGCAGAAATGGGTTGTTTAGTAAGCTCACGCTGAACGGCTTTGTCAGAGGGTAGCGGCAGCATCAATGACAGATGTGAGATGCAACTGGAAAAGCAATGAAAGAAGTGAGATGGTTACACAGAGGGGAAAATATGAAATCGCACTAAATTTTTTGAGGCCTGCTGCTCACTGATCTCTCTGCCACAAGCGTATGAAGTGCAGGAGAAGAAGAGAAGTATAAATTGCTCCCACATGTGCTGGTAGACACCTGATAGTCCTCTCGGTGGGTAGATGGACATTCTCTGTCAGTGACACAGCTGCGTTCTCCGTCTGTTTAACCTCGCTGCGCACAAAGCCGTTCAGAAGGGCTTTAGGTTGTTTTGGTTGGGAGAGAAACTCTACATAAATCCTCGCTCGGCCAGGAGCTGACTTTGAGCTTCGGGTTTCTCCTGGTGTTTAGGTGTTTTTCAGTGTTATTTTTATCATCTCAGGTATTTACTCAAATACCCTCTGAAGGGTTTCTCTTTGCCATGTGGCTACGTGGGTTTCATTTGATCTTCGCTCGTTCCTCAGCTTAAGAAAACACGGCACTCTCGGGCCGTTTTTGCTCATGTTCGTATGTTTCTAGAGGGCCACGTTATTGGAGATGAGTCTTGGGAACTTATTGAAGATCGGGATGTGTTGTTCCCGCTACTCAAAGTAAAAAATATAAAGCTAAAGTTCTGTCACGAAACTCAAGATGGTCCAGGCTCATAAGTCCTTAACCCATTTGGCTTGCAATTACATCAACTCTAACGCCGCCTTTACACTCGCAATTGAAATCAGCTCCGATGCGGCTCCGAAACGATCGGAAGTCATTCATTTCCTATGGAGATTCGCAGACTGCATGCGAATGGGTCCGAAACGAGTCCGATCGAGTGCGATGCGAAGAAAATCCGTTGGTCATCCGGATGCGTTCAAAAAATTGAACTCTTTCGAAAAGCTACGGACGGTTCCTATCCGACAATTCCAGCGGAAGTTAAGCGTTGCTATGGTACTGATAAACAAACCTGAATTCTTAACTTTTAATAAAATAAATAATGATTTTATAACAATAAGTTGTCAAGTCGATTTTTATTTTCATGATTTTCTAACGTTATTAGGCCAGTTAATACAATTAAATTGTAGGCAGACATCGAACTATTGACATTATACCACAATATCACATTTTTTATATTTAGCCGACCTGACATGTCAACGTCCTGTGGAACTTTCCTCAACGTCCTGAGCAACTTTCCCCTTTTGAACTGACAGAATCAAACTTTCTGATCTCTACCATTTTTGTTCTACGACGCTTTTCACTGTGTAGTAAGACGTCCGTTGGGGGTGTATTGTGTATCACGGACCTGATTTCAACTGCCAGTGTGAAGGTGGCGTAAGATGCACAGCTGATTGTATTGTATTGGTAGCCAATGAGCTCGCTGCTCAACATTCAAATTCTTGCCGTATTGTTTGCGGTAGAAGTGCAGCGCCCTTTCAGAAACGCTCTAGATCTGTACGTTTTACAAGAAAATACTATTTCACATTTTCTACTTCAATATTTCATATTTAATTCAAAGTTCAACTTGCCTTTTCTTGTAATTGTTTGTGAAATTATCTAGCAATTCAGAGTAAAATTTGTTGCTTTTTTATATATTGTAGTTTCAATAATATACTTTGCCAAAGTTCGTTGGTCTAGGATCAAACTAGTTACTCGCTATGGTGTATTAGTTGTATTTAGCACTGAGTCTTTACTTGCATTTGTATACTTGGTCATTTATATTTTTTTATACTAGTATACTTATTAACTTTGGTAATTGCCACTAACACAATGGATCTGTCTCAAATGGGATACCTGAAATGATCTTTTGCGTGTCCCAATTGCAGATATATAGGACATAGATATGTATAGATTTCACATTTGACCTCTCCAGACACGGCCGTCATCTTGAAACAGAGTTTTCCAAGATTCCACAATATTGCGTAGTAATTTCATTCCAGAATCATCGTAACAACCTTTCACTGGAGAGAATGTGTTGGTTTGCGTTTTTATACAGTATGAATTAACTCAATAATACAGGTTTTTAAACTGGTAGCTTGTAGTTTTGACTAACGCCTTCGTCTTGTTGTATTCTGTTAGTTTAACATCATCTACTGCAGATATATTCATACATGTTTGGCTGCAGATGTACATACTATTCTATTTAACTTTCTCTTGAGTGTTACGGACTGGCTTTTGGCAGACTGATCTCATGAAGTAGCGTGTGTATGACACGCCAATTCGTGTTTCCATTTTTGGCGTGCTATCAACACCCATAATCGCTTTTCAGTGTGTTTATGAACGCCGTTGACTTAACGTTATTACTGTATAAATATATGACCTACCCCAACCCCGTCCCTAAACCTACCCGTCACTGGGGTTAATAGTCTTCCCCTACTATCCTAGGAGAAAAAAATATTGTATCGATGTAGATCTACATTTTGCTTCGTTTCGCGCGTACATTTGACGGCATGTACAGACACGCGGAATCACTCGGACATTAATGGCGTAGACATATATGCGTACACGCGGATACACGCGTATAGCTCAAAATGCGTAGAGATAACACGCCACTTGACTCTGAAAGTCATGATGTCATGTTGTATTAGGCCGTTCCAATATGGCGGACGGCTTTCGTATAATGGCCATAGCTTTGGCGAATATGAGGTCTGATGGTGCCATTCAGGACAGACCCGATATATGCGCTTTCAAGTCGTTTTTGAAACAACTCAGGAACTTGATCAGAAAATGCGACTACACATCTCAGCAGACTGTGTATATAGCCTCATGATTGATTGATTCCTGTTGTGTTATTGACAGCATCTCTGTTAAGCACATGTGAGGGTTCACCACACATGCACACACACGCTCGATGCATATGGCACAGGCCTCACACACCCTTCACATCGACCACTGTTTATTTGGTGCATAAAGCCTGGATGATAAATACTCCTGACCGCAGCTGCAGAAACACTCCCGACTAGTGCTGATGACATCATCGGCCAAGATCTTCATCTGCTAAACATCTTACAGTTGCCTTTGTGTTTATATTATTAGCAGGTACATTCTTACCCTTGCATTCTTGCCCTTATACAAGTCTGTAAGACTGTGACGTCATCTTTATGTGCCATTCTATATATAACGCCACTTTACACCACATATGAACATTCGTTTATGCAACAGGCTGGCATTATTTACTTTGTACAAGAAGATAAACACTTGTGCATGTGGTAACTGACATTTTTCTGTTTTTTTCCCTCTAAAGTACCTCCTTACTTACTATTAAGTAGTCATGCTTGAAGCAGCCTAAGCTAACACTAATACTAGTAGTGAAAAATGTTTTGTCTGTTTATCTTAAAATCAAAGGTTATTTGAGAAGCAAAACTGCGTACGACATTAAAACTTGATTTAGACTTCTCTTTAAACTTCTAGATTAAAGAGATTTAAGAAGTGTTGAACTTGAAAATTGTTAAAATGTGCATCAGGGTTATTAAACTTAAACTAAAACCATGAGAAAAACCTGTTACATAAAATAAAAATAATTAAATAAAATATAAACAAAACCTAAACTTATTTTATTTCAACTAGTTGCTTAAGGCAACCTTTTTCATTTAGGTTAACTTGATGTACTAAAATAACTAAAACTGAATATATAAAAGCATAAAAACTATATAGACATATTTACTAAAAAAAAACCCAAAACAATTAAAAACGAAAAAGAAAAGAAAATGTCAAACTATAACTATAATTTAAATGAAAACAAAATATAAAAACAAAACTATTTAAAAATAAAATAAAAACTATTATAGATGATGGCATGATATTAAATGCATTAATATAATAAGGATATTACAATAACACTTATATGCATATACAAAAACCCTGATATCGCAGATGGCAAATATAGCATCCCTAACAAATACTGTACAATGTTATATTGTGATGTCTAAATTTACTTGTAGCTTAAAAACAAATGATTTTAGTATATTTGACTTGATCAGCGACTGAATTTACTTCTGACTGATAAACATACTTGATGATAACTGTAAAATGATCTGACGTTATCGGTCACCTCAGTGTGTTTTTATTTCCAATCATGGGCTCATGTGTTGCTCAGTCGTTATATTTGGCAGGAAGACTGTGGATTTGAAGCCGTGGAGCGTGAGTCAGCTCAATATACAATCCTCCGCTGAGTTTATTCTCATTTTTCCTGAGCGCTGGAGTGAAACTCCGTGCCAGCACTTTCTTTCAGGACGAGTCTTTGCCAGTGTTTGTTCAAAGCATTGCAAACACATTGTTGCTGGCCGTAAGAAGGCCCGGCCAAGACGAGTTCACCGAAGGAGGATGAGGAGGACAAAGGGGAAAGGAGGGGTAACGGAGAGAGAAAGAAAGGTGGAGAGTTCACTCGGGCTGATGGATGTGTGTGTTCTCAGCCATCTATCTGCCGACAACAGACTCAAATCGCAGACTAGGGACCCCTGCCTCCTCTTCATCTGTTGTTCCTTCCACCTGTGATTTGTCGCTCAGTGGGGTTTATGCTCATTCTCAGTAGGGATGTATGCTTTTAAAAGTCCGTCTGATAACTGAGAAATAGCAAATATTACGTGAATTTAGACATCACAACATTATAATGTAGAGAATAAAAATGGATTCTTATCAATTCACGCTGATTAAATCTATTCTGAGTGTTATTATAGATATTTTATGATGTTATCTGCTGAAACATGCACATGAATGCAAGGAAAGTAAGGAGAAACCCCTAGCAGATCTAGGCAGGTGGTGCTGGGGAAGGAGGAGGGCTTGGAAAAATCCCATGGTGCACTGCAATGAGTTGAGTGGAAGTAAATAAATAGGTTACATAGATATAACAAACATATCGATTGGCTGAAGCGGTCAACTTTAAAGGAGTAGTTCACTTTAAAAAAAACTTTTGCTGATAATTTATTCACCCCCATGTCATCCAAGATGTCCATGTCTTTCTTTCTTCAGTCGAAAAGAAATTAAGGTTTTTGATGAAAACATTCCAGGATTGTTCTATATATAATGGACTTCAATGGGAACCAAACGGTTCAAGGTCCAAAAGACAGTTTCAGTGCAAACTGTTCAAAGGGCTTTAAACGATTCAAGATGATGAATAAGGGTCTTATCAAGCGAAACGATTGCTCTTTTAAAAAAAAGTTCATCAAACTCGTTCATCAAAATAAACAAATCTTTTCAGATTGAATCTTTTCGAGTCAATTCGTTAATTTCGTTCGTTGAATGAACCAAATGACACGAAAAAAGATTCGTTCATTCTGATTCTGCGTTCGTGAACAGCTTATAAAACTTAAACTTTGTTTTTATTTTTTTTAAATGAGCGATCGTTTCGCTTGATAAGTAAAGTAAACTACTCCTTTAGGAGAACCAATCAGCTGCTTATATATATTTTAGGTGTGTGTCGCAATTGTCACATAAGCATGCACTAACATATTCCAAAGAGTACAAATAAATGTACTGTTGATATGTATTTTTTATTTGTAAGTATATAGTTTGCACAAATTACCACAATTTTTACATTTAGACACTAAATGCTAAAACGCTAATAATTTAATACAATTTAAATGTAATCTTTAGCAAAATGATTAAGCGTTTTTCACGTTTGTATATTATAACGCCTACAGAATGCCTACATTCTTTTGTTGGATTTAATAAGTGATTATTTTTAGTGTTTTATTTTTTAGTTTATTTACATCAAAGTATAGTAAAACAGCATGTTATCTAGTGCTGGGCGGTTTGACCAAACATTTATATCACGTTTTTTTTTTTTTTTTTCAAAATTAAAAAAAAAATCTTTATGACGTTTTTTTTTAAAGCATAATCAGGTGTTCTAAACATTTTCTACTGGTTGATAGAGAAATTACTGCAATAAATTGACTTGGGATGGTCTATTTTATTGTCATTAATTAATATTGTAGAATAGAATATAGCACCCAGTATAACCTAAAATTGTTATTTTTTAACGTTCTAATAGCATTCTTATAACCAAGCAAGAACGTTAATAGCCTACAACGTCTTAAAAAAATGGACGTTTTGAATGTTCCTAGAACTTTCAGAAATAATGTTTTTATAACTTAATGGGAACGTTATGAAAACGTTCTTATAACCTAAATTGACGGTGGAAGAGGAGAGATTCGCGATTGCATTGAACACGTTTTAAAAGCAGGATTCTCTGAGCGAGCCCAGAGAAAATAGACCTATTCTTACAAGAGCAGCGTGTGTCTGAGAGAGCGCGCGCGATATTCCACGCGCGAGCAGAGATTTGCGCTCGCGCATTATATTAATGTAGCCTACTTCCGCGCTCTAATTGTGCGCTCTCGACATTTGACAGGAAAATAACGGCATAGTTCTGCAGCATCCACCTGTAACCGTGTCCTAACGCCACGCGACGCGACACGCGACACGCGACATAAGGTATCTTTTCCATGTTAATCAGAGTTTTTGTCCTAACTAAACGCGACGGCGACACGTGAAGTTTCTAATTTAGAAACGGTTCTTATTTCTGCGACGTCGCGGCTGACGGAATGAAGAAATTACACTGGTTATGAGTACACATTTATTTTTAGTTAAAACTAGGCCACTGTGCCACAAGCGATAACGAATAATTTACCTCAGATTTTGAAAGCATGTAATATAGCGTTCAAAATAAATTCTATGCAAACATACAACTGTACTTCATAACAAAATTAGTCAATGAGTATATTTTGTTAATGTTTTGATTTTTAATAATGCTATTTCTTGATTTGATTTGATTATGTCCTCACCCATTTCCAATGCAAGTGTGGGCCAACAGTGGGCTTTCACAGACTCACACGCTGTTCTGAATGTGTGGCGTCTCACGACGTTGCGTCAAGTGTGGACAGACACACTTGCTGTCGCTGGAATTTTATCGCGTCGCTTGTAGTTAGGACATTCGTTCCGTAATTAAATACATCGGTGTGGCGGTATATTAAAAATGAACATCATAACAAAAATATACACCGGTTTTCGATATGAAGCGGTATACCGCTCAGCACTAATGTTATCGATATTAACCTATTCTTTTTAACACTTATCTGCCATACAAAAATAATTCTGATGAGATTTGCTAAAGATTACGTTTAACGGTGTTATTAAATTGGTGTTTTTAAAGATTAACGTCTAGTGAGAGTTAGATGATGCCAAGAGTAACGATCATGCATAGTTAGATATCCAATATTCACCAACACAATAAATTAAATGATCTCTTATTGGGTCCGACAACCGATATGATACTGCGTATATCGTGCGTCCCTGATTCTCACAGCTTTCAATGCATAGCCAGTTAAACAATGTGCAAAGTGCATCGTGCGAATCAAGCAATAAAAAAGTCCTATCAATTGTTCACTGTGAGCGATTACAAATCTGAGCCGTGTTCTGGGATTCTTTCCCTGCACATCCTCTACCCCGAGGTTGAAGATATTTGGTCCTCATCCAGGGAACATATTTCTTCCTGGATGCACACCAAAGATCTCCATACCTTTCAGATGAGGTCCGATAGAGCACAATATGGCCTGAGAGCTACGACCCCCTGAGGGATATATATTCAGAGACGCTGAGAGTACTTTTATGAGCTGGGCGTGTGAACAGTTGATAGATGCCTCAGTGTTGGTCGCCTGTGAACTCCAGACCACATCCAGATACACCAAGAGGAAGACTCAGGGCGTTTCGCACTAGAGCTTTTGGTGTGGACCAAAGTCCATTTGACGTCAGCGCTTTGATTGTTTAGTTGGCGTGAGCGCTTGTTTTCTGAACCACACCTGAGTCTGCTTGAGAAAGAGTCGGGGTATGAGAGCGTTTGGCCTAAATTGCAGAAGCTATTAAAGTTGTATATAAATCAGTTGTTATAAATCAGCTTGTGTTTGGAGAAACGGTAATTGTCTTCGGTGAGCAGATATCCGATGCAATGAATACATGCAAGTGTTGTTCTGTTTGTGTAAAGTTTTGGTAGTATAATCAAATACGGGGGTGTTGGGGTTATTCTGTGATGCACAGTACATTGGATTCAAGCTAAATAATATGTGAACTATGATCAATGAAATGTGGGTTTAGGCCAAGCAATCAAAATGATCCTGTCTTTAGGGTGTGTTCACACTTGGCATGTTACCCATAAAAATGATAACATTAACTTAGATCTTGTTTTGTTGTAATTTAGTCGTAGTTATCTGAACATTTGTATGCAGTCAAACTGTAAACACTTAACAATTCACAATTAGTATTCACTATGTTTACATCACCAAATACATTACTCCAAACATTATAACATCAGCTTTAGATAATAAACATTAATGTATACTCTTATAAATCCAAGATATCTCCTACAAGCAAATATCAACACATTAGCATGAAACATTATCATATATGTGTGTGATACTGTCGTATAAAACTCGCGAATGTCGTATTTAAGTGCAACTGTCGTATAAAATGCGTGAATGAGGCGTAGAGCGCGGCGCCGTAGACGTGAATACGCCTCAATGGCGCGAATTGAGCGTCTGGTGCGTTAAGCACGAATGATTTAGTTAGTGCTATTTGTGCATTCACACGTTTGAAGCGAATTCGCGCCTGCTGCCCGATTTAAAAAAATATCTGAACTTGGGCGTCAATTCGCGCCGCGTTAACCAATCAGGAGCCTAGCTGCTTGCTCACGTGGTGAAGGATGCTTCAATAAATTATTTTGGGTCATCAACAGGTCATTAAACTGGGCGGAAGTACCGCTGACAGCGGCCGTCATCCAGCGCAGCTCCTGGAGCGAGCAAATGGTGAAAACGCCAAACGGTCGAACATTACTGGTTCTTTTGTCCAGTTTATTTTTCCAGAGTAGGTGTTGGCGATTCAGCTGACCGAAGCTAGAGGAAATCATTGTTATGAGTGTGTGAATGTGTGTGGCGTGACTCCTCCTAAACTACAGTACAGCGAACAGAGATAAGATTCCATTCTGATAAAATCAAGAACTGCTCGCATCCAAACTCAGATCTTTACCTCCACACCCAAACTCTCTCTAGCCGCTCTTCAACCCATCTGATCAATACGCCAGCTTCAAAAACAAGGAATTAATCATCACATCAGTGATCAATGTCTGACTCTATCAGCCTGTTACAGTGTGTTTAAATGTGTTTCATTCAGGAAAAATCCTGTATAGTTAAAGTGTAGCGATACATCAGGTGATGGATGTTCAGTGGATAAGAACAAGTTAAGATCTCACCTTAGAAAATAATTCTCCACCGTTATACGCTTGAAGCCTTGTTTTTGTAACAATCATTCAACACATCATATCAAAACTGAATGAAATTTTTCACATTTCACATTCAGTGTTACTTGTCATTGATCTGTAATTATGGTGCATTTTGGTCAATTTGGAATGAAAATGGTTTAAAGAGGTAATTCAGTAATAATTCAGTCAGTAATATTTGGGACGATCTGTAGTCAGAAACGCAATATAATATACATAACTATTTTAGTGATGTATAAAGACCTTACTTAATGAACTGTTTTGTTTTATTTATATTAGAATGAGCCATTTGTATCTACACACACCGCGGGTCACCTTACATTGAAATAGCCATTTTGCGTCCCCATGTTTCTACGGTGGCCCCTATATAGAGAATAGCCTAAATATATCAGGAAATATATTATAGATTTACAGTATATTTATGTAAATGCATTTTGAGTATACTATAAATATTTTTTATTTATTTTTATATAATGTCATAACATTCATTCATTCATTCATGTATTCCTTCATTCATCCGTTGATTCATTAATTCATTCATGCCTTTATTCATTAATTTATTCACGCCTTTATTCATTAATTTATTCATGCCATTCATATTCATTCATTTATGCATGCATTCATATATTCCTTCATTCATTTATGCATTCATTCATTTTTTTTAATAATGATTTTATTCATATTCATTCATGCATTCATATATTCTTCATTCATGTATTTATCCATGCCTTCATTAATATTCATTCATTCATTCATTCATTCATTCATTCATTCATGTATTCATTCATGCATTTTATTCAAGCTTCATTCATTCGTTAATTCATGCCATTCATTAATTCATGCTTTCATTCTTACTTTCATTCATTCATTTGCTCATTCATTCATTCAATCATTTATTCAAATATCTGTTCATGCCTTCATTCATTTATGCATTATTTCATTAATATATTCAATCATTCATGCTTTCATTCATTAATTCATTCATGCCTTTATTCATTTATTAGTTTATTCATGCCTTCATTCATATTCTTTCATTTATGCATCCATTCATATATTCATTCATTCATTCATTCATGCTTTCATTCATTCGTTCATTCATGCTTTTATTCTTACTTTCATTCTTTCATTCAACAATTTATTCAAATATCTGTTCATGCCTTCATTTATGCATTATTTCATGTATTTATCCATGCCTGTATTCATTCATTTATTCATTCATGCATTCATTAATATTCATGCATGCATTAGTTCATTCATGTCTTCATTCAATCGTTCATGCATGCAACATTAATTAATTAATTAATTAATTCATTCATTCATTCACTCATGCTTTCATTCGTAAATTCATGCTTTTATTCATGCTTTTATTCTTACTTTCATTCTTTCATTCAACAATTTATTCAAATATCTGTTCATGCCTTCATTTATGCATTATTTCATGTATTTATCCATGCCTTTATTCATTCATTTATTCATTCATGCATTCATTAATATACATGCATGCATTAATTCATTCATGTCTTCATTCAATCATTCATGCATGCAAAATTCATTCATTCATTCATTCATTCATTCATGGTTTTATTCATGCTTCTATTCTTACTTTCATTCTTTCATTCAACAATTTATTCAAATATCTGTTCATGCCTTCATTTATGCATTATTTCATGTATTTATCCATGCCTGTATTCATTCATTTATTCATTCATGCATTCATTAATATTCATGCATGCATTAATTCATTCATGTCTTCATTCAATCGTTCATGCATGCAACATTAATTAATTAATTGATTAATTAATTAATTAATTCATTCATTCATTCACTCATGCTTTCATTCATAAATTCATGCTTTTATTCATGCTTTTATTCTTACTTTCATTCTTTCATTCAACAATTTATTCAAATATCTGTTCATGCCTTCATTTATGCATTATTTCATGTATTTATCCATGCCTGTATTCATTCATTTATTCATTCATGCATTCATTAATATTCATGCATGCATTAGTTCATTCATGTCTTCATTCAATCGTTCATGCATGCAACATTAATTAATTAATTAATTAATTCATTCATTCATTCACTCATGCTTTCATTCGTAAATTCATGCTTTTATTCATGCTTTTATTCTTACTTTCATTCTTTCATTCAACAATTTATTCAAATATCTGTTCATGCCTTCATTTATGCATTATTTCATGTATTTATCCATGCCTTTATTCATTCATTTATTCATTCATGCATTCATTAATATACATGCATGCATTAATTCATTCATGTCTTCATTCAATCATTCATGCATGCAAAATTCATTCATTCATTCATTCATGGTTTTATTCATGCTTCTATTCTTACTTTCATTCTTTCATTCAACAATTTATTCAAATATCTGTTCATGCCTTCATTTATGCATTATTTCATGTATTTATCCATGCCTGTATTCATTCATTTATTCATTCATGCATTCATTAATATTCATGCATGCATTAATTCATTCATGTCTTCATTCAATCGTTCATGCATGCAACATTAATTAATTAATTGATTAATTAATTAATTAATTCATTCATTCATTCATTCACTCATGCTTTCATTCATAAATTCATGCTTTTATTCATGCTTTTATTCTTACTTTCATTCTTTCATTCAACAATTTATTCAAATATCTGTTCATGCCTTCATTTATGCATTATTTCATGTATTTATCCATGCCTGTATTCATTCATTTATTCATTCATGCATTCATTAATATTCATGCATGCATTAGTTCATTCATGTCTTCATTCAATCGTTCATGCATGCAACATTAATTAATTAATTAATTCATTCATTCATTCACTCATGCTTTCATTCGTAAATTCATGCTTTTATTCATGCTTTTATTCTTACTTTCATTCTTTCATTCAACAATTTATTCAAATATCTGTTCATGCCTTCATTTATGCATTATTTCATGTATTTATCCATGCCTGTGTTCATTCATTTATTCATTCATGCATTCATTAATATTCATGCATGCATTAGTTCATTCATGTTTTCATTCAATCGTTCATGCATGCAACATTAATTAATTCATTCATTCATTCATTCATTCACTCATGCTTTCATTCGTAAATTCATGCTTTTATTCATGCTTTTATTCTTACTTTCATTCTTTCATTCAACAATTTATTCAAATATCTGTTCATGCCTTCATTTATCCATTATTTCATGTATTTATCCATGCCTGTATTCATTCATTTATTCATTCATGCATTCATTAATATTCATGCATGCATTAGTTCATTCATGTCTTCATTCAATCGTTCATGCATGCAACATTAATTAATTAATTAATTCATTCATTCACTCATGCTTTCATTCGTAAATTCATGCTTTTATTCATGCTTTTATTCTTACTTTCATTCTTTCATTCAACAATTTATTCAAATATCTGTTCATGCCTTCATTTATGCATTATTTCATGTATTTATCCATGCCTGTATTCATTCATTTATTCATTCATGCATTCATTAATATTCATGCATGCATTAATTCATTCATGTCTTCATTCAATCATTCATGCATGCAACATTAATTAATTAATTCATTCATTCATTCATTCATTCATTCATTCATTCACTCATGCTTTCATTCGTAAATTCATGCTTTTATTCATGCTTTTATTCTTACTTTCATTCTTTCATTCAACAATTTATTCAAATATCTGTTCATGCCTTCATTTATGCATTATTTCATGTTTTTATCCATGCCTGTATTCATTCATTTATTCATTCATGCATTCATTAATATTCATGCATGCATTAGTTCATTAAATCGTTCATGCATGCAAAATTCATTCATTCATTCATTCATTCATTCATTCATTCATTCATTCATTCATTCATTCATGGTTTTATTCATGCTTCTATTCTTACTTTCATTCTTTCATTCAACAATTTATTCAAATATCTGTTCATGCCTTCATTTATGCATTATTTCATGTATTTATCCATGCCTGTATTCATTCATTTATTCATTCATGCATTCATTAATATTCATGCATGCATTAATTCATTCATGTCTTCATTCAATCATTCATGCATGCAAAATACATTCATGCTTTCGTTCGTTCGTTCGTTCCTTCGTTCATTCATTCATAATATTTGTTCTTGCCTTAATTCATTTATGCATTATTTCATTAATATATTCATTCATTCATCAATGTTTCCAGCTTATAATTTTGAGTTCAGTGCACACCTAAATGGTTTCTACAACTTGACCTATATTTATTCCAGACAGAACATCACTGGTAAACATTATATCTGTGTCGATCCACCATCTAGACCAGCACTAACCAGGATAAACCGGCCTGGAAATTCAGGCTGAACCCTTGGCTTTTGACCTTTCAAAGTTAATGTCTTAGTTGTGCAGAAATACACACTGCATTTAGAAAAACTCTGCATCAAACGCAGTCCGACATCTTTTGAACTGTTTTGCCTCTAGTGATTATGGCAGCATTGTTATGAAAGCGTCATTATGATGTTAGCGTGATTGAGCCGTCTGTCAGAGGGCAGATGTCACTGATATCACAGGCAAGCCCTGATCTGCTCACTATCACACAAAGACATCTTTAAAGGACAGGAAGAGGAGTTTCTTTTAGGTGTCAATCGTTCAGTCATCGGGGTTCACTGCAGACCGCTGCCGGACATTTGCTTTCAACACTCTCCATTCATCTCAACCCCCCAGTCTATACAAACCTCTGCTTATCTCTCTATGATAAAACAGCTTAAAAGCGTTACTCGTTCTTGCATTTGAAGGTTAGCAAGGGTTAATTTTAAAACATGTGGCCTATATGTTATGCCTTAGTTATTAGAATACAAAAAAATGAGTGTTTTGTCTTATATGTGTCTGTGTTTGTCTCCACAGTGTGTCCAGGGTCATCAGGCTAATAGAGACTCTCGTGTACTTTGGGTCAAAAATGACAACTTGCTCACTACTGGTTTTAACCAGGTAATTTTGAAGTTTTCTACATAAAGTTAAGTATGTTTGATGTAGATTGTAATATTTACTAATTTACTAATGGGTTTTCTTGTCCGAAATGTTAATATAGAATGTAATGTGTAAATGCACCTGTGTTCGCAGGTGAGGCAACAGGAAGTGAGACTCTGGGACAGCAGGAAGTTGACCTCGTCTCTCAGCTCGCTGTCTTTGGCCACTTCCAATGCGTAAGTCAAAGTTAGTGTGGCGGGATTTTAACTGCTGCTGTGTGGTTTGTGTGGGCGGAAATTGCGCAATCCGCAGGTGTGTAAACGCGTGCATTGGACAGAACTGAGAATATCAATGACCGCTTTTACACGCACATAGTTTATTAATCTTTTATTCTGGGAAAATGTATGCATATAGTAATGTACATAGTAAACATCATATTACTATATACATTTAATAAACTGAGGCATGCACGTTAAATACTTACAGTGCATTATTAGTAATTTAAAGGGATACTCCACTTTCTTTGGAAATAGGCTCATTTTACCACTCCCCCAGAGTTAAACAGTTGAGTTTTACCGTTTTTGAATCCATTCAGTCGATTTTCTGATATTTAGAAGAATATCAGTAGCCAGACAGTTTCTGGTCTCATTGACTTCCATAGTAGGAAAAAAATATACTATGGAAGTCAATGAGACCAGAAACTGTCTGGTTACTGATATTCTTCTAAATATCAGAACATCGACTGAATGGATTCGAAAACAGTAAAACCCAACTGTTTAACTCTGGGGGAGTTGAAAAATGAGCTATTTCCAAAAAAGTGGAGTATCCCTTTAATCAATGCATTCATTCTCATATAAAATCACAATAAATGGCAAAATGCAGGCATGTTATAATGCTTTCTCCCATTTCTACATTGATTAATGTCTTTTAATATTTTAATATTTAATATTCACACTAAGTATAAGTTTGGGATTTTGTTTTGTGGAAAATGTTTATACTTTTATACAGCAATGATACCTTAAATTGATTGAAAGTGACAGTAAAGACATGTATAATGTCAGTAAATGCTGTTCTTTAAAAATTTCTACATGGATAATAATGAGAAATGTTTTTGGAGAATCAAATCATCATATTAGAATGATTTCTGAAGGATCATGTGATCATGTGAGTAGTGATTCTGAAAATTAAAAATAAATAAATAATTATTTAAATTGTAATATATTTCACTATATTACTGTTTTTACTGTATTTTTGATCAAATAACGGCAGCCTCGGTGAGCATAAGAGAAAACCACACAGACTCCAAACTTTTTAACAGTAGTGCATGATTGAATTCCCAGTCATAATATGACCAAATATATTGTTAAAAATGTATATAATTAAGTAGAATTTCTATAATATTCTTGCGCATGTGAAAGCGGTCATTGGGAGACAGAGGGCTTTTTCTCAGTTCGTTTTATTTCCGAAGTGTCTCTGTACGCTGTGGTTTCGATGGCCGAGGTCCAGTGGCGTGTTCCCTGTAGGGAAAGCGTGGTTTACACGGGTCTGTTGTGGCGTCCGGTCAGCCGTAGAGGTGTGCATGGAGCGAACGGAGTGAAAGACACGGAGGTCATTCTCTAAGAGCAATGCTTTGTTTGTGTGGTTTACACAGTAAGTCCTTAAACACCCACCTCTCCCGGTCTGACCTTATATCCTCCGGTCAGACGGAGAACGGCTTCTCTGTGCGGCGACAAAATCCCCCTCATAAAGAAACCCTTATGGTATGTGCCAGATTATAGGAGATTATAGGATCCATGAATATTTCACAGGATCACGGAAGACCGTTTCTACAGCCAAATTGAGTTGAACTGGAAAATGTGAAACAATCGAGCTGGCGCCCATCGCGATTCTTTTCTTGACTGGCTAGAGGTGGGATGAAGGATTTGCCATTGTTGTGTTATTGGTTGACAGAGGAGAGCCAGATCATCTGGTGTCAAGCTGTCCGACATTCTTACGTTTTCCACGTGTCAACACCTGCATCGAGAGCTGTTACCGCTTCAGTTCACTCCTAAAAATAATGGTTCCAGTGACCCTTTTTCCACCAAAATGGTGCCAGTGAAGCTGCATGCTTAAAACTGCAGTGTTTCAATGGCAGAAAAGCCAGTTTTGGGCCTGAAAAACTAGATTGCTCCCAATACAATCTGCAATTTAGATTATTTACACTGTAAATGCAAGTTTAGTTGACGGAAAACAGCTCCAGCCACTCGATTTTACCCATGTTGACCAATGTCTGTTGAAAATAAAATATTAATAACAAATATTATATATGTGAATTGATTGCTGTGAATTTTTATTTTATTTTGTTGTATAATTTTATTATTATTATTTGTTTTATTTGTTTTATTTATGTATTATTTTATTTGTTATTTAATTTAATTAATTTTAATTAATTTTAATAATATATATTAATTGTATTAATTATAATTAATTTTAATTAATTTTATTAATATAATTAATTTTAATTAATTTAATAATTTTATTTTGTTATTTAATTTAATTTTATTCATTTGAATTAATTTACATTTATTTTGTTATTTAATCTAATTTTATTCATTTGAATTGATTTATTTTTTATTTATTGTATAGTAACTCCTGAGCATTGCATGAAACAACTCATAGTTGCATAAAGATAATAATTTTGTAATTTTTATGTGTGCCATGGAGTATGCAAAGGCCATATGGAGAGTGTGCAATATACCTGTTGTGTGTATTTCTTTTTTGTTGTGAATTGTCTTTTTGTGCTGTCTTTGTAAAGCTACGGAATGGACAGTGTCAGTGTATAAAGTTTATATCAATATCAATATCAAAGATTTTTTTTGAACATGTAGAAAACATAAAATAATTTATATATATATATATATATATATATATATATATATATATATATATATATATAGTATATATATATATGTATATATGTATATATGTATATATATATATATATATATATATATATATATATATATATATATATATATATATATATATATGTGTGTGTGTATATATAAGGTTATATATATGTGTGTGTGTGTGTGTGTATACTGTATATATATATATGACTATTTCAGAGACACTTTTTTTCAAATTGACTCAAAATAATGATGATTATAATGGATATTTAAAATCTCATGGCTACCAGATGTGAGCGAGAGCCTTATTTTCACCTTTCCGAATGTCTTTCCCTGTTTGCGTTTTCCCTCTCGTCCACCATCTATTCTTCTTCCCGTCGTTCGGTACACTGAAAAAAAAAGTGTGTTGGATTTACATGATTTGATAGTGTACATCGGTCCCACATGAACCAATTAAGTTACACAAACATAATTTATTCATGTATCTTCAGTGTCATGGAATTAAGTCATTTTAAGTGATCCGATTAAGTAGTCTCAAAGTGATTTTAAAAGGCTACCTGATTGGCTGTTTCAGGTATTCAAATTCATATATTCATTAATTCAGGTTAGATTTAATATATTTTTGTGTCTTACAATTTAATTTCCAGTCTATAGCCTGTAGCTTGCTATAGTATTTGTGAGCATACTGAATGCTAAGGTATACATACACCATCAGCAAAAAGCAGTTGCTATAAACACTGTTGAATCGCTCCACAGCCTAACCAAATGATCCACTCTTCTCCACAATGGTAACCAACTGTTATTTAAATACTTCTAATAATTCTTATGTAATTGAACATTAAACACAATTACACGCTAACTTTTTCTTATTTTCTCAAAAATATGTAAAATAACACTTAATTTCAACCTTTATTCTCTCGTAATTCAGACATATGCAAAGCATGCTGGGAATTAACATGCACCGCCCAGTTTCAGTTAATGCAACACAAATCAATCATGTAATCCAACACAAACAGATTAAGTAAACTTAAATTGTACATATATTTAAGTAGATTGGACACAATCAAATTAAGTTTGGACAAAATGTAAAGCAATTATGTTGCTTAAGCTAATTTTAATCAAGCAATTTGAACAAGCAGCAAAAATCATTTTTTTCAGTGTACTGTTTCAGTGTCCATTTAAAAACTCACCTTTTTCATAATCTGTTCTTTTCCTTCCATATCAGAGCGGATATAGTGAAAGCTGATCTTGCATCAATGCTTTTATCCTTTATTTCCCTAGTTTTATTCTTCAGGACCGACGGCACAGAGCCGAGTTCC
This sequence comes from Cyprinella venusta, assembly GCA_038021265.1. Classification (NCBI taxonomy): domain Eukaryota; kingdom Metazoa; phylum Chordata; class Actinopteri; order Cypriniformes; family Leuciscidae; genus Cyprinella; species Cyprinella venusta. The sequence goes on from CM075863.1 coordinate 21,776,759, forward strand.
TCTACGCTTAATTGCTCGACTGGTTGCGATCCAGGACAAGCTAGAATCAAGAAGTAAATTGGGGGGAAAATGCAATCACCACTTCCCCTCGCTAGCAAAAAAAAAACAAAAAAAAAAAAAAAAACAGGAGGTCAGCTGTTGTTTAAAAATGTGTAGCATAACGAGCCAAGAGAGATAATACTTGTGCTCTACTTCTTCCGTTCAGATCGTAATCTGGGTCTCTGGCACTGTCAATGACTGTTGCAATACCAGCCAGATAATCACCTTATTACCACTAAGACATAATCACGATGCTATTATGTTTTATTGGAGAAAACATCCTTTATAAAGTTGCTAGAGTTTTACTGGAGCAACGATCCCTACACCATCGTTAACAGTCCGGTTTGATAGCTATATCTATAATAGGACTGGGATTTATACTGTAATGTAATAATGAGTGAGTCGAGGCAGGATCATGCTGCTAAACCTCTTTATGTTCATAAATGAACATGGCTACAAGTAACGGCCCTCCTGTGGCTCTTAGTCCTTAAGAGGAATTACCCTTTAGTTTGCTTTGTTTATTAACGATTTTATGGTTCATGTCTGTTTCGTGTTGTGATTTACTTTGCAGCCAAACATTGTGGCACGCTTGATCTTTTGTTATGAGCTGTTTCTCGGAAACGGATGGAAAGTAGGCTGATTAAGTATGTAATGTTTGTAATTCTGCAATAGTTTGGAACTGGATGAACTGGAGTTTGCACAAAGAGTCAAAACAAATACAAAACCAAATCGGACTCTTAAAAGGTACTACTTTTTTTCTTGGACAAGTTACCATGTTATTTTTAAGGTTTTTAAACACATTTTTGGACATGTAGCATGTTTCTGAAGTACCTTGGAGTACATCTAGTCTAGTACCATGATACACACACACACAGCTGAAGTTGGGCTTGTGGGTTAATGGATGGGTGGTTTAATTGGAATGGAGGATAACAGTCATCATGATTGTTTTCCATATTGAACTGATTTTAATCTCAATTGGAGCTTGTTGCGTTCTACACCCCCACCCCCGTCCACTCCCCCACCTCATAAACATAATTATAATGACTTTAATGGGACCTTCTGGCCTGGGTGCAATCAGCAAACTCCACTCAATTGCAACCAGCTTTTTGGGTAAACATTGGCAGCGTAGTTCACAGTCCCATTTGGGCTCTCTGGAGAGAGACTTCCTCTAGTAGGACATAAACTCAGGGAGGACTATTCCGGACAGGCAGTTGATAATCGAAATGTTTGTTGTTCCTTATAGTTGGGGAATGTAGGTCTAAAATGAAGGTCTGGTACGTATGTAGCTCAGAAACCATAAACTCAGCAGGAGGCTTGAGTTTCACTTGCTAATTGTCCACAGTTGTTGGAAATATCCACAAATGTATGCATCCATGCGTACTCCTTGGATGTATCTTTGTCCAACTGTGAAGCATTTGAGTTTACATGTTTACACATGGTGTTTTAATCCATCTCTTTTGTCCACTTTCAACCACTTCTGTCCTGATTTATTCAAGGGGAGAGTCTGTTTTTTTTTTCAAATCTTTCCATTTTAATGGACAAAATAAGCTCACACAATTTACATATGAACGCGACCGGAGACGGGAAAACATACGAAGAGCATCAGCTTTAGTTTCTGCTCTGACAGACGCAAGACCAGCCGAACACTGTGAGTGTGTGTTAGAAATCAGGAATGGTGAGAGAACATTGGGATTGGTGCGTTTTTTTATCTTCAAACCAAACTTTTGTCTCCAGCCGATAAAGTTTAAATCCCATCTGTCTAGCGCGCTTCTCGTAATGTTTACGCGTTAGGTCAGTAGGCGGAGACCAGACGCACTATTGTGGCTGTCCAAACACATTTGACCACATGAGTGTTTACACTACGAATTTCCACCTGGAATTGGTGGAAAGTGGACAAGCTCAAAACGTTTTATACCCAGTTTACACCTGTATTTAGACTCGTCCACTTGTGATCCGATTGACTAGTGCTAGTGCTGACCAAAACTAGTGCTGTCAAATGATTAAAATATTTAATAGCGATTAATCACATTTATGTCACAGTTAACTCGCAATTAATCGCATTAATGTCATAGTTAACTTGCGATTAATCACATTGTCATAGTTAACTCGCGATTAATCGCATTAATGTCTTAGTTAACTCGCAATTAATCGCATTAAGGTCATAGTTAACTCGCGATTAATCGCATTAATGTCTTAGTTAACTCGCAATTAATCGCATTAATGTCATAGTTAACTCGCGATTAATCGCATTAATGTCTTAGTTAACTCGCGATTAATTGCATTAATGTCATAGTTAACTCGTGATTAGTCGCATTAATGTCATAGTTAACTCGCGATTAATCGCATTAATGTCATAGTTAACTCGTGATTAATCGCATTAAAGTCTTTGTTAACTCGCGAATAATTGCACTAATGTCATAGTTAACTCGCGATTAATCGCATTAATGTTATAGTTAACTCGTGATTAATTGCATTAATGTCATGGTTAACTCACGATTAATCACATTAATGTCTTAGTTAACTCGCGACTGATTGCATTAATGTCATAGTTAACTTGCGATTAGTCGCATTAATGTCAGTTAACTCGCTATTAATCGCATTAATGTCTTTGTTAACTTGCGGTTAATTGCATTAATGTCATAGTTAACTCGCGGTTAATCGCATTAATGTCTTGGTTAACTCGCAATTAATTGCATTAATGTCATAGTTAAGTCGTGTTTAGTCGCATTAATGTCACAGTTAACTCACGATTAATCATATTAATGTCTTAGTTAACACGCAATTAATTGCATTAATGTCATAGTTAACTTGTGATTAATCGCATTAATGTCTTAGTTAACTCGCGATTAATTGCATTAATGTCATAGTTAACTCGTGATTAGTCGCATTAATGCCATAGTACTCGTGATTAATCACATCAATGTCATAGTACTCGCGATTAATCGCATTAATGTCATAGTTAACTCGCAATTAATCACAACTAATTGCACATTTTTGCATTGATTTTTACATTAATTGCACGTGCTGTGATAATGATAGCTCAGTTCACAACGACAAAACATTTGACATTTAATTTTATCAAATCAAGTCATGTGGTAATTTATGAAAAAGTCACCCCTTCTTCTCATTGAATATGTGTTCTTCTCTAATGGTACACAGCTGCAAATCTCCGACAACCACAATCCATTGTCTGCTTTCCATTTCAAAGCAATATATTTTTTTAGCTATTATTAGCAACATTTCAGTAAGCTTAATAGCTTGTCTGTTTCGTAGGTTAGAGTTGCTAAAATTGCCCAATAAACAAACCTCTGGATCCATTGGAAAATCAATTCTATGAATATGTGATATGCTATCACATACTTGCACCCAAATCACCTTAACTTTAGGACTCAACCAGGTGGAATGCAAAAACGTCCCTCCAACAGTGTAATCCCTTTGTCTGGCCTTATCTTAAAATGTTTGTTTTGATGACACATTGGTAGCAATCGGTTACCCCATAAAGGTGTTTTAGGGAAAAGAAACTTACCCTGTCCCAGCAGAGACCGCATTTTATACCAAGTCTGGACTGAATGAATAATCATGGGGTTATTAGTTCTTGTTTTAAACAGTTTGTCATCCCATGTATATAAAATACTGACAGGACATTCTTCTTTTAACTTAGAAATCTCCATATTCAGCCAAGAGGGAAGGGGGGTAATAGCAAACATCTGAGCTAAGTACCGGGATTAAACGCATTTTAATGCCAGGTGTGAACAGGGCCTTAGAGTAAACATTGACAGCGTACTGTAGTTCACAATCCCAATAGGGCTCTCTGTAGACTTACTTCCTCTAGGACACAAACTTGTGGCAGACAATCAGGCAATTGATTGAGTTTAGTGGCCGTTTGTTCCTTATACTTGGTCTTGACATTGGGAATGTTGGTCTGAAATGAAGGCCTGCTGTGAATGTAGCTCAAAAACCATAAACTCTTGAGTTTCGCTAGCTAACTGTCCACAGTTGCTGCAAATATCCACAAATATACAGAGTATGATCCATTCATACTCTTGCAATCGCATGAATCAGTCACTGTGTTGCCTTTGAGATGTATGAGCTTTTTATTCAATACAGGCCTCTAAAGAACGGAAGCCTGTAGCTTCTTCTCAACTCGAGGACGTGTTGTAGCTCTTGAAAGCGAGCGAGAATACCAACTCCCGATCTCCACAGGTCTTTCGTATTGAGATATTGAGCGTGTTTAACAGGGTCTCAAGGGTTTGGGTGGGGTTTGTTTACTTTTACTCGCCCATTCGTTCTGCCCCGGCCCCGGCACGCTCAGGCATCTGCTGTAATCGATCCAAACTCACTTTAATCAGCAGGTTTGAGGGGCCTCGCTAATAAACGCTCTGCTGCGTAGATGCCCCCCCTTCCCGCTTCCCAAATCAAACCCAGATGAAACTGCAAGGCCTGGATTACCGGCAGCTGTACTCGGAGTACCAGCGCTCCAAAAAAGAGGGGGAACGTTGTGTTTACGTTTGGCGTGTGTTGGGTCGACTATACAGTAGTTTCATTTTCCTCCCTCGGTGCTCTTTTCTGCTGTCAGTTCATTTTCTTTTGAGCTACTTTGTGTAGATAGAGCCAGAGCGGGCGGGCGATTTTTGGGTGCTACGGTCACGCTCGGATCTGTTCATGGAGGTCACGTCGGGATTCAGATCCCAGGTGTTGAGGTGAAGCGGCCACAATTTGGAGGCCGACTGGTGGGTCAGTAGAATCTGCTTTTAGTTTGGAGGAATAAAGACTTTGACGGCAATTGGGTGGTGATGGGGAGCCGTTTTTTTTGTTGGAGACATGGTCTGAAAAGGTTTATGAGGTGGAAAAAGTGGGGCTGCCAAAATGTGGTACAGTACCATGCTTCCATCTTTTCTCCAGAGCTTGTGTAAGCTGTCAAAAACTCACTTGTTTCCCCCCTCTTTTTTACCTGATGACCTCCAATCCACAGTCCAACTCAAACGCAATGGGATTCCAATTAGAGGCCGCATGCCGAGGACTAATAAAGATCTCTTGGGCCTTTCTGAAAGATGAATGTGGAAATATTTGACAGCGGGCGGTTAAAATCCCCCATAAATCCCCCAGCGTCTTTGTATCCGTCCCACAGGTATTTTCAAAGTGTCTGTGAAAAGAGTCCCTTTCTGTGCCTTTGAAAAGGAATAACAAAAAAGTAAAACTCCCTTTTCCACCTTTTTTTTCTTGCAAATATGGTTTTAATTAGGAATTTTGTCCTTCTTCCATCCATTGAGCTGTTGTTATTCTTATGTGGCTATTTAAACTGTCCTGATGATGGTTTGTTGGGTGGGAATTGTTTCGTATTGTTCCTTTTGGGTTTTGGCTGTGTGTTAAACTGATTACAGTGTTAGCTTTCTCATTTGTAGTAGCGTGTTTGAAGAGTCTTACAATGTAAATGTATAAGAGCATCTCCCCGTTGCCCCATATACTTCCGTTAATGGCCATGTGTAGAATACATCTTTTCATGATGACATTCAACCATTTACTGTTCTTTTTCTAGTGGATTATACATCAAAGTACCAAGCACTGAACATAAATATGTATGTTAATTGTGATGTTGTCCTTTATTTTGGAAATTAATTCAATCAAATTTTGTCCCCGGTGCTATATATCCCTCTCTTCCTTTGTATGTCTTTTTTCCATAGTGTCTGTGGGTTGGAACTTGGTTTTTAATGGATTGTAGCTGTGTGTTAAACGGCCGTCCTCCACACACCAGGACTAGTGTGTTTCACATTAGTGAAATGGTTTCCTGCACTGCCTGGACTACAGTGGCCAATAACTGCTGCCAACACCGAGTGGCACATCAATCACACACAGACACACACACACACATGCACGCACACCACTAACTTCTATTAATATAGGCCTAAGTCAATTTTATCAAATTTGGAAAGGTTGCAACATGGAAAAATGAAGCAAGATTATTGAATCAGTTGAAATGATTTGAATGTAACTTAGCATTTTTAAACTATTCAAGAGCTGAAAGCAATTTGCAGAGTTTTTTTTTTAATAAAGTAGACTTCAATGGCGACCCAACACATACCTAATATTTTTTTTTGTCATTTGTGAAAGTACATTAGTGTTGTCGAACGATTAAAATATTTAATCGCGATTAATCGCATTAATGTCATAGTTAACTCGCAATTAATCACTCAAACCGTAACGCTAACCAACTATTTGGTCGGCGCGCAAGCCCAAACAAGTGTGTGCGGCGTGCCTGTTGTTTTGTTCCTGGTCTAGCTAGATCGCGCATTTGTCAACGAAGCAACAAAACGTTTCGCGGCACAAGCCATTGAAATGAATGGGTTTCATAGCGCAGCACTGCACATGCCATGTCCTGTTGCAAAGCATGTGAAATAATGACAAAGTTTGCTACCCCCAAAAGACTGTTAATCGCGCAATAAAATTTACGCTGTTAAAATGGGTTTGCGTTAACGCTGTTAATAACGCGTTTAACTAACAGCCCATATATATATATATATATATATATATATATATATACAGTATGCATGTGTGTGTATTTATATAAATAAATTACTGTTAAATAATGAATTAACATGACATGCTAAATAGGAAAATGTATCATTTTTATTTCTACTTTTTAGTTCGTTTTTGTTTACAAATCATGCTTATCCTTCCTAATGTGATATTAGTTTTATTTGATTTTACCCAGTGTCGTTTTTTCATTGTTTTTGATGATAAAAGCATATAGTTAGACTTATTCTCTTTTTACCAGCTTTTTTCGAGTTATTTGACTAGTTTTGTTTATTAGGTGTCACCTTTAGGAGTTTGATCATTCAGACAAGACACCAACAAGAAAAAATAATGTGATGCCTATTAATTTACCTGTCTATAACTATGCTTATGGTTAGTTGCTTTTTATTTATAGTTGCGTTTTATTGTTTGCATTAAAGGGGTGATGAACTGAGAAATCAAATTTTCCTATGACGACAAAGATGATAAAACACCACCCCTGCAGAAGACACGGCCGATTTAGCCCCGCCCACCGATTCGCGCATTACACGCATAGCTAAATAACATAGATGCCTACCTCGTGATGACAAACCGGATCGAGCTACCGAGCAATACAGAATATTGTGCAGCGCCTGATTGTGGAAGGAGAGAGTCGCTGCATAAGCGAGTGAGTTGAAACTCATTATAATATGCAAAACTGTTATCCACTCACAGCAGTGGGCGTTTACTTAAGTCTTCAATGCGAGATGCCCATAAAAAGTGTTTTTGAGCTAGGCTCAAAACTAGGGTACAAAATAGCCTATTACTTATTCATTTTGATGTTTTTGAATGCAAAAACCAAGTGAACGTCATAAGTTGACCTCAGACAACAATATAATAAAATTTAAAACACCAGTTCATAACCCCTTTAAACCTCGTTTTACCCTACCGTCCACGTCAGAACAGACCAGCAACCCCCATTTTTTGTTCGTGACCAGTCGAGAACCACTGATCTGGAGGTAATAATGTGGATTTGCTCTCTAATAGATCGTCAAACCCCATGCCATGAAATTGTCCAGCTACTTTTTCATTTTCATCTGTTATTTGTCTCCGTAACGTCAAACACAATCACATGCAGCTGCCCGTTTTGCTGGCTGGTTTTCCAGCTTTCAGTCTTTTTCGTTTTCTTCTTTCTGATCCACGTGTCCTGGATGCATTCACTGGATGTCATTCAGCAGATGTTTATTAGCAAACAAGTTGTGTTTAGCTACCCAACGAGGTGGGGATGGGAATGTGATGGGGTTTATTTGTCCGTAGAATAACAGGAACGCATTAGTGTCAATAGAACAGCCGCTCAATTACTCGAGCAATTTGACGGGCGTTTATCCCGGGCGTGTGTGGACACACCTGCCCATCATGCTCTTGTTTCCACTGGTCATTAGATCAGACATTAGCAACTCACTGTGCTTTTCCTTGGCGGATTTCAGATGACTTGGACTTTCATGTGGAACAATACATTCATGCGGTGGTTATATATATTCAGCTCCTCACGCGTAATGGCCGTAAGTCAATCACCTGCTTGCCGTCGAGGGTGAGCGGAAGGAGTTGAGACTTTAATGAGATTCCCAACTTCATCCAAGTGGGACGTGGGTGGGAAACCAAAGAATTTCCTCATGGCGAGAGCCAAAGAATGAAAAGAAAAGGTGGAGAGGCACTTTTAAAAGAACAGCAGTGGCCCATTCATGATGAGTTTTCCTCTCTGTTTTGTTCATTATGCTAAAATGGAGAATTAAGTGCTTCAACTTGATGTTAGCTTTCAGTAAAGTCAGTTAGTTAGCTGGTTTGTGTTGCGATATGTGTTATATGTGTGGTTGAGGATCTTATGGGCACTGGTATATGAATATAGCTTCATGTTTAATGTGTTTTGCATTTTGATTTAGGTTTTTTTTTTACTGTAAAAAATATAACCGTAATTTTTACGCTAATAAACGTTGCCAGAACTTTACTGTCAAAAATATGGTAGCAACGTTATTGGTTTTACATACTTTACTTAAAATTTACAGTAATTAACCGTATTACATTGATTGATTAACCGTATTACATCTGATATAATGTTTACCAACCTATTGAAATATTCATATCTGTTTTGTACCATTGTAATACGCTGACATCCAACAATCATCACAGCAGTGATGAGAGTCACATGATCAATCAAAGCTCATTACAAGCAGCTCTTCCATAAAAAGGTTTATACTTATATAAAGAGAAGCTACATTAAACACCATCATGGTAACACACATGAAATTTAAAAAAAAAATGCAATAAACATTAATTTAACAACATTAAATGTAACACAAAAACCCTAAAGTACGTAACAGAGAATTATGGAGATGTCAATTTACCTTTTTTCACTGTAAATTATACAATTAGTTGCTCTTTTTCAATTTCAAAAACTGTAAATTTAACGGTATTTTACAGTAAAATTACATTAAATGTACCATGAGATCTATCACAGTTATTTACCGTATAATACCTGTAGCGTTTTTACAGTCTTTTACCGTTAAAATCATGATTATTTTTTACAGGCTGGTTTAAATTTGAGCAGTCATGTGCTAATAATGTTATAAGACAGTTTTCATCAGCCTGACTTTAAAATAGATGCCTAAAGACTAGCATAAATCACAGTGTAACATCCACACTGGAGCATGATTACAGCACTGTCATTGTGTGTGTTTGTGTGTGTGTGTGTCTACCACGCTTCACTGCTGCTGTGTACTCATGAACTTTTACACACTCTCAGACAAAAACACCGGAGCTTTAACTCCTCTGCGCATCTTTGTTCAGGACCTACTGTATAGAAATCAGCAGACAGAAGACGTGCGTGTTTTGTTCAGAGTCCCTCATCCCTCAAGCGCCCATATGTCGGATCTTTGTCCTCGCTCTTTCCAGTTTCCATCACGCTTTGGGTCTGTCCGAGCATTTTACATTATGTCTCCTCTTATGTATTTACTGTATTTGAATTTATTCTCCAGACCCGGTTGATGTAGTTTTACGTTTTTGTTTTTTATGTTCAAGTCCCTCTGTGTTGAAAATTCAGTTTTTAATGTTGTTTATAAGTCTATGTGTTGTTTTTAATATGCTTTAAGACATTCCATGTGCAAATTCATAATTCGACACCATTGCTGAGTGTTTATAAAACTGCAGTGAACCAAAGACAGTCTCAAACACACGGTTTGAAATCGCTGATGTTTCTGACGTCACAAACTACAGATCAACGAGTGATCGTCAACCAGTGGATCTCTGAGTTAGAGCGAGAGCATGTAGAGTTACATTCAAGCTATTCTAAAGCATTTTTTTAAACTATGGAAAAAATGCTTAAATACGTAATTTTGGTGATTGAAGATTTAAGGGATAAGATTATTGACTACGGGGAGGTTTAAGTTGTTTTTTTATTATTTATTAAAAAATTATCACTATTAATAATATTTATTGCATTTTATTTAGTTTTCAGTCATTATTAGATTTAGTTTCCTTTAATGTTTTTTTTAATTATTATTTGTAGTTTAATTTCATAATTTAAAAAAAAATGTATGTATGAAAAAAAACATCATATATAGATATGATGGCTGCCGAAGACTACAGTAACTAGTAAAACATATTTAGTATAACGCCTTTACATTTTTTTTGTGCACAATCTAGTGCAATTTCTGTCCAGTGACATTTTTTTTTAATGGATTATATATATATTAGGGCTGTCAAACGATTAATCGCGATTAATCACATCTAAAATAAAAGTTTTTGTTTACATAATGTATGTGGGTGCACTGTGTATAATTATTTTGTATATATATAAATACACAAACATGCATGTATATTTAGGAAAAAAAATATTATTTATATATAAAATGTTTACATTTATATATAATAGAAATTATATAAATATATATAAAGTATATACATGAAATATTTCTTAAATATATACAAGCATGTGTGTGTATTTATATATATAAAATAATTATACACTGTGCACCTACATATATTATGGAAACACAAACTTTTAATTTGGATGCGATTAATCACAATTACTAATCACTTGACTGCCATAATATAAATTATTAAAATTACAATAAAAATAGATATTATTATTATTATTATGAAAATGTGCTTGAGTTTAGTTAAAAATATACATTTATATTTTTTATTACTATAATGAAAATGTACTTTATTTTGTATTTTTGTACCATGAATGTTAGCTTTCATTTTTAATTCAGATTCATTATGTTTTTGTTAATGATGCTAACATTTATCTGGCTGGTCCTTCTCTGTCCATTTTTCTTCGTCTTCCATGAGAAGCGTTTTGCTGTGACGGCGACCGTTTCGCTCTGGCGCTCCTTTAGCTCGCTTATGAATGTCTGTCTTGTGTTGCTACGTCTTTTTGTACTTCATATAACACTCTTCTTGTGTGCTAGCAGGCGGTGAGACCACACTGTCCCGAAGCCCACCGGAGAAAAACTGCCCCTCCATTTAAGCAAGATGGAAAAGAGTTTAAAAAAGAAAGGCTTCTTTTTAAAGCAGAAAAACCCCTGTCGTAGAGTGCGCACGCATGCACAAACATGACCCGTACTTTTGCAAAACCACCTTACTGGAAGCGGCCCCGAATAAACAGACACCTATCCATGAGAGCGAGGACGGGAAATGAAAAAACCTGGCTGCAGGAGCTCCAGTGTTGACCTTCCCGCGGTTCATTTTAAATTACATCTCTTCAGAGGTAAAAATGTTGTGGTGAGGATCTGACTTTCCCTCATGCTTCTCTCTCACTCTCTCAGGAGATGGATTTAGAAGCTGTTGTGGTCGGGGGGCATTAGGGCTGATCTGCATTTTCCACAGGGGAGTGTTTCGGCGTCTCCCTCTCGGCCCCGCGGCGTCAGGCTCGAGGTGGACGCTGGTATTTGTGCAGTGCGTTGCCACACATTTGCCTCACTTATTACAGATCAGAACAGCCCGTCTGAACCACACACTCGTGAGCCAGGCCGTGCCGCGGGCTGGTGGAGTGCGGCCTTGAGTATGCTTACAAAACCTCTGTTAAAACTGGGTGGAACTGGACGGTTTGGGCCTTTTTGCCATGTTTCAATAATCGAGAGAGGACTGTTCGGTGTGTGCTAGCAGCGAGGCCACACTGTTTCACTTTAGTCCTCCCTAAAACAAGATACATTTACTTGAGAAGTAAAACTCCATGCGATATCAAGGCTTATTTTCGTACGAGTGCTTTTTGTCACTGCACTGGCAGATTGTTTTTCGCTCTTTTTAAATTTGGACTTCTTTGAACGGTGCATTAAGACAAAAGTACTTCTGCATTAAAATTAAAATTTCTAAAAACAAGTTTTAATATCTTATGTAATGTAAATGTAAATATTTAATCGCGATTAATCACATTAATGTCATAGTTAACTCACGATTAATCGCATTAATGTCACAGTTAACTTGCGATTTATCGCATTAATGTCATAGTTAACTCGCGATCAATCGCATTAATGTCGTAGTTAACTCGCTATTAATCGCATTAATGTCACAGTTAACTCGCGATTTATTGCATTAATGTCATAGTTAACTCGCGACCAATCGCATTAATGTCGTAGTTAACTCATGATTAATCGCATTAATGTCACAGTTAACTTGCGATTAATCGCATTAATGTCATAGTTAACTCGCGATTAATCGCATTAATGTCATAGTTAACTCGCGATTAATCACATTAATGTCATAGTTAACTCGCGATTAATCACATTAATGTCATAGTTAACTCACGATTAATTGCATTAATTACGTAGTTAACTCGCAACCAATCGCATTAATGTTGTAGTTAACTCGCGATTAATTGCATTAATGTCATAGTTAACTCACGATTAATCGCATTAATGTCGTAGTTAACTCGCAATCAATCGCATTAATGTCGTAGTTAACTCGCGATTAATTGCATTAATGTCATAGTTAACTCGCAATTAATCACATTAATGTCATAGTTAACTCGCGATTAATCGCATTAATGTCATAGTTAACTCGCGATTAATCGCATTAATGTCATAGTTAACTCGCGATTAATCACATTAATGTCATAGTTAACTCACGATTAATTGCATTAATTACGTAGTTAACTCGCAACCAATCGCATTAATGTTGTAGTTAACTCGCGATTAATTGCATTAATGTCATAGTTAACTCACGATTAATCGCATTAATGTCGTAGTTAACTCGCAATCAATCGCATTAATGTCGTAGTTAACTCGCGATTAATTGCATTAATGTCATAGTTAACTCGCAATTAATCACATTAATGTCATAGTTAACTCGCGATTTATCGCATTATTGTCAATTAACTCGCGATTAAACGCATTAATGTCATAGTTAACTCGCGATTAATCGCATTAAGGTCATAGTTAACTCGCAATCAATCGCATTAATGTCGTAGTTAACTCACGATTAATCGCAATTAATCGCACATTTTTATGTATTCTAAATGTCTCTTGATTTCTTTTTGTCCCGTTCTTTTTTTCTCATTTTAATGCTCTTATCAACATGGAAAAGTGGATCGGCTTGCTTTGTGCAAATAGTTTTTATTGAAAGCAACATTGCCATATACTGTGTTCAGATTCACACTAACCTTCTCACTTGGAGCAAATAATCTCTCACACAATGTAACACTGTCCATCAATAAAAGGGTGAAAGAAATACTGACGAGGTCCTGGTATTGACAAGGGGCGGAGAATTCACATCAGTTGTGTGTGTGTGTGTGCTTGGCCATCATCGAGTGGTGTTTCTGACTGGACATGCTTTGATGATGATAGCTCAGTTCACAACGACAAAACACACTTTAGTCTTGTCAATTGGACCATTTGGCAAACAAACGTTTTTGGCAAACAAACTTTTTAAAAGAAAACTTTTCACTCAGAATCTTATTGGCATCCATTTTGGCGTCTTGCGCTCGTCATCCACTCAAAACGTAACGTTAACCAACTATTTGGCCGGCTCGCAAGCCCAAACGAGTGAAACGTTGTTTCCGGTCTAGCTAGATCCGCTTGCGCTTTGGTTGACGAAGCTACAAAGCTTTGCTACGTCCTCACCATGCATGCCACGTTCTGTTGCAAAAGCATGTGAAAAAAACTACAAAGTTTGCTAGGACAAAAAGACTGTTAATCGCGCGATGGAAAAATGAATGCCGTTAAAATGTGTTTGCGTTAACGCCATATATATATATATATATGTGTGTATATATATAGTATAGTTTTCATATATAGTTTTCATTCATATATATATATATATATATATATATATATATACACACTGAATATAAGTAGTCTATATGTCTCATATTCAGAAGGCTACGATTGCTCTTTGTGTGAAGAGACTAAATCGTAAATCACTATTCACTGACAATCTTCCTAAACTGTCATATCATTCACAATTGTGTACTTTTACAGATTAAAAATGACCAGGTTTGACGCAGTCACCCCCTAAACTGAATTGGTTATCACTTGTTGTAAGCAAAAACGACGTGTTAGTTCGAATTTTGCAATATCAGAAGTGAAATGGACCCGGATTTCAGTCTGTTCCTTGCACAAAGCTATCATATGACTTCAGAAGACTTAAAATACATTGTTGAATGGGAATAAGTGGAGTAAAGATTCTTAGATTTCTTCATGGAAAAAATAACTACACACAGGGTTTGGGAAGACATGACGAGGGTGAATAAATCTTCCATTTTCCGCTTGAAGTCTGACAAGCTTATACTTACAGGTTTAAAAACAGGGTTTCTGTATTTCTACATGATTTTTAGCATTTGTTTCCTTCTTTTCCCCCCATCAATGTCATCCTTGTGCTCAGGTCTGGTTTAAACAGCTTGTTAATTGGCCTGACAACATCTCATAAAGGTCATGTGTTTCCTGAGCTGCCATTCAAGCTCTCAGTGTGAATCAGACTTAGAGAGCATGTCAATGTCCAGACTCTTCCTGCAATTAAAGTCAAGCACATGCGCCTCTGAATTACCGCCTGGATGTTGAGCGTCTGTTTGTTGTATGGAGCTGACGTCCCGTTTATGAAGTGGTCGTATGGCGCTTGCTGGGGGTCACGCCGGTCAGAGGTCGCGTCTCCTCCTGGATCACGCTATAAGACGCTCTTTATGAGGAGCGCAGCGTGGGAGGGCCGACGCGTTTGTTGAGTTTGGGATTTAACTAGATTTGATGTTACGGCCCACCCACGGATGTGTTATCGGAGTTTGTTCTGCTTTGTTTCGCTCAAAATGATTGAATCTTAGAAGATCCCTTTAACTGTTGTGTGCATTTGAAATGTACAAGGTAACCCACAATTCACATGAGGAAAAGTTCTTATGATCTAATAACTATATTTGATAAACAATATTGTTAATCGATACAGTTTTGTCTATTTTCAAACAAAATTACTCTTTCCTAACTTAGTGGAATTGTGTGCTTTAAACGAAATTTGGACAAACCAGTTCTTTTTAGTGAATTAAAACACACCCTAGGAATCTTTAATGAGTTTTCAGGCTTGAATTACATCTAATATTTGCAGTGTTGAGTGTAATGCACAAGTCACGCGAGTTAAGTAATCAGATTACTTTTTTTGAGTAATGAGTAAAGTAACGCATTACTTTTAAATTTACACGAAAATAGCTGACGTAATTTGTCAGATGAGTAACGCACGTTACTTTGTTTGACAGAAGCAAGACCAGGTGAGCAAAAGTAACACAAAAAAGAAACTTAACCCAT
The DNA here is from genome assembly GCA_038021265.1 of Cyprinella venusta. Lineage (NCBI taxonomy): Eukaryota > Metazoa > Chordata > Actinopteri > Cypriniformes > Leuciscidae > Cyprinella > Cyprinella venusta. The sequence continues at coordinate 21,792,067 of CM075863.1, forward strand.
TAATTTCTATTAAAAAAATGAAAGTGCAAAAAGTAATGCACTTAGTTACTTTTATAGGGAGTAATAAAAAGCATTCACTATATATTACATGAAAAAAACTAAAGAAATTAATAATGTTGTAATATGTTTCCTTGATTTTTATAAAACACTATATTATTGGAGGTATATAGTGAAGAGTGAATGAACACAGCCGGTATGTTTTTGATTCACTAAAATGAATTTCATCGGAGTCATTTGTTTGGGAATCAGACCACACTGCTCCCCTTGTATATTTTGATTCACTAAAAAGAATCAGCTCAGTTGAGTCATTTTGTTCGGCAATTAGACTCACATTCACACTGTATGTTTTTGTTTCACTAAAAAGAACCGGTTCATAAAATTCATTCATTCTGGAATCGGACTACACTGGTCACTCTGGAAGTTTTTGATTCACTAAAGAGAGCCAGTTCATAAAAGTAATTCATTTAGGAATCAAACTAATCTGATTGTGGTCTATTTTTGATTCACTGAACAAAAACTGTCATAAGAATCATTTGTTCAAGAATTGGTTGCGCTTTCTTTTCACATTGTAGATTTAGAAATCATTTGATTCTAGTTTATATATATATATATATATATATATATATATATATATATAAATATATATACACTGTATATATACACATAAGTATACACACATTCACCTAAAGGATTATTAGGAACACCTGTTCAGTTTCTCATTAATGCAATTACCTAATCAACCAATCTCCCTGAACTCCAAACTGAATGTCAGAATGGGAAAGAAAGGTGATTTAAGCAATTTTGAGCATGGCGTGGTTGTTGGTGGCTTTGACCAACCCCACCGGGTAGCACTCATCTCCACTACAAATAGGAAAAAGAGGCTACAATTTGCAAGATCTCACCAAAATTGGACAGTTGAAGACTGGAAAAATGTTGCCTGGTCTGATGAGTCTCGATTTCTGTTGAGACATTCAGATGGTAGAGTCAGATTTTGGCGTAAACAGAATGAGAACATGGATCCGTCATGCCTTGTTACCACTGTGCAGGCTGATGGTGGTGGTGTAATGGTATATATATATATATATATATATATATATATATATATATATATATATATATATATATATATATATATTTGGTTTTCAACCCAAATGATTTTGCATTCTCCAGGCGTTTTTGTATTTCCAAGTTGGACACTCAAAGAAAGGAAACCTAAAGGTGAACACAGTTGGGAGATGAAGAACAGACCCATTGTAAATCCCCGTCGTGAGTCCCTTATAGACTGAGGTAACCAAAGACGTGTTTGTGTGGTCCAAGACAGCTGCTTCTGAATCCCCTTCAAGCTTTGTCAGTAAGGGACAGTAAAGTACATGAACACACACATCATCTCTGCGCTTACAGCTGAGATATTGTTCTTTCATGAGCAGAAGCGAAGACTGCAGGCTGTGTTTTTGGGCCGCACTCCTACTGTCACGCTCTGAGCCCCTCTGAGCTCTACCACTTTATGAGGCCTGTGTTTACACTTTCACAAAGTGTGTGCATGTGTGTTCTCCAAGTCACCCGCAGTGCAAAAATGTGTGTCCTCGGGCTTCTTGTTGTAATTCAAGGTAGGCAGTGGCGTTGAGTTCACATCCTCTTGCCCTTCACAGTATTTCTTTTGTCTATTAATATTTCATTACAAGACTAGAACGTTTGTTAATTTATAAGGTCACGTTGTACACTAGCAAACACCAGCCTGTTCGCGCATACAACTGACACAAACTGTAAAACAACAAAGTGTTTTGGAGGTTTATTTAATAAATGTACTGCAATATGATGTCCATTTAACAGGAACATCATACAACAAGGTTCAGTTTGTTAACTTTACTTAAAGGGATAGTTCACTTTGAAATTAATTTTTGGTGTGTTTTATCTTACCTCAAGGGCATCCAAGATGTAAGTGTCTTTGTTTCCGTAGTATTTTCAATTTTGATATTTTTAGGTCAAACCGTTCTTGTCTGTCAGTCATATAATGGAGGTCTATGGTCACCACCTCAAAGAGCATGCACAGAGAAGTCCAAATTAAACATGATTTATTGAATCGTAAATGTAAGTACACATTGATGGCCTAAGACACGAAACGAGCGGTTTGTGTGAGAAAACCAACAGTATTTATATCGTTTTTACCTCAGCCACGTCCAACTGATCTGAGGGCGCTGACACTTTCTGGCTGTGGTTACAAGAGGTAAAAACGATATAAATACTGTTCGTTTTCTCACACAAACCGCTCGTTTCGTGTCTTAGGCCATCAATGTGTACTTACATTTACGAGTCATTAAATCATGTTTAATTTGGACTTCTCTGTGCATGCTCTTTGAGGTGGTGACCATAGACCTGCGTTACATGACTGACGGACAAGAACGGTTTGACCTATAAACATGCAAATTGAACATACCAACAATGAATTTCAAAGTGAACTATCCCTTTAATGCATTGACATTAAAAATGTCTTTTATAAATTTTGATTTTAGTTTTAGTTCAGCCTTGGCAAATAGCTTAAATGTAATAAGTTTAAAGTCCCCCTGTGGTAAAAATCAAGCTGAATCGGTTTCTGGTTGAAACATATCAAATATTAAACCAATAGTTTCACTTGCGGGAAAGACCAAATGGATCAGGTGTTCAGAGCTGGTGCGAGTGAGTGGAAACGGGGCTCATTTGCATATTCACAGATAAACATACTAAATGAAGCAAGGGTGAAACCAAAGGTCAAACCGTTCTTGTCTGTCATTCATATTATGGAGGTCTATGGTCACCACCTCAAAGAGCATGCACAGAGAAGTCCAAATTAAACATGATTTAATGACTCGTAAATGTAAGGACACATTGATGGCCTAAGACACGAAACGAGCGGTTTGTGTGAGAAAACGAACAGTATTTATATCTTTTTATCGTACCTCTTATAACCACAGCCACGTCCAACTGATCTGGTGCGGGTACTTTCTGGCTGTGGTTACAAGAGGTAAAAACGATATAAATACTGTTTGTTTTCTCACACAAACCATTTGTGTCGTGTCTTAGGCCATCAATATGTACTTACATTTACATTTACTCATTTGCATATTCATAGATAAACATACTAAATCAAGCAAGGGTATTAAATTCAAGCCATTGTAAGGCAGAATAAATCATTTTCACAGGATTTTCTTTATGTCATTTTGATAATCAAAGATGAGTTTTAAGGGACACAATTATTGACTGCAGCATTTTTTTATATATTTAATTTCAGTTATTGGTTGTTTTATGGATATTTAACTTGTTTTTGTTATGATTTTAGAGTTAATTTTAGTGAACTATATAATAGCCCTGCATTGGACTACAACAAAATGGGTTTGTTGTTCAGGTGGTCTTTAACAGCCCTGTGGCGACGCTAGTGATAATTAACTGATGTTTAAATGTCCCGTCTGCCAAGAACACATTCCTCGCCCAGAACCGAAGCTGAATCTGTCCTCGGCACAGCCGGCTCTGCTGATGTAGGTCCAGGTCATTAGGTTGCGAGACGTAATAAACATTGACTAATGGGGTTGTGTCATTTGTTTTTCGGTTCAACTTCATGAGCTCACGCTTGCTTCATCTCGCCTGGTGCTGATTTGCATGGAAACCTGTGAGATAATGCTGATGTGTGAAAAACGAAACACTTGTATTTTCTTGCTTGTCTTTATTCTAGAGCACGGTCTGCGGGTCGACGGTGCATCTAAGGATCTCCGTTTTGGGCCAAACACGGAACCAAATTGAGAACGAATGTCTGATAACGAAAGCCAGGCTTGTAGAATGATCTGGCATTCCCATGCTAGCGTTAACTCACTTATACACACGCTGCTGTCCTCCAGGTGAGCTCTCATGTGAGTCGGGTGTTGCGTTGGATTTCAGAGATGGACTACGCCTCGAGTTGGCAGCAGTGCTGGGCTTTATTACGTGTGGGCCGTTAATGGGTTTATTCCTTGAGTCAGTCCACCCTTTTCCAGCAGTGTTTCTCTGTATCCTGACAACAAACACCAGCAAATCGCTCTCGAAACATCCTTTATTATTGTGTGTGGAAGATGTTGGACAGGCATTAGTGATTGAGAGCAGCTGTCTATAGCAGACTAGCAAGATGATCAATCGAATTATTATTATTATTGATTTAATTTATCAAAGGAGAAGTTCACTTTTGAATGCTGATAATTTACTCACCCCCATGTCATCCAAGATGTCCATGTCTGTCTTTATTCAGTCGAAAAGAAATTAAGATTATTGATGAAAACATTCCAGCATTTTTCTCCATATAATGGACTTCAATGGGAACCAAACAGTTCAAGGTCCAAACGAGAGTTTCAGTGCAAACTGTTCAAAGGGCTTTAAATGATTCCAGACGATGAATAAGGGTCTTATCAAGCGAAACGATCGCTCATTTAAAAAAAACAACAAAGTTTAAGTTTTATTAGCTCAAATGCTCGCCTCGCTCTGTTCTGTGATGCGTGTTTGTGACTCTCCTGTTCGAACTTGTTCATCAAAATGAACGAATCTTTTACCGAGTCATTTGCTTCATTCAACGAATGAAACGAACGAATTGACTCGGAAAAAGATTGATAAACATGTTGGTATCAGGTGAATGGGTCAATGATTTCTATATTCAATGCATGAAGTTTTCGACTAACGCTCTTCATCCTCCCGAATATGGATCCTACTAATTGGACATCTCACCAATCCCATGTCCAGCATTCATCCCCCCGTTTCTAGAGAATGCTGAGGTTTGAGCAATGGTATCCCAGTTTGTTATCTGTCATTTCTTCATTCCTCTCCATTGTTCAGTTAAATCCCTCATCCTTCTCTTTCTCTATACTTACATTTGCGGTCCATCATATCCACATGCCTCATGCAGAGCTATGTGTTCACTACATTCTTCTGTCATTATTCTTTAATTTTCTCTATTTTTCTTCATCATTCCAGTCTTCCCGGTCCCCGTCTTCTCTATCTCCAATGCTAGTGTCAGCATTCTTGTGGTCCGTGGCCCCGGGGCCGGATTCAAACCCTGTGAGAGGCCAATCCAGACGGCTCATGCGCCTTTCAGATACTCAAGAATCTATGTAGCAACCACTAGGCTGTATATATGAGGGAAAAATGTCTTTATTTGAAAGATGTTTCGATTTTGATATCTTCAAAACAACTTGAACTGCTGATGAACTGGCCTGTGTGGTTTTGCTGCAGAAAATCTGATATGACCTGAAGACTAGGGCTGGGTATCGTGACAAAATGTTCGATACCGATACCAATACCGATACCTTGACTTCGATACCGGTTCCTGAACGATACCTTTTTCGATACCAATATTATGTAACCAGTTTTATCAATATAATATTACCTACATTTTTATTTTATTTTTGCAAAAGTTTTCTCTGTTTCCTAATAATTTAACAACACGTTTTCTTTACATCAATGAGGTAATTCATTGAAATGCATTACACTATCACCTCCCTGATAATAAATGCATTGAAATGCTTGAAATGCATTACATTATCACCCTGATAATAACAGATCATCACTCAAATAGTAATTTAGAAACATTAATTTATGTAAAGCTGCTTTGAAACGATATGTATTGTAAAAAATGCTACACAAATAAATGTGAATTAAATTAAATATAGGCTAATGGAGGGCGGGATATATGCCTCGCGCACAGCACACGTAAGCTTGCCGCAAAGCACTGGCAACAGAAGCCTAATGATTATGTGACGGTAAACAACAGCAAGGATATATTTTTAATCGTTTATTAATGAACAAGTGTTTAATAAGTCTGCTGGCAGCAACTATGATTATGGCGATGCTGGCTCGTCATTCCTGCAGCAGTGAATGCGCGCACCTAACGTTATATGGATCAGGGTAATCAAACTATTCATTTCTAATTGTTTTGTTTAAAAGTACACATATTTTGACCGTCTATAAACCTATTTCTCATGATTGTCGGTTCATCTGTGACGCGCTCCAGTTCCTGCAGTGGAAGACGGACTTTGTACTCTTAACAAGTGTCTGCGCGCTTATCAGATTTACCGTGTTACTGGTCTTGACTCATGGCGGCAATTATCCTGTCGGGAATATTGAATCGCGTGCTTCTGGTATCGAATCTGGCACACAGGTACACTTTGGATCATTTCCACATATTTTCTATCCATCTGGGTTGGGACGCTTACACGCACGCTCGCTCACACACTCACGTGCGACGAACTGTCTCTCATGCTGTCTCTGAGCAGCCGCGTTAACTAGTTTTCCGCCACAGCCTATCATGCTGCGTGCTTATTTTTTCACTGACGTTGACGAGATTAACCACTTAGGTACCGAAATTTGGTATCGAAAAACAAGACATGTTTCGATACTCGGTAGTACCGAGGCAATTCGGTCGGTACCTAAAAAGTACCGAACTTCGGTACCCAGCCCTACTGAAGACAATCTCCCCAATGACTCCAGCACTTTCCTCCAACATCACCCGTCGTCTGATATCGTTGCTCTGTTTTCCTGCGACTTATCCAACATCAAACAACAACCTCACAGACAGCAATGGACAAAAAAAGATGCCAAGCCTGTTAATATATAAAGCTGTTTGTGTAAACCTCACTCCTCTGGTCTAAAGAGACGCACTAGTGGCTGAAGCTAAGGCTTCCCCATGCTGGAGATGCCGGTTCGATTCCCAATCGGAGCAGGCTGAGTAGGACAGATTACATTTGGTGCCGTGACCCGGAGGGGATTGAGGTTTAGGAGGTGAGTGTGACTGAGGCAAGCTAGTAAAAGCTGTTTGTGTAAACCTCACTCCTCTGTTCTAAAGAGGTGCACTAGCGCCTGAAGCTAAAGGCTTGCCACACAGGAGACGCCGGTTCGATTCCCAATCGGAGCAGGCTGAGTAGGACAGATTACATTTGGTGCCGTGACCCAGAGGGGATTGAGGTTTAGGAGGTGAGTGTGACTGAGGCAAGCTAGTAAAAGCTGTTTGTGTAAACCTCACTCCTCTGTTCTAAAGAGGTGCACTAGCGCCTGAAGCTAAAGGCTTGCCACACAGGAGACGCCGGTTCGATTCCCAATCGGAGCAGGCTGAGTAGGACAGATTACATTTGGTGCCGTGACCCAGATGGGAGTGAAGTTTAGATGGTGAGTGTAACGGAGGCAAACTAGTAAGAGCTGTTTGTGTAAACCTCACTCCTCTGGTCTAAAGAGGAGCACTAGTGGCTGAAGCTAAACGCTTCCCCACGCTGGAGACGCCGGTTTGATTCCCGATCGGAGCAGGCCGAGTAGGACAGATTACATTTGGTGCCGTGACCCGGATGGGAGTGAAGTATAGGGGAGTGAGTGTAACGGAGGCAGGCTAGTAAGAGCTGTTTGTTTAAACCTCACTCCTCTGGTCTAAAGAGGCACACTAGCGCCTGAAGCTAAAGGCTTCCTACGCTGGAGACGCCGGTTCGATTCCCGATCGGAGCAGGCCGAGTAGGACAGATTACATTTGGTGCCGTGACCCGGATGGGAGTGTAGTTTATAGGGGTGTGTGTAACAGAGGCAAGCTAGTAAGAGCTGTTTGTGTAAACCTGTAAACCAAATGTAATCTGTCCTACTCAACCCGCTCTGATCGGAAATTGATTTGATAATCACACTTTATTGTAGGGGTGTAATAATATATCGTCTCACAATATACCCCAATACGAAAATGCAACAATATGCATCGTGGATTTTTTGCATATTTCACCCAAAATAACATTTTTCAGAGTTACGTTTTCAGAGTTTTAGTGTCAGTACTACATCAAACTCCTATTTATAATGTTGAATATAATGAATAATAATGCAATTGTGGGTCCTGATAATGCCAGATGTCTGATGTTACCAGTAAAAAGTGGCCTACATTAGTTTAAATATACAGTGCAAGCATATTCATCTAAAATAATTCTGTTTTCAGCTTCAGATTCATGAATATTTTTATTCTAGGGTCACTATTGTCCTGTGCATTGGGTTTCCAGCACCAATTCAAGCCTATTTATTTACATCCACAATGTAAAACCAAAGTTATATCTTGGAGTATCGCAATAATTTCGTATCGTGAGTTCAGTATCGTGATATGTTTCGAATCGTAACATGAGGGTATTGTTACACCCCTACCATATTGTGATAATCATGCAACCAGTATTTATTTATTTTGATTATACATTCGATATTAATAATTAGCTATTCATCAACATCCGAACCCCGTGTAGTTCTCACAAATCTCAGTTTGGGGAACCCATACATGATAAGGTTTATTCTCTAGTTTTTGCCTGTATGTAAAAGTATGGTATTAATGGCAAGTATGAGCCTCTTTTCCTAAGACACACAAATCTATGTTAAGCCCTGGCGTCATCACCCTAGAACAGTATGCAAACGGCATGACAAAAAAAAAGAAAAGAAACAGAACAATATTTACTCAGCAGTAATTTTCTGTGGAATTTTTTGGAAGATAATTTGAAAAAGTCAGCTCGGGTGTCTACAAAAGGCCCTTTGAGCAGCTCAGTTTGAGTCTGGCTTTGGCGTTCAGCCAGAGAACCAGCTCTCTTAAAATCACAGAATAAAGGAGACCTTTTGTTGAAAAGCTGGAAAGCAGACGCACACACGTTCAGCTACCCACTCCCGCCTGTTTCTCCTGTGACTGACGTGTGCTTGTACGTTTCGCTGGTCAGATTTGCCTCCCTCTGATGTCTTAGTTATTGTTCTCTCAGATTGAGCCGATAGGTAATGCTGTGTGAGAGTTTCTGTAGTTTTTAATGGTTTGACATGATCGCGCTCATTACTAATGGAAATGCTATTAGTGCTGGACAGCGGTGGGCTGTTTTATGTGTTTGTGTTGTTAAACGGGTTTAATATACAACAGATTGCAGCTGGATGGTTGTAGATAAGCAGATTTTGGAAGTAGAGCAAGGTTTTGTTGTGAAACCCTTCCAAATGTACCTGTAAAGCAGGTGGGTGGTCAGTAAAGGATGTGCGTAATAACAAACAATCCTCATTATGTTCAGTCCAGTGACGTAGATGGAGGGAAAACTGCACCTATTAGATTTGGCAATTGTTTGGTTTTAATGAAAAAATCTCCTTTTTACCTCAGGCTTTCTCCATAAAGGGAAAATATATTACCTTTCCCTGGCACTCAAATCCTAAAATTCCTCATAAAAGGTTTGTGTGGTGCGTTTGCAGATGGCATATAGGATGCTAGCACTCTCTCTTTCTCTGTGTTCACATTTATTTTCATCTATTAAGTCTTACCGAAACACATTAAACACAGACATACGTTCAACATCAGTAAACTTAATTGACTCTGCTGCTAATTAGACCAGCTAGCTTGAGCGAAAAACAGAAGATTTTTTTTTTATTTGTTTGTTTTATTTGCAGCTTTTTGAAAATACCATCATACATATACACATATCTCCATATAGACAAAAAAGGTATAAAAAAAGAGCCAAATTCCCAAATTAAACAGGGAAAATTAAAGGCAGATCTTATAAAAAATATTCACAAATATTTTCAGTACTTCATACTGCTGAGATATTTTCCAGTTTGAATATTCCAAGTACAACAGAAAGAACTTTATTATTATTATTACAAATCCCTCTTATTTTAGGCTGAAGGTTTCACAATTTCATTTTTACACTTTTTATTTTATGAGTTTTTTTTTTTTTTTTGAAACAACATTTGACAGGTTGTAGAACAAGTGCTAAAATAGTAACACATTTCCTCACAGAGGTAAATCAGCACAGCTCCCCACTGTCTCAGTTTGGCATTTTGCAGTAAACTTTACCTTTAAGAAATCCACAGTATCTGTGGCTTAAATTTCAGAGTGATCAATTAGTGATCAATAGCGGCCAGGATCTCAGTCATTTCTAGGTTGTTTCATGCTCTTTTGTTGTGTCTTGCACGTGAACGGTAAGCTCTGGAGAGTTGGCATTTGGAGTGTGTGTTTTAGCTAATGCTTCGAGCTAGTCAAAGAAACACTTTAGTGTTTTTGAACATATTAATCTGTTAAAACGGTGTTGACTGCAAGACGAAAACTCTCTGCTGAGTAGCATGTAAATAGTGCAATGGCTAATTTTGCAAACTGACAGAACTAAGTTTTGAATAGTGATATAGGAGACAACCCCTTTTTGGTATATAAATAAATATTTGACAAAGATCCCACCAATTTGTAGCTTCCAATAATATATTGCAAGACTTAACAAAAGAAAGTGAGGAGAATGTGAGGAATTAGGGGCTAAAATATAGCGGAGGGATTTAGTTTCAAGTCTGAATGGACTTTTTACTGCTTAGACTGTCTGACATTTCTAAACTAAAGCCTTTGATTCACTTGGTGGTACAAGTACATTTTAATCTTCAAAGTTTTTAATCTGGTGTTTTGTCTGCTTTTAAAGTCACAAGATATGGGGGAAGAGCAGCCGCCTGGTAACAGTCACATATTTGTACAAAAACATTTACAAGAAAGGAACAGATATAAAACAAAGAAACAATGCGTATCAGTTAGACTAAGCATCACAAGAGTCAGCCTTGTTACTTAAGAAGTCAATATCTTCAATTGCCTACACAATTGTAGGACTTACGGTTCACAGTTAGTGCAGCTCCTAAGAGTTGCACACGGGTGCTACACATCAATATTTCGCCTACATGTTTTTTTCAGTCAGCCTTATGTCCATTTTACGACTGGCGGCCATTTTACAATTTTAAAAAAGATCTTTGGTTGAAAGATTGGCTTGTGGAGTCTTTCCATTTCGCAGATGATAAAAGGCACTTTGGAGGATGTCATTTTGACAGAAATGTCCTTACAGGATTGCACCACCTAAATCCCACTGTCTTTTTACAAAGAGCTGGTGGCTGTTCTTACTGTCCTCTGTGGCAACCTGTAAAGCAGTATAATTCATGCTTTAGCATGTAACCAAGTCACAAAACGTTTGCGATTATCAGAAATACGAGGGTTTCAAACTGTTCATGTTGTTGTTCGCAGTACAGTGATCTTGCATGAGGGGCACCTCGTAGTCCAAGCTACCATTCTGCGCAGTTGATGGACATGATATAATCTCTTGCTTTTGGGGTAGTGCCCCATTGTCCATACCCTCCAGCTCCAGCTGTGACGGATCACGTTCTAAGTCCAGGTGTCCCTTTGATTTCTTTTTGTGCATGTAGCAAGCTACCCCAACAGCCACAGCTATTAGGACTAGCAGGAGAAGGATGGCGACTGCAGGAATGAGCATCGTAGTGAGCTTTGGGTCCTCCAGTCGTGCTCCAGTGGGAGTTAACTGCTGACTGAGTGTCTGGGCCTCTGTGCATACACGATCCAAGCCCCCAGGTTCACCCAACGGACTGGCGCATACAGAATATGTAGAGTTTGGCTGAAGTCCTCGCAGCGTGTACTCCGGGTAAGAGGGTGGAACGTTGAGCTGCTTGGGACGTTTATCCAGTCCAGAAAGGTTCTTGTAAGTCAACTTTACACCACGGATATGTGGGCGCATATCGATGTACCGGTGAAGGTCTAAGAGTATAGAGGAGCTAGTTACCACTGTTGCAGTTATTTCAGGCTCCATAGTCCCGATTACTGTAGGGGAGTCATGGGGTGGTGGGTTTTTCTCATTTTGACAGTATGTCCCTGATGTCCCTGGTAGACAAATACATTCCAAGTGTCCTTCGGTGTCCAGCCAACATGTTCCTCCATTTAGACAGATATTGGTTGGGCAGAAGGTTGATCTGAGGTCTGGGTCAATGCTAGTACTAGGGGTTGGAGGTGGAAGATCATTGTCGGTTTCCGTAGAGGGGTTATCACTAGGTTTGGCAGGGAGGACTGCATGTGTTGTGCTTGGTAAACTGGTAACCGGAGCTGGCGGTACTGCAGTGGTCTTTACTGTCCGAGTCGTAACGGTTGTGGTAATCGGACACCCGAATTCTCTGTGCCCCAGTCTCTCCAGCACCTTCCCAGAGTTAAAAGGAGGAAAGTGGCAGCGAGTCTCTTCCGTCCGACCCAACTGAATTCGCTTGTTTTGCAGCCAACTAGGAAACCAAGCCAGGTTGCAAAGGCAATTGAAAGGATTTTCTGCGACAGCCAGTCTTTCGAGGTGAGGAAAGAGCTGGGATAAGATCTCTGGTAACCCTTGCAAGCTAAGATTGCTGATATCCAGCTCCTGAAGCTCTGAAAGTTTCTCAAAGTCTTCCCATTTGATAGGTCCCATTGGATTCCCAGCCAAACTGAGAGAAACCAAGCCCCTTGCTTCCCGCAAAACTCCTGGAAAGCTTGTTAACTGATTGTTGGAGATGTCAAGCTCATGAAGGTTCTTGAAGCTTCCTAAGAGCTCCTCGTTTAGACTGCTAAGCTTCAGCCCACCCAGTTTCAGTGACTCCAACTTGGGTGTCTGGAGGTCATCTGGACCTGGCGAGGGGATGCTGTTGAATCGTAAGTCTAGCAGAAGCAGATGGGGCATTTTCAGAGTAGGCATTGTTGTCAGTTTGTTTCCTTGCAGCTTTAGCTCCAGTAGCTGTTGTAGTCCATCAAAAGCAGCAGGATGTATGTACTCTATAAAGTTGCTGTAGAGATATAGCCTCTCCAAAAGTTCCAGTCCAGCAAAGCTGTCCTTGGATATGTGAGTGATCTGGTTAGCCGACAGGTCCAGATTTTGGAGAGAGGACAGGGGTTCAAACACGCGATCTGGAAGTTCGGTCAACTTGTTCTGACTTAGATCCAGCATCTCCAGGCTGTCCAAGTCAACAAAATCCTCTTGGGAAAGGGACTCTATGCCGTTTTTGAACACATAGAGATTCTTAGTCATTGTGGGTACTTCTCTGGGCATTTTAGCGTCTTTGCGGCTAAAGCAGAATATGGAGTCTTGGACTGGGCAGGTACAGTCCTTCGGACAGGTGTCGGCCAATACCGGAGATGACCAGAGCTGATAGAAAAGGAGGGGCAGCAGTAGAGGGAGGAAGAGCTTCATGTTGCCGCCTTCACATTCACCCCTTCAAGCCTGCAATGTAACAAGAAAACCAAGTAAACATTTGCTCAATCAACTTCACAATGTATTTTTACCTTTGAAACAAACACAACAGCATTGACACTTAAAATTTGTCAAAGTTTAGGGATGGCATGAATCAACAACTGAAGCTTTAAAGTCATTTGCAAACAGTTGAGTACTTGATAAAGTTACTCTTTTGTTTTGTATTGCCTCTCAGCAACTCTCTGCAATACATGTGGTGTTTTTTATGAGGTCAGTCTTTTTGTGGCTGAGTAGACCAAGTGCTTTCAAAGGGTGATCAAAGGCGAGGTCTTTTGACATGGTTGTACTCAAACAATAGAGATGTACATGCCCGCTGGACCCTTACGCTAGAATTTAGGGTGATGTTTGTTGAACTTATTTTTCTTTGTTGATCAAACAAAACATTTCCAAATGGTTGACCACAAACATATGGTATCTCAAGGTATATTATGAAGAACTCTTTCAGGAATGGTTGAACGTTATATAATAAGTGCCCTTATGAACGTAGTCTATCCTGCTTTGTGCATCATTCCACCATAAGCCATTTAATTGCAACTGTTAGATTAACATTTAGTTCCATTATCGTTTACAGCACATATACCAAATCATTATGTTGCACATTAGCTCATAAGACTTTACTGGCCGTGCACTTTCCGTACACGTCATTTCATATTCATTCATTTTATATTTAGATCCAGCATTGCACAGATTTACGCCAATAACAGTCAAGCCCACATTTTTTGGACCTGAAGACCTGACCTTGAACACCAGACACAGATCAGATGAGCTCAGACACCTTTAGGGAGGAACGTGAGAGTCAGGGAGGAGAGCGAGAAAAAGAAAGATAAAGGGATATGAAGCTGGGAGACTGAAGTGAGCTGGGGAAACGGTTTATCATCTCCTGTGAGATCAGTCGCTGCAGTATCTGGCCTTGAAAGAAGGGGTGGAGACGTTTCGTTCTCCCTTAAGATATTCCTCCTTCTGTTTCTCTCCTGGACAGCGTGTGGGGTTTCTTGTTAGAAGTTCATGCTGAGGTTAAATTCTCTCACTCGGTTTTGTTGGACAGTACAGAGAGATAGTAGGATCATTATGTTCCCTCCTGCTGCATTATTGAAGCATCACTCTCAATGCCCTGCTGGTGATCCCTGCACTGTTCTGAATTGCAGTTATTTAACCAAGTTAGCTTTTTTGGGTGTATTTTATTTTGTGTAAGGTCAATTTTGGAAGTCATATAGATATGAAGTATCTTTATGTAAACTTTGTAGCCTGACACACCTCACAATGCCACTATGTAGGTGTTAAGGAAACTGTTATTCTCACGTCACGTCCATCAGCAACACATGTTCCTATAAATACATTTGGAGAGAGAGAGAGAGAGAGATGGTTTGCCTGTCTTTTGCTATTTTCTTCCCTCTATGTCTAAAAAGCAGTGGAGCAGGTTTAGACATTCCTGTTGCTCTAGTCTATCCCATTGACTTGCTGGCTGTGATGCAAGCGTCTGTCTTTAGACAGTGGGTTTAGTTGACGCTCTGTGCAAATAAAGCTGGAAAAAAAGCTCAACTACTGCCAAGCACACGCATATTTTTCTGAAACTAATCCTCTACTTATTACGTGTGCTCTGTTTGGTCTGCCTGCCTTTTTTTCCCATTTAATGAAACTTTTTCTCTGCAGAAAAGCAAAAAAAAAATGTGTCTGAAATGCCAGTACTTGGAAAGAAGATCACACAGGGTTCAAAAGGACATGAAAGAAGGTGCTTTGTTATGTTCGATTCACTCGCATTGGCATTGCACTCCCTGACATGTTTTGGCACCGTATACGTGTTGTTCGTGTAATGAGCTCTAGCTGTGATCTATCTACTTGGAATGATGTTGATCTTACAAAAAGGGTTGGTGAAAAAGTAACACGTTTCCTCCACCAAAAAGCTCTCGCTGGTCTCCTTTCAGCGATGCGTAACGCTTTAAAGTCCCGGAGACCTGATTAGTTGTTTTACTTGAGGCAATGATGGAAAAAACACACAGAGACCTTCCAGATAACCTGATAACAGGTGGAACGCTGTGGCTTATGGGAAGTTAATCATGAGGGGGGTCGTAGGTCACCGCCGTCCCATGGTGTTTGGCTCTTAGAGTACCGTGGGAAAGTTGTTTGAGTTTAGAGGTGGACGTAATAAATGCATAGAGATGAGTATTTTTATAGATGGAGCTGCCATCTTAAAGAGTCTGAAGATCGAAGCACTACTAAAAGACGAAAGGCTGAGAGTGTAAGCGATAAGGCGGAAACCAGGGAAAGACACAAAGATACGCCCTCCGAACATCAGGGTGGTGTTTTAAAACAAGAAGGGAAAGTGGATATAAGATACAAGAAGGAGGAAAAGAAAGAGGCCTTCTGTGATAGATTTGCAGTCGGAGGGCAAAGTCCACTTCCGTCCCTCAGCCAGCACAAAGCGTTCAGACTGTGGCGTCGTGTTTCACAGCATCATCTGGCATGTGAAGAGAGACCTGCCGAACCTGATAGATGAATGAGGATGAAGTAAAACCTCAGTCCTCCCTTCCTGAACTTTAGGGAAGCCGAGCTTGATGGAAAGATCATTGGATCAAGGGGAAAGTACTGTGTAGAAGATATACACCTTTTTTTCAGTAGCATGACGGCAGTATCTTAGCTTGACTGTACTTTATCAAGTAGAAGCGACTCTGGGTGAAGGGAAGCATCTGAGGCTTGGTTTGAAGATCAAACATCATTTTTAATTTTGGCCCGGTGTTTATCCCACTCCTCATCATTTCAATCAAACCCTCAGAAGAAACAATCCAGTCAGCCGACAGAGACGCGAGGAGTGGGAGTTGAGTCTGATTTCAGATAAACCCCCATCCAGCTCACACAGATACTCCATCTTCCTCCTTCTCTTCAGCGGCCTGCGACTGATAGAAAACACCTCTGAGGGATTAACCTAAAGCTCTGAGATCTGCTCTGAGTGTCTCTTCAGCTGTGATGGAGCTGTCATTACAGCCAACTATCGGCGCTCTTTGGCTTTGGATGTTTTCTACCTGTAGTCCACTAGTCTACTTATATTGTGTTTGAACATTTAAGACTTGAGAGCATCTTTGGCTTTCTTTCATCTCCAACTTCTCTGCATTTCACCTCTTCTCTAGCTTGCTTCCTAATCTAGTTGTCAAATATACCTGGCATTGTATATATTATTGAGTTTCGTTGGCTTCTCGACAAATTGCTTGTGTTCCACTTTTCGTATTTCACTGTGGATAAAGTGTCTTCTAAATGCATAAATGATCAGAAGATACACTACAGCTATTACAAATAACGAATTAACATCGCTACAGCCATCAAAACACAGCTTATGTAACAACCGTAATGTCCAATAATAAACAACATGAACTAACAATGACAAATACCGATCTTGCTAAATGTTAATTCCAACCTTTACTAATTCCTTATTAAAATCAAAGTATTTATTAACCTTCAAATGGTCTTCGTTTCCTGTTTACACTTCTGGGCTTCGGGGTCTATACGACCCCAACAATTGATTGAGTAATTGTACTAAAAATATACATTTTTAATCATATAAATAATATATCATTTTTTTGTTTACTTCTCATCTATTCATTAATGCTGTGTTTTGGAGATATAAAGTACTTTTGTATCCATATACCACACAAATCCTCAACTACACCATTAGCTTTAGCATTAGCATATGAAATGTTATTTTTTATGACATTGCATTTATGCTCTAGTACTAGGCCTTCATTTCTGTGTAAACATTTTAAGATTTATGCCGGATTTTTTTTTTTTTTTTTTTGACACACGAAGAAAATATATATATTTTTTTTTCATATTTCCCATTCATTTCAATGTGGGGTCATATTGACCCTGAAGACCAGAAGTGTAAACATTTTTTTTACATACCTTCAGAACAACCGAATCAAGCCCAGTTTTTTTTGTGTGTGTGTATAGACAGATAATGTCTATCTAATGAAAAGACAGTCACAAAATCTTATTCCACTGAGATGAAGGGAACCTTTTTTTTATTGAGTAAAAGTCGATTGGGGTCGTATAGACCCCATGACCCGATTGAGGGTTAATATTATTTACGCCTGAGCTAACATGAACGAACAATGAATGGTTATATTTTTAATTAACTAATGTTAACAAGGATTGCTCATTGTTAGTGAATGCATTAACTATTGGGACCTTATTGTATAGTGTTCCCACTACATCTTTTCCAGTTCTCCTTTTCCTCCATCAATGTGTCGCTCGACCAGCTGGTGCTTTGCATATCCACGCATGGGACTATTTAAAGACATGCATTTGCCATTGAAAATGTGTTGATTTAAATAGAAAGCTGTTGATAGGGACGTTATTGCTCAAGGCTTCTACCAGAAAAAAAAAGACTAAAGAAAAGTTGCTGGCAAAGGAAAAGTCTTGTCTTTCCAGCAAAATCTAAAAGCAAAGAAAACAACTGAGAGGCAGGGAGAGAGGAATGGCCTGGTAGAGGTGGCAGATGCCAGGAGCCCCGTGTCAAGAGCTCTTATCTTCAGAGCGAGGCTCATGTGCTCCGAAGCAGGAGAGAGAATGAGGGAAAGGAGGCGGAGTTATGATGCATAATCCAGGAAGTTGGTATTTGGAGGCAGCTTAACTCCTGACAGGATTAAAAATACTTGATCGGGATCAAATATTATGAGTACATATAATTATATAAGTAAAATTGAATATCTACTGTATAGATATGTATATATATATATATATATATATATATATATATATATATATATATATATATATATATATATATATATATCAACACTGTCCCACATCACTGTCTCCTGTTAAAGGGATACTCCACTTTTTTTGGAAATAGGCTCATTTTACCACTCCCCCAGAGTTAAACAGTTGAGTTTTATCGTATTCAAATCCATTCAGCCGATTTTTCTGGTATTTAGAAGAATATCAGTAACCAGACAGTTTCTGGTCTCATTGACTTCCATAGTAGGAAAAAAAAAATACTATGGGAGTCAATGAGACCAGAAACTGTCTGGTTACTGATATTCCTCTAAATATCTGAAAATCGGCCTAAGGGATTCGAAAACGGTAAAACTCAAATGTTTAACTCTGGGAGAGTGGTAAAATGAGCCTATTTCCAAAAAAAGTGGAGTATCCCTCTAACTGCCTCACTTGACCACAGCTGGACCCTGTTACCCACAATGCACCAGTACCATCCCTCAACCTGAGGGTCCACAGCCATAAAACACTGATTTGTGACAGCGGGAGGGAAACATACGCAATACAATACCATTTTAAGGGCTTTCTCAGTTGCAAAATCTTACCAGGGCACTAAAACATTTGTTCCCTAAACAATCCCACAGTGAGCCATAAAATATAGGGGGCATCGATGCTCACTATGTTTCCTTAATGGAAGTTACTACACATAATAACACGCGATTTTAAAAATACAAACCATTATTTTATTATATTTCAGCTTTGCTAGACTGGTAGGCAAATTGTAAATGTAAAGCGCTTTGGTGGCCATTGGGTCTATGAAAGCGCTATATAAATGCAGTCCATTTACCATTTACCATAATCTAGCTAACATTTCTAATTTATTTTTGGCTAAAATGTTGCACGTTCATGTAACAATCAAAGCATTTATCATAATTTACTTTAAATCACATTAGCAAACAATGTCGGATCATAAATTGTTGATCATAAATTCCAGTAGTGATGTTGTACAATGAGGACGTCGTGTTACTGGAAATAGTCGTCAGTGTCACAATACAATATAATGCCCGAATTCGTGCACACGATATAGGGATTCATGACCTAGAAAGCTAGTGAGCTGATCGAGACGCACCCAAGATAATTAAGTAGCCCTTCATTCATTAGCATGTCAGTTTGCACACGCCACTTTTAACAGGTAAACAGTTTACAGGAAGTGTTTCAGTGTTTTGTAATGCGACTATACCTGCTATACTTGATTTTGTGTTTTTTTCCCTTTGTTGAGCAGTGTGTGGTAATCAAATCAAATAGAGTGTATTGTGTTTTGAATAGGACAAAGGAAAAAAGACCATCTTCAGTGACGGCCTTCACTGGGTCAAACACTCACTCGCTCTCTGATATAGTCATGTGACCGCAACAAAAACACACACATCAAAGCTAAAGGTGACGCTGAGTGCTGATCTGATTCACGACTAGGACGGTTTTGTTTCCATACAAACGTCTGCACTCGTTTTATTGTTTATGAGAGAAGAATAGCGTTCTTTTGGTTCAGGATTTACAGCGGTGACCCGAGTGACTGTCTGTGGAAAACATAAAGCAAACTCCTGAATGGAGTCGACTGAATAAAACACGGTGATGAGAGTTAAAGAAATAGTTCACCTAAAATGAAATTCATCATTCATGTTGTTCCTAAAGGAGGAACTATTTCCAATACCATGAATAATGCATAAAGTTGGCCTATATGCTATATATGGCTGCAGCAGTTCTTCAAAAATCCCATATATTCAAATGCAGTAAGATCGAAGGATAAATATAGTATTTTTAATGTACAAATGTAAATGGTCAACCCTATTCCTTTCAAGATCCAGTTCAGATATAATTAAATGGACATATAACAACACATAAAGGATTCATTCTAGATGTTTTAATTGTTGCATATCCCCTTATCGTCTAGTGACTGCACTGAACACGATCCCCCAGATCTTTCATGGTGGTTCTGATAAACATCTTTGCCCACAACCTCAGCCTGACACACTCCTTTAAGAAACAAAGAATCGACAGTGTTCAGCGTTCAGTTACTTGCACATCTGCTTGTCTGGACTCTGTTTTGTCTGCAACTGGATCGCATCAGGTCCTTTTGTTTGAGATGCCTCAGATATCAGAGAGAGGTTTCGCGGACGGGTGCTTTCGCCCTCGGGGTTGCAGACGCGTGCCTGCGCAGATGCCGGGACACCGTGTGCTTCTCCAGGGACGAGCCGCGTGGGAGACCGGAAAGGACTGCAGATCAGTCCAAAAGGAAATGGGTTTACAAGCGCTTGCTCTGAGGAATTATCTTTGCGTCTGCCGCCGAGGCCAGATGTCAGGCTTCTAGCAAACATGCTCACTTGTTAGTTTACATTTGGCCCTGATGTCCTCCATCAGCACTGCTAGATCAATGATCTCAAAGCGGGATGAGCACTCTGGGAAGGCATCGTAAATATGTATGGAAGCCCATTTCCATCACATAAAGACAAAAAGTCATGCTTTGGTAAATCATAATTATGACAGAAAATCATCATTATGGCAAGAAGTTGAAAAATTGACTAATGCTAAATGAGTTGAAGTCAATTGTGAAATTGAGAGAAGTCAATTGTGATATAAAGAATCTAAAGTATAAAAAGTCATAAATTTAGTTAAAATCATGAGATAAATTGAAATTATGAGATAAAAGACAATTATCGGATAAGATTTAGAGAAGTCAATTATAACAAGTCAATTTTGATTATAAAAAGGTTAAATTTAAATAAAAAGTTGTCATATTACAGTCAAAATTATGAGATAAAAACACAATTATGAGATAAGATTATGATTGGTCATAATTAGGTCATTAAAAGTCAGAATTATGAGATAAAAAGACTTCTAAACCTAACCGCCTTTGACATTTTGACTTAAAATGGCAAAATTATGAGGTAATGAAAAAAGTAAATTACTAATTTTGACTTTTTAATGTTATAATTTCCAAAATGATACTATGTCATAATTTTTTGACTCGTTTCCATACACTCTCAGAAAAAAAAAGGTACAAAAGTTGTCACTGGGGCTGTACCTTTTCGAATGGTACACTTTCTTACCTTAGTGGTACATATTAGCACCTAAAATGTACATATTAACAAGTAAAATGTACATATTAGTACCTAAAATGTACATATTTACACCTAAAATGTACATATTAGTACCTAAAATGTACATATTAGCACCTAAAATGTACATAGTACCTAAAATGTACATATTAGCACATTTTAGCACCTAAAATGTACACATTAACACCTAAAATGTACATAATAACACCTAAAATTCACATATTAGTGCTTAAAATTCACATATTAGTGCCTAAAATGTACATATTAGTTCCTAAAATGTACATATTAACACCTAAAATGTACATAACAGTACCTAAAATGTACATATTAGCACCTAAAATGTACATAATAGCACCTAAAATGTACATATTAACACCTAAAATTCACATATTAGTACCTAAAATGTACATATTAACACCTAAAATGGACAAAAGTTTACCTTTTGAAAAGGTACAGCCCCAGTGACCGCTTTTGTACCTTTTTTTTCTGAGAGTGTAATAATGACTAAATATGAGTTTACCCGGGCATAATTGTTTTTCATATGTGGTAGAAATGGATTTCCATAGTTCTGAGATGTTAGCATTGTATATTATTCTTGATAAAGATTGTTTTATGACAGTGTCTACACTGCCGATAATCTAAAAGGAGATTTGAGATCATTTGAGTTGTTCCACAGGTCTGCAAAGGTCACAAGTCACTCAGTGACAGATAAATACGGGACCTTACAGGTTTCCTCGGGTTACGCAGGAACAATGGTGATCTGTGGCAGCCTTTGAAGTGCTCATAGCTAGCTAGCGAAGCTAGTCAACGTCATTTTTCTTTTTTTTTTTTTAAGGGCCGACTGCGGTTTGAAGCATTGAACAAAAGCAAAACGACAAAATTGAGCAAAAAAAGTGCAAACACTGACAAAAAAAGAGATGTTTTTAGTATTTTTTTTGCCTTTTTTTGTTGTAAAAAGAGAAGACGATACTAAGTCTTATCAAGCTAGTAAGAACAAGCAACCAACAATGTGATTAAACTTGAAGTGTTTGATCTCCTGTCTCCTAGTATGACTTTCTGTGGAACAAAAAGTTTTTCAAAACATCTTCTCTTGTGTTTGACTGAAGAAAATAATTTGCTGACTATGATGGCAGAAGGTTCAGTGTAGGAGGGTGAACTGTCCCTTTAAGTGTCAGAAGGCTCTGTGGTGTTGAACACACAGTCCTGAGGTCTGAAATGAAGTGTTAATGTGTGTGAGGCCTCGCTGGACCGGAGAGGAAGTAGAGTAGAGTCCACAGCTGTGATGGCTTCAACACAGAGAGACAACGGCCAACTACAAATAATACTAATGTGAAGGTTGCTGGGTTAAGAGAGGATAAACTTATGTAACCTGCTGCGTGTGTGTTGAATTCCACTGTACCTCTGCGACTTGTGACTTGCAAACATTCGTTTGAAGTGACTCTACCTGTTCTGTCATTCAAACAAGCGTCGGCACGCTTTTTATCAGTATTTTTTTTTTTCCGATAGGAATCTCGTATGCAAATAGCAGTTACTTGTAGCTTCTGTGGGTTTCACACATGCAAATCAAACATATTCCTCAGCTCTTCGTTCATAACATCGCTTATGCTAATCATTTGTGACCGACACCAAAAGTCGCCAGAAGGTAAACGCCACACATTTTAGTTTATGCATGTCATTCGTGCCGCTTTTTACATTCAAACACGCTTTGAGGCGGTCATGACCTAATGGTTAGAGACACATTTTGAGCATGGGTTAACAATACTTGACCTTCACGTATCACTTTATTCCCTTTATTATTGGTGCAACAGGTCCAAATGCATGTCTAAATCTCTCCTATATTTCCTCTATCAAGTGATCATTAGCCCATGAGTTTGTATTAGTTGCACATGGGGTGACATCATCACAACTACTGTATACCATGCAAGACTGAGCATGACTGTCTGATAAGAAACATTACAAACAATAAATCTAAAAATGGAAATGGGCTTTTTGTAATTGTCAAGATGTCAGATATAAAGAGCACCCTTGCCATTCTCCAGATTGTCATCACATCGCATGAGGTCTGACTGGTGTATTGACAGCCAAGAGCGCATCAGGACATGTAATTGTCTAGGAATGTCTATATGTGTTGCTGATGACAGCCTCTGGAAGGCTGCTTTTTTCCTCATTCCAGCCAACTGTGATTCTTAGCCCTGATAACCTGCTTGTGCTACTTGCTTCTTTGCCGTTGGTGATTTTTCGAGTCTTGTAGCCCTGAGGCTGTTTTCCAGAACCCACACACACACACATGGACATCTTACACAGAAAAGATAAACATGACATGCAGATCTGTCTATTGCATCATGGGTTACAATAGGGCACATTGTTTGCCCATAGACCCTGCAGACAGATAGACCAGCTACGCTCTGTGGTTCCCATCCATGCGAGAACATCAGGCCTGACGACATGTTGCCACCCGCAACATTCATGTATCATACACTCACATGTGGATTGATTTTTTTTTTCCCAGTACAAATATCCCTACATACTTAAATCAAGATACATTTACTTGAAGTTTCCCTTTTAGACGCAACATTTCTGGGAGTAGATTATTTAAATGAATCACGCAACATGATTTATTAAGGTTTGCGCTTGCCATGTCTTAAAGCAGACACTAGTTTGCTTTGGTCATTATGGAAATGATTCGTCTGCGTCTGTTTTCTTTCATCTGCACGTGATCAGTAGATCATGTGCATAAATTTCCACTCACATCTGTGCTCTCGTGCTTATTTTCCCTGTTTAAATAAAATAAATAAAATATGACTGTTTAGCAAATCAGAAATTTCTTAAACAAAATAAAAAGAATCTTAAATTCTTAACCGTATCAAAATAAAAGTGAGTTTTTGCTTAAAACAAGAAAAACAATGTCTGCCAATGAGGTCAGAAAAATAATTGTTTTCCCTTTTTATTACGTTTATTTTTCTGACCCCATTGGCAGATATTTGTTCACATTTTGAGCATAAAGTCATTTTAAAAATTTTTAAAAGAAATTTTAAAAAAGTAGTTCACTTATTAAAAAAAAAACAAAAAAAACTTTTGCTGATAATTTACTTGTTACTAATTCAATTGTAATCCAAGATGTCCATGTCATTCTTTCTTCAGTCGAAAAGAAATTAAAGTTTTTGATGAAAACATTCCAGGATTTTTCTCCATATAATGGACTTCAATGGGAACCAAACGGTTCAAGGTCCAAAAGACAAAAGAAAGTTTCAGTGCAAACTGTTCAAAGGACTTTAAACGATTCCAGACGATGAATAAGGGTCTTATAAAGCGAAACGATCGCTCATTAAAAAAATAAATAACAAAGTTTAAGCTTTTATAAGCTCAGAGTCAATTTTGTTCATTTCGTTCGTTGAATCAAATAAATGACTCGTTGAATCAAATAAATGATAAATGACTAAATGACTGAAAAAGATTTGTTAATTTTGATGAACGAGTTCGAAGAGGAGAGTCATCACAGAACAGAGCAAGGCGACCATTTGAGCTTATAAAACTTAAACTTTGTTATTTATTTATTAAATGAGTGAGCATTTCGCTTGATAAGACCCTTATTCATCGTCTGGAATCGTTTAAAGCCCTTTGAACAGTTTGCAGTTTGCACTGAAACTGTTTTTTAGACCTTGAACCGTTTGCTTCCCATTGAAGTCCATTATATGGAGAAAATCCTGGATTGTTTTCATCAAAAACCTTAATTTCTTTTCGACTGAAGAAATAAAGACATGGACATCTTGGATGACACGAGGGTGAGTAAATTATCAGCATACGTTTTTTAAAAGTGAACAACTCCTTTAATTATGATGCTCTTTCTTACAAGTAACTGTATCTTGCCTTAATAACGTTGGGATATTTGTACTGGAATACGAGTCAAAAAAGCCGAGTCAGTTTTTGAGCCGTAAAGCGTGAAGCTGCGAAGTGCTCTTCTTTCCCAATATCCTCAGACACACTAACCAAGTGCTCTGGAAACATTCTGCCCTCCTTTAAACATTCAATTTGAGCAATCCCATGAGCCTCTTCATGTTCAGCCATCCTTCAGCACACCGAGATCGTCGGCCCTTGTGCGCAAGTGGCCGTTCGCCATGTGCCTAAAGGAAACCACATGCTCTCTATCCATCCTATGTCACTATTACAGTCCTGTGTTTGAGCGTAAACATCTGGATGCGTATATGAAGGGTGTGTTTACATGCATGGCTCTGTTGTGTTTTCTTAGGTTGGGTAAATCTTAGCGTTGTGCCGTGAGCCGGGTTGCATAAGCCGAGTCGAATCGGACTCATTGGCTGTACTCTTGCGCAAACGAAGAAAGACGATTGAGGATTGCTCGAGCAACTTATCCAAACACTCGCACACACCGCAGTGTGTACACAGGAGGAACTGGATACAGAATGTCAGAGAGCGCTCGCTGGCTCGGTGTAAAAAACAAATATGAGCAGGATGTCACTATGTGCAGGAGTATCGAGTAACGTCGCTTCAGCTTTCATGCTGAAAGTGGTGTTGTTGACTTGACACAGATGCTAATTTCATACCAGCCGAGACTAAAGAATTCCTTTAGTTGCAGGAATGTACATGAACAACTCATAATCGTCTAATGACATCGTTCAAGAGTTCACTCTATTGTTTATTCCTGTCTTTGTGTCTTGGTTAAGAGTGAGCTGAGGATGTAGAGCTGAAGCTGTTGGGACAGGGTTAGGGGAGTTAGTTGGGTTTTATGAACACTTGTCCCACCTCAGGCAGGACAACTCATGAACCCCCATCTCCTGAAAGACCTCAAGGCTTCTACATGCTGAGTCAGGCTGCTTTACGAGACACACTCACTTTATACACACACACGGGGGGCGATTATAACAAGCTTTCACTATTGACTTACGCATTGATACTCAATCCTGTTCTGGGAGGTCTAGACTGAATTCTACTTTGTACACTATCCGTTACCAATAGTAATCTGTGAGATGAGGTTTAGTGCGTCCCGAATTATAGCATGTTGTATTTTAGCTTAATTACCCACAATCCCTTGCTGCAAAGGCTTTCTTTTCTCATTTATATTTGCAGACACTCCAAATTAGTAATATTCAGTAATATATCTACTATAACACTAGTGTTACATGCAAAGCAATAGCATTTTAAAAATGTATTAAAGAATTTTAAGGGAATGAAGTTAGCTAGATGTT